>JAASFF010000198.1:76430-735176 GCA_013365195.1 Cercospora citrullina
TCTCGGCGTGGCTGCTGCCGCGGTTTGAGCGAGCCGACCAGACGTCCGCATCGCGATGCGCGAGGCGTCATTCTGACCTCTGCATGGCAGCGCGCGCAGGGGCGTTTTTTCTGCTGCGCCAAATTCCTCCGCCAGCTCGGGCGGCGCTTGCAGAACGGCAGCGGCGGCAGGCTCTGCCAGAAGCGAGACGAGAGTGCGCTCCACCGCCGCCGCATCCAGCGCCCAGCGTCCAGCACCCAGCACCCAGCACCCAGCACCCAGCGCCATTGTCCCGCTCCATCTGCTGCCCGCGGAGAGCTCTCCATTGTCGTGCCCGTGCCTGACCCACTGTCGTCGCACCACCACCTCCTGCCCTCTCTCTGCTCTGCTGCGCTGCTGCTCACGTTCTAGATCCACCCGCGAAACGCCTCCGCCCACGTGCTGAAGTCGCCGCGCCGCCCCTCCTCATGCTCTGAAGACGCCCGCGAGGCCGCCAGCGGCACCATGTCGACTCTCCAAGAGCGCGAGACCCAGCGCTACTACCAGCCATGGCTGGCCGCCCACGGTTCGAGTCTAAATGTCGCCAAGCACGTCGATTCCATCGCCCAATTCCACCTGCAGAAACAAGGCTACCAGCCTAAGACCTCGCGTGACAAAGCCATCACCGCATTCGCCCAGCTGGTTTCCCTGCGCCTCGACGTGAAGCGATGCATGGTATCGCTGATCGATAACACAAATCAGTACATCCTCGCTGAGGCCACTCGCTCCTATTCGGCCGCGAAGAATGAGGGCAAGGATGGCGACGAACTCTGGCTGGGGAGCACCATTCTGTCTCGCCCAGATGCCGTGTGCGAACACTGCATGTTCAATACGTGCTCCGCGCCCGAGGAAGACGGCCGAATGTATCACACTAAGGGTCTTATAGTGCCCGACTGCCGGCTCGATGATCGCTTCAAGGACCGCTCATACGTTGTTTCCGAGCCCGGCGTACGATTCTACGCCGGCGTGCCACTGTACTCGCGCAATGGGATCATGATTGGAGCCATAGCGGTATCGGATGTCGAGC
This sequence comes from Cercospora citrullina, assembly GCA_013365195.1. Taxonomy (NCBI): domain Eukaryota; kingdom Fungi; phylum Ascomycota; class Dothideomycetes; order Mycosphaerellales; family Mycosphaerellaceae; genus Cercospora; species Cercospora citrullina. The sequence goes on from JAASFF010000198.1 coordinate 77,476, forward strand.
CTCGCGCCGGTCTAACGGCAGAGCAGTTGCGCCTGTTGCAAGAGACTGCCCAAAACGTCATGGAACATCTTGAATGGGCGCGAGACCGCGTGGATCGCTTCAAGGGAGATCGCATTGTGCGAGGCATGGCCTCGTTCATCGAAGATTGCGCTGCGAATCACGATGGGCCCGCTCGAGACGCTTCAGCAGAACCAAAAGCAGCAGACTCTGGAGAGAGCCCGACCAACGCTTCAGCAACCAGACCGAAGTCGAGGCAATCGCAAAGGCCTGCATTGGTCAGCAGGAAATCCACTAGGAACGCTGGCTCCATGGGCGAAGGGCGAAGAGACGGCATGACTCGCATATTTGCTGCGGCTGCGGACGTCCTGCGCGAAGCGACTCTCGCTGACGGCTGCGCCTTGTTTGGCGCCACAGCAGATAGTGGCCGTACACCGAACATCAGAGCAACCCCGCACAATCTGGACGGGGTGACGCAGAACCACACAGGGACAATGTATGGCCAGGCATCACCAAGCTCAGACTCTGGAGGACATGACAATACATCAGATTCTGACTCGACTCCTGCCTCGAGACCCTGCAAGATCCTCTCCTTTGCGGTTGCAGACGAGCAGGCTCGAGCCGGAATTGAGACTGGCACGGCCTTGACACTCGCTACTCTGGAAAAGTACTTTGCGTTGTACCCGCAGGGCAAGACGTTCTCATTCACCGAAGAGGGCGCTGGCATATCATCTGAAGAAGAAAGTGACGCCGTTGCGAGTGCAACAGAAGCAGAGCCTTCGACAGTCTCAAACAGTGATGGCCAGACTGCTGCAGGCAGAGGTCGGGGCCGCCATCGGCGAATGGACCACAAAGAGCTTCTCAAGAAAATACCCGGTGCGAAGACGGTCATATTCCTTCCCCTTTACGATCACGCAGAGGAGAGATTGATTGCAGGTATATTTCTCTGGACTTCAGTAACGGGCAGGATGCTTCAAGACTCTGACCTGGCATACCTTCGTGCGTTTGGCAACTGCATCGTGAGCGAAGTTATTCGTTTAAACATGCAGAGAAATGAAGCTGCCAAGACGACGTTCATCGCGTCCATGTCACATGAATTACGCAGTCCACTTCATGGCATTCTGGGCGCAGCAGAATTCCTGATGGACACCGTGAATGACTCCTACCAGTCCGGGCTCGTCACCTCTATCGTCACCTGCGGTAGGACCTTGCTCGATACGCTCAATCACGTCTTGGACTACAGCAAGATCAACAAGTTGGGCCGCACGCAAATGCGGAGGCGGGCAAAACAGAACAAGCCGATCAACTTGGCTTCCGACTCGACGCTGGAGAGCTTGAATATTACCGCCGACGTAGACCTTGGTATTCTTGTGGAAGAAGTCGCCGAGGCCGTCACTGCTGGGCATACGTTCAAGCGACTTCCAGACTCCGCTTCTCTCTCCAATGCGCAACAGGGCGGGTCAACGGGAGAGCCAACTGACACGTTGACCAGCGCCAATGCCTCTGGGCTGGCCGCTGGACATGTGATGGTGCTTCTGGACATATCGCCCCGCCGGTCGTGGCTCGTTCGCATCCAACCTGGCGCTTTGCGAAGAATCGTCATGAACTTGTTGGGCAACGCACTGAAATATACCTCCGAGGGATTTGTAGCTCTCTCCCTGCGAGCGCAAGAGAGCACGGATCACACCAGGACAAAAGCACTTATCCGAATCGTAGACTCTGGAAAAGGCATGTCGGAGTCGTTCCAGCGCGACCGCCTGTTCGTTCCCTTTTCGCAGGAAGATCCGTTCCAGCCCGGTACAGGGTTGGGATTAAGTATAGTCAAGCAGATTGTGGACTCACTCGGTGGCAGAATCGACGTGAAGTCTGAACAAGGCGTAGGTACCGAAATTGACGTCCATCTGAGCCTGCCCACTGCCGCCAATCATGGTCAATCAGAAGGATGTAGTAATGGAACTGCTTCCGGAGACCGCGCACCTGATGACGTTCCCCTTGTGGTCGATCATGAGATGATACGCATTGAGCAGAGAACTCGAGGTCGACACCTCGTCATCCTTGATCCTTTCTCTACCAAAAAGAGTCGACTGCCCACGAGTCCGTCATCCAGATTCACGCAGACGTTGCGCGAGATCACCTCCAGCTGGTTCGGCATGAGGGTATCCCACAGCACGGAGATGAACATTCGAGATGCCGACATTTAGTGAGTTTGCGAAAGGCCCTTGAAAAGGCCCGCGTATACTGACGAGTCTCGTAGCGTCTTCTGTGAACCTCCACCCGTTGAAAAGTTACGCGAGCAGAATCGAGTTATGGACGAAATGGCTCAAAACGGGAAGTTGGAGCGTGATGAGCGAGAAGTCCCCATTATCATTGTGTGCATGAATGATCAAGATGCTGTCAACATGACTCGGACACAACAAAATACGCTTCACGACTTGGGCCGGATCGTCGAGGTCATTCCGCAACCCTGCGGACCTCGTAAACTGGCCAAGACCTTTGACCATTGTCTTCGCAGAGCCGAAGAAGTAAGACAGGGGCGAGATGAGTCCGGTGAGAACATCACTGCCTCATTGACCATCGACAAGGACAGCGAAATTCCCCAGCAGGATGAAGTCACAAAAGAGCACCAACACGCGGCTGCAACTGAGCAAGCCGACGTACAACCACGTCACAATATGGATGACCTTAGAAAGACTGTCAGTGCCGCTGTGTCCTACCCCAGAGCACCACCGATTGATCCTAGCACACCCTCCTTACAGTCGCCTGAGGAGCAACAGAATAAGCAGCTCCGAGGACCGTTGCAGGAACGCTCGAGACCGCCGCTCGATAAGAACGATAGCGGCCGGACCATCGTACCAGATAAGAAGAGGCCGTCTCCTCACTTGCTCCTTGTGGATGACAATAAAATCAACCGCCAACTGCTGGTCATGTTCATGAAACGATGTAATTTCACTTATCGCGAAGCCGAAAACGGCCAGGAAGCCTTGGACATCTATAAGGAAAGCGCTGCGCAAGCTCTTGTAGACGCGCCTTCGAGCACGACAAATCTCGATGATCACGATCAGAAATTAGGGACAGAAATCTCCATCTCCGAACTCAGAAAAGACAGCACGTCGAGCAGCGGTACTCTTGACAGCGTCAATACTAGTGCTAGTACGAGAAGTAAACCTGCTCCCTTCGATTTTGTCCTCATGGATATTAGTATGCCGATCATGGACGGTATGGAAAGTACGAGGCGCATACGATCGTTTGAAAGAGAGTATGGGCTAAAGAAGAGTACTGTCATTGCCCTCACGGGTCTTGCGAGTGAAAAGGCGAGAGAGGAAGCTGAAACAGTTGGAATTGACGTTTTTCTGCCGAAGCCGGTGAAGTTTAAGGAGCTCAGGACTTTGCTGGAAATGGAGAGTCGGGGAGATGTAAAAGCCAGTGTGGCATGATCGGAGAGGAGCAAGTCGGTCGCAGTAGACGTGTTCTGGCTACGATTCTTTTGTGCGCATTGCGAGGGCGTTCTAGGCTTTCTGAGTTTGGGGAGCATGTGCTTGCATTGAGCGACTGGTCGCTGCTTTGGGAAAACCTGGAATACATTTGGGGATTGGCGGCACATTAACGGCCGTTGCGCGATATTTGATGAGGGTGGGGTCCGCGGTAGGGCTGCTTGCAGCTCGCGTTGTTTTAGGCGGACATGCGTTCGATGGCGAACCGCTGAGGCATGATAATGATACCCGGAGACGATGATGCGTAGGGTGGAGGCAAGGCTTACGACCTATAAACCAAGAAAGATAAAATTTCCAGAACGTACACGAAATACACAGCTCTCTATCCGCCTATGTTTATCGGCACCTCCAAGACTGGATATGCTGCTCTGGCAGCGCATGAGTTAGGGCAGGAAGCAAGGACAACGGTAGCTTTGCAAATGCGGAGAGATCACCCCGTCCGCGGAGTTGAGTCCAAAATATTTCTTTTTAACTTGTTGTCTCTACTGTTTACGGCTCAGTCACTCAATCTAGAACCGACCACAATACTTCTCTGATCAACTTCATATCTCTCTCCACATCGACCTGCCAATTTGCTACCGCGAACCTTGCAGCTGGTCGACCATCCCATACCGTACCGCTCACGTAGATTCTTCGCGTCGCGTTGATCTTTTCGACCAATGTCTCGTTCACTTCATCGTTCAGTGCTCGGAACAGAACCACGACGTATATCCGATTCAGCCATTGTTCCTTCACTCGTCTAAAACTTGGCGGGAATCTCGGTAGCAACTCTAGAGCTGGTTCGCTTTGAATGAAAGTCCCGATGGCGCGAGCGAGAGCGATTTGTGATTCGAGAATGGAGAGGTAGCCTGCGCTTCCGTGGGCTAGGAGGGTGCTATAGACTGGCAGAGCGCGGAAACGGCGAGAATTTTCGATTCCGAGGTTTGCCGGTGAAGGGATCGAGGTGTCAGATGAAGAGAAGTAGGCTGCGCCGGAATTTTGGAATACGGCTTGGCCGAGTGAGAGGTGCCGGGAGAAGAAGAGGCCGCAATCGTAGGGGACGTTGAGGAGTTTGTGAGCGTCGCCTGTTATGCTATCGGCCAATTCGAGGTGTTCGACGCCTTGAGCCATGACAGCGTAGTCGTTTCTGTCGGTAGGTAGGAGGCGGGCCTGAAGGCCGAAGGCGGCATCGACGTGGATCCAAGCGGAGTATTTGTTTGCGAGCTCGCGGATTGTGAGGAGGTCGCCGGCTGTGGTGGCGAAGAAACCTGTGTTGACTTCGCCGGCGGAGATGACGATTACGGAGGCTGTGCGGGGTTTGCAGAGTTCTTTCTCAAGCCATGGGAGGTCGAAGTTCCAGGGGGTGTGGTAGAGGCCGAGAGGTTTGATGGAATTTCTGCCCAGGCCAATGATGGAGGCTGCTTTTCCGAGGGAGGAGTGAGGTGTGGTGGTGAGGATTTGGATCGTATCGATGTCTACTTTGTTGAATGTTTCGTGGATGCCATCTTCGGATATGTTGGCTGTCACGCCCTTCTTTTTAGCGGCTTCGGCGACGACCCATTCGCGACCACAAGCAAGACCAAGGACGTTGCTGGCAGTGGCTCCAGTGGTGAAGATGCGGTGTTGCCATTCTTCTTGCGGCAGCTTGACCATGTCTAAAATTTGGCGGAGAGCAGCATCTTCGACATCTGTAGCTATAGTGTCGTTGGGCAGATGAATGGCCACTGACTGGTCGTATCGAGTGACTAGCTCCTCGGCGAGAGATGCAGCTCGAGTTGACCCTCCGGTGACAAAGCCATAGTAGTTCGGTGACTGAGAGCTTTGGTTCAACGCAGGTTCAATGACTTGTTGCAGATGCTTGATGGCTTGAGCAGTGCCTAGACCTTGAGCAGGCAGGGTTCGTATGAGCTCTGACCTGGACTTTTGTATCGTCTCTGGGTCTGGAAGTATTTGTGTTGACATGATGGTAGTAGAGGAGAGGAAAGCTTGAGGACCTACGGAGGGCTATGAGAAATCTTTGAAGCTCGGAAGAGTCAGTGATGAAAGACTTAAACGAGCAGGATGAGTCTAGCTTAGTCGACAGGAAGTGGCATTGATAGTCACCCCTGTGGGATGTTTCTAGGGCTTGGCGGAACGGAGCGGGGCCCGCATGGGCAAGTATCGCGAGTCGCGCCAGGCAAGCTCCCCAAAAAGTTGTACAGACGCTGGAGCGGGCAGCAAACACGACTAATTCGACACATCACGCTGCTACAACACTTGCAACATCATGTCGGCAGCTCAGCTCCTCAATCCGAAGGCAGAGTCGCGCCGGCGGGGCGAAGCACTCCGCGTCAACATCTCAGCGGGTGAGGGACTGCAAGATGTGCTCGCCTCCAACTTGGGCCCGACCGGGACACTGAAGATGCTGGTTGATGGCTCGGGCCAAATCAAGCTCACTAAGGACGGCAGTGTGCTGTTGAAAGAGATGCAAATACAAAACCCGACGGCAGTCATGATCGCGCGAGCAGCCACGGCACAGGACGAAATTTGCGGTGATGGGACGACGAGCGTTGTGCTCATGGTGGGCGAGTTGTTGAAGCAAGCAGATCGATACATTGCAGAGGGCCTCCATCCACGAGTCATCACCGACGGCTACGAAGTGGCGAAGAACGAGACACTGCGCTTTCTGGACGACTTCAAGCTGCCTCGAGATGTTGATCGGGAACTTCTCATCAACGTTGCACGGACGAGCTTGACCACGAAGATCAACAAGACTCTGGCTGAGCAGCTGACTCCAGATATCGTGGACGCCGTCTTGGCCATCTATCAGGCTCCCGCAAAGCCCGATTTGCACATGATCGAGATTATGACGATGCAGCATCGCACCGCTGCAGACACACAGCTGATTCGAGGATTGGCCTTGGACCACGGAGCAAGACACCCAGACATGCCCAAGGATGTGCGAAATGCGTACATCTTGACATTGAACGTGAGCTTGGAGTACGAGAAGAGCGAGATCAACAGTGGCTTCTACTACAACAGTGCTGAGCAGAGAGAAAAGCTGGTCGAGAGCGAGCGAAGATTCGTCGACGATAAGCTGAGGAAAATTGTGGAGCTGAAGAAGGAAGTCTGCGGAACCGATCCAAAGAAGGGCTTCGTCATCATCAATCAGAAGGGTATCGACCCACTGTCGCTCGATGTGCTCGTGAAGAATGGCATTTTTGCGTTGCGAAGAGCAAAGAGGAGGAACATGGAACGACTACAATTGATCTGCGGTGGCACAGCACAGAACAGCGTGGATGACCTGTCACCAGATGTGCTGGGCTGGGCTGGCCATGTATACGAGCACCAGCTGGGAGAGGAGAAATACACATTCATCGAAGAGGTCAAGGAGCCAAAGTCAGTGACGATCCTGATCAAGGGGCCGAACGCGCACACGATCACACAAATCAAGGACGCAGTCCGCGATGGTCTGCGGTCGGTATACAACATGATTGTCGACAAGAGCGTGGTTCCCGGTGGTGGTGCTTTCCAGGTTGCTGCTGCACGAAGACTCAATTCAGATGAATTCGGCAAGCAAGTGAAGGGCAAGTCGAAATGGGGCGTTGCAGCTTTCGCAGATGCGCTCCTCGTCATTCCCAAGACTCTTGCAGCGAACAGTGGGCACGACATCCAGGATTGCAGTAAGTGACGCACGCACCGCTTGTTATTTTTTGCTAACGTAGTTCGTAGTCGCAACCCTCCAAGACGAACACGCGGACGGCCACGTCGCAGGTCTTGATCTTACGCTGGGCGAGCCGATGGACCCAGAACAGCAGGGTGTTTTCGACAGTTTCCGTGTCCTACGAAACAGCATCGCCAGCTCAACAGGCATCGCATCAAATTTGCTCCTGTGTGACGAGATGCTCAAGGCGCGGCAAATGGGCAAGTCGGGGCCGCCCGGAGGTGGTGGTGACGAGGAATGAATGTCATGAAGCATGAAGCTGAACGTAAGTTCATTAAAATCCGAAAGACCGAAAATGTTGGCTTCTGTTCGAGGCATCACTCAAGCCTGTCGAAGAGATGGCATGCTAGTCGCAAGCATCTACATGTTTAGATGATGGACGAGCGAATTCCTATCGACCCTGCACCGTGTAGGTCCCCTGGCCATGGGCAGATAGGCAGATGCAAAGACAATAAGGATGACACGAAAGTCGACTTTGTGAACAGCAGTCTCTTCAAATTCGCCACTAACTGTTCATGAAAACTGCTGCAAATATCAGGGATATGGTGCTGCATTCTATGATCACGAAGTCCAAGTCTCTAGAGCTGCACAAAAATCGTACATCTTCACGACCAATATTACAACTTCGCTTAGTTGACCCCAGTACATATGACTGCCAAGGCCGAAACATCTGGTAGCCACACCCTGCGAATCTAAACGCCACAAACCACATACCACATGTCAGCATCGCTAAAATGCATCGGAAGTCTGCCGTGCGAAGTGAAAAGAGGTACGAGTCTTCCTTGTGGGATTCCTGCTTGTTGGGCGCGGCGGACTTCTGCAGCAGGCCCACAGGCTGCCATAGAACGGAAATAAGACTCTGAGTCCGACTTGCGTGCCTCTACCAAGACCGAAGCAAGAACAGCTCTCGCATGTGCATATGCAATGCTATCGTCATGAAGTCGGAGCCTTCATGTTTCATTTCTACTGAGGCAGTCCTTGCGATGTTCTCGAATTCTGTTCACTGTCTCAAAGCACGCTCCAGCGTTCGTCTTGACAGTCTGTGTTTGGGTAGCACCCTTCACAGCTTGAGCGGCCTCATCAGGACAGTGAGAGCACACAGTTCCCGAGCTGCTTTCCCGAAGCAGCTCTTACAACACATCCACCAGACCGCTGTAGTCTCGGCAGTCAGCAGCCACGAATCCTGCAGAGTGGATCCGCTTACATGATCAAGCACCAACAGAACAGTGGTCGAACAAAGGCAGCTCCATACGTTGACGCACACATGCCACATTATTGCACAACGCAAAAGCTGCAGCCTTGAAGGATGCGTGACATACGCATTCGGTGGACCAGTGGCGAGAAGGTGCGAGCATCCTTTGACTCACACGTCGCCCAGCACGAACCTCATGCGATTCTTGGTGTGACCGCGGTCAGCGCGTAGTGGCCTTGTCGATGAGGGCAATAATGAGTGGATGAATTCCGAAGTCGAAGCGAGTGATGTTCGATCTGCTCGATTTAGTGTCGGCCGCGGTGACCGCGCTTTGGACTAGACCAGCCTATTGACGACTAAAAGACTATTCGGTTCTCGGCAGCAGCGTCTACATGGATCCAAGAAGGCTGAAAAGAGATGTTTTTGGCGAGAAGAAAAGGACGTCAAGTGGTCGTCGGCGCCTAGCCCTACAGTGCTTGTCCTGATCACAGCAAGTATTGACCCACAACTGTGCTGGCGATAGGGCGCAGAGATGCAGGTGTTATTCAGCTGTTGTGCTCGAGCCGGATGGCGTGAATCAAGGCCATGTTGTACTGTCGGGACGATGAGCGGCATCTGTAGATTGCCTTGTGATCAGACTGTTGCGTTCCAACGATTCCGAACTTCGGACTCCATCGGCGTCACTGTTCTTCACTGACGCAAAGTGCAAGACTGAGGCATAATTTTGTTAGCCGGTCCCACCGGCGTCCGCGGAGCTCCGACGCCGAACAGAACAATCGAGCGTTCCTCTGAGCTGCAAGTTCTGTTCATGTGCCATACCATACGATCGGTATTCGTAATGTGATTCGTCCGTGGCCTGAGTGTTGCATGATCTCTTTGCGGAAGCTGACGGATCCTGGCACGTACGGCATTCCCGCTGGGTCTAAGTTAGCGGTAGCCCTGCCCTATGATGCAAGGAGCCTGAGCACTCAAGATCGGACTTTCACGAGAGTAAACTCTTCGTTGCACCTTGCTGACCGAGCCAAGTCCCGCTCGGAGGATCGCATGTAGTGATGGACCGTGAAGTAATTTGCCGGGTCATGCAGACGCCAGGAACAATAACTCCATGAAGTCACTGAGCCGGGTGAGAGAGGCGCGTGGGCGCGTCGATAAGTTGCGCCTACCGCACATATGCAAGTCTGACTTCGATGTACCCTCTCTCACTTACCTTCTCCCACGTGTATGACTCTTGAGCTCTTGGGTGGTGTACTCCAGAACTCTAAAAATTCGCGCGCTCGCGTCCGCCGACCTCTTGGTTGCAGCTTAACAAGCAGCTCTTGGAGCACCTCAACTTTTTGGCACTCTGAGCTCGCCTTTACCTACCTTGAACCTGTTTCCAGACGACTGATGCCGCTCAGGAGTGCAACCATCCACGCATCAATAGCACTCCTTCTGGGAGTGCTGCCATACGTAGCGGCTCATGGAGGCGGTGGAGAGGAGATGGATATGGGCGCTCATATGGCAGAATTGGCAGAGCAGCCAGAGCACAAAGCTCTGAGTTACTTCCGGCATCCGGATTATTGGAATTGGCACCTTGCCCATACTGTGCTCATGGTGCTGTCATGGGTCGTTTGCATGCCTCTGGCGATTTTCCTCAGCGTTGCGCGCTCGCGGTGGCACCTACCGTCTCAGTTCCTGTTCCACGTTGTGAATGGGCTTGGGGTATTCGCTGGCCTTATTTACAACCGGTCGACACCCGACCTTTACGTAAACAATGCGCATCATCCACTTGGCTGGGTGATTGGTGCGTTCACCATTCTCTGGACCATCTGCTCGTTGTACACTGCGTATGGAGAGCAGGTACAGTCCCGGCGATCCTCGATACGGCGACCAGGATCGCTCCCTATCCAGGAGGCGGTGCGATTGGAACTGCAGTCTCCATACAACGATGAGTTCTCTCCTCGTGATTCGAGGGATTCTGGTTTTGGGTCTCGACACAACTCCACAGACAGCGTGTACCAGAAGCCAGAGGAGTCTTCGAGTGATCACGGCTTCGATGACGAGAAGCTCGACGATGGAGACTCAGAGCAGAGAGCTTTCCTGGGAAGTAAGAGAGTGAAACGCTTCTTGACGGAAGGCGCGCAACGTTTTTCTTCTGGAAGGATAGTAAGTGCCGTTCGTATCACTCAAATCTTCCTGGAAAAGATCATTCTGCTGCTCGGCTTCGCCGGACTCACTTCTGGATTCATCGTCTCTGGAGGTCTTTTCCGCGACAAACAGATCTTCTCTGGCCTGGCTCACTACATCAAAGGCGGCATCTTCTTCTGGTATGGCCTCTTGACCTTGGGCCGCTGGATGGGCGCGTTCGCAGAGTTCGGTTGGGCTTGGAATGTGCGGCCTCAGCCCCCTTTAGTGTCCAAATGGAAGTCGACAATCCCATCCGCTGAGTTCACCGAATCTTTTGTCATCTGGCTCTACGGCGCAACCAATGTTTTCCTGGAGCATCTGAACACCAAGGACGGTGTGTGGACCGCATCAGACATCGAACATCTTAGCATCACGATACTGTTCTTCGGCGGAGGACTGCTCGGAATGTTGATCGAATGTGGCTGGGTTCGTGGTCTGATGGATACGAGTGTCCTCGATCAGAAGAGCAGGGACGTCGCGTGGTCTCGCTTTACTTTGTCGCACGCAGAGCGAGAGGCTGAAGGCCAGCACTGGGAAGAGCCACGATCACATCGGACACCTCTGAACCCCATGCCTGCGTTGACGATTATGCTCTTGGGCATGATGATGGGTTCGCATCACCAGAATAGCATGGTCAGCACCATGATGCATACTCAATGGGGAGGGCTCTTCTCGGCGTTCGCGATCGCTCGGGGAGTGACATACATCACGATGTACCTCAAGCCGCCGACTTCTCACTTTCCATCCAGGCCACCGAGCGAGATCGTTGCTGCGTTCTGCTTGACGAGTGGAGGGCTGATGTTCATGAACAGCGCTGCAGATTGCGTGTGGGCGATCGAGAGCAATGGCCTGGATGCCATGACTATTTTCACCCTCGCCATGGGCCTGACCGGTATCATTCTGGCGTGGGAAGTGGTCCTGTTTGCGACGAAAGGCTGGGCAATGCGAAAAGAGCGTGCGGCCGCAGGAAGGCCACTTGCATGAAGATGCATGGTGGATAGAAGAGACGGGCAGCAGGCCTCAGCATCTGTGATGGATTTAATGATACCTTAATGACCGGCTGGGGATAGAATGGGATAGGTCGCAGCACAGTCGGCTTGTCCAGTGTGGGAGAAAACGCGTTTTGTGATACCCATTTGCGCGGACGAATGATTGCAACCAGAAGCGAAGTGGCTCTGGTATTTAGCGTGAAATGGAAATTAATATTAGATTTTCATGGAAGCCTCAATCCACTGACTTTTGCTGTCGCATGTTGTTGATGGCTCTGTGCCGTACCGTGATGCTGATGAAAGACGAATCGACTGCAGTGCTGTTCTCCACGTGGGAGTAGAGAGGTCGACTTATACTTGACAAGAGAGAGCCAGACGCGGCAGAGTTCTCCGTGAAATGTTACGCTGACACGTTGAGTCGTGAAGTGTTGAACAGCATGAGAGGAGCAAGAGAACGAAGGGAAGGGACGGCCAGACAGCCTCCGATGCCAAGACCTACATCCTCGAGGTCAGCCACATCTCGACCAACGGCAAGAGTCTAATGCTCGGAAGGCAATCACAACAACCAAATATGCCTCCAAAGAAAGTCGAAAAGAAGCGTCGGAATAAGCGCAAGTCACGAACAGAAGGTAAATATCAATCACGAACTCAACATCAGACCCCGATACTAACGCCACGCAGTCTCATCCGCTTCATCGTCCTCGTCCTCATCAGATACCGAAAGCGATGTCTCCATCCCCGCAACAAAAGCCAAGCAAACGAACACGAAAACCACAGTCCAACAACCCGATGAAGCCGCTTTGAATTCAGACTCCGAGTCAGCTCCTATTTTCACGCAGAAGAAATCAAAAAAAGACCCGGAAAAAGCTTTCGAAGAATTCTATCTCCGCCAAGTGACCAAAGAATTCGCAAATGATTTGGACCGCTTGCGGTCTGCGGGAGACTTTAATGCGAAGAGTGTGCCGCTTCTGATTTCTGCGTTGAAGCAGGGGACGGCTTGTTTCAGTCAGGATGAGAAGAGAAAAGTGGTAGAGGTGTTGGAGCGGTGAGAGAAAACGGTTGTCTGCAATGCAGGAGCCGGAAATTCTCCCCCGTCGTATAGACCTCAGACGTCTGCTTCGAAGGCTGAGATGACAGATGTCGTAAAAGCTCAGTGGGGAATGCAAGTATGGCGCGGCATGCAATGCTCAAGTACTGAAGCATAAATCATGCCTCGTGTGAGAACCAATATGGCGCGGCTACGGGCCGGGATACCTTCAGCTGCTTTCATGCCTCCATGTGCGGGTTGTACGTTCCATGACTACTACCTACGGCCTCACCGTGACTACGTCCGGGAACAGTGCAAGCCATAGGGCATTTCTCACATGTGAAGATGGAGGACACAAGATGCAAGCACGAAGCCAGACTGCGAAAAGGAAAAGCTGAGCCGCACCAAAATACACCAGAAGTATCGTATACTGATTGGGAAATTTTCCTCGCGGTATTTGCAAAGCATCCTAAATCATCCGCGTACTCTAGACCAGGGCATACGTACAAGCAGCCAGCCAATAAACAATTTCATAAAAGTAGTCATCTAAAGCTCGTCGTGATCTGCGACCTCGTCATCGTCGAGGACGGCCTGCTTGACAGCCTCACCAGCCTCCTTGACCTTCTCCTTGACCTTGTCTGCAACACCCTCGGCAGCCTCAGTAGCGGCAGCGGCCTGTTGTGGCATGCCCTCAGTGTCAACATCCTCAGCATCAGCACCAATGGCGTCAGAGACGTCAACACCGTGTGAGCCGTTGTCACGAACGAAGTTGGCGAGGTCCTCAACGGTACGGGCGCCAGAGTAGTCGACAGGAGCGTCTTTGCTGCCAGCCTTGTAGAGTTTGATCGTTGGGAAGCCTTGGATCTCATCTGGGACATCGTTGGCAGTGGCATCGACCTTAGCGATGACGACCTTGTCGGAGTGGCTCTTGAAGAGGGTTCCGAGCTCGTCATACTTTGGTGCAAGAGATTTGCAGTGTCCACACCATGGTGCGTAGAACTCGATCAAGACGTCCTTCTTGTCATCCAAGACAATTTCTTCGTAGTTCTTGGCCACGACAATAGTGACTGGACCATCCTGCTTCTCTGGAATAGGCTCGCTCTTGATGCTTGGCTCGACCTTGCCCTCGCTGTAGTCCTCGACGAACTTGCTCAAGAGCTTCTCGGTAAGCTTCTTGACATCACCAGCCTCAGCGTATGGGAACTTCTGGTTCTTGGCGGTGTCCTGGATGGCGAAAGCTGGCCACTTGCCGACTTCGAGATTGAGGTTGCCAGCGTGCTGACCAAAGGCCTCGGCGTCAATAGTAGCGAAGTTGATCTTGCCCTTGAACTTCTCGGCGAGCTTCTTGAGGTCCTTGGCGAGCGATTCGCGCTCTTCGGCAGTCTCGGAGAAGATGTATGCGAGTGGAAGACCAGACTGCGGAGAAGTTAGCAAATTGTCACGTCTTCGGTTCTGGATCAGTAGCTTACGCTCATGTAGTCGGAGTAGGTCTCAGGGCCGACCTCGCCAATGAGTGGGGTGGCGGCGGTCTTTGCGAAAGTGACCAAAGCATCCTTGCTGAAGCCCTCAGTGTATGTGGTCTTGCCCTCGTCGAAGGACTTGTAAAGGACGACAGCGGGTTGCTCGACGCCCTCAGCCTTGGCCAAAGCGGCATCAGAGGTAGCAGCGAAGAGGTAGTTGTCGCGGAGCTCCTCAGCCAGCTCAGTGAAGGTGGCGTTGGAGGATTTGTCATCAGCGCCGAAGTAGCCAACGAGGACGACCTTGTCGGCGGTCTTGAACTCCTCGAGAGCTTCTGCGGTAGAAAGGATCGACACAGCCGGCAGAGACTGCTTGACCATATAGGAGACGATAGCCTGTGCCTTTCGTGGGCCCTGGTATGGCGCAATGTTCTCTGGGCCTCTGAAAACCTTCAATGTTGGGTATCCCTCCACACCGTATTGTTGGCACAGCTCTTGTTGCTCAGTGCAGTCGACCTTGGCGAGCTTGATCGCCTTGTCTGTGAGGGTCGTCGCCGCCTCCTCGTACTCGGGCGCGAGCGCCTTGCAGTGTCCGCACCATGGGGCAAAGACTACATATGGAAGTCAGCATGAGGAGCGAACTCGAGCTCAAAGCTCTGGCAGTACTCACACTCTGCAAGAACGAGGTCGTTCTCCTTGACGAAGTCCTCGAATGTGTCCTTAGTCAGGTCGTGCACATCGGATGCAGCGGCAAGGGCGGCGAGGCCCAGCAGTCCCAGTGAGTACTTCATGATGTCGACTGCTCTCCAGCAAAGTACACGAGCGAATGTCCTGAGTGGGGCGTCAAGACAATGTCGTAGTAGTGGAGGAAGAGAAAGAGAATTGGGTGGAGAGGGGCGGATAAGTAGAGGAAGAGAAGAATCGTGGCCTCAAATGTGTTAACTTTAAGCTCTGTGTGGAGGTGGAGACCCTGGAATCGAGGATAGGTGTCCCGTTTGCATTCACAGCCAAGCTAGCGCGCTGCGAAGGTGAACCGCTCCGCTGTTGCCCTACTAATAATAAACCTGCCATTCACACATCCTTCACATTTGCCAACACGGCACATGTCAATTGATCCGATGGCGCCATCTCTCATTCACACATTCAGGACAAGTATTGTGTTATTGTCATGCAATGCCACAAGCCCGTCCAGCTGTCACCGACGATCCAGGTCGAGACTCGAAAATGCTTGGTCAGGACCCCTCCCTCCTGATAGCATCTTAGCGCCACCTTGGCCGATAGATACGTCTCGCCAATTTGCAAAACTCTCGTCAAACATGAGACATGATTTCTCTCCAGCCCTCATACTCATTTCCCACTCTGATTCCGACCACGTTGACTTCCGCTGATGGAACAGCTTGTGCGAAGACTTGGATGATTCAAAGCACAGGAGATTGGCTCCGCGTCTTCCGGGCCACGTTGCGGTAATGGCATCCTCATCAGTAAAGCAAACATCATGCTCCCTGCTTGTCAACATATCATGACAAGACCGATTCGGATGCTGGATGCTCTGCTCGCAGAAGGAAAAAATTCGCAACGTGTCCTGAACTCGTATGCTCTCATGACAGACCGATAAAGCTATGCTGCTAAAGGCACAACGCACCACCACCCATGTTCCCTAAACATGCGAACGCTAACTATGATGGCTTACAAATGCTTCACTTCACACATGCCTTCTCCCAAGAACTCCGAATCAGGAACTGCAACTCAGGCTATCATCTCCGACGCCCAATACCCACGAAACGCCATGCGAATAAAAGTATGCAGTGATCCTATCTCTCAGCCAGCTGAGGAAGAGCATCCTCTGTGACAATCGATGGATATCCGGACCGCAGAGACCCCGACTCAAGCCTCATCTTCGGCATGCCGGTGGTCTTGATGGTCTCGACTCGCATCGCGCGGCAAGTGAATGGACGTACCACCAGTCCACCCAGTCACGAGGGAAGTTGATTTTGCACCTCAATCGCACATGCTCATCACCTGGGAATGCTGTTCAACTGAGTCAAAGCGGACGTCAGATTCCTTCTCGCTTTGAACTCATCCCCATCTTCCGAAAGACGATAGCATTGCCTCACGATAGCAGCCAATGCGTGGTAGAGTATATACCTGCATTAATAGATCAGCTAACGCGGAAAGATGACATATGTATTGTGGCCGTGAACTCACAGATACTGCCTAATCCTCTCATCAGTCGTCGAATTAGGCAGTTTGCCAAACCCTTCAGCAAACCCCGCCGTAGGCTGATAGAAGCAATCTGACAAGAATGGATCTCCCCAAATCGCGCTCGACCAGTCCAGCAACCCCGTCATCGTACAAGTCCTCGGATCAACCAGTATATTTCCCTCGCCCAGCATTTCGAGAAGAAGTAGCTTGGGCTGCGTCACTTGATCCAAAGTTGTCCGATGCCGACGAATCTGATCTCGGATGAAGTCGTATGGCAGGCTAATGAGAGCATCTTCAGCATCGCGAAGAATGCTTTCGAGCATATTGGTGAAGCACTTCGACCATGAAGACGATGACGATGATGATGAAGGCGTCGATGTGGTACTAGGTATTCTTGGACTCCCAAATTGCGACCCAGAGACGGACGCGAGCCTGCGAACAAAATTACCCAGACTCCGATCGATATTCGCAAGAGCCTGTTTCGACAGTTGAGGTTCCAGGTCCGATAGCAAGACTCCCCTCAAAGGCCCGCTGATGAAATATGGACTCCCTATTACTGCAGTCGTGGGCTGGTATTCGATGAGTCGGGGAACAAAAATATCGGACCTCCCTCGCAATGCTTGTAGTGTCTGGACTTCATTCGGCAACCGATCTTCTTCGTGTCGTAGTAGCCGGATGCTGACCGAGGGACGACAGCGCAGGATATAGTAGAAGTCTGAACTACTCTGTAACCTGAACGTTCGGTACAGAGCTCCTTCTATTCTATCTATGGCGACTGATCTCGTTTGCAGGGCATTTGCAGCGATTTGTCGTATGGAGCCCCGATCAGGCGAGCGTGAAGTGTGTGAGTTCGCGGCAGAGGCCATCCTGGGCTTGTGGAAGACAAGATCGTTTGTAGGTGGGGCGGCCAGTACTCGTGGTGCTTCCAACATGGTTGCCGTCATCTTTTGTACGTTCTTCCTGTGTTCGCCAGCGACCAGATGCAATGAAACGCGCCGAGCAACTGCGCACTGAAAACCCCGAGAGGCTGTGTACGTTCAAATTGATTGACTGTTCGCTGGTGACGTCTGAGATATGTTCAAGGCCAAGATATCCGGAAATCAGTCCGGGCGTGGTTGTGTAGGCGGAGCAGTAGTTGTCGGACGAGCGCTATAAGCATACCGAAGAAGACCGTATGTGTTTCGGAGGAAGGTGTGAGGTAGAGAATCGCATCTTAGTTCGTAACACGCCACCTCGACATCAGGCTTCGTCAATATGCGCCATACCGCCAATTCAGCAATCTGTTTGGTTCTGCAAAGCGAGATGTACGAAGTCAGGTGTGGATAGTGGGCTGCTGCGGGTCGAGCATCGATGGCGTCGGCTCGTTGTGAGGCAATAAAATGCACACAATACAGAGGGCTGTGAAGAAGGAAGTGTAACGTCTTGTTAGGGCAGTGCATGTTTCCACTATGCATGCCGAGGCTTCCACTTACCAATTGTCGCTTTCCTTTCTCAAATTCTCCCTCTATGGAGCGTGCACTGGTCGTTGGTACAGGCGCTATGGCGCCGCGGTTGCGAATTAGACTCAGGCGTAGGCGAGCAAGTCGTCAGCGAGCTCGTCTATCTACACCGGACCAGGTCTTAGTGCCGATCCCCTGCGTCCATGATGCATTTCCGGTCTGTTTTCGGTTCTGGAGCCGAACGCCAACATACAGCAACGCAGCACAGCCAAGAGTGTGATTTCGTTGCAGGACTACTGTTGACGAAGCAGAAAAATTAATTGGAGACCGGCGCTCTGGCGCGGCTGACGTCTTGTACGATGCAGACACCAGACAGCGTTGAGGTAGAATGGTACTTGTAGCAGCGGTGTAGTACGTCCCGACGTCAAGCTTTACCCAGTCGTCGGAAGTCCACGCGAGCAAAGCCATGTGCGCCAGGGAGCACAGAGACCAAGCCACTGCAAAATGCGTCGATGATCGCGAGTACAAGATCTTGGAGAACGCCTCCAGGATCTCGCAGCGCCTCGTAGTCAGTTGCTTCTCGCCTCCAGACTTCAGAGTTGTTCCATTGCAGGGTGGCATCCGCGAATCCTCATCGCTACAGTGCTGCCACCGGCGCAAAACCCGAGCCAAGCCACTTTTCGGGCCCTCAATTCTGTGAAAGTCTGCGAGGGAAAGATGCTTCGCCTAAGTTAGCGATACTTGATGGTCCCACCATCTCGGTTAACGGGCCGGAAGGCGGCAGATCCTCGTTAAGTCGCCTAAGGCTCGCTTGTTTTGACAGATCTGTCAAACACGATCCCCAATTCAGCTGCCACTCGCGACGTCCTGCAGTGTTTGCGATGAGCACTTTACCGCAGCTTGAGTCCTTTGAATAATGCAAGACACGGATGAGTGATCCGAGAACCACGGTGTCCAGGAGCTGCGGACTCGGACTTGCCGATGACAGATCGCTCACCAATTCGTGCTTTCATTCGCTCCCCGACTTCTCCTTGGCCTGCTCTTTCGGAGTTGGCTCAAAGAGTTCCGAGATGTTGAAGCGTTTCAATCTCTCAAAATCGTTGTCCACGACACTGACGCCGCAGATGTGCTAGTTGAGAGGTTAGTTGTCGCTCCGCGCAGCCTCGGCTCGTGTAGAACAGTTTCATGGCCTAGACGCAAGCCTTCAGAAGCCACCTACCTGATATACTTCGACAATGATCAGTAGCTCGTAGTTTTTCAAATCGACCTTGTGGCCTTCCCCTACGAGACTAGCAACTTGCTTGATGATGCTGTCGCGGGTCAAGATGTTGTGATTTCGGATCGTCGGCCGAATTGCGAACTGCAGGATAGGCATCAGTCAGTATACTCCGTCACAGAAAAGCCAACGGGGTTGATTTCTTGGCATGTTCCGGGCATATGCCAGAGTCCACATACCGTGCGTGCCTTGAACGGTTCTTGGTGAAAGTGCGGACCAAGGACTTTGAGGGCCACTTGCTCCAGCCCTTCCGCGGATGCTCGGCCCATGAATGTCATAGGTGTAAGTCTTTGTGTAAACCTGGTCCGCTTGCGAGCATTGTCGCTCATGGTATCTTCGCATATGCTCTTTACGAGCGAGACTGGCTCCACCGGATCGATGGTCTTGAAGAAAACAACTGGTAACGATTAGCGTGGGCTGAAAGTGCCAACGCCGCGGAGACGGCGCAATGTCGTGCATTAACCGGCAATGCCAAAGTCTGGTTGATGGCTGAAGTGGCATGCATGGAAAGAAGATGGGTCTTCAAGTTGCCCAGAAAGGAAGGTACTTACTGCACTGGGTGCTCAGTTGAATGGGCGTGAACAACCTCGCGGCCTTGGGCTTTCGGATCTCCTGGACTTCGGCGTTGATCTCTTTTTCTATATCATCGACTCCAGAGCCTGCACCGTCGTCCTCCTCTTCCTTCTCATCATTGCCGGCGGCAAGAGCTTCGGGGTATAGTCGTTCGGCATAGTCGTCCAAGAGATCTCTCATTTCGCCCGTGGCCTTGCTTTCCTTGCCTTTGATGCAAGTGACGAAGATTCCCACGTCTCCGGCTTGAATAGTTTGCTGCTGTTGGTAGCTGCCTCCATCGCGTCCATTCGTTGGAGTCCGCCACTGCTTCTTGGTCTGTCGGGGAATTTCAGTGTCAGCAAGCACGCAAAGCATCAGCTCAACAAGGTACCTTGGCTCGTTTTCCGTCGCCTCCGGCGCTGTTCTCTGCTTTGCGTTTAGAAGTTTCGCCCATCTCGATTCGAAATCCCGTCAATGTGCAGATCAATGGCGGAGAGTGCGGAGGCCGGACTTTTCAAAGCAGCAGACGCGGTGGTGACCAGGGAAAGATGCAAAGTCTTGGCGCGCTCATTTCCACCCCGCTCACATTCTCAACTTGGACAGTTGACAGCGTACTCGATAGAAAGTCGCAAGCCTGCGACATCTACCCCGGTTCATGTCGCCGCTGCCGATCACGGCGACTACGATAGGCCAATAGCAAAGTCCTCGGCCAACGACGCCAGAAGGTAATACCAGCACTTGTTCACGCCCTGGAAAGTTTCGTCCTGACACATATTTATGGGGTAACAGCTCGGCCGACAAAGGCTACACATAATACTTATGGGGTAACATCATCTTATACACTTCACTCTATCATCGGATCACAGTGGTATGCCACAGAACATTTAGCCACATCATAGATCCGTGTTTTGTTATTTGAACACTCTGCCCGTTGTTCACGTCCCATGTCAAAGACATCGACCACTGCATACAAGACAAGATGACTACTCTAACATCCTACTTATACCCTACGCCATCGGCGGCAGCGCTGAAACTACAGTTCGTTGGCAAGGAGATTAAAGACATACAAGCACCGGCCGCGATTCTCGACGTGGCTGTCATCCGGAGAAACTGCAAACTCATGCTCGACACAGCAGAGAAGCTGAACGTGGGCTTTCGAGCACATGTCAAGACACACAAAGTAAGCACAAGATCCCGTTTCCACAGGACGAAGGATGGAAAGATGTCATACATCATTCGAGCAGCCCGCATCGACTAACATGCAGTGCTCAAGACCACAGAACTGTCACAATATCAAGTTGGCCACACTAGCCCTTCGATTAAACTCGTTGCCTCAACGATCTCCGAAGTGGAATCACTAGGTCCATGGCTCCTCGAAAGTGTTCAACTCGGCAAGCATGTTTCTATTCTCTATGGCCTCCCGATTTCACCGTCTGCAATTCCGCGCCTCGCAGGCGTGACGCGTATCCTTGGACCAGGAAGCGTAGGCATCTTCGTTGACCACCCAGATCACGTCAATCTCATTGAACAAGTCGGCGATGACATTTGGCCAGGTCAAGTTCCGGTCTGGGTTAACATTGATGTCGGATATCATCGAGAAGGAGTACCAGCAGGTTCTAAGCAGCTCGCGGATCTTGCTCGAGCGCTGAAGAGCGCAAAGAAAGCTGCTCTCGCGGGAGTTTACACCCATATGGGTCACAGCTATTCAGCCAGCAGCCCGGAAGAGGCACTGGGCTTCATGTCTCAGGAGATTCTGGGGCTGGAAGAAGGCGCCACCTCCTTTTTGCATTCTGTCGGGCGCGATGTCGAGTTATCTTCAAAAGTCGTTCTCTCGCTTGGCGCAACGCCCACAGCCACAGCGATTCAGAACTTGACAGAAGGCAGTGAAGCTGTCCAGCAGTATCGCTCTACCATCGAAAGAGTGCAGCAATCGTTCGATGTCGAATTTCATGCTGGCGTGTACCCAGTCATGGATATGCAACAATTGGCGACGAGAGCACGACCTCAGACAAGTGCGAGAACTGGGCAAAGCCTTCTGTCGTTTCGCGATCTTGGATTTCGCGTTTTGACAGAAGTGGCCAGCACTTACTTCGATCGAGGTGAGAAGCCTGAAGCTTTGATAGCAGCAGGCGGGATAGTGCTAGGACGCGAGCCATGTAAGAGCTATCCAGGCTGGGCTGTTGCGACACCATGGCCCGCGGCCTCGGGACAAACATACGATCCAGAAGGTGATAAGACAGGCTGGATCGTTGGTCGTATCTCGCAAGAACATGGAAATTTGACTTGGGAGGGCCCGAAAGACAACTTCCGCACCCTTGGCGTTGGCGATAAATTATTGCTTTGGCCCAACCATGCATGCATTGCTGGCGTGAACTTCGGGTGGTACCTCGTCGTCGATTCAGACAAGGCAAATCCGGACCGAATTGTGGACGTCTGGATTCGATGGCGTGGTTGGTAGAACAAGATAGTTCCACTTCTCGATATGACATATTTGCCAAAAGTGAAGGCTCTCTGAGCCTGTTTGCAAGCCAGAATTTCGAAGGTCTCTGTCGTGGTTCTTCAATCTATGTTGATTGCGGAGGAGTTGCGCGGATCTGCCTCTGCTCGTTGGGCCTCCGAGTTGAGCTCAGCGGTCAACTGCGCACCTAGACTGGCCTCGCTGTGCTTGTCATCATCCTCGTTGTCTTCGTCCACATCGATGCCATTGGATTCGGCCAGTTTCATCAGAATTTGGTGCTGAACATCGAGCCTTTTCTCAATCCTGGCCTCCGCTGCCTCCCGTTCTCGCCGACTGTGATCGTGGAAAGTAGCGCTACTCGATCGCCACTTCTCTTCTCTCGCCTGGGCTTTATCTGCGTTGGTTTTGCGACACTGCTCGAGCCATGGTATGAGCTTCGATATACTGGCCAGTTCACCCATCTCAGTCGCAGTGGCGGAATTGATTGACTGTCCTAGGATGTCCTGCATGGTGTCGAGCTTTCGATCCAAGTGATCTTTGTGAGTTTTCTGTGTCTTTGCAACGCCATTCAGTGCGTCAAAGAGCCAGCCACCCTGACCTTTCCATTCGTTGTGCCAGCTTTTGACAAAATTCGTCAATTCGTCGACTCGCTGCACTGTGGACAAATCGGATATGCTGCCAGTCCTCCGATCATGACCGTCCAGGCGTGCGCGCTTGGGCGGACGCCCTTCAGATTCATCGTCACCATTGCCCCGAACCGAAGATGCGACCGATGCTCTGCGTCCATTCACATGATTTGCAGGCACTGGTGAAGCAGCAGAACCGCCAGGAAGACGCTCGGCTGGCGTCCTGGTCCTCGCAAACTGATCTGCATCGAAGGCGGCATCTGTCACATTGATGGTGTAGACGTGTTCCTTCGGGATGGGTCCAAGCACATTGAATCGGATGGAGGAGGTGACCTGGACGGGGTGCCCTTCGAGGTGTTGCAGCTCCTGGTGCAGGGCGACGAGGGCTTTCCGGATCTCGGTGCGCCGGTCTGAGGTGGCCGTCAACAGCTTGCCGTCGCCATTGAAGTGGTGCTCGACGCTTGGCGCGGCCATCGTCCGTCCACGGACGCACCGGGAGGCGAGAGCTGGTGAGGTGACGCGCGCTGGCAGAAGAGCTGCAGAACCCCCGTTGCCTCGCCTGGGGCTGAAACAACGGGCCCACGCAGCAGCTCGAGCTCTGGCAACGTGCCAGAGACAATTTCTCGTGTTCGGCGATTGCACGCGCGCAGGAGAACAACGCACTGAGAGCACCGCGCACACCGCGCTGGTGCAATGCGCATCCGCTGTTCGCGAGTGGACGACGAGTCAGCGGGCTGCTGCGATGGAATTGCAGGCGCGCGCGGGAGTGAGTCGGTGCGGCGCGCAATAATGTGCCAAGTGGGCGGACGTGAAGCAGCACGCGACAGGGATCGCTCGCTCCCCTCTGAGACAGACCTGCTCGAGCCCGCCCTCACCGTCTCCGTCTGCGATGATGCCTCGTTTCTCCTCCCGGCTCGCTTTCCGCGGGCATGCGAGCACCTGCCGTGCGGCCTTGAATACTCCTGCCTTCGCATGCTCCGCACCTGCTGCTCCCTCCCACTGTCGTCCTCGTCGCCCGGCGCGTAGAGGCAGACGCCCGCCCGCCGCTCCTCCGGCTGCCGTTGCATAGAGTTCAAGCCCCCATGCGTGCCCGTTGCTCCTCAGTCGTTTTAGCGACCCAAGTCAGGCCCGGTAGGCTATAAGAAGATCTGCTGCCAACTCCTGGAAGCGAGGGGTTCGCCTCTGGCAGCGCGCACACCCATGGCGTCGCTACCGTTCTGCGACAGCTCCAGCGATGATGAGGATTTCCACTCCATGTCCGCCCAAGGGGACTCCGATGCAGCTAGCCATCGCTCCGACGAAGACGATGAAAGCGTCATGGCACCCCCGGTTCACCCGTGTGCCCAACTCCAGGACGCTTTCGAGGAATCTATTATAGAGGCTACCCAGTCACCCATAGACCTTCCTGACCCGGACACAAACGCAGAGATGAGACGAAAGAGGTTGCTGGAAGCCGAGCGCGATGAGGACTGCCCCGTGGTGCGGTGGAAACAGCAGCCTGGAGCTCAATACCACCCCTTCGTCAAGCTGATCGCCCAGCTGACGTTCGGCATGCACCTGTTGAAGGAGGGCCAGGCTAAATCCAATCAAGAGGTGGTTAAGATCTTGCAGGGCCACGTCAATGATGTGGACATGTTTCTGGAAAGGACGGCCGAGGACTTCGACCTGGCCATCAAGGACATTGAAGAACGGATACGATACCTCAAATTGCCCATGCAACATATGGACGTCTTTGAGGTAATGCTGGACGAGAAGAAGTTCCGGACAGACCTGCTCAATGGCAACGAGAGGATCGAGAGAATCATTGCTCGGACAGCCAAGGTCATGAATGCTGCCATGCATGATATCCACAATGGTATCAAGTCCACCAAGGAGCTGAGTACCTATCTCACCCGTATCGAGCAACGACCACGGACGGACAACCCGGACATCGCAGAGGTCTTCGCTGCCATGCGAGGCAATGAGCAAGGCTGGATGTCGTATTTGCGGGATTTGCGCACCAAAGGCGACAACCTGCGCAACAGCCTGGTCATCCTTGAGACCGTTATTGCGGAGATTGCTAAACATGCTGCTGCTGCAAGTCGGCGGAACAAAACCCAAGGGGGGCAAGTGTCGGCTGGCACGCAAATGTCTGGAACGAGCTCACCTCTGCGCTCCCGTTTCACCAGAGACATGACACCATCTACGTCGCGGCATTCGGCGCGACATTCAGAAGTGTGGCTTGACAAACCTCTTCCCAAAGAGCCGAGCTCAGGTCGTGCAGCGAAGCAAGCTGCCATGGCAAAACCACATCCTGTGCCACTATCAACCAGATTCGAGCAACCACGTCAAGCAGTGCCAGCGCCTCCGCGTGCCTCAGCTCACGATGTGATTAGACCAAGAACATCATCCGGCGCATCAGCCAGAGAACCGACTACCAACGCTACGGAGAGCACTCGAGAACTCTCAAATTTCATTCGCGACTGCGGTCCGTTGCGCAGTAACCCTCCGGATGCCCCACGCAGACCACGCTCACGAGCGCGAACAAATAATACCACACAGGCGCCCAGCATACCTGAACGGCACGTTCGACGATCACAGAGTCAGAATGCCGCGCCTGCCACAGCAGATCCGACCAACGATAGACACGCATCCCGCAAGCCTGTCGCTGCTGCAGCTCACGACGATGGTACCACACCAGCTACAACCCATACAAGAAGCTCCATGATGCGTGATGGATTCTCGAGACGAATTTCGAAGCGATTGAAGGGCCTGCCAGCTCCTCTGATGAATACTAGTCGGTCGAGTACACCCGGACCCAACAAGGAGTTCACACCCAGGCCAGTGGATTCAGCCCATTCTTCCGAGCGTGGCAAAGATGATTCTGAACCTGAACATGTTACTCCTGATCGCTCTGAAAGGGAGTCATCACCGGAGCTGACAGCACTACCTGTAGAAAAGGCCGATCCAGCCTCCAAAAAGGGCACCCATGGCGGCCACCGTCTCTTTCCATCGCCTGACCCTGCGAGCTCGACGCCCAGGGTCCTGCGACGAAACCGCAGTGCCGATGCAAAGGAGTTCTTCACAGCATTCGACGGTACGTCCCCGCAGAAACCACGTTCCTCCAGGACGAGTCGCTCAATCAGTCTTCGTCGCTTCTTCACATACCGCAAGGGGGGCGTTGAACATGTCATGGTGTCTTGACACATACATACTTCCAGGAGACCTGTCAACCCAATCTAGAGAGGATTCACTTCTGTTTCATGAACTTTACGACCACGACAGTTTGCAGCGAAGTTGAGCCAGGATCGCTCACTCTGCTTTCAATACCCACTTCGTACCAGAGCCGGAAGCTAACTTTCCCGGTTTTTATTTCCTCTGTCTTCTTTTCACATATACCCAGCTTTGCGGGCACGGCGGGGAGGATTTCCAGATTGGACCTGAACAAATTCTGCACAGAAAGGGACGGACAGTAGATTTCGAACAAGTCCGCTACAGATGCCAAGGGTGGAGCAGAATGTATTCTTCTCTTCTGGTGGTCCCGAGATTATGGTAGTTTGTAGATAGGTTGAGGCAATAGAGAATTTGCTCCACCTCCCACAACAATTTCTAATCTCTGTTTCACTGTCCGAGGAGAGTTGAACTCCTCTGCGTCAATCTGGCGCCAATTTGTAGCTAATGAAACGAAGCAGCAAAAATCGAAGCAGGGCTTCTTGCCTCCATTCAAAGAACACGGACCTTGCAAAGCTGACAACATCGGTGTCTATTCCGGCCATCAGAGGTAAAAGAAAGCTTCGTGATATGTTCCGTAGGCCCCTCCGTGAGAAAGTAGCAATTGCGATGCAAATATATCGCACCGTGAGCCACAAAAAGAGAGAAAAAAAAGAATCATCGTATGATACGCTGCTGTGATGATTGTTAGCAACTGTCCAAGGTGGCACACGTATGAAGACTGCTTACCGGACAGGATTCGAACCTGCGCGCCCGAAGGCATCAGATAGCAAGAATTATAGTGGAATTCAAGTCTGACTCGTTAACCACTCCGACACCACAGCCGATGAGTCAGCTCACTTGTCTTATAAACTATGTAGCTGCGGATGTTGAAGTGAAAATTCAGCAGGAAACAAAGCTTACGTTACGCCATCAGGCAGGAACATCTTGTTTCATAGTGAGATGGATATCTTAGAGACTTCACTAAGAGGTCGCGTTCTCGAACTTGTTCCCAGCCGATTCATACCTTCTGGACGCCTGAAGTCTTGCAGCACGTGTGACGGCACTACCACGACTCCGATTGCGAAGTGAAATTCACTTCCATCAAGTTGCCATCAATATCGTGCGTCAACATTGAACACCCCGCTCAGTACACTTCCCGCTTGCCGCCTTTCCAGCGTCGCAGTTCCGTGGTGACACCATCCTTTTCTGGCCAAGTCTACTTTGAATAAGCCGTGCGGTCCGCAATCTCAGCCTATCTTGGTGGGCACAAGCTCACCGAAGCATTGCTGTGCGTGCCGAGCCAGACATGTTCTATTGGTCATGTCTTGCGATTTCTTTTGCAGTTGCCGATGAGATAGGCGAGAGAGCGTGAGGCAGTGGTACGTATGCACCTCTGCTGTTATCACCTCACATTTTCTATGTCGGAGCACGTTGTACGACACGGCGGTCCTATTTTTTAATTTTTTTGGCTGGATAAACAAATCTACGAAGAGGCTTAAGGTATAGAAGAGGTGGACAGAACTGGGGACACAATCATATGGTGCAGCTTACGCGCATCTGGCTTGTGTGACTAGAACTGACTGACACAAGCTGTATCGGCGAGGTCCACCAAGGTCTTCGATCATGCTGGGCAAACTCTCAATTACAGCGGTAGCTCTGCTAGCACGTCTTTCAGGAGGCTGCGAGGATCATGACTGGACTTCACCTCTAACGGGCGGTGGCGTCTTAGATCATGCTTTGATGAGCCGTCATGATATCGAGAAACGAATCCAGCCCAGCGCTGAAGCTACCCTCCCACAACAAATCAAGGACATTCACTGGGGTCAGATCAACTTCCTTTCGACCACAGATACCCATGGCTGGCTCGCCGGACATCTGCTTGACGAGAATTACTCTGCCGACTATGGGGACTTTGCCGACTTTGTTAGGAAGATGAAGGCCAAGGCCGATGTTCTTGGAGTTGATCTGCTTCTCATTGACAGCGGCGACTTGCACGATGGTACTGGGTTTGGCGACGCGACGACACCGAATGGAAAGTTCACATTGCCCATCTTCAAGCAATTACCATACGACCTGCTCTCCATCGGTAACCACGAACTCTACACAACTCAGATTGCGAACGACACATACCACAACTTCGCTCCAAACTGGGGCGGACGTTACTTGACAAGCAATGTGGACATCTACGACAATGGCGTACAGAAGCCGTTCTCGGACCGATATGCATACTATCAGACGAAAATGGGGATTCGTGTCATGTCGTTTGCATTCATCTTCAACTTCACTGGCAACAGTAATGCTACTGTCGTCACTCCAGTCGGTACCGCAGTCCAGCAATCATGGTTCAGAGAGCAGGTCAGCCGACAGGACATTGACCTGTTCGTCATCAGTGGCCACATCACTCTTCGACAGTCGACGGAGTGGAACCTCATATACGCTGCGATTCGACAATATCATCCCACCACGCCCATTCAAATATTCGGTGGTCATAGACATATTCGCGATGCTGTCGCTTGGGATGCTTCTGCTGTTGGTACTGCCGCAGGGAGGTACTGCGAGACAGTAGGATGGACAAGCATTGATGGACTACCTTCGAATGTGACTCGCGCAAAGAGTCCTCAGGGAAGCGGCACAATCAAGATAACGAAAGCATCAGCAATTCCTCAGCTGAACTTCACGCAACCGATCTCGTCAAATTTGAGCTACACGCGTCAGTATCTGGATTTCAACAGGCCTACCTTTGAGAAACATACCGCATCTCTGGGACAAGAGTTCAATACTTCTTACGGACAGGGAATCTCGAACCAAATCACATCGAACATCAGCACGCTGCCTCAGCTCACGAACCTGCTGGGCTGCGCGCCTGATTCGTATTACCAGAGTCGCTTCCCAGCTTCGTCGCCAAACAATCTGTACACTTGGCTCGCGACTACTGTTTTCCCAACTGTGGTCTACGCACCTGATCGAAACAGCACTCCCCGCATCATTATGACGAACACTGGAGGATTTCGATACGACATCTTGAAGGGTCCTTTCACCTTGGACAACGCCTATCAATCCAACCCATATCAAAATGGTTGGCAATACATGACAGCTCCGTGGCGTGTAGCGAAGAACATACTCGCAAACATGCAGACTGATGCAGTCTATAAGCGCCAAGCTTCCAGCGGCCAGACTGTTTACAACTCGTCCACTGGCCTTTGGACAACACCGGGCTACTATACCAGCGACGACTTCGGCGACGACGGAGACAATACTATCCACTTTGATCAAGGATCGTACAACAGCGATCATTACGTTGCGGCGAATGTGTCGACTGCGAATATTACGAGTGACGATACTCTGGTCGATGTATATGTTACCAGTTTCTTTGCCGCAGCTGCTGCGAAGTATTTGACTGGCAATACTACTGGCTGGGTCAATGTGACAAATAGCACTGGTGGTATCTTCACGAGCTTCGATACAGTGCCGACATATGCCAAGTTGTTCTGGGATAAGGACTGCTGAAGAAAAGTTCGATCTAGCACACATACCAAAATCTACGTGGCGCAATGCTAATAAAGGCTTGAATGTGTGTATACTGTGCATAGTTATGATCGTCGAGCGTTATACATGCTAATCGTCTATCGTTGCATCATTCGTGCCTGATTCGTCGGCTACACGCACAGCACGCGCCGATCTCGCTTCCATTTACTTTTCTGCTTCTCATTATCGTCATCGCTTGTGTACACACCATCTTTACTTATCACTAGGCGGCTCAACAGCCTAGTCATACTGCTGTGAAAGATAGGTAAGTCGGTCGTACAGCTAGTACGCCACTTCGGCTTTCCTCGCCTTCTCCTTCTGTCTTCAACGAACATCTGCAGCATGACTCGATAGCAACAACAACTCACCGCTTTCCACTCTCAAAATCATGGCGGCCAAACACAACGACAAGGAGATCACAAACATGAACCCCAAAATCTACGCCTCCGATGTCGAAGAAGGTGGCAATGTGGTTATCGACCGCGCCAGAGAGAAGAAGCTGGTCCGAAAGCTCGACCTCCACATCATTCCCGTGGTGATGCTCCTCTACCTTCTCTCTTTCCTGGATCGGTAAGTTTCCGGCTCTTTCCTTAAGCCTCATCAAGCTTCGCCAACTAAGCATCGCAATGCCAGAGTCAACATTGGCAATGCCCGCCTCTACGGCCTCGAAGAAGACCTCGGACTCTCGTCGTCGCAGTTCCAGACTGCTGTCAGCATCCTCTTCGTCACGTACGTCATCTCCGAGCTACCTTCGAATTTGATCCTGAAAGGATATGTACGGCCTTCGAGATGGATTGCTTTCATCACGGTTTCCTGGGGTATTATTGCGACTTTGACTGGTGTGGTGCAAAGCTATGCGGGGTTGATCGTGTGTAGGTTGTTGCTTGGGTTGGTTGAAGGAGGACTATTTCCTGGAGCGGCGATTTATCTGACCTTCTTCTATACGAAACATGAGCTGGCTTTGCGAATCGGATATCTCTTCGTCAGCGCCGCGCTGGCTGGGGCTTGCGGCGGACTACTCGCGTATGGCATCGGCTTCATGGATGGCGTGGCAGGACAGCGAGGCTGGAGGTGGATCCTCATCATTGAAGGCCTGCCGACACTGCTTCTGGGTATTGCGTGCTGGTGGATTCTGGCAGATGATCCTGAGACGGCATACTATCTGAACGATGAAGAGAAGGAGTTGATCCAGGCCAGAAGAGCGAGGCAGACAGGGCATGTTGATGTGTTTGACTGGAAAGATGTCAGGAAAGGATTGAAGGACTGGAAGATCTGGACTTTCTGCGCTGGACAATTTTGTGTGGACACCATGCTGTACGGATTCAGTACGTTCCTGCCTACAATCATCTTGGCCATCCGACCGGAGAGCTCTAGAGCTATTGTGCAGGTTTTGACAATTCCCGTCTATACCGTTGGAGCCGTCTCGTATATGGCTGCGGCGAGGTATAGCGATTGGCGACAATCTCGAGGCCCAGTCGCGATTCTCTTCAGTTTGATCGCTGTTGTTGGATATGCCATGCTTATCTCAGATGCCAACTCTGGCGTGCATTTCGCTGGATGCTTCTTAGTCGCTATGGGTCTTTACGTTGCAGTCGGCATACCTTTGGCATGGCTTCCTTCGAACAATCCGCGGTACGGCAAGCGAACTACCGCAACAGGACTTCAGCTCACCATAGGTAATTGTTCTGGCATCATGGCTCCGTTTCTGTACCCTTCAAGCGAGGGGCCAAGACACTTGAGTGGACACGAAGTAACGATGGCCCTCGTGGCGCTAGGCGCTGTAGGGTATGCTGTGATGTATGCCTACTTCACACGCGAGAACAAGATGCGGGCAGCTGGCAAGAGGAACGAGAGAATGCAAGGGTTGACTGACGAGGAAATCCTTGCACTTGGTGATGAGAATCCGAAGTTTGTCTTTGCAGCATAGAGGCTACAATACTGATGATGAGCATGATGAGTTGACCTGGTTGCGACACCTTTGTTCACCTTGAGGTTAGAGCACCGCTCTTCCTGCGTGAGGGATTGCTTGACAGCGTGCGGACTGTGTTCGCGACACAAGATACTCGATAGCCTCACTGGATGACCGACGAGGTTTCAGAGCATAAAGAATGAGCTGTGTGTCCTCAATCATTGCGCTTCAACTACAGCATGCAGAGCCATGATCTAGACGCGAACTTGCGCCAGCTGTCAACAGTTCGACAACATATCAGAAGCTCTGATATACATCAGAAGGAGATAAATCTTGTCAGGAAGCAGCTCCGAATGTCAACGAGATTAGATGCGAGGAAGTACTCAAGCTAGCCGACTAGCTAGTCTTCGACAGCGTGTTGCACGTCAGCTGCATTGAAGTGGTCCTTGCGATGGAAGCACACTGGAAAAATCGTAGACGCCACCAACGCCGCGGCCGGTCGGATCCCTATACTACACATGCCAACACTCCGATGAGTGTCCGACTGCGAGGGGGATTCACACGCTCAATAGCGGTCTTCACGTTCTAAGGGCTGTACGCTTTGGCTTTGACGACTGAACCGCAGCACGTGCAGCAAAGCGAATGCGCGACTGGACTGACGGAATCCTCACAATAATGGAATCTTTGTTGATCAATGTGGTCTTGAAGCATGGAAGATCGTCCAGATCAGCGCTCCCAGCGCCTTCAGTCGCAACAGTACTTATGCAGTGACATGTCATTGCCCAGTGGTTGTTCAGACTTTCAGAGCCAACATGGTACCATACCAAGCGCACTAGCCGGCCGGATGTGGAAGGTCCACTAAGAAGCTCTATGGCGGTCTGCTTGGCATTGACTTCGATCGGCATACTTTCATGCCTCAATTGAGCATTTCTCGCTACTGCTGATCTGCTATAGGCTGCGGTGCCCTCATCGGTCTACGAGTGGTATAAGCCTGTAGATTCACGGCATGCAGCCTGAGACTCAAGCACATCTGCAACGGGACGGTGTTCGCCTTCGACGATGGTATGGGCTGCGTTGGGAAAAGGCTGAGGCAAAAGTTGTATAAGAGCAGCTTCATAGCCTCGTGTTCCCAGCTAGTCTGACCGCGCACATACGACCGCAACTTGTATTCGTGATGAAGTTCATTCTTTTTGCCTCTGCCATTCCAGCCCTTGTGGCAGCACTGCCAGCTTCCACTTTCTCGGGGGAGGCAGAGATCATATGGGACAAAGACGCCAGACTTGACGCTCCAACAGGGTCATCACACCGCAATGAAGATGCACCCCCTCGGGAAGAGTATATGGAAGCCGGTATTGTCGGAGGATATACAGCCAGTCCAGGAGAATTCCCAACCACTATTTCTCTTCTAAACGGCGGCAGCCACAGCTGCGGGGGTGCTCTGATCGACCCCTACACTGTCCTGACTGCTGCTCACTGCGTCGAAATGGGCGGAACATTCACCGTGGTCGCTGGAACCAATGTAAGTGTCGCAGAGCTCGAGTGACTTCGCAGGCTGACAAGAAACCAGCAATGGAGATTTGGCGGCGTGGAGAGTGGCGTAACTCGAGCCATTATTCATGGCGGATACGATTCGCGCACTCTAGACAATGCTTTCGCGATTCTGAAGTTATCGTCTCCAATCTTCGAAGATCAAAATATTGCTTATGCCATACTGCCTCCTGCAGGCTCAGACCCTGCTCCCGACACTCCAGCCACTGTGGCAGGCTGGTATGTACCCGCCTTTGACGACGAAAGGGTGCCTTCCAGCTGACAATTTGATAGGGGTGCTACTCGTAACAATGGCCCAGCTACGGAGGACCTCATGGCAGTCCAAGTTCCTGTCGTACATCCCGATACTTGCGCGGACGTGCTGTTCCCGCAGCCTTTCACTCAGAACATGATTTGTGCTGGTTATCCTGAGGGAGGGCGCGACTCCTGCCAGGGTGATAGCGGTGGTCCACTGTATGATGACTTTAGCGGCGAGGTCATTGGAGTAGTGTCTTTTGGCTTGAATGGTTGCGCGGCGCCACAGAGTCCTGGTGTCTATGCACGTGTGGGAAGAGCTATCGGGTTCATTCGAAACTGGTCGGGATGATTGTAGTCGTTGATAGATCTTGGAATGACCGAGCACAGTTCGTCTTGATTACTTGTCATGCTGTTGGTTGATCTCCCGAATGGGTTTGGGCCATCTTAGTGCGGTCAGAGCTTCATGTCACGAGAGTCATCTGTCAGTTAGGGGTGATCTCGACCGGACACATCGTGTAGAAGACAACCCCAAAAGGATTGTAGGCGGATGGGCTCGCCAGACTCTCATCAGCAGCTGAGGTGTCTCCACGGCAAGCTTGATGGACCCTTCATTAATAGAGCTTGGTGGAGGTTGATACATTGCAGAAGATGCTTGCCTTCCGTGAAACGCTGGGTCGACATCCTCGTCGTCGCGTGATAACGACAGGCACGCTGCAGGATGACGCATCACACGCCGCCCGCGTTCCTCTCAAGCTGCTGTCCATGCGCGGGAGAGACAAGTCATGTTTCCTGCTGCCTCCCGCTGTTGACAATTGTCAGTAGGAGCATGACACCTGCCTCATCTTAAGATCCAGCAGAAAGGTGAGCGACAAGCAGACTGCGAACAACTATCCACGAAATCCCGGTACAGCTCGACGAGAACACCTCGGCGGCACGGACGCGGATCAGAGAGCAAGAAAGCCCGAGATCCAGAAGCTGCGTGGAGAGCACAAACACTACAACGCAAGGAGAGAGTCCTCATAGCAAACACAAACCAAGTCAGCGTTCGTTGCACTTTTCAAAGAGCAGCCAGCGCGTTCACACCTCTCCATCTGACAACCACTTTCCCCGCCATGGCTGACTTCCTGACCAACCTATGGGAGTCCGTCTTCACACCCGGTACGACTCCAACACTCCTCATCGCGACAAACGTCAACTTCGCCTCGCTACAAGCTCTCCTTCTCGGTCTCCTTATCGCGACTTCCAGCATACACTTCGCCATTCTCTCGGTACTCTGTGGAGGTTTGTGGTACAGCATCAACTGGTTTGCAAAGGAGCTGCAAGCAGCCCAACGAGCTGAAGATGAGGCGGAGAGACTGAGGAAGCGCAAGACTGCGGCTGCGGGGCAGGAGAAAGCGGACGTCGGAGATGCAGACGACGAGGGTGAGGATACGGAGGTGGAGATCACGAAGGGCATGGCGGATAGTATGGCGAGCTTGACAGGAGCAGGCGGTCTGGATGAGGGCGTGGGCGGACTAGAGAAGGAGAAGAGGGAGAAGATTGCGAGGTTGGCAGAGCAGGATCCTAGTGTGGGCAGTGCGGCGAGTGGAGCGCAGCCTGGCTCTGGCAGTAGGGAGACGAGACAGAGGCAGTCTCGCAAGGCAGATATGTCGAGCAGCGAGTTCAGTACGGACAGTGAGTGGGAAAAGGTCAGCGAGAGCGGGAGGTAGCTGTCCTGCTGATGGCAAACTTCTGGAAGACACGACCGAATGAATTTAGCCCAAATGTGATACCCTGACTTGTTGCTTTCTGTTTTCCATTACTATCAATTCGTTTCCTGCCGTCAGAGCATGAGTTCTGCGAACTGTGAGAGACTTCTCCCTCGAGCAGAGGCCTAACACGTGACCCTGCCAAATAAAGTTCGGCGCCTTCCCGCTCGACGTCGCGAAACTGAAAGTGAACTCTTTGCCAGAACAGCACCACCAAAAGTTGCGCGCAACTGGACGACCACAACACGAAACCACTCGCATCCATTCCACTACTTCCACACGCGTTTCTGAACCCAGCGCGACCACTGCGCGATCGCCAATATGAAGCTCGTCAGGTGAGACATCCACAAGCTTGCAAGCCTCTGGCTCATGCTGAACGAACTTCGCAAAGGCAACCAAGAGAGCCTGGCTGACAGGCATGGTAGGTTTTTGATGAAATGCACAAATGAGACGGTGACGGTCGAGCTCAAGACCGGTACGTACCACCACACAACACAGCGATTGAGAGCAAGAAGCTGACTTGAATCGCGCTTTCTTCGTAGGCACCATCGTTCAAGGCACAATCGCCAGCGTCTCCCCACAAATGAACACAAATCTGCGCAATGCGAAGATGACGCCCAAAGGCGGCAGCCAGATCTCTCTGGATCACGTGTCGATTCGAGGATCAGAAATTCGATACTACATTCTGCCCGACTCGCTACCGCTTGACACACTTCTCATCGATGACACACCGAAGCCGAAGAACAAGGCGCGAAAGGAACAAGATCGGTCAGCTGGAGGACGCGGCGGTCCCCGGGGCGGTCGCGGCGGAGGACGTGGAGGTGGTAGAGGCAGAGGGCGAGGTCGGGGTCGTGGATTCTAGATGGAGAAAGATCGGTTCTACTAGACAATGCCGCACTGGGCCTGTTGAAGTGAAGAACGAGAGAGGCGGCGGGACTCGCACCGCGCGCGCGACCATGCACAGGTGCTACGGGCGCAGGCTCGACATCATACATTTTCAATGCGGCGGAGTCCAGGCGCAGTGGGATGGAAAGCTCGATTGGAGAGCGCAACAGCAAGTCACTGTATTTCAGGAATTCCGAAAAGCTGAAAAAATAGCAACGGGCACGGAAGAACCGCTACAATCACTGATTGGTATCGTGCTTTGGGCTTCCATATCCGCACAGGTGCACATGCGCAATCTATTGTAGGATACAATAGAGCGGTTGACACACCCGCCCAATTACCCTTCATGCGCAACGAATTTGTTCCGAGCTTGCTATGCACAGGACAATAGCAGTCTTGAGCAATCCAACGCCTTCGAGTGAAGCATTAGTATTCACCAGGCAGCATTCGGCATTTGATATTGTGCTAAACTGAGGCAATAGGTCGACGAATCAATAGCCGCAGCTACGACACATCCAGCCAGTCACAGGCCGAGCTTCACTTATAGCTGCAGCAATCAGCAGCTTGCACGTGAGCTCTCCTGCAGCAAAGTGAAGGCACAAACGGCGCTTCACAAATATCTTCCAGCCATTTCTACCTCGCCCTCCTCTTCTTCCATTCTACAACTCTTCTCCTACACAACGCTCACCGCATCGTACAACAACATCGCAACCAACCACTACTACCACAACAAGCTTCATCAACATTCATCCAACAACCAACCACTACTACCAACATGCCTCCAAAGAAGCCAACCAACACTGACGCCGCCGCCGCCGCGGCGACGACCACCATCGGCGACGGCCCAAAACTGACCGAAACCGACATGAGGGTACTTCGGCTCGCATGGCAATGCTTTGAGACCATGCCCAAGGTAAGACTACAATGGTTCCTCCCCGCGGCTACTGACCTCCCTAACCATCGCCACCTACAGGTCAACACCAAGAAGCTCGCGGAATTAACCGGCCACAAGAACGCTGCGTCCGCCAACACCGCCTACTCCAACGCCCGCCGCAAGCTTCTGGGCGACGTCAAGTTGCCACCCGCTGAGAAGACTCCGAAGAAGGGCAAGGCTGGTTCTGCTTCTGCTGCTGAAGGTGAAGCTGAAGAAGACGACGCCGAGGACGCTGTCGCTCCTGTCGACACTCCTGTTCCAGAACCAGCTAAGAAGGCCAAGGCTACTGCTTCCCGTAAGCGCAAGGCTGCCGCCACTGAGGAGACTGAAGATGCTGCTGAGGGTGAGGTCAAGGATGAGGAGGCAGAAGCTAAGCCAGCACCAAAGAAGAAGGGTCGCGCTCCTGCCGCCGGCTCACGCAAGAAGAAGCAGAAGGTCGAAGTCAAGCAGGAGGAAGAAGAAGTCGCTGAGGAGGCTGAGCCTGAGGCTGAGGTCCCTGGTGCCGAGATCGCTGAGGCTGAGACCGCTGAGACCGAGATGGTCAAGGCTGAAGCTGATGGTGAGGACGAGGCTGATGAGGAGGTGAAGGTCAAGGGCGAGAAGGACGGTGAAGAAGACGCCGCCGTCGCTGACGAGACCAAGAAGTCTGATGACGGCGACGAGGCTGCTGGTACTGTCTAGGCGCGCAGTCTGAGGCGGCGAAAGGTGGCATGAGGCATCACTGGCATTGATCCGAGCAACGCAACGCATACACGAAGGCGCTTGGGGTTGGTTATGCATACAACTTACGACTTATGCAATGTGGCTGGCGACGTTGTGGCTCGAGGCTGGCACGTTTGTCTGATGAGCTATTTGACATGAGATATCACCAATTGAAATGATTAAAAGCGTGCTCCTTTTTGTTTCTATGCTTATTCTCACAAATGCTTCAACAGACTCGCATCATAGATAAATGTTCTGAAGAGGTTGCATTTACTTCTTACTACCTCAAATAACAAATCATCAAACTCCGGTCTTATTGCCATCATAGTTACATTGCCGCCGCAGCCCTATCAGGCATATTTTCCAATCATGGGTATCATTCCTCCATATCTCCCGTTTCGCCAAACACAACAACACTCTACCATGGTCCCACTGGGTTCAGGCGCAGATGCATGCCATCCTTAGGCTTCGTCGTCACAACACCATGTGGAATCACGACCTCATCTGGGCGATCCAGAGTCATTTCGAAACTTCCTACCAGAGCTGCAACCAAACATCGCAGTTCAGCCTTTGCGAAGCCCTGTCCAATACAACTTCTTGGCCCGTGCAAGAATGTGAGGATATTGTAGTTGCTTGGTGCTCCCCCTGAGTTGTTCGGTCGCTGCTCGCCAGTCTTCTCGTCTGTGTCGATCCATCGGTAAGGTGTGAACTCGTCGGCATCTGGGCCCCAGGATTCCGGGTTGCGGTTGATGGCCCACGGGGAGAGGAGGAGTTGAGTGTTGGCTGGGATTCGTTGACCGCAGATGACGGCGTCTTTGGGATTCGTGCGGATGGTGATGGGGACGGTAGGG
Organism: Cercospora citrullina; assembly: GCA_013365195.1. Taxonomy (NCBI): domain Eukaryota; kingdom Fungi; phylum Ascomycota; class Dothideomycetes; order Mycosphaerellales; family Mycosphaerellaceae; genus Cercospora; species Cercospora citrullina. The sequence goes on from JAASFF010000198.1 coordinate 115,561, forward strand.
TACAAGCGGATAGCTTCGTTGCAGACTCCGTTCAAAAGAGGAGCGGCTTCGAAGATTGTGGCCAGATCTTCGTCAGAGCTGGTTTTGTCTGGAGACGGAATAGTGTTGCGAATTTCCTCACGCAAAGCCTTTTGGATTTCGGGATGCTTGGCAACGAGGTAGGCAGTCCAGGTCAAAGCTGAAGATGTCGTTTCGTGTCCAGCGGCGAGGAAGGTCAGAAGTTGGTCCACCAATTGGTGGTCAGAGAAGTTGTTGGATCGAATGCACAGCGACAAGATATCCTTCTGACTCTCGGACTCGTGCTTGATCATTTCCTTCTTCTCGGCGATCAGCTTCAGGCAAATGTCGGTCAGTGTCTCGATGATGTGATTGCTGCGCTTGTTCAAGTTGATAGGGAGACTTCGAATGAGCTTCGCAGGTCCGAGAATTTGTCCAACAAAGAATAGTTGCTTCTCTCTTGATGGTTCGAGCAATTCCTCATAGACTTGCACAAGAGGGTCGTCGCTATTCTTCAGCGCTTGGAAGTCGCGACCCATTGCTGCGAGACCGATGATATCCACTGTAACTTTGGTTGCCCAGTGATTGATCTCAACCACTGAAGTCTTGCTTTCGGCAGACTCTGGGCTCTCTGCGACCTGCTGTGAGATACCTCGCATCATCTGAACTGACTTGCTCCAGAAGATCGGGTACAATTCTTTGATGTGTCGGAAGCTGAAGACTGGCATGAGGTTCTTGCGCAGAAACTTATGCGAGTCTCCTTCGACGATGATCAATCCATCGCCAAGAATAAATCGTAGAAAGTTACGCAATGGCGCAGGCTTTTCGAACTCGTAGGCCTTGGTGACTAAAATCTCCTGCAGTGCTTTCGGGCTGACGACCACAACGCGGTCTGCGTAGAAAAAGCCTCGGAAGTGGATGAGGCCCTCATTGGGAATCGTCTTCATCCATTTGAGGGCACTGGTCCCAGCTGGTCGCTCTAGAATCGTCAAGCCATGGCCGAGAAGTGGAATAGAGCCCTGCAGCAGTCAGTAGAGTCCGTTTGGTGCACTTTTGAATCTTGCTCACCTTCAGACCTGGACCGGGCAAGTGCCGGAGTGGCGAAACGAAGAACGGATAGATGGCGACTTTCCATATCGCGACCAAGACGAGCTGGACACCGAGAAGTCGTAAGAAGACGTAAAGAAGGGCATGTTCGGGTAGGTGTTGAGGGAATGTCTTGACTATGGTGAAGGAGATGAGCACATTGACCCCTAGGCGGATCAACGACGGAGGTACGCCTGCAACCATATTGAAGGCGAGTGTGTTCGATGAGAAGTAGCAGTCCTTTGCGCGAGCTACGAGCGGAGGTGTCGTCGTCTTAAGGCCTGGATATCAATGACATCGTCTGGCGCGCCGGCTGTTGCCAGCACGCAGCATATAGTCCACGGCTCGTTCCAGCGTGGCTTGGAAATTGGGTGGGCGATGATCGTAGCCCAGCGTGGACGTATGGAAAGCCCCGCAACAGCCTTGTCGTCCCAATGAAGGGAGGTGTTGCTTTTGATCGTCCTCGGCACGTCTGATCAGGCAACGCAATTATGCTCTTTGTGCGTTTTCATCGCCGCGTTGACTGCTGCTTCACATGCCAGACAAAGCGGACGTCGGTCGCTCCCAAGGTCGATTGCGAGCGCGATGGCCGAGGCTCGCAAGGCAGACACATGCGGTCGAGTGACATTGCATCCTGGTGATGTGAGACTCCTGTTCCAAGCCGAACCACTGTTCTGGGCACTTCTGAGCCTGATTCGTGATCCGCACTTTCTCCAAAACGACAGAGCAAGTTTCGCGACGTCATTGGCTGCGTCGTTCTTTCCCCGCGTCCCTGATTGGTACGACGCGAACCTCTCGACAACAACACCACCAATTCTGTCGCCTTGACGCGTCTCATCACCCCTTCGACTCTTCTTGTCAGCATTTCATCTCTTGAGCCTTTGACCGCAATGCATGGCATACATGGTTCCTCCTGGGAATTTTCAGCAGATGGCCCGGGATGACTCCGTCTTTGCACATCACATGAACGGCATATCCAGTTCAGGCTGACTACGAAGCATGGCTCTCGGACCTGTAAAGTCGATCCTAAAAGACATGCTGAACATCAGAGCGCTAGAGGTGGCCATGCAACGCATCACAAAGTCGGATACCTTAGGCCTTGGCCCCAGTATCAGCCAATGCTGGAAGAGCGAAAGAAATGGCTTCGACTCGTCTCGCACCACGGAGAACGTGATTGTAATCTCTATACAACGTTGAATCTCCACATGCGAAGCTCTGCGGCAATCGGCGCCTTCTACCTTAGCCGCCTCGACGAACACAAGAGAACAGTCTCGATCTACCCTCGTCTTCTTTCACCGGAAGGCGGCAGCGTCTTGAGCGCGATGGGTATGGCTTGGTCGCCGATGGTGTTTTCAACGTTCCATTTCAGAGCCCATGTCCTGTTGTAAGCATCGACTGGCTCAGCATACCATTTGATGTCCACCTGTTGCACGATCAGCTGAGCAGAAACTGTGTGGGGGTAATCGCGCAACGTACAGCACCCTCATTGCTGACCCAGATGAGAAGAGTTCCCCATAAGTCGAAACCACTGGTGGTCAAGCTCGAATTCTCGCCAGAACTGAAGCTGACTGGCGACAGAGCCCCAGGATTGTTGTCGATGGTAAGCTTGGGCGACGTCCAGTCCGTCACTGTCGAGTTGATGGGGTTGGCGGTAAAGCTTCCATCATCTGAGACCGTAACTATTGAAATTCAGAATGCGTGAATCACCATCTCTGGGCAATTGAAATCCCAGGCGATTACGGCTGAGACGTTGACTTACAGGAAACGTTCGTGGACACCAGAGCATTGGAGGGCGCCTCATGGCCAAGATATGCGAATCCTGGACATCATTGATTAGCAATCGCGGCTGTCAAACAGCGCATCTCAACACCGACCATCGCTGTAGAAGAGAGGCATTCCATGTATGCCAACGCCATAGCCCCAGAGGGCGGAGTCGCTTCCAACAGCGCCCACGACGCTCAAGGCCAGGCCGGCCAGAGTCTTGAAGTTGATACAAAGCATGATGCAAGCGAGCAAAGATGTGTGACCAAGCGGAGCAAGGAGGAGTGTTCAAGATAAGTTTGCTGTAGGGCGCTTCCCGAAGCAGCAGTTATGGGCTATCTCTCCTCGACAAAAGCGGTCGCCACGACGCGTCGTTTTAGAGACACCCAGGCCGCAAGTCACCGACCACACGCTGGAGAAGTTCAGCCGACTTCGTCGGACGCTTGCGTGGCGTTGCACTCGATTGCGGATCCCAAGCGATGCTCCGCCTGTGCACTAGCGCCATGAGAACCACGTGCGACCTTTCACATCGATGGAAGTTCACATATGTTGCTCATGGGGCGTATTGCCATGCGATTCGGCTGCCGGCTTCATGGTCTCTTGAGGATACTTCGTGGCCCACCAGATCATAGACGCCTCTGAATCCACATACTGCCGTATTCGCCGCTGAACGCGTCATAACCAAGATTGTCATCAGGATGAACGTCTCCTACGACCGAGGGACACCAGGTCGAACGCATATGGGCTGTACCTCCGCGCCTCCGTTGCTATCGGACACCATTCCATTGGCTGCACGGCGTCCCCGAGTGTCTATGACTAGATGTGGAGACGCACTGAACACAGTTTTCTCCGTGTGCATCGAGGCGCTATCCAGTAGCGTCGAATCGCCGCACCACTGCACCAGTAGTCACTGGTCGCAATGCCTACATTTAGACATGAATGACACGACCATGAAGACTTAGCCAACGATAATCTGGACCGATCGGAATATTCTAGCATTAGCTTCGATTTGTGCCGCAGTGTGGTCATATGCTAATACCACTGCACAGCGTCCTATGCAGCAAACCACAGACTATCAGGGAAATGCCTTTACGCTATTGCCTCCGACCAGGTCTCCTTCTGCTTGCATTTGGAGTTGCAGTTGTGGATGATGCGGATTCGGTTTGCCGAGCGCGCAGCTGCATCTGCAACTAGCAGTACGCGAGCAACTTGCTGAATGGAGGCAGTGGCTATTACGATTACGCCCGAGAAAACGTCAGCTCCCAAGTAGTGGCCACGTACTACCGGAAACCGTACAACAGCACCCGAGCGAGAGGGATCGCAATGAGTGGAGCGACTGCGCAGCACAGCTTCTGTTAACCTTCGACAAGCACTCGTCAAATATGCTCGATCAGGCTTGTTGTCTTGGAGCCTCGCCGATTCAAGCAGGGCTGAATACTTCAGTAACAGCTGTGCGCCAAGACAGCAAAGTCATCATTGGAACGTAACTCTGGAAGGCATTTCATCGGGAGAGGTGGGCGAAAAGAGTGGACACTGCTCGAATGCGAGACCGAAGACATCACTTCCTTTAGCGTTGAAGATACCAGAAGCTCGCTCCACAAGTGGAATCCACCTGGTTGTCCGCTTTTGTGCAATATGCCTCTGCGAAGTAGGCCCGCTTTTAAGGATCATCGTCAAAAAGCTATTCTTATCTTTTGGCCACAATAGTATCGTGGAGACTGGATGGAAGATCCGATTATGATGCGATGGAGCAGAGCTTACGCGCGCAACCCAATGCTTTGCATTGCGTTGGTAAAGTACATTAGCATGCTCACGTAGCGCTGGGATCGCCTTCATTCTCATCATCTCATTGAGCATTCTTGCCATTGGCCAAAATGCAGATCCTCAAGTTCATTGCCTGTGCTGCGAGCGTTGTTGGTGCTCTCTCTGTTCAGCGATCGGACCCCTCAGCCCTCGCGCAGCGGGACAGCTGCGATGGGAACACGGCCGAAGATCGAAGCGTCTGGTGTGATTACGACTTGAACACGAACTGGTACGACGAAGTTCCCGACACTGGCGTCACCCGAGAATACTGGTTCGAGGTTACGAACACGACTCTTGCTCCAGATGGAGTCGAACGGGTCGTACTATCGATCAATGGCTCAGTGCCCGGGCCGACACTAGAAGGGAACTGGGGCGATACCTTTGTGGTACATGTGACGAACAGCTTGACCAACAATGGCACAGGAATTCATTTCCATGGTATTAGGCAGAATTTCACTAACCAGGAGGATGGCGTCCCCTCCATCACACAATGTCCAACCGCGCCAGGAGACTCAATCACATACACATGGTAAGTGCGAGCTCTGAAAGTTTGACTGGAACCCAGCATACTAAACCTACTACAGGCGAGCTACTCAGTACGGGACTTCATGGTATCATTCTCACTACTCCTTACAAGCATGGGAAGGAGTCTTTGGCGGTATTGTTATCCATGGACCTGCGACTGCAAACTACGACAAGGAGATTGGAGTGATGCTCCTCGCCGATTGGGACCACGATACTGTAGATTCGTTGTATAGTTATGCACAGACTTCCGGTGAGCAAATACGAACGATAGCGCGTGTTCTTCTGGTGACTGACTGTCCGTATAGGCCCGCCAACACTAGACACTGGACTGATCAACGGCACAAATGTATGGGGTGACTTGGGTTCGCGCTGGCATCACACCTGGTTCCACATACCTTCTCCGTCTTGTCAACGCCGCCATCGACACCCATTGGGATTTCAGCATTGACAACCACACCCTCACAGTCATTGCAGCTGACTTTGTGCCGATTGTGCCGTACACCACAGATCGACTGAGCATTGGTATGGGACAGCGTTACGATATCATTATCACTGCCGATCAGGGCGATGTCGCCTCGGACTTCTGGCTACGCGCTGTACCTGACTCCTTCTGCTCGGATAATGACAACAGCGACGACATCAAAGGCATCATCCATTACGACTCCAGCACCGGCACCCCTGAGACCAGCAGCCAAGTCTATGACCAACTCGACTGCTTTGGGGAACTTTCCAAGAACCTCGTGCCATATCTCTCGCTCGATGCGTCGACCTCAGCAGCAATCGAAGATGATCTCGCTGTGAGTGTCAGCAGGAACTCAGCGAAGCTCTTCAAATGTGAGCAAGCTAACCTCGACTATGACAAGTCTTTCACGCCGCCGGATGCTAACATCTCATGTCAATCTAGGGTATATCGGCGGCACCTCCATGCAAGTCGAATGGGCCAACCCATCGGCCCTTCAAATTTTGAACAATGAAACCACGTGGGCTACATCTTCCGGCGTCATCGAACTGCCTGAAGCAAACACCTGGTCGGTCATCATCATCGAGACCACGAACGCCGTTCCTCATCCCATTCATCTTCACGGCCACGATTTCTATCAACTCGCCCAGGGTACAGGAACGTACGAATCTGCTGCGCCTACTTTGCAGACCACGAATCCGATACGGAGAGATGTGACCATGTTGCCGGCTTCAGGATATGTGGTTATTGCATTCTATACGGATAACCCTGGTGCTTGGTTGTGTCATTGTCGTGAGTGCAGAGACTCCTGCTTGTCATTTCGTGTGTGTGATCGCTAACATATCATTTGTTTCTAGATATTGGTTGGCATACCGAAGAAGGGTTTGCATTGCAATTCATTGAGCGATACGACGAGATTGCTGCGCTATATGATGAGGATAAGCTGAACGATACGTGCACGGCGTGGAATGATTATGTTGGTGTGAGTGGAATTCTGGATGAGGGGAGTGGAGTATAATTCTTTTGGGATTGGTTGCGCATGAAAATCTTGGTTGCGAAGTAGGGGTTGGGGTCTATTTTAATGTTTTGCGAACATGACACTTTGAGAAGATGTCTACCAAGGCATCGTAAAGCGTGGCTTCACTGACATCGAATAGCTTTTCGCCGAGGAATGGGCTTGCTTCTACGACGTTCTCAGCACACGAGTTCCAAGTTCTGCCTGTGACTGAGCCATTTTCAAAGCACCCATCCTCCACTAACCGAGCAGAGGGTTCAAGGTCAGTCCTAGCATCGCGTGGAGCCTGCGAAAGTATGATGCTTGGCTTAGTGATCTGAGAAACTTTAGTAGATGGAAGAGGAACTCTAAAGGGCTGGACCTCGTACAACATCACCTTGATTTATGCGATTTGCTCCTCACCAGACTAGACTGCTTGTACTCACGATATGCGCAGATGCTGTACAAATTTGCGCAGATCAATCCCTCATATGTATCTGGAAAGGGACATACATCTTGGTAAGAGCTTCGAATCTCCGAAAGAATACTAAGAGTTGCTGGTCCGCCTGGTCGTTGGCGAAATTAAGTTACGGATCAACATCATTATCCCTGTTGTCTGCACATTCGAAAGAGTGTGCCTGGGCAAAGAGGTTCAAGTTATGCAGCAAAGTCGTCAATCATTGAGTTGCTGCAGCAAGCAAATAATCGAGCAAGAAAGGTCCGGCTGAACTGCTGTCTGAATATCTTCTGCAGTTACTCGGGCAGCACAGTCTGTCGTATGCATACGTGGATACTGAGACAGAGCAGGACATTCACTCTGCGATCTTGCATGGATCAGTGCCAATCAGAAAGCTCATTGCGTCCAGATTCGGCCAGTTCAGATATTGAGAGCGGAAATACAAAGCTAGAGGCCCTGCGTTCCGATAACCGGTGAATACGACGGACTGTAACGAACACTTCCCTGGTGACTTCTTCAGTACGCGACAAGAGCCAGGACTGACCACATGAATCATCCTTCGACCCCAATGTCGCATATCCACCAGCAATCGCAGTGGTGATCATGCTGAGCAGACTTGCTCTCCTAATATTGGCTGTGCCTACCCTCGCTGCTATTCGTGAACAGCTCTCAACATTGCCATACGGATGGAAGAAAAGTTCGCACTCGGTCCCCGACAACAGTACGATCCACCTGCAAATTGCTCTATCGTACTCAAACCTCGACCGGCTGGAATCTAGATTGAAGGAGCTATCTATACCTGGAAGTCCGCAATATGGCCAATACCTCGACCTCGAAGATATCAACAAGCTTTTTGCCCCATCGAAAGAGTCCGCTGAGGTTGTAACAAACTGGCTCAAGACAAATGGCGCAACATCCATCACCTCAGACGAGCATACAGTTTTCTTTGACACCACAATCGAATTAGCGAATAAAATGCTTTCTGCCAACTTCCAGCTCTACACGGACGATTTCGAGGACAAATTGCGTACTTCGCAATACTCCCTCCCCGACGATCTGATTCCATACATTGACTTCCTCTCCCCAACCACTTACTTCGGTGGCCCGAAAGCCCACGGACATGCTGATCGTCAAGAACCGTCCACGAATGATGATGGATGGGAAGAGTCTTGCGGTAGACTCTTCGCAGTGCCGATGCGAGACAACAAAATAGGTGACAGCGGACTGTTGACTCCAACTTGCCTACACAAGCTCTACAACACTGGCAATTACCAAGCTGATCCCCATTCTGGCAGCAACATCGGCTTTGGAAACTTCCTAAACCAGTCCGCAAGCTACTCAGATCTTGAACAATTTGAGACTCTCTTCGGGATCTCCCCTCAGAACTTTGCAGTGACCCTGCTCAACGGTGCTGTCAACGACGAGGACCCAGAAGCCGCGAAATCACATGAGGCAAACTTGGATATCCAGAGCATTATGAGTCTCGCAGACGGCCTTCCCATCGAAGCGTACAACGTTGGCGGCCTGGCGCCTTTCGTTCCAGATCTTTTGTTTCCGAATATCTTCAAGAACACGAATGAGCCGTTTCTCCAATTTTACACGCATCTTCTGTCACTGCCCAATTCAGCATTGCCCTGGGTCATCACAAGCAGCTATGGTGATCACGAGAATACCGTCCCCGAATACTACGCAAAGCGTATTTGCAATATGATTGGCATGCTGGGATTGCGCGGACGTACGGTTCTTCACTCGACTGGAGACGAGGGTGTTGGTGCAGTATGCCTCGCGAACGGCGTCGACGGACCCGCAGGATTTACTCCGCAGTTTCCCGCAACTTGCCCATACGTTACTGCCGTTGGTGGCACAAATTCCTTCGAGAATGTAGAAGCGTGGAATGCCAGTGGTGGAGGGTTCAGTGACTATTTTCCAGCACCCTGGTACCAAAATGATGCTGTACAGACCTATCTTGACAAACACATCAGCCCCGAAACCAAGAGATATTACTCTTCGAATAATTACGCCAATTTCGCCGGTCGTGCGATCCCAGATATTTCGGGCCACAGTTTGTTTCCGCTGTAAGGTTCCATCCTCATGTATATTTCATGCCAGATTTTCTCCAAGCTGACATCCTGCGTCCAGCTTTCCTGTCGTTCTCAAAGGTACTTTCCACTCGGGCTTGGGAACTTCCGCCGCTGCCCCGCAAGTGGCCGCAATTTTCGCCCTCTTGAACGACGCTCGCTTTCGGGCTGGCCAGCCTGCAATCGGGTTTGCCAACCCATGGCTGTACGCCAACGCTGAGAGTAGTCTTGTCGATGTCATTCGTGGCGGCTCTGTGGGCTGCATTGGCATAAATCTGCAAACTCATCAGCCGGTTTCTGGAGCAGGAATCATTCCCTACGCGAGCTGGAATGCTACAGTTGGCTGGGATCCGGTAAGTGGACGCATCTTTTTCTATCCAATTTGATCGGACTTTGAAGTGGTCGGAGAGCTTGCGGACGGCAGTACTCCATTTGACAATTATTCAATCGGCGGGACGGATTGTTGAAATATATCGCCTCTAACGATTGGTCTAGGTGACCGGGCTTGGGTATCCAAATTTCCAGGGTATGAAAGCAGCTGCAGTGGGCTGATACATCTGGAGCAAGTCTTATTTCCAGCGCATCCAAATCTCTGCTTTCCAGCAAAAGTGCTTCGATGACCGGATGTCTGATCGCAATTGGATCGAGTCGACTGTCACGACGACCTCGAAAATGCAGGTATGTTCGAGGACCAATGGCATGCTTGAGCACGCCCTGAACTGATAGAACCAGAATTAAGAACTGAACTTTTCGTAGTATAGAGGAGGTCGGAAGAACGCATGCAAGCAGAGAGGTCTGTTTGCAGCGAGCATTAAGAACTGCATGCGAGTGTCTTTCGTCGCTTCTGCGAGACTCTGTGCCGTCGGAAGTCTTTGTTGCTGTTTGTGACTATTTGCCTTGTGCGTTTTCTCTCCCATGAACCTACCTTGTTTCTTCGTTCGCTGTTTCTGCTATGACCTGTGTATGGATATCGAACTTCTTCTCACTTTCGAGGGCCATTCTTGATCAGAGGTATACAAGCATCAGAAAGATCATGTATATATGCAGGCAGCAAGAGCGCCAATGTGATTTGCAATGGCAAATCAGCTCCAATGCTCTTTTAAAGGAAAAGTGAAGCGTTTGGCACATGAATGCCAAGACGCAGCTTCCCTACCCAGGCAAGAACTCGTTCACTTTTCAACCAGTCCGACTCAACTTTCGGCCAGCAACTGGGTTTCAACTCAACAACATCATTCGCCTCCAGAGTCATCAACCTGTCAGATACAGGCGCAGTACGGACATGCATCAAAACGACAAGACCAGCGTGGACTCCACCCTCGAGTCTCAAGGCGCGGACTCGAAAATGGCTGTTAGCGCGATCACAACAGCTGGCACTGTTACCGGAACTGCCATCGACCACAGCAAAGGCGGGCTCCAAGAGGTGCCAGCAGAACCGCAACTGAAAGGCTTCATGCGCCTCCCAGCAGAGATCCGCCTCCAAATCTACGAAGAATTTTTCACTCCTTCTCCTGGCATTATCGCGAAATGCCATCCCGCGGAGACTTGCCGCTTGATTCCTGCACAGGTCTCCACAGACCTCGCTAATACCACGCCATTGACCGCCGTCTCTTCCCGCCGCACCTACGGGTGTCACTGCGACCACTGCAAATTCAGCAGTGCTCTTCTCCTTACCAATCACCAAATTCGCTCTGAGGCAGTCCCAGTCCTCGAGTCAACATTCCAGTTCGGACTCAACCTCAAGATGGAATGGTGGCAATTCACGTGGGCCAAATTCGACCTTGGACCATCGGGTTTGTGGGGCCTGAAGGATGACTACACGCAATCCATCCCAAAGTTCGTCAAGGTCTGTGTTATACACTTCGACTACTTCGAACCAGAAAGCATTCTTGAACTGGATAGCATGCGACAAGTCGCCAAAGACTTGGCATTTCTCCACCATCTGGCCGATCAGGTCAAGTTTGTTGTGGAAGTGCATATTGCGCTCGCGTTCGAGGAGAGACAAGTGGGCTGGTCGGAGGCTGTTAGTGAGAAGAGCGAGGCAAGCGAGCAATTCGTTGCCGAGCAAGAGACCAGAGCGCAGGAGATGAAGGCCGAGTTGATCGAGGGGTTGATGGAGGAGTTCGAGCTGAAGGGAAAGAAGTTCAGGATGTTGGATGAGGAGTGATCGGGCTTACGAGGAGAGCGAGCTGGTACGGTCTTTGGCTTTTGGGATTTATCTGAAAGCATGTTTCCGAGGGATCAAGGACTTGATCACAGTCAGCGCGGTCTGACTTTGCGAGTTGTATATTGCGAGGCTGCGATTGGACTGCGCAGTGGCGCAATACGACAGGGGCAGACACATCCTGTGCGCGTCCAGAAAAGAGAGTTCTCGCAGCAGAGAACTAGTAATACAAACCTCCACCCACTCAACAAGTCTCACACCGCCTCACCATCAATCTGCTGCGCAGTATCGTCCGGGTCTGGGATCGGCAATCCCCCCTCCTCCGCATTCGTCCCCGTAGTTTCCACCGTGCCTCTCGTCCCTCTCCTCCTGAACCCGTTCATCCTACTTCTCGACCTCGAGAACCCAAAAACGCCACTCGCCTCGCTAAAGCCACTCCTAGAGCCTCTCCGTGCCCGCAAAGCGCTCAAATAGTCCAACCCATCATACAAGTCACCTGAAAGCACTTCATCGACATCGTCCATTTCATCTAAAATCTCTTGTGGGGGGTCTGCGTCGAATACGGCTTGCAAGTCTCCGTGCGCTCCGAAACGTTCCCACATGCTGAGCCAAGTGTGTTTGCGAGGAGGCGACAGGAAACGAGCGCGTTTCCAGAGATAGCGGCGTTCGTACCAGGAGATGAGCAATAGGATCGGTGCGTTCAGCACGCGGACTGCTGTGATGTTGACTTTGTGAAACCATCGTGGTGTGAGGACGAACTTCAGCGGGAGTAAAGTCATGAAGGCGAGGACGTTCGTTGGAGGACGATAAGCGAACAGCGAATCTGATTTGACGCCTTCGAATGTGAGGACCGCGCGTCGGAATTGAATCTCGGCTGTAGCATTCCTGGACAAGCTGTTGTAAGTATTCGAAAGCATGGCCACGAGGATCGTCAAGAAGAGCGTATTCCCCAAGAAAGCGAACGTTATCATTAACAGAGGTCCCAGGAACCAGTGCATCTCAACACTGCGTTGGATGCCGGTCCCATCCAGACCAAACCAGATCCAGAGCATCCATTTCGAGATAGTGAGGACAGTATGAGTGAGGAAACCCTCTTGCGTCTCGGATAACCACCACATTGCGAGGATGAAGCCACCGAAGCACCAGCAGGCAATAACTGTTAGGAAGGTGAAGTCCGACATCATGGCTCGCAAGGAGATGAAGAGCATGTTTTCTGGCATCAAGCAGAACGCCAATCGCGGAAGGAGAACGGGCGCTGCCATGGCGAGAATATCTTCTGCCAGCCAACCGATCGTGGGATCATTCTGCACTAGTCCGTGCATGCGAGTGCAGAAATAGACGCTGAATATGAGGACGAACGTGATATCGAGGAAAGACCAGAGATTTTCGGTATGCACTGTCCAGCCGTGTTCGCATATTGAAGCCAGTTCGTCCAGATTCCAGCCAATGGCATAGATGATGAAGACCAGTTCCATTTTGGTGAATTGGGTATGTTGTCGTCCGAATGTCCGTGACTTGCTGAGCATTGTCGCGACATAGAGAACAAGTAATATGACGAACTGGCACCCTTCGATGAGGTTTCTCGTCCGAGGGACTATCAGCCGGTACTGATTCAGAATAGGCGCTCTTCGCGGGTCGTACAGTGTAATTCCGCGATTCTTGTAGTGATCTGGGATGATGTCGATGAACGAGGTAGGCGTGTAGATGATTCGACCACGATATACGTTTTCGACGATCTTTTGACATGCCGAAGCGCTCAAAAAGCTCTTGGCTTCCGAGACGATGGCAACTTCCAATGCAGTAAGCATTCGCTGATATTCGGGTCTCGCCAAATGCCATCTTATTGTCCAGTGCAGTTCCGTGCGATGCTCACGAGCAACTTCCCGAGGTGCGTTCTGAAATGGCTCGAAGCCTGCAACCAAGACATTGGCTAATGTCAACAGCCCCATTCTGCCTTCATGATCTTCGTCGAAACGCCGTAATATTCGAGCTGCCACGAGCTCGCATAGATGCGCTCTTGTGACGTTGACTGTGTTGTGGTGCGCCTGATACGACTGTTCGCGTAAGAATTGAACTCGATTTACCAATAAACAGAAGACCACCGAGACATCGTCCGGATCGTAAAGATGGTCTACTAGTGGCCGAACCACGGCGACGTTCATTCTGGGACTCTTCAATTGCTCGCTGCTATATGGATCGTCTACGTACAGCTACGTCAGCTACATGCAGTAGTGATGAGAGGACCGCGAAAGCCTACCTATGCTGGCGATGACGAGCCGTCTGATCTTATGTATCGTTGTGTAAACAGGCAGTGAACTGTGTGGGTTCGGTGCTCTGGGATCATCGTTCTTTCGCGGGGGATAACACCCATCATCATCTGCCTCTTCGTGATCGCCCAACAGTGTCTCTTGCTCCTCTCTTCTTCTCGCTATCCGCAATGCCTCTTGCATGTTCTTGGCGCTTCCACCTTTGAATGTGTTTCGCTTGGGCATTCCAGGTCGCGGTCGCGGCTGCGGGCTCTCCATCCGAATGTGAGCGGAGCTCGCGCGATCTTCATCGTCGTTGCCATCGTGGTCGGAGTGGTGGGTGCCAGCATCTGAAGGCTCAGGCTCTGCTGTCTGATATTCGGGTTCGAGGAAGGTTGTCCTCGCTGGTGACGCGCTTGGCTGCTCTGCCGTCTGCGGCGACGGAAGCGCATCGCGATCCATGTTGGGCAGTGGACTACAGGTTAGTGACCTAGATGAGGCAGTGCCATCAATGAAGGACGAGGGAGACGATCAATGGGCCATGGAGCACATTTTCGGTGATGAGACAGAAGGCGGGGTGGAGGGCGGCAGCTTGCTTGGATGAGGTTTGCATGATGATGCGAGGCAGCATCTCGGCGACGAAGCCTGCTGCTGTCCCATTGTGGCGCTTGCTTCTTCACACACCTCGCCGCCCGAACTCCTTACCCATGTCGGCAGATCTGATCCTCTTATCTGTCCCGCGCATCCGACGCATGATATCAGCCGACCAGACCGGGGAGCTGGGAGAGCTTCGGAGGGAGCAAGTGCTGCTGCGGACCTAACCCCGCCAAGTCCTCTTCTGCCCACTACCCATCATCATCATGTTCGAGACGTGCTGTCTTATTCACAGTAGACGACTTTGATGGTCTTCCTGCAAGAGAACATTGACGAGCATGGAGCTTGAAGGATGGAGTGTTGCTCATACTCGAAATCCCCACCATGACTTCATGTTAAGAATGGAAGGTTAGACCGTGTAGGATGAGGCATCCTTCTCGCATACGTGAGACTTTAGACTGTGACTGCCTCATGTCAGTAGTAAATACAGGTCACTGCTCCTGCACCATCGATCAGAGATTGTTGTTCCCATATCATTTCCTTAATCATGACACTCGATCATAACACACGATACACGAGCAATCATGGCACACTTGGATTCAAGCTCGTGGCCCAGCTTCGCTGAGATTGATCCTGAGTACAAAAAGGTCAGTCATGACCATACACTGGACTGAGCTACTGTCTGTAACACTGAGACCGTCAACAGTTCCTCGAGACGGCTACCCCCAGCTCTCCACTTCCGTCAGATCCTTCCCAGCTCCTACGCGTGCGAGTGACGATGGAGATGATGCAGCGCAAAGCCCGGCTTCAGCAGATCAATAGGACCGGCGTGGCGCAAGAGAAGCATTGGATCACAGCTAGGGATGGCCATCTTATCCCAGCTGTATTGTACAGGCCGAGTACGCCGACTTCCGACCTTTGGCTGTCCTCTTTCATGGAGGAGGGTTCATGTAGGCGAGCTAGTGTTCCTTCTTCGAAAAGATGGCTATCGTATAGCAGAGTGGGCGACCCGGAGATGGAAGCTCCTGCAGCAGTGACTCTCGTTCAGCACCATGAAGCCACTGTTATCAGCGTCGGCTACCGCCTGGCACCAGAGAATCCATTCCCTCAGGCAGTCAACGATGGCTTGGATGCGTTGATATGGGTATCAAATTCCGAATATGTCCATGTCTGATGCCGCTCATTGATCCGTGCGCTCTCCGCAGGCCGCGCGCAAGGCGTCCTCCTTTGGAGCTGATCTCAAAAAAACGCTTCCTCCTTGGTGGATCCTCAACAGGAGGCAATATTGCTGCAGTTCTTTCCCACATGGCCCGCGACACGAAGGCCTCGCCGCCTTTGACAGCCATCTGGCTCAATGGTCCCCTCACCGTCGGTTTCGAAGTTGTGCCAGAAGCGCTCAAGAAAGACTATCACTCCCTGGAACAGAATGCAGATGCTCCAGGACTGCTCAACAAGAAAGGCCTGATGGCAGCGTGTTGTAAGTCCAAAATGAAGTTTCCCCTTTGTCAACCTGCGGGTGTAAACGAGCCGTTTCTGACGTTCTTCAACAGCCTTCTACAAACCAAACCAGTCATCACAACCATTCAGTCCGCTGCTCTAGGAGTCGGGTCACCAGGGTCTTCCGAAGACGCAATTGCATGTGTGCGGGCTCGATTCGATGCGAGACGACTCGTTGCTCTATGCTCGGGAGTTGGCCGAAGCGGGAGTTGACACGCGTGTGGATGTCTATCCAGGTATGCCACATGGGCTCGACATCGATACACCGCAATTGCAGCAAGCGGCAAAGTTTAGGGAGGATCGGCAGAAGGCATTTCAGTGGCTTCTGGGATGAGCGCTGGAAAGTCGGAAGATTGGCATGGTGTAGTCCAGAGCGAACCAACCAACGACAGTAATAGCCAGACTTACACAACACAACGGCGAAGGATATTCGGGTGTCCATAACATTTGTCTTTTGCACTCTCCCTCACTGTGCAGGAGACGAAGCTGAGTTGCCGCAAGACGCGAGCTCCACGCTTGCCTTGTGAGCATCCGAGTCCAGAGTCGCCTGTTGTGCATGGCGAATTTGAGTGACGGACGAGACCTGTTCGACGATAATCCTTCAATCTTCGTAAGACTGTCATCACTTAGCACCCCTGCCTCTGCCCACGCCTCTCGCGATGCCGCTGCCCCTCGTTCCGCCAACACCCCCTCGCCCTGTGCTTGCACCTCTAGCAATACCACTTCCACGAGCCCGTCCTGCGGCAGCAGTGCCTCTACCAGCAGCACCTCCCCTCCCGGCACCCGCGTTCGCTCCTCTCCCTCGCGGGTTGAACTGCCCTGGCCTACTCATACTCCCCGGCACAGAGCTGAACTTGCTACTACTCGCCGCACTCTTCTTGATCGTACTCGGTTCGGGATTCTCCACGAAGCCACTCGTATCACTCGTCATGAACGTCGCTTCTATATCACCTTCCCTTCTCCCCGTGCCAGCACCCTGCCCAGCACCATCCAGACGAAATGGCGAGTCGTCCAATGGATTGTAATCGCCCTTGTGTCGCGCGTAACTTTGCGGAATCGGGGCTTCGGGAAAATCTACGCAGAAAGCAGTCATATTCATGCCGTAGAGGAAGGCACCGAAGTTCTCGTTAAAGCGGCTGATGCTGTCGTTGAGGAGTTGGAGGTGCATCATATTGGCTTCTAGGTCGGCCATGGCGTCGGAGAGTTCACCGAAGGGAGGCTCGAGACTTGCAAGTGGGTGAGAATCTGTACCGAGGTTGGAGCCTGCGGTGGGAGTTGATTGGGACGCTCGGAGAGAGGTGCGAGATGGTGGGCGGAGGGGTGTTGTGGGACGCGATGGTATTGCGCCGGATCGTGTGCGAGAATGCGACGCGGAGCGCTGGCGCGTATCATCAGTCCCTGGAGTAGCGGTGGTGACCATGGCCGCGGTGAGCGTTGCGACGCGTGGTGGAGGATGGGAAGACGTGTTGTTTGGTGGGAGGGCTTGGCGAGGGGTCCGGTCCGGATTGCGATCAGCGTCATTGCTTGCTCGTACAAGGAACGAACGAGGATGTGCTGACTGAGAAGTGAATTGGAGCTGTCCATTTTCGATATTCTCATCCTCCACCATCCTCCGTCCTCCTGTCCCTCTACATGTCCTCTGCGCTCCGCCGCCCTGTTAGCCTCCGCCATTTTTGTCGATATCCCGCCGTCTCCGCGCCCACGCGCTCATTCATTTCTCAACGCGGGTCCCACACTTCATCTTACGCATTCAAACTAACGACACAGCCACCTACATCCTCGTCGCCTAAACACAGCGCGGTCAGTTTGACCAATCTCGCCGTCGCTGGCATCATCTCCATTGGAGTGGCATATATCGGCATACAATACTCGCAATCCTCATCTTCAGCTACATCAGTATCAGACGAAGCCACAAGTGCGGGCCCCATTGATCCAGACATGGCGCCGTACGGAGATGCGCCCGGAAGACCCGGAAATCTGACGGCCGAACAAGAGACGAAGCTCAAAGAGATGTGGATCGCCCTCTCTGACATTGCGGGAATTGAGCACGCGACCAACGGCACAACGCCCGCCCCACCACGGACGTCCACAGACGTCAAGCCAGAGGTAGACGATACCAAGAAGAAATCGAGATTCTCCTCATGGCGCAGCAGCAAGAAGGACAAGGCGGATGAGGCAGAGGGTGTAACCAACGACAAGCACGGCCAGACGAAAGAGTATGAGCAAGCGCTTAAATCTCTCGCGCCCGAGCAGATCCGCGCTGCGTTATGGTCCTTCTCCAAACACGATGATCCCGATGCGCTTCTTCTCCGTTTCCTGCGAGCTCGTAAATGGGACGTTCAGGCAGCTCTCATCATGCTCATCTCGACCATGCACTGGCGTCTGGTGGAAATGCATGTGGATGACGACATCATGATCAAAGGCGAAGGACATGCTCTACGCGAGAGCCAGAGCTCAAATGCTGCCGAAAAGAAAGAGGGAGAGGATTTCCTGGCGCAGTTGAGGATGGGCAAGAGCTTCTTACACGGGACTGATAAGGACGGGAGACCGTGCTGTTACGTGCGGGTCCGGCTGCATCGCCAAGGTGAGCAGAGCGAGAAGAGTCTGGAGAGATATACCGTGTACACGATAGAAACAGCGCGGATGTTGCTCCGACCTCCAGTCGATACTGCGGTAAGTGCAGTGGCCCTAATGCATAGAGAGGTGCGCAGCTAACGTTGATTCGCGGCAGACCATCGTCTTCGACATGACTGACTTCTCCATGGCCAACATGGACTATACTCCTGTCAAATTCATGATTAAGTGCTTCGAAGCGAATTATCCAGAATCTCTCGGCAGCGTGGTCGTGTACAAATCCCCTTGGATCTTCCAAGGCATTTGGAAGATCATCCGCGGCTGGCTCGATCCCGTCGTGGCGTCCAAAGTCCACTTTGCCTCAAATGTCAACGAACTTGAGGAATTCATCCCCAGAGACCGCATCATGAAAGAACTTGGCGGCGATGAAGACTACACTTACAGTTACCCGGAACCTCAACCTGATGAAGACAACCAGATCCAAGACACTGCCTCGCGTGATAAACTGCTTGCCGAAAGGCAGGAATTGGTGAAATCCTATGAGCAAGAAACTCAGGCGTGGATACACAATGAAGATAAAGGCGAAGGTCGACCACGGATAGCACAACGTCTTGCGGAAAACTATTGGAAATTGGATCCATTTTTGCGGGCGAGGAGTATGTACGATCGCTCTGGAGTGCTGCAACCTGGTGGAAAGATCAACTTCTATCCTAGTAAAGCGTCGCCCGCGGGGACTGGTGGTGGCGACGATGATGTGGATTAGGTCTGCGGAAGGTGACCAATGACGATGGGATGAGTAATTGGGGATGGAGGCGGGTTTTGACTTGGATATACCCCCTGGTTGTGATGTCGAGATGCCTGAGCAAAGGACAGAATTCAGGAATTGGTAGAGTGCCGATGAAGATGGTTAATTCGCGCTGACTAGCATCTGAGAAGAAAGTGGTTTCTCGTTCCACTGCATTGGAGATAGGCATGCGGTGAAACGATTGTACAGCCTTGAAAAGATCAAAACATTCAATCTCGCTTTCTGTTGTTCTTCCAAGAAGCCACATGGTAGTGCGTGCTACCTGCTGCCCAAATGAGTTGCAAAAGCGAAAGCAATCATCTTCGTTATCCTACTTTTGGACGAACCAACAGCTTCGTCGTTGGAAAGCATCTGGTCCCTGGTCAAGCATTACTTGGAAAGCTGATGACTCAATGAGTGAGCCATCTAGCCGGAGACAATCGCTGAGAAGTTGGTCCTTCGGGTCATAGTTTAAATCTAGATCACGACCGAGAAATAAGTGAAACGAGAGAGAAAGGGTTGAAGACACAGACACCATTCCGGCCATTATTCGAATGATAAAAACTCCCTGCGACCGGATGGAGCACCTAGAGCAAAAGACAAAAAACAATCGCCCTGCAACGCAGTGAGATCATCTACGGAGACGTCACGACAGAATTCAATTGCCTTTAATCAGCGCCACGAATGAAAGGTATCGGGCATCAGCATTTTCTGACGACTTACCAACTGCACCATTTCGCTGAGGACGATCGTAATAGGTCACCTCATCTGAGATCGTACAAGACGGCTGCATGAGCTCCAAGTCCTAGGAGCATTGGCCGGGCGATGAAAAGGGCATTCAGAGGCACAAAAATGTTATGAAGCTTCTCGTTCCAAGTAAAAGGAGAACAGATTTCAATCGCAAGAAGACGTTCACGAAAGGCAAAAACAGTCGCCCTCCAACGATTGCGAACTGGACAAGGAAAGGAAAATATGATACCAGATAAGGCTTCTATTCTGTTTCGATTGCAGTTCACAACCGAGCGGCAGACTGTCTGACGACTTAACGATTACACCACATCGCTGAGAACGAGCGTTGAGAGTGGAGGTCAGCAAGTCATCTATATTGGTTGGTTGTTTGACAACATTGTGCGAACTTTTGGATCGCGCCTCGCGAGCCACATCTCTCACGGATTGCACATGGAACTGATCGCTGTGGAAGACTGAACGGTTTCCCCGATCGACCAAAGATTTAGCGAAGTGGCATGGTACCATTTAATTCGCTTGATTGCTGCGATACAGATATCAATATTCCCCAGGCTGATGTTTACCCTCACGCGAGTAATGTCTTTCTCATCAAATGTTGCTGCGAGCATCCTTCGGAATAGTCTTCCCATAATGCGCGCGATACTGACCGCAGTGAACGTTGTCCTTGTCACTTTTTACTCCAGCGCGAGCGCGAGAGTATTGCGAGTCTTCTCGTCTGTTTGTTCCACTCTCCAATGCTCAGACATACAGCAAAAGCTCTGGTCTCCCTCTCAAGCCGGGCCTGGATTTCTACGTCCATGCTCGTCCGTCCAATGCGAAGCAGCCGGGCCAGGAATTGCCGCATCCCCATTCGCATGGCCATGATCTGAATAGCCTGGCTGAATCCCATTGACTTGGCGTGGAGGACCTGGCTGGTTTCCATTGACTTGGCGTGAAGGACCTGGCTGGATCCCATTGATTTGGCGTGAAGGACCTGGCTGGACCCCATTGATTTGGCGTGAAGGACCAGCCCGATTGCTATCATCCTGATCTGAAGAGCCCCGCCAATTTCTGCGTCCACTTCTGTTCATTCGGTGTGATGCGCCTCCCCGATTGCCATTCCCCTGATTTGAATAGCCCCGCCGGTTTCCATTAATCTCGTGCGCTGGACCTCCTTGGTTCCCATCACGACCACTGAAGTAGCCAGCAGCTCTCTGTCTCTGCCCAAACTGTTCGATCTGATCATACATCCATTCACTATGCGCGCGGACCGTTTGAATTGTGCTGTACATCGTGACCATGAGCTCTAGAACCGTACTCTCATCACCGCTGGCAGGATCAAAATCAGAGCGCCTGTCTGGGAGAACCCATAGCCATTGGACAACTCCTATTTGATGAGCGCGGACTGAAACGGTATGCTTGAGAGTTTCGTGGTAGTTTAGGGCATCGAGGACGTATCGTGCCGCACCCGCAAGCATTTGAGGCTCGATGTATGAACACAAGTAGCTTTGAAATTCTGCGATTGAATGATCGCGCTGGAGCATCAGTCTGAGGGTTCGAAAAGGCTCCTCGTTGGTGGGCTCGGCGTATCTGGGGTGAGACATCTTGAGCGGGGTTGCCTTGAAGTCCTTGGATTGCGACAATATACTGAGCGAGGTGCTGGACCTATGGGTGGGTGTTGGCGATGAAGTTGAATGAATGGTTGTGATGGGTTATTGAGAACGATCGTGTTTGCAACAACGCTCCCTCAGAGCGCCGAGGCAGCTACCATGATATCTCAACGTGATGCATCGCGACTTACGAAGCAGAGAACGCTGCGCTCGAGCAGCGGCGAGTACCATGCTCGAAAGGCAATTCGTACACATTGACAGCAGGAACGAGTGGACCCGCTCATGAATGTGACTAAAATGGTTCCATCTTGTACACCTCGTATGCAGCTTCTTCATACGGGTGGGCCCTTTCCAGTCGTCAGTATACTCCTTGATCTGCACCAAGAGTGACGAGATTACTTCTTCAATGCCTCGACAGCCGCCTTCGCGACATCCGTACCAACGCAGATGGTCTCGAAGCGCACCTCCCCTACCTCTTCCACTTTGCCCTTCTCACCGATGTGCGGATTCGCAGAATCGCCAGGTCTGAATTGTCCGACTCCAGGAGTTGCAAAGCCACATTCCGTATAGCCTCCAGGTCCGGGATATCGGCCTGCACCTGCCGCGAAGATGGCTTCTTTGATCTTTGGCAGGTCTTGCGGCGGGGCGAAGAAGATCAATTTGTAGCGCTCGAGGGCTGTGTTGCTCGCCATGGTTCGTGCGAATGGTCTGAGGTTCGGCAGTCGGACTTGAACAAAGGTACGGGCGGGCATTGATGAAAGGTGCTGCGGATGAAGTTGAGCTCTGCGCTGATGCAGAAGCTCCACATCTGCGGGGTGCTGGCGCCAGCGCTTGAAACATCGTAGCTTGGGGCATAACCTCACTTCACGTCACCACCACCGCATTGGCTGAGGCTTCCTCGACAAAGCCAACAGCCGACGCGCTCGACCCGGTGCTTCTCGCCGCCAGCGTCCATGACAATCCGACACCCGGAAGCCACGCAGGAGGAAGGGCATATCGGGGCAGGACGGGCTGTTCGATCGCACGTACTAACATGTCCGGCATCGTCTGCTCTGTTTCTTTTCTTCGACATTTCCACGCAACGAGTCCATCCCGTAGGTTCGATAGGTGATATGTTCAGGGAGGCGGCGGTGCATATGGACGTCCCTTCGTGCTCTGGAGCGAGTGACGCTGCTCGATTACCTGGGTTTGTGTTCGCAGGCGGCAGGGTCTTGTTGCATCACGCGCAGGAACCTCACCGACGGGAAGGTGAAGCAGATTTGATGGAAAGTGGCGTCAGGTCGCAACCCAGAACGCCCGAGAATGGCCACGACCAGAAGTGGTGGCAGAGTGGTCATCGCGCGCCTGCCAGGTCGCGGTGTGCTTGTGGGAGGCGGCATGTGCGAGAGGCAGGCACTGTCGTGGCAACCGCGTAATCGTCACGCGTGGGCAACTGCCTGTCTGCCTTCCATATAAGCAGTCATCTCCCACCTTCGCTGTTTCTTCTCTCTTCCATCAACACACCACTTCGATCCTCAAGCAATCGACACCACATTTCAACCACCAGCCCACCAGCAATCACTCAAGCACTCAACCAATCACCAATCCATCCACCGTCAACATGTCTGACGCTAGCCGCAAGGACATCTCCGACAGTACGCCTCCCGTCATCGCCTGTTGCTTCTGCCACTGACTGTGCCTCCACAGAGATCGCCGACAAGGTCACTCCAGACAAGTCCAAGTCCACTGTCGACAAGGCCGGCGACAAGACCAGTGGTGCTGCCGACAAGGTTGCCCGGTACGTCGACTCCCTCGACCTTCTTCAGAATGCCCCGCACTGACCACTCTCCAGCGACGCCGTCCCAGACTCCCAGAAGTCGACCACCCAGTCCGCCGCCGACAAGGTCTCCCGCACTGGCGACGAGAGCGTGACCGACAAGGTCAAGGGTGCGCTCGGGATGGACAAGAACTAGGACAACATGTTCCACCACCACCATCATCACGCCGACAAGAAGATCGACAAGAAGGCCGACCACATCGACAAGAAGGCCGACATCAGCGACAAGAAAGCCGACATTGCCGACAAAAAGGCTGACATCGCTGACAAGAAGGCCGATCTCAAGGCCGACAAGAAGCCTTGATCGCTCTTTGACCAGACACCTGACACATCACTGCAACTCTCGATGATTTGACCTGGATGGCTTGATGGGAGGTGGAGCACACATTGCGATGGAACCTAAGACATCAGCATGATACGACTGTTTTGATACCTTGAGTAGCCATGAAATGAGACTCCTGTCCTGAGTCACCGATGTGCTTGGCATTCGTTTCCTGTTGCCTTCTGCTCGCCTCCAGCCCCGCTCTTCTGTTGCCTGCTTCCTGTTGTTCCACTGCTGCTGCGTTGCTTCCTTCATTACCACCGAGCCGGAGAGTTGTGTCATCTGTGTCCCCACCGGCCCATCACAGTAAAGTTGGCGGAGCTACCGCGAGTCACCGTACTCCATGACCTCGCACGTTATCTCATCCGTGCTTCGCTCTTTGCGGGTCGTCTCTCACAGGCTTCAGTGCCCTCACCCGCTCAGCCTCCTTCTGCAACCCAGCCTCCTCTGCCACCTCCGCCATCGCATCGATGATCGCGTCACACTCGGGCGTCCCCGTCACGAACAACTCTCTCAAACTCTTCAACCTTGACAGGAACCAGAAGCCAAATGCGATGATCCACTTCGGGCAAGCATCCACTCTCCTCTTTCCTTTCGGATACACTTCGTGTCCCATCTTGCGAATCAACGCAAAACAGTCTCGAATCCCGTTTGCTGTGTCCATCGCCTCACCCCACGAAACGCCAGAACCTCGCCTATACCCCTTCGCCATGGTCGTTTCGAGCGCGATTGTCATGGGCGTATGACAGCGGAGCCAGAGAGGCATATTGGGCTCGAATTCGGCTGTGAGACCTGAGGATGTGAAGAGTTCGACCCAGCGTGGATCGCTCAGGACAGTCTTTTGAGTTCCGGGACCGGTAATCTTACTTTCGAGACGACCATCCGGTTTGAGGCTGGCTTGGAAGA
Organism: Cercospora citrullina; assembly: GCA_013365195.1. Classification (NCBI taxonomy): domain Eukaryota; kingdom Fungi; phylum Ascomycota; class Dothideomycetes; order Mycosphaerellales; family Mycosphaerellaceae; genus Cercospora; species Cercospora citrullina. The sequence continues at coordinate 139,958 of JAASFF010000198.1, forward strand.
AGGACATGCCGAATGCGGTTTTGTCTTGGCCGATTGTTTCGATGAGGTTCTCGGGTGTGAAGGTGTTGAACATGAAGAGAATGCATTTTGCGGAGCTTTGTTGGAGGGTTGGGAGGAGAGCTTCGGCTTGGTGGCCTAGGAGGGTTACGATGATGAGGTCGTAGGGAATTTGGGGGTCGAGGGTGTCGAGAGTTGTGATGCTGGTTTTCTTGTGCTTTGTATTTATGATTCCGTCATCTTGACGAAGTTGCGCCAACCGCTTTGATTTGGTTCTTGCAATTCCTGTGATTCTGTGATTGCCGGTGATACCGAAGTCATTCGATGATCTTAGTCGCCGATGGATGAATACTGATCGTGGATGATATTAACAGTACGAATGGACAGCGCGGCCATGGCGCGAAAAAGTCTCTCTAGCGCAGCATGCGTCTGACGCCTTTCACCGGGTGCATACAGTTGAATAGGTGTCCAGAGCTTTCCCCGCAGGTTGTATCGACTTGGACGAGTTGTTGATATTGATGTACACTGTCTTCAATGTACTCAAGAGAGAGAGAGGGAGAGGAGAGGGAGGGTCTTGGCGCCGTCCAAACGGCCCACCCCGACCGGGCCGGCAGATCTCAGATTGACCTTTCTTCACACCGCACGAACAAAGTCACGTTCACTTTCGAAACCATGCCCGTGGCTATCTCATTGGATGCGCGCAGTAAACTTCCTCCCTGATCGGTATCTGTATTCATCGAAGCACTCTCCAGGTGGCATACTGGCCGGTCTCTTCGGATGAGCCTACGGCCACAGCAGCTTCATATGGCCCAGGGTATGCTCGTTCGGCGCCGAGCTGTTTGGTCGGGCAGCATGTTGTGCGCGGTCTCTTCCAGTGCAGCCATCAACAACCTGGCATTGCGGCACCCTAAGGTTGATCATTAATTCACCCAGCTCATACCAGCAAGGATCGACTCCTACAGCATACGCTTGAGTGATACGGTACGACCTGCTCGGGTCGAGGACGCATATGCCTCGTGTCGGTATCTCTGTGAAAGGTTGCAGTGGCTGACACCCAGCGAACCTCATCATACGCAACTCCCAATAACGTTCCGTATGCAGCACATTGTACACGCCAAAAACTTCGACTACGAATCTTATGCATCCGAGAGGCACAGCTGCTCCAGGAGAGAGTTCCATGGCTCATTAGAGAAGGCCATTTATGATGTCCCGGCAGATCCGTAGCGACCAAAACGACGTGCGAAAGCCCCTTCAACACAAGCATTACCGGGCTCGTAACCCTTTGCCGGACGTCGGGACAGCGCCGGCTGCAACGTCCTGGTCCTAGTTCGGAGCTAGTACTGTATCATACTCACTTCGTATCGTGCACGAAGGCTACAACCCTGATGCGTGAACTGCTGGCAATGGCTGACATATAGCGATGGGGCCACGTTGCAGATGCTTTGTCTGTAGCCGATTCACATTTTCTGGTTTAGCAGCCTACGATCAAAAACGCCTCCCGACCGGCGGACTCCAGACAGCTCTGCCCTGCATTGGATTGACCTGAAGAAAGCATAGTTTGCAAGGCTGCGTGTGCCTCATGCCCGAACTGGGCAACCCTAACTCGTGTTTTCTTGCCCTTGCAGTGATCGGCCTCGAGGTACAGTAGCATCTCTTGCACCAAATATTCACAGTGGTTCTCACACGTTATGGCGTAAGGAAGGACTTACCGGGAAGATCACGCGTCTTTACACGGCCCCGCAGATTCTCCAGAGGTTGTTCTCTTCACATGTCCGATACGGTTGATGGCCGGTCTCCACTCTACTTCGATGAGCCGCCGGCTTTCATGAGAATCACCGGCGCAGGGCGAGCTGCTCACAGTCATAGAGCCTTCTGGAGAGAACACGCTCATGCATGGTAGAAGGCGAAGATCGCGTCAGGCATTACGACCTTCTCAGAGTAAAACAGAGCGTCAATGTCCTTGCAAGGTGCAAAGTAGCTAGCTCACTGACAGCGGCGGCTGCTATAGGGATTCCCCGGATCTCCGTGCACTAACCTCATTGGCGACATGCAGAAATGCTCAAAATTCAATGCTTGACAAGTTGCATGTCACGAAAAGCTAACATATTCGGCTTTTGGTCGGCAGAGAGGGCATGTCAAAGACTACCTAGGTAGTCGATGTGGACATCTACTGTAATAGCGGCCGATGCGCAGACGCAAACACGGCAGGAACATCATACCGAAGGCCTCAATAAACGACGGACAGCGAGGAGCACATGCGCTCAAGGTTCAACGAATCGTGGCACGAATTGCTTTCCCGACAACTTATATGGATTGCTAAGGGGCCATCGCGACAACTCACTGTCCGGAAATCGCAGGCATACAATCGAAGTAGCCGTAAAACGCCAACTCAGTGTGCGCCTCATGCAGGAGGCGACGCGGTCTCAGGCATGTCTACGACCGATTTGGTGCAGACGCCAGCCGCGAGCCCACCTCCCGGAGTGAGCTCAGACCTGCTTCATCCGCACACAAAGGACACTCTTTCCGGAGTCGCGGCCGCCATAGTTGGCATGTTTATTGCTGCTATATTTCTCATGATCCGGATCTACACAAAGGTCTTTCTGGCGCGACGATTCGGCTTCGACGATGTGGCATTGCTTCTCTCAAAGGTAGAATCACAGATCGCATGAGCGATGATGCATTCGCTGACCGAGTTCAGGCCTTGTCGGTGATAGTCCAAGTCTTAATCGTCTATCTCAAAATGCAAAAGATCGAAGGCGTTCACGTCTGGGATTTGAGCGTGCGGGACTTCAAGACCATCACGGGCGTATCTGTCATTCTATACGTTTGGACGACTGCATTAGCGAAAGTCTCCATTCTGATGCTCTACCTTCGGATCTCACCGGAAAAGTGGTTCATATTCTCAATCTACGCCACAATGGCTTTTGTTACCAGCTTCGCCACTGCTGCGACCTCCGCACTTATTTTTGCCTGCATTCCACTGGAGCGCGTCTGGGATCCCACTGTCTCGTATAGCCATTGCATCAGTCGAGGCAAGGTCTATCTCTCCATGGCGGGTATGAATGCGGCTACAGACATCATCATACTGGTAAGTCAATGATTGCAAGGAAGAGCAGTGATCAAATCGAGACTTACTGTGGATCGGGCGCAGATTCTTCCAATGCCATTGTTACACCGCCTGAATCTGGCGTTCAGGCAGAAAGTGGGTGTCATGCTCATTGTCGGTGTTGGATCTCTGTACGTGTGTACTAGCAATCTTGCGCGATACGCATGGAACGTGAGCTCACCATTTTGCTTTCCCGCAGCACGATGGTAATAAGTCTAGTCCGTTTGGCTTTGATGATACCTCTATTGAAGGATGTGGACCGTAAGTGTCACCATGAGCGTGCGAGTCACCTTGGACCTGCCTTGATCACGAGAAGCCCGAGCATGCTACCATCAACGACAAGATATCATTGCAACTCTGTCGATATGTTCGCAACGCATCATGAATAGCTGCTGACGACGGCCAGTTTCATGGGCTATCGTGACTCCTGCAACGTGGGTCTGCATTGAAGCCAATCTGATCATCGTATGCGCCTGCTTACCCACGATGCGACTCTTCCTGCGGCATTTCTATCCACGTTTAATCGGTGAAAAGGGCGGGACAAACCCAGCTGAGACTCCCGCGTGCCATCAGCGCCAAAGCCGTCGTTCTGTGCTGTCGTGTATGGGCCGATTCACTCAGCGAAAATACGGCATCGGCCGCGCGGGCGAGATTACGCAAACTGGTTCCTTGATCGGACGAGATCGACAGAGTCAAGCACAAGAAGCCGAGCGGATACAGGACGTCAGTATTGAATCTATCCACTCGTCTACTGGTGCGGCGACCAGGAACAGCTCGGCCAAGGAGCAGAACATGACCACGATGGGAGAGGTTCTGGATGGCGATGAGACAGAAGTGATACCGCAGTTGTTGACCGCCTCATTTGAGCGCGTTCAGGAGGAATCATCATTCCAGGCGGATACAGGGCACAGCATACCAGATGAGATTGGCCAGAACGATTCATGAGAATGCTCAACTCTGCTCATACACGATAATGACCAGACTAAAACTCCTAATCATGAAAGGTTATAACTCAGACTCCTCAGGAGCGTTTACTACAACGTCCCAATCCAGCGAGGGTTTCTCCGAGCAGGCCATCCCCTCGTCTGACGATACCTCTTGCGCTACTCAGCTGGCGGCGTTTTCCCCACCCCGGAGTCCTCACACACCGCCTTCTCAACCACACGCAATTCCGTCACCTCCATGGTTAGGCTCTCCACTCCGTCGGCAATCTCTACGGACTCCGGCCCCTCATCCGTCTCCTCATATCCACCCTCACAATTTGAGGGCCTCTCCTCCTCTTGCAGGTGCCCACCGCAATTATACACCGTAGTCTTCTCCCACCTCTCGAATTCCTCCCTGTGCTTCTTCTCAAGTTCCTCCGTAAAGCCCCTTATCAAGTCCTCGTACCGTTGCGCCATCTCCTCTGCTTTGCACTCGATATCTCGTGCGATGTTGCTCAACTCACAGAGTCTGCACTCTTGCAGCGTGGTGAGGCATCTTGGGAGAGGCGGAACCACCACAGTGCTTTCCAAGTCTTCCTTCTTGAGGCGTCTGATGAAGTCTCTGCGAGAGAGGTAGAAGTTGGTGTAGGCTTCGCGGATTCTGCGAAGCTGGGGTGCGCGATATGAATGCTCGGCTGCTCGGCGAGCGTAGGCGGTGCGTGAAGCTGGTTTCTTCTGGGTGCTCATATTGATGTGATGGATGTTATGGTGGCTGGTTCTTGATATGCTCGTGTTGATTGTGCTGGATGCGATGCAAGGTGCAGATTTGGGGCAAGCTGTGGTGAAGATACGGGCATGTAGGTTTGAGGTGCAAGTGCAAGAGCATATTGAAAGGGCAAGCATGGCCGTTGCCATCGCACCCGCATGCCTTCCAGCCTGTCAGGGGGCAGTTTCGTCGATTGCAGCGAGAAGGAGACAGCGCCAACGAGGAAGGCTGAAAGCAGAAGTGTGTAATTAATCTCGAAGGAACTTCTGCCCAAAACTGAAAGGCATTTGGAAACATCAGCTTGCAAGGTGTCTGAACAATCAATTTGTACTTCCATGGAGTATCAACGCGCAAACATATTCCTTCAGAGCAATGTCCAACTCCAATTACTTCTCAATCCTCACAACCACGCCCACGTAACATCGACCCTGCCCTGATCAACATTGGCCATGTATTCGAACACCTTCTGTGTTATATCCAAATCGGTGGGCTGGCATCCCGTGCAGCGATCCACTACCTTCAAGTCTACACTGCGCTCCTCGCCCGCAGCAGCATTGTACCTTTTCGCGCGCAGCATTCTACCACAGAGAGGATTCGCGTTCGAGTTCCCGCCATTGTTTGATGTTGAGCCTGCTGCGTCGAAGAGAAGGTGGGATACTGCGACGATTTTGTCGCCGTCCGCATTCGTGTAGCCGCAGGCACCGAGACCAGTCGCGTAGTAAGTGAGCTCCCCCGTGTGGGTTTCTGCGTTGGAAGGCAGTGGGAGGTTCTGGGTCTTGGAAGAGCTTTGAAGGCCCACAGCGAGGCCAATGATGAGGGCGAGGAGGGCGAGGAAGGCGCAGAGCAGGACTACGAGGAAGCGCTTGCGGCTTAGGTGGAGGTATGTGCGATGCGGTGGGAGAACGCGGTCGAAGGTGCTGGACCAGGCTGCTGTCGTGCCGAATGGACTACAACGATGCGTCTTGAACCCATTGTTGCTCTCAACGTTGCCGCCTTGTTCTGCTCGTGCTGCTGCGACGTGCTCCCATTCTGGAACGCGGGTCTCTTTGCTGATGTGGAAATCTTTCTCGGCCATTGTGTCGCGACTTGCGCTCACTCGCGCGCGTGGAACCGGTCCAGTGCTGTGAAGAATGGAAAAAGAGCGACTTAGCTTGGTATACTCACGGAAGAGTGGTGATGAGAGCCATGATAATCATCTTCGCGCCTGCTCGCGCGCGGCGGCAGTCATCTAGGCCGGATTGGCTTTGCTCATTTTACCGCGTCTGCAATTGGCGAGCGCCCCTGGTTGGCGTCGACGAGGCGGAAGTGAAACTTATTGCTGACTCAGACGATCACGTGGTGTTGTCTTTACGTTCGCCTTCACGTCCACATCCTTTTGTCGTTTCATGATCGACCACGCATTAGAAGTTCACGAATCGAGAAGTGGAGCATGTATTGCGACTGAAATACGAAGCGACTTCAAAATGCTATGGTAGCTACGATCGGCGAGACTGGTGGCCACGAATCCAACATGTCCTTGCCGTGAGACCGTCCATACCAGACCTTCTGACCATATTCATCGTAGGCCGTCTCCAATCCGAGCGGCATAGCCAACACTGGAACCACTAAAAAGACATAGCTCTACACCCACAAGCCTTCGTCCTCCTTCGATTCTTTCACTCTCCGACTTCGAGCTGCTCAAACCTTCCCCTCTTCATGTCGTCCTCCAGTGTTCCTTGAAAACAGAATTCCTCGTCGTCCGGCAGAAGCAAACGGAACCTGACGTCCCTCCTCGTCCCAACTTTCCTCACACTCGTCACCGCAACGCGATGCTTCCACAAGTCATAGCCATGGACATTATCAGCTATGACCTCCACTCCTCGCCCTTGCTGCGGATACGTCACGAAATCGAACGTCTTCTTGTCCTTCACTTCCTCCGGAACCTCCTCGATCGACCTGATCGCTTCCGCAGCATCTCTCTTCTCATCAAACGTATGCGCCATCTTAACCTTGGCGACTTCAATCGCCGCGCACGTCCTCGCATCCGTTTTCCGCATGTACACGGACCCATCATACATCGTATCTTCGATCTGAACCTGTAAAGTCCGCCTGTACCACCACGCTCCACCCGTAACCCTCTGGCCCGACTCGATGATGTTTCCAACGACAGATTTGCAACCGAACTCATTCCGAGGATTGACGATGAATGGCATAGGTTCAATCTCGCAGCCCTTTGGATGTTGGGCGACGTGTTCATTCCAGGCTAGACGAATTTCGACGCTGGTATCTTTTTCGGGCACGCGGACGCGGCCTTCCCACAGAGAGCAGCTGCCGCCGAATACGATCTTGTATGTGAAATGGCCGTTAGATTTGGAGACGGCGCTTTTGACGCAGCAGGGGCGCTTGAAGGGTTCTAGTTTGATTGAGGTGATGGGGAGTTGGTCGACCCAAGCCATAGAGCCTTCTGAGGGAATCGAGTCGCCTACTCGAGAAGGCATCTTGTGGGTTCGTCGCGAGTTGGCTCGAGGTGCTGTAAGTAGTTTGTCGGCTCCAAAATCTCGAGGAATGTTCAGATGTCCAGAGCCGGTATTTGTAAGGTATATAGTCGAGGAAGTTAGGACAGTTGTCAGAAAAGGATCGAGAAAACTTTGCCGCGTGGAGTGAATGCGGCCTCAATCACTGGAACCCACAGTTCACATGGAACCAACGCACGCATGTGAGTTCTCATGCACGCCACAAACGGTGCTCGCGACAGTTATGCTAAAGAAGCTGCATATGCGGCTCGCAACGTCGCACAGCATGAGGCAGCTTATCTTACCACTCTCACGCCCAGCAAACCCCCGACTTCACGCTGCGCCTCATATCTTCCCCTCAGGTAAAACTCTCAGCGACCTCGCGAACCGTTGTTGTTAGCAGCCCATGAATGCAAACGGCAGATGTTAGAAGTTGCGCGGGCTTATTACTTTACCTCCGGCTAGCAGTGATCAGCTAACGCATGCACGAATCAAGAAACGCTCACGATGTTGAAGGCGTGCAGAGTTCTACGGCACACAGAAAAGTCAACAAGCTTGAAGAAGGTTCGGCAGCGGCCTCGCAGGCATCGCATCAAAGTTTGTACAACATCTCATACTAAAAGTGGTATCATGTCGTGAATCGAAGAGAAGCGGGCATCAAGTTCGTCAAGAAGTATACACTCAAGCCGCGCCAAAATTGAGCGTAGTTTGTCCTGGCTCGCGGCGACGTTCTGGATCAGCCATTCTAGAACGAGTAGTCAGTATCAGGAACTTATTGCAGTAGACAGATTAGGAGAACCTACTTGTGAACGTGCACATCATCGCCCAGATCAACGTTGCTCATGCTCTGCGGCGTAATGAGAATGAATTGCCGTCCAACCGAGCGTCGCGCGGTCTGGATCATGAGACCCATGCTCTGAGCACGATTGACGCTGTCCATATAGACATCAAATTCGTCCAAACATCGAATCGGCGATCCCATGGCTTCCCAGATACTGAGCAATAGACAGATGGTCGAAAAGGACTTCTCGCCACCACTGAGAGTCTTGGCTTGCCGTCCAGAATCCGAAGCCTTGGTCATGTCTGGCTCGACGTGGATGTCCAGCTTTTTCTCGGCGTGATCGAGCAGTACGCGTCCGCGAAAGTTGCGCTCCGAGAGAAGGTAGTTGAACTGAATGCGTGTTCGCATAGAGATGTACTTGCGGAAGAGTCCCCAGCGTCGGCGACGTTCAGTCAGCGTGAATTTGAGTGTCTGTGGTTCTGTTAGCAAATTACCATCGTCTGCTGTGGTCGATTATGCTTACATCCGCGGTCTGTTTCATCATCTTAGTCTCGTTCTTGGCTTCGGTCAGCGCGTTGTGAGCCTTAAGATGAGCGGCGACCAGTTCCTCGCGACTTCCTCCCTGCTGTCGCTGCGCTTTCTTGATGTCTTCCTGCAGTCGGCTGAGCTGCTGTCCGAGTGATTCGATGGTCTGTCCCTCGTCGATACCGACTCGTTCGCTAGTCTGACGCGCTTCCGAAGTCCAATCATCGACGACAGCTTTCTGGTCCAGGACTTTCTGCTGCGTTCGCTCAAGATGTTCTTTGTACCTGTTGACGTCGTCCAAAGCTGCATTTTTTGCGTAGAGAGCTTCTCTGCGATCATCCTCGCACTTCTGCAGACGTTGCTCGGCGCGTTGTATCAGAACTTGCTCCTTGTCAAGAGCCTCCTGTGCTTCATCAACGGCGTCTTTGAACTCTCGACCCTTGTCATTCAAATTGGCTCTGGCGCCCATCGCATCTTCCATCGCGGCCTTGGCACCCTCAAGCTCAGCCTTGACCTCACGGAGCTGGTTTTCCAGCTCTTGAAGACGGCCATCCTGAGGAATGTTTGCGTCGATCTCGTTTTGCAGCCTGTCGACGTCGTCATCGGCCTCTTGGTGCCGGATGTTGAGAGTATTGACCTCGCGCTTGTGCTTCTCCACGGCTTGTTTTGCGTGATTAAGAGCTAGCTGGGCAGCTTTACGATCTTGTCTGGCATTTTCAAGGGCCTGTTGAGCGGTTTGATGTTCCCTTTGGCGAAGCTCAATTTCCTGTTGGCGGTCGGTCACCATCCTCGTTCGGCCATTCCAACCTTGCACGCCGGATACCTTTTGCTCGCCAGTCCGAGACCATTCCCATCTTTGGCCGTCCCCAGCTCTACGCGCCATAGTCAGAACAGCCTTGACGTTCCTCCGACGCCCATTGTCAAACATGTAGGATTTGCCAGCATCAATCCCTTCAATCAGAACCGTTTGTTCGCAGCCATGGTTAATCACGAGTGCTTGCTTTACGATAGGATCATCAATTCGCAGCACGCGGAGAATCGTGTCGCTGTCATCTTCCGGCTCGTGACCGGCAGTATCGAACACACCGCGAGCCATGATGATCGAGTTGGCAGGGCACCCCACCCGGTTTGACAAGGACTGCAAAAGCTCCTGATCGTACTTGCTCGTCACGACAAACGAATCCAGGCTGTTACCGAAAGTCTTCTCAATGAGTGAGCCCCATTGAGGTTTTATGAGCTGCACATGCAAGCCCATTGGTCCAACAGGTTTCGTCCGGAATCTAGTCTCTCGGTCGATGGCGTGACATAGCGCTTCCATCTTAGGATGGTAGGGAGCCCATTTGCGGGTTTGCTCCTGGGTGACCTGGTCGCGAGCCGTGCGTCTTCTGGCCTCCTCCTGCTCTGCAGCTTTGACTGGTGCATCAGCCTGCTGAAAAGCTTCTTGGGCAGCTTTGACTGCTTGTGTGAGATTGGGTAATCGTGCTTTGTGAGAATTGAGCGCTTGCTTTGCCTGCTCCGCCGCCTCTTTCAGCTCGTCGAGCTTCATCAGCCGCTGTTCATGCGCTTGTCCGTGTGCCTCGTTAAGTCTCTGTCGTTCCTCGCCAATTTCCGCATTCAAACGGTTGATTTCCTTCTTGTGGGCCTTGATGTTCTCCTTGATAGTCCGTTCCTCTGCCACCAGTTTCATCAGCTCAGCCTTGTTGGCAGTGAACTTCTCGGTCGCAGCGGCATGTGCATCTTTCAATGGGCGGAGAGCCTCTTGCTGTGCTTCAACACCACGCTTCGCAGCTTCCACAGCAGTGTCTTCGGAATCGAACCGGACGCTGGCTTCTTCGGCAATCTGTTCGTGATGCTCCAACTGTTCCCTTGCCTTGTCGACATTGTCTTCATAGTGCTGCAATGTCGCCTCAGCATCGCCAACTTGTGCCCAGGCATGTTGGCGAGCAACATGGTGCCATTTGTCCTCCAGCGTCCTGGCCCTTTCTGCCCGCTTCACCCTACCAGCAGCCTCGACCTCTTTTTGACGGAGTTCTGCGATCATCTCTTCGCGTGTCAACAGCTGCGCTTCCGTGCCGTCCAAATGTTCTTCCAGGATGTTGTAATCGCCATCCAGAGTCTCCAGTTGAGTACCTTTGATGAAGAAGCGATACTTCTCAGCCGGCGTGCTTCCCGCCAGAAATGCTCGGGCAAGGTCCTGAGTCAGTACGTTGATCGGGTTGTCCATTTGCAGCGCAAAATGATCTAGAACATCATCTAGGTCTCCTTTCTTCGTGGTGATAATCCTGCCCTCCGTGCTCTTCAATTTGAATGTCGTCGACCCACTTTTTGTAAAGTGACGCTCCACAGTAAGCGTTTCGCCGTACAGCTCCGGCTTGTACGCATTCTCGCCTTGGTTCTTTATCTTCACTCCGACCATGCCGCTGTCCGTGCCAGCCTTGATCATGTCCTTGAGCGACTTGGCGCGGTTTGTGCCTGAAGCCTTGTTTCCCAAGCTGATCTGCAGAGCAGTAAGAACAGCACTCTTTCCACTGCCATTGTGGCCGATGATGAAGTTGATGAGTGGGCCAAGCTCAATGGTCAAGTTCGAATGGCACATGAAGTTGCGCATGTACACCATTTCGATAACGCCCGACTCGGCAGGTACATTCTCCTTGTGCTCGCGCAGCTTTTTCTCGACAAATTGCGTGGCTTTGATCTCGTCGACCTCGTCATCTTCCTGTTCGTTGTCGCTCGAGTCTTGCCGGAGCGTATAATCGATGTCCGATCCTCCGTCGCCAGGATCGTCTGAACCAGCCATCAACACCTCTTCGTAATCGTCCTCCTCCTCCTCCGAAACAACCGAGTTGCTCATGGCCTGCGCCATGGCGACTTTTGTTCGCTTGTGGTTCGCGTCATTCTGGCGGAAGGAAGAAGTGGCACTTTCGATCTCGATTTCGCTCTCACCGTCGACGTCGTCCGGGTCTCGCGACCGCTTTCGGCCAGCCATGGTGTCGGCGCCGGAGGTGATGACGCTGCTGGTATGGTGCTGAAGGTGGTGTTGTCGATGTGGGCTGCAGGTACTGAGGCAGCAACACGCGCCGCGACGCGTATCCCTGCAACTGCCAAGAAACGCGTTGAACTTCACTTCCACCTTCCCCCGCTTCAGCTTCGCGATTCACTAGCAACGTGCAGCATATGCAGTTGCCTACCTTGCAATCTGTATACCCTCCGAGCTAGTGCCCAAATCGACACGATATGTCCAGCTCATCCATTGCAAGAATGTTCTTTGTGCCATCCAAAACGCTGGTCACAGTGACTCTGCACTTACGCGGAATACCATTGTGCAGCTTCGAACGGGACCATGAGGCGTAATGCTCAGGCCACTAGGCTAGCATCGATTTCTACTGTTCTCTCCTATGGACAAGCCTGGTGAAGCGTATCAGCCACTCCTTTGCCGATGGCTGAAGCCTGAGGCATTGTGCGAAAGGTGCACCAATGAAGATGTACTTCACTTCGAAAGCGAGGGGGTTGCCTACTCTGCAGTGCAGTCTCGCTGCGATAGCTCTTGCCATTGCTTTACGGAAGGCATTGAGCACACGAGATCGCGGTTCGTTGGAGGACGACGTGCGCGACTCTCACTTGACCTGCAGCCGTTGAATCATTTCTTCTGAAGTGCAGGCGCAGAACAGCAACACACAATAGAGCTCACCTTCGAAACAGGGTGTCACGTTCTTCAGCACGAGAATGTGGAACCTCGCCCTCAGACACATCAAGCCTAACGATAGGCCGCTATTGTACAGCAGCAAGATCATGTTTCACGTGAATCTAGCTGCCATATTGTCGCAGTGCAATGCGTGAGATTCATTAACAATAGCATTGCGCAAGTCAAGGCAGTAACATGCTCAACGGCTCGAACTTCACTTGCAGCAGATGCGACGTATAACTTCCTCGCTTGCCCCTCAACATTCTTTTCTCATAAAACCACCACCACTTTCAACACACATCCACATACCTCTGTTTGAAACTCAAGAACATCAGTACATCACATCAACAACAGACTTTCGACATACGGAATCACAACATGCCGCGCAGATTGTTCCCCCGTATTGTTGGAGAAGATGCCAACAACTACCTCCTGACAACCACTAACTACGAGGACTGCAAAGAAGCCTCTGTCAAGTGGATCCCGAAGGACCAGGCCGAGCGCCACATCATCCCAGCCTGGGAGATTCTGAGCTCGTCTGCTATGCAGCGCCTCCGTTCAGCCCAAGGTAAGTCCTACGAGCCTTACACAGGCGTTGATCGAGTCGAGCTACACTTCGGCGGCGGGGCTTTGTTTATGTACATCGATATGAATCCGCCAGGCGGCGCGATGCTGCGGGAGATGAGAAAGGCTGGTAAGTGTACGGTGTGGATGGTCGAGCCGTTTGTGTCGGGGCCGCGTCCGCGCATGAAAGAAAAGCTAGCAGCTGCGGCGACCAACTCGACCTTTCGAGCAATTGCTCCCGCACCAATGACATCGGTGCCACTACCAGCAATGGCGCCAACGATGTCGCCGGTAACGTCACCAAACGCCTACGACCGCAAGTCGAACTTCACTGGCGCAATGCCGCCGAACTCATTCTCGACGTCTTCCCCTCTCACCTCTTCCCCATCGAAGAAAGAACTCCAAGGCAAGATGTCTCCAATCGATTCGCCTCAATCTCAGTGCTCGGATGGAAAGATGGAATGCGAGCGAACATCGCTGCCCTCTCCAATGGTCCCTGACTCAGCACATCACGCTGCCCTGCGAAGAGCAGACCGGACATGGCCTCGACCACGACAACGGCTTCTTCTGTGGAGGAATCTGGCACGGCGATATCCAGCTCGGATTCATAAGCTGCAAAGTCTGCATCGGGACCGCCATGTTCCAGGCCATGTTAGATGGCAACATGGACATCATCGAGCATGGAGCCAACGTGCCAATCTGTGTCCCCTGCGCCAAGGTCTGCGTCGAAGTCGAGCACAGTAAGATGGGCTGCTTCTGCCTCGAGGAAAAGTGTACGCACTGCTTCCTCCACGCAGTGGATGATATGAAGGTCCTTCGCGACGCCATCGAACCTGGTACGAACTACGGCGAGTTGTGCTGCAAGTGCTACCAGCCAATCGTTGGTCTGCCAAAGGCTAGCAAGTGTGTTTTGTGCTGTGGGATCAGTATTGTTCCGACTGCATAAAGAACGGATGGTGGACATGGGGAATGAAAGGCTGTCTGAAAGCTATGCATACCTGATTCGGAGGGACACAGTGCTATGGTGACTTGTTTATGCTCATATTGACTGGGCAACAACACTTGGTTGGAGGAATAGAGACGGTTGGTCTTGCTTGGCGATCCCATCTTGCGCAGCAGAAGCGAAGCAAAGACTTTTGAAAGCCTATGGACTACATTGCAGACTGCATGAGCTGTACAGTAGCAACCTTGGTCAGCATAAAGCTGCAAACCACGTAGCTGAAACTTACGAAATTTGCAAAATTGTCCTTCCCTCTCCATAACATTCTTATCCTCCTGCAAACCTTCTGGGATCGTATGACTTACACAAAACCTGACACCACTTCGTACTGCCTGCTCTCCACCCCGTCCTTCGGCGTTCTTCCCCCTGTCGCAATGCATGCATGTCACTTGTCCACTCTTCCGTATTTTCTCCAACCTCGCTTTGATTCGATGTGTCAGGACCCGATTCATCCTCCTAACTTCAGAAATTTCGCGTGCAATGTCCATAATTCTGTTCTTCCTCTGTTCGATTGACAAAGGCGCAATTGCCGCATCGGTAGCGTCGGCGGTGGTCAAGCCACAGCCCTGCTGTCGTGGTAGCTCAGCGACTTCCACGTCGACACCTTCGGTATCGCGCGCCTCGGTTAGCAATGCTCTATTCCGATCGTAGATGACTTCGAGGGCTTGATGTGCTGAGAGGAGGAGTGCGGCGCTGTTGTGTTCTGTCAAATATTGCTCGAGAAAGCCGGCAACTGGTCCGGGCCCGGAGCTGAGTATCAGATCCTTGAGCTGCACTTGTCGTGCAAGCGTTGCGAGCTGTTGGTTGGACATCATATTGTGTTTTCCATTGGGCGACTGTGTTGTCGGTGTTCGCGGCTGCTGAGTGCGGCACACTTCTGCTGCATTTATCACTGTTGTGGTCCTAGACAGCAGCAAACACCCGTGGCCAGTGCCTCATTGTTCCTTGCAGATCCACAAACCGTGGGGCGTTTGCGGTCTTTAGACAATGTGCTGAGCTTCTGAGCGCTGAAGTTGATTTGTTTCATGCTGCTGAGGCTCAGTCGTGGCGGTCTTTCTGTCGAAAGGAGCGGAGTCATCGTTCGAATGGCAGCTCCGGCACTACTTAGGTTTTAAAGGGCGTCAGTAATGGCAACCGAATCGAACGACGCTGACAAGGGGAGGATGGCTTTCAGCATAGGTATGAAATGTAGAATGGTCGTCAAGGCCCAAATAAGCATGCTTTCACAGCGCAGTATTAATGCTCTTTTAGGGCAAAATGCGCTTCGGCCATGCTCATGTTCAGCCAGCCGGACCAGAAGTCGTACTCTGCGACGACTTTATCACCGTATTTGAATGCATCCCGCAGAAGGCATTGGCTGGCAGCTACGTGGCGAGGTGTGCCGCTGCGTTTGAAGCTGATTGCGGGACACTTTTGCACCCGTATTGTCTGCCATCAATAAAGCATCCAACGTCCAGTGACGTTGAGGACGATGCAGTACCGTTTTGCGAGATGAGACTTCTGTGGGTTCCTGCTGAGCTGGTCCAGCCATGTCTCTGCCAATAACACGATCGAGATAGTAAGGCATTGAATACAAAGGAATCAACTCTGGCCTCTGCGATGAACAAAGGGACACTGCCCCTGAGTCTGCTGATCCCCGCTACAGTGAGCTGCAGCATAAAAGCTTTGAATGGCTTGCTGGAGCGGCTGGATTGCACAAGTCCGTGTGTGCGTGGAATAATGATCGTTTCTGGAAGACGCGCGTGGTCAACCTTACTTAACGTTGAGAGGCCATGCAACTGCGGAGGACAACTATAAGAAGCGCGTAGTCAATAGTAAAGTTTCGGCTGGCCGAGTGGAGGCGGAATTGTCGCTTAACCTGCAGAAGCGTACTGCGCAGCGTGGCGGCCCTGAACCAACAGACCCTGTTGTGGTGGGAAAAGCCGCCAGGTTGGTGAAGCATTGCCGAAATACCCACGGTTGCGTTGGGAGAAGACGGATGCCAAAACTGAAGTCGTCGCAAGTGCGATGAATGCTACATGGAATCAATGGGTCAGCAGGAGATGCCTCCCAAGACTTTTGCGAATAGGCAAGCTGTGGATGGCCCAAGTAGCGGCTCGGTGATGGCCAAGCGCTCAGACAGCTCATGATGGAAAGGAAGTTGGCGTTCATGAAAAGCACTCAAGTCTCGCGCTAGCACGGAGCGCTGTTGAAAAGGTAGAGCTGCTTGCGTCGAAAAAGCCAATCACCTCGAGCCATTTGCGCTGCTTTATTTTATGTTTCGAGAGCGTCATTTGCTGATTGGTTTGGTCCTTGGGTGTGGTCCGTCGTGAGAAAAGTCTCCCGCCTGCTAAACGTGAAAACTGAGCAGAGTCATGATTCGAGGTCAGACGGCACAGCAATTACCAAAGTCGGTTGGACAGGATGTGAAGTCTCTCGGCCTGTGAGCTATGAACCAACCAGACAGCATCCTAGGTCGGCTGTGCCACTGGGCCCTGATTCTGGTTGTCAAACGATCAGCTGCACTTGCTCTAGCTCACTGCGGCCCGTCGCGCTAGAACATCTGATCGTCTCGTAGATGCTCCTACACCAATTCTTACCATTCGGAGCCGAGACGGTAACCCCAAATTTCGGCCTGCTCTCCTCTTTTCGGCCCGTGATGTCGGCCACGCCGAGTAGATGGCCGAAGCGATCGCGGGAGAACGACAATAAGCCCATCCTTCGGGTCCAGCGCGAACTGTATTAGATTAACAATGATGTCTTGTCCTGGTACCTGCCTCAGTACCATTCGCGACTGCGCAGCCACTGGGTCCTGCGTGCTCCTTTGGCAATAAAGTTTGTCATTTCAAATGGTCATTGCGCGCAGTCTTCCGCTGCGTCGGTTTTGCTTGGCAGGCCGGACGAGAGCCCTTCGCCGAAAGGAGTGCATGCGCAGCAGCTGACGACAAGCAATTGTCCTAAAGACATTTCTTGAGCTGGCTGAACGCCATGATATCGTCAAGGTCCCGTCCACGATGGTCGTCGGGTGATTTCATGCTGTATCCATGGTATGCTTTTTGACCTTCTCTGTTGACAACGAATCTGGTCTTGAACGCTGCAAGCTCAATAATCGAACAAGACACATTCGTGGACCTCTGGGTATGATAACGAATCCTGGACATTGATCGCGATCCACACCACAGAAACACAGCATGACCCAGCAAGAAACAAGGTCATGGTTTCACACTTCAAGCCGCTTGAGTCCTACCGGTTCTAGTCTGCCCAAAAGGAATCGAGCTGAGCTGCTGGAAGGCGTAAGTTGTGCTCCATTCATACTTCTGCTTCGTAGTGCGTTCGCAATTGCTGACTGGCTGCAGTCATGTTCGACATCGTGGTCAGCTGTGCCTCGACCATATCCTGCGAGGAATCACGAGAAGCCGCATTGGCAACCACCACATGCCACACCAGCTGATGCCCAACACGCGCTATCAGGGCGTATGTCGGCAGCTCAAAAGTACGCAGAACAAAACTGCCGCGTGATGGCTGAGGGATCGGTAACTGACTCGAGAGCAGGTCGAACCAGCTCTGGACGCAAATACTGATTGTGGCAGACAAGAACGAAGCTCTCATGAAGACCCTGTTGGCGCGCATGGAGGCAATAGATCACCGGCTGGACCGGCTTGAGAACGTGAGCTGATCGGGGCTGTCATTGCTCATTGCGAGATCTGGATGCATGTTCGACGGAATGGCCGTTGGCACATATGAATAGAGGAGTGCGGAGAATCGGCGTGGGCGCGTGGAAGGTCTCGATTGATTACAATTGCGGGTTGGATTTGGTCTGGCTCCAGTCGCGAAGACGTGAGGACGCTAAGGACGTCACACGCTATTCTGTATTAGGATATGAAAGTGGAGACGATACGCCCATGACTCGCGTCACGCACCTCCAGCAACAGCGGCAGTTCATTGAAAGACAACACCTCTATCGTTCCAGTGCGAATTCGTCTGTCTGTCTGCTAAGACGGCTCGCTGGAGCTGCTCACAGCACGGGGCTGAGAAAAGGCGAGAAATTGAATCTACCAGGTGTGCCCGCACGCCACTCTCTACTTCCCCTCTCATTGCCACCACCAAGTCGTTGGGCTGTAACAATCGAGACCAGAATATCGGGTCTTGGATTAGAGTCGGTCTTCGAATCGCTTAGACGAACCACAACGAATCCTTCTTTCGCTCGCTCGCTATGTCGAACCCGTCCATGCCTATCGCCTCCTCGTCTCCGCCATGTTCGGGATACTTCCTGATATGCTCAATCGCCCATTTGGTCCGACCATTCAGAATCGGCGGATGTTTGCCGTGCCCTTCAATATGCGGCAAGCCTGCGAAGCGATATAGCCATTCGAACCACTCCATCGTTTCGCCGTCATCCCAGTCAATCTGGTGGAATCGTCTGTGCTCTCTTCTCGTAAGATCGACTCGGTCTTCTTCCCACTTCTTTTGCTCAGCATTGGATGGCATAGAGAAAGCATTGCGGCCTGACCAAAAGCGAGCTATCGCTATGGCTTGATACTCGAACGAGCGGAAAGTCAGCACGCGTGGAAAGCCGACCAGTGCCAAAGTCGGTCGCCCTCGTACGAAAGTATGTTGGTAATTATCAACAAGGCGCTGATTCTTGTAGTCGAATATCGGCGTCCCATTCCTCTTGTCCCAGAATGGGTAAGAAGCTTGGTAACCTGTGCAGTAGATCACGCGGTCGATATCTTCGAGGATGGAACCATCTGCGAAAACAAGGGTTCCACCCTTCTTGAACTCTGTGATAACGGGTTTCCAGAGCATACCGTCGGGTGGTTCTCTACCATCCCATCGACCTCTCGAGCGACGGGATACGTAAAGCGGCCCTCTCAACAGCTTGGACGCAACGAGTTGGTGCGCAACATCATAGCCACTGGCCGAATTACCAATGACCAGAACTCGTTGATTCTCGTACACTCGAGGCGATCGATATGTCTTGGAATGTTGGACACGACCTGGGAACCTCGATAGCCAATCATCAAGTCCAGGAACATAAGGCACGAATGGCACAGCATAGTGACCATTTGCAATAACGACGGCATCGAATTCTTCTTCCCACCATTCATCGACACGTCTCGCCGCGTCGTGCTTGCGTAAAGTCAACTTCCATCGATTGTTGGCGATAGCAAGCACATTTTCCACAGTAGTCCGGACATGGAGCAACTTGTCAAGCTGGTGCCACGAGAGATAGTTCTCAATATACTGTTTCGGAATATGGTGGGGTACGAAAGGTCCATATGCAAATGGCATATCGGAGAAGGACATCGCCCTGGAGTGGTCGTCAGATGATGCGTGAGCGTGAGGTAGGCTCATTTTCAGCTCAGACTAACGATCACAGCTCAGACCATGTGTTTGGGAGATGAGGCAAGGAAATGGAAGGCATCACTTGCTGTGACTTACACATCTGGCACGTTTGTGCTGAGCATCGTTAGCACACACTTCTCATATGGCCTTACCGATGACTCACGTCAGTTCCTCATAGATGGGAGTCTTCTCGAACCGATTCTGTGTAGATGGTGCTGTGATCGCCGGGAACTGCTGTGGCGCAGATATTGGCTGATCAATATCAGGTGGTAAAGCGCCAGGTGTGATTGGTATATCATCAGGATCTGCATCGTAGATCCACGTGCCTCCGGCGGTTTCTCGACGTTCGAATACCTTTATGGTATCGAAAGAATCCTCGGCGTGCAGAGCAGCAGCAGTAGCAGCGCCTGTATATGAAAGTCAGAGCTCATGTAAGGATGAGTGCTATATCCTCGCCTCACCACTGGCACCAGCCCCGATGACCGCGACTTTCCGGACCATAGTCGTTGTTTGAATAAGCTTTGCCACGTTTCGAAGGCAATTTTATAACAGAAATCGTTGTGCTAAGAGTTGGACAGACAGATGATGTTGAGAGGTCGTACCAAGTAACGCCATCTAGGTATTGATTGCGTGCTAGAGCAGTCGTGCTTGATTGGCGATTCCAGTACTTTGGAAGAATAAGCAGGTCGTATCTGCACTGCACACAGCACGTAATGACCGCATCAAGCGCTTTGCGAGCGATGCAGATGGAGACTACATTCCTGATGCAAGCAGTCTGTAGATGTGAAAGCGAGGCAATTCTGTGCCTAGCAACATTTGTCAGAGGTCAGCTCTCCGGACGCCGCCGAACAATGTGGTCAGACGGATTGCAGAGACAACAAGGAAGAGCGTTTGCGACAAGGAGGATAAGTCGGCGCCGAATGTCAGCTGTCAGCACAACAAACAGTTTCAAGTTCTGATGCCCGTCATTGTCACGTTCGCAGAGCGCCAGCGTACGTCGTAGATGTCATACATTGCGCATCAAACGGCCGTGTCTGGTAAATTCGCAAGAGCGTACTACGGCACTGGTCGCCTGCCAATGTCTCCTGCCGTCGAATATGCTGTACTTTCAGCTCGTCCGAAGCTGTTGCCATTGCTGGCGCAGTTGTGTTAGAGATCGGCGTGAGACGGCCTCTGCCATAGCGTGATCCTGTCTCAATATATCGACTCTCTCCACACGCACAGACACCCACAAGGCTTGTCGGTGGACTGTGCTGCATCTTGACAGTTCTATTTGTCTCTGGCCGCTCTCAGATCCACGAGGCACGGAAACGGTGTCTCGCATACTG
Organism: Cercospora citrullina; assembly: GCA_013365195.1. NCBI lineage: Eukaryota > Fungi > Ascomycota > Dothideomycetes > Mycosphaerellales > Mycosphaerellaceae > Cercospora > Cercospora citrullina. Next base: position 160,447 of record JAASFF010000198.1, read on the forward strand.
TAGCCCAGAGATGTAGACCTTTCCCATGCTCAGAATGTCCGTGATGCATGGATGCGTGCCGCGCCCAGACCTCGCGCAGTTCCTTGCTCTTTCAGAGGCCATCGAACCGTGTGTCATCGTTGCGATCAAGCTGCCTGGTCAGGAGATCGATGGTGCTCCGCAAGTCCAGATTGGCAAGACTCCTGAGGTGCGCGGAGTGTGTAGACAGTCGCACGCTCCAGACCCCTCACGCATCCTGCCATCGATGAAGCAGCCATTTCACGGCAGTGTCAGCAGGAGTCCGGGAGTGCTCCGAGCAGTGTACGAGAGAACACCCTGGGGGACGCAGAGGGAAGAGAGCTATCGGTGCCTCGCACGGCCCATCCATTCCGCCGAGATTGGAACTTGCTTCCGGGACGTCACCGCGCGCTCTGCCTCGCTCACTGACCACACAGCACATCGTGCCAACCGTGCCGCAGCGGCCAAGCGGTGGTTATCAATGGATGCTTTACTGTACAAAGTTACTAGCCGAATGCCTCGGGGACTTCAGCACCACAAATGCATACCGTTTGCTCGAGCACATGATCGGAGCATTTTGCGAAGCATCAACGCCTTGCTGCAGGCCACTAACACGCAATCGCATCCCTGGCGATACTTCGGCCATCTACAAAACTAGCAAGGCATTCTGGAACATGGACACTCAGTCGCTCCGGAACGCCGCCTCTGCGTGACATGCTCGACACGACAAGACCGCCTCGCTGGACTACTCCTGATGTGACTTGCGTACGCCGTACAGTGGAAGCCTTCCTATTCGCAGTGTGAAGCCTACAGATTACGCTATCAAGCGATGCGGAAGAGGCACTGCGTTGCCGGCGGCCGCGTCCTGTAACTACACTGCTACGGTGCTGCTCTCGCGGCACTATCTCAGGCTTTTAGACGCAACAAAGCGGATCCTCATGCTCACAGGTGGACCGCGAGCCAATGCTTCAACTGAGCTCATGCCGGCTCCAGACCAACGTGCCGCAATTCAGGACGACCCTGTGATGAAGGAACTGGTTCAATGCTTACAGTAGAGCCTTCAATCGAGGATATCGTCGACCGCAGTCACTACGTCCTCGGCAATGCACAGACTGGTGATCAGGGTGTTTGACAAAAGAACACCGGGTTTGATATGGCCAGAACATTACTGTACCTGGTTTGCACACGTCTTGTCGATTTCCGGACAAAGTGAAAACTCCATGGCCGATCAGCGCACATAGCTCCACCAGGGAAATATTAACATCGCGACCCCAGCTGTGCTTGAGCACAAATACGTACTTCCACCGAACGGTCCGGCTATACGCCGCGCGGCGCGCACTTCACCATTCCTATATTGCATTAACTACTGCTCTCGATCTTGCGCCGTTTCTGTGGCACAGCGAGACCAGCGAGGATGGTGTCGCAACTACGGCAGGGCCCTGTGCAACGCTCGACGCGACTCGAGCATCGCTCACGGCCTGGCTCCATGCTAACTATTCACAACCGATCGTAGGTCAAGCTCTAGCCATAGTCAACACTTTCAGCAAGTCAAAGGCTCCGTGGTTTGTACACAGCAGCAGCAATCGCCCTTTTTAGTCTTCCCTCACCCTATCCCAGCGCGTTTGCTTTCCAGCGATCCCTTGCTCAGTTGTCGTTACAGCCCAGCAGATCATACGTTAACAAATGCCATCCGCTACCAGATCTGACGGTTCGCCCGTCGAGCGACCCATGCCGCAACGAGACTCAAAGATAGAGGTGCAGGATAGCATTGAATCGCTGTTACCAGTCGAGTATCCGCAGTTGGCAGGCAAAACATATCTCGACCATGCGGGAGCGACTGTAAGACCCTGGCGGCAACCCCAAATGACCTAGCACAAGCTGATCCTGCTGAAGCAACCAGCCAGATCGCTCAACACTGCCATTTGCGAAGACATGACCAATAGCCTGTATGGCAATCCACATTCAGAACATGGACCCTCAAAGCTCGCAGCGAAAAGGGTAGAAGACATACGCCTCAAAGCGCTAGAATTTTTCAGCGCCGATCCGCAAGACTTTGACCTAATATTCACCCAAAACACGACAGCAGCTGTCAAGTTGGTGCATGACTGCTTCCGGGACTATGCTGCAGCGCCGGAGGGGAAGAATTGGTGGTACGGTTACCACAAGGATGCCCATACTTCGGTAGTAGGAGTTCGGGAGGGAACCAGAATGCATAGGTGTTTCCGCAACGACCGCGAAGTGGAGCTATGGATTGAAAGTAGGGGCTTGGGTGGTGCGAGTCCAAACGACATTGGACTCTTCGCGTATCCCGCACAATCGAACATGACTGGAAAACGTCTGCCTCTCGAATGGTGAGTTCGCTGACTCGAGTGTTGACTTTGGTCGTCCCAACTAATGAGCAATCGTAGGGCGCCAAGGATACGGAACCGTGTCAAGGCCCACACTTACGTCCTGCTTGATGCCGCTGCCTACACATCTACTGCTCAGCTTGATCTTTCCGACGCGGCGTCGGCACCAGATTTTGTAACACTTTCCTTTTACAAAATATTCGGCGCGCCCTACCTAGGATGCCTCATCGTCAAAAAGTCTGCGCGGAAAGTGATGGAGTCGCGCAAGTACTTCGGCGGTGGCACTGTCGAGATGGTCATCGCTGTCAATGACTCTTGGGTCCAACAGAAAGGATCAATGCACTTACATGAACGCCTTGAAGACGGAACCCTCCCTCTGCGCCAAATCTTTGAGCTGGACCATGCCATCGATGTGCATCGCAAGCTTTATGGCCCGACTCCGATGAAGACCATCTCCACACACACAAGTCGCTTGACCAAGAAACTTTACAAGGATCTTTCTGCTCTTCGTCACTCAAACGGCATGCCTGTCGTCAAGATCTACAAAGATCGAGGCGTTACCTTCGGTGATGCGAGCACGCAAGGAGCGACCATCGCTTTTAACATCCAGAAAGATCGCGGTGGGCTCGTGAAGTACTTCGACTTCGAGAAGGAGGCCAATGAAGAAGACATTATGGTTCGTTCCGGCTCCTTATGCAACCCGGGAGGAACAGCCACATACCTTGATTGGTCTCCATCCGAGCTCAAAGAGGCTTTCGTGCATGGCCACAAGTGCTCCGACCCTCAAGCCGAGTTCCAAGGCAAGCCTCTTGGTGTCATCCGAGCTTCCCTAGGAGCCATGAGCACCCAAGCCGACATCGACAGACTTGTTCGCTTCATCAAAGAGAAGTACATCGACCGCGTCTACGAGACTGGAGGGCCAATTTCCATGCCACAAGAAGTCTTGCTCGACAGTCCTCCCAAGCAAGCTTCAGCAACCGTCTTGCGCGTGCCGGATCATCGTCAAAAGGATTCGGTGTCATCGAACTTTACCGATGACAGCCTCTCTCCTCCAAAGCTCTTCAACCCAAAACGCCACAGCGCTTTCCTGCCGCCACCTACTCCCAACACGGCCATGTTCCGAGACGAAATGAGCAAGTCCGCCAAAGAAGTCGCAGCCAGCTTGAAAAGCGAACAATCCCGTTTCCGCAAATTCGGTCGAAGCATCGGCGAAGTCTTGAGAATCGGATCCAGAAACAAGGGAACGCATGTCTGGTAAATCCCTAATAGATCTTGCCCAAGAAAGACCTGAAGAGATCGTAGCAGCAGCACAACTAGGGAAGGCTTCTAGTGTTTTTGGTTGTTGTCATGAGAAACGGCGAAGTTGAGCGTGAGACGGCGATTCACAAAAGTATACGTAGTAGCGAGCCAGCGAGCATGAGACACGGCCGATGTTTATAACTTTTATGACGACCGCCACGAATTTTGTTGCATTGTTATTGGCGCTTTTGGAGCTTGTAGATAGAGGTCATTATTAGTGCAAGCACGCAATTTGTCTGAACGTGATGCTCATCGTGTGACTGTGTGACTAGTGGTGGTTTGGGCATCGGTCGCCGTTTCGTATTTGAAATTTTCGCCTGCTCGGCCGCTTGTTGTGTATACTCTTCACCACGACAACAGATCTAGTCGCCGAAGCTGCGGCACGTCTGTCGCCGTGGTCAGTAATCAGTGATTCAGAGTGCCTCGCCGTTTGTTTGAGTTGTTCGGGCTGATGAGGAGCGTGGTGTGTTGAAGATGAAAGCAACTGGTAGTGCTCTAAATATGCTGAGCTCTTTCTATCATTCAATATGCCTACGGACGTCCACAAATTCTTGGAGAACGCCAGACACCTCGCCATGCCGTCTGCAAATCCCACTGAACATGTATTTCTCCGCAATGCAATCCCGAAGCAAACAGTAACCGCCCATGTCCATTCCTCATCAACTCATAGCTCCTCAGATTCCATTTTTGAACCCCTTCACCACATTCTCCAACATCCTCAATCCATAATAATTAGCCACGTTCTCGTAGACCCTCAGCTCCTTCACAATCTTCCCTTTATCGACTGTTCCCACCCACTCTCCCGCGCAAGCACAATGTTCCATGAATTCATTCGTCCGGATTCTTGCACACTTCTTACACTTCAAATCCTGGCTCATCCATTGCAGGCTCAACTTGCTGACATCCGCGAGTAAACGCTCTTCGATGACGAGTCGGGAGAAGATATTCGAGCAGTTCTCGCAGTTGGGGGCCAGGGTAACTTCATTCGCAGAAGATGAAGACGCACTGAGATCGACATCGCGGCATAAGTCGATGTCTCTTGGAACGCAGCATTCGGGGCACGACAGCTGTTTCAGACAGAGACTGCTGCTGGGATTGGTGAAACTTCCTTCAGATGAGAATTCGCGAATGTCAAAGAGATGCAGTAGGTCTTTACGCAGTAGACGCGCCTCGAGTGTGATGGTTTTGTCGAGGGATAGGACTTGCATGAGGCTCTTTACGAGCTCAAGTGCAGGATTCTGCGGATTGAGGTGTGAGCCGGGCATTGTTGGGAGAGTCCAGTCACTCAGGAGCTCTTCGTGCAAGGCCTCAGTCCGTTGTCGCTTGATCAGTTGTTGTATCTGTTTCAACAGTGGTTTCGAGAAGCTCTTCTGCAAAACCGTGCCTGGCGTAGTTTGGTCATCCTTCTCAGAGTTGAAAATGCTCGCATGGATGGGTAATTGAGTAGCCCGTGGTGTCGCACCGTTGGTGATTCCAGCCGGTCGCTTGCGGCCGTGCATGAGCTCGATGTATTCGACAACCCATTGATTGAACACAGGCTGAAGGATCGATGGCAGGAAAGTGGCAAGTTGCCAGTGCATGATCGTGTCAAGCGTCTGCTCATCTTCCTCCACCACCTGCACGCAACCCTTACCGCCATAGTTGAATTCATCATACCAAGCAAGAAAGTCCCAGTATTCCGTGATCGCCAAATCCAGGAAATGGAAGGCCGGTTTGGTCGAGATCGTCTTGAGGATGTATTGACTGTATGCATACGCATTCCCAACTTCTGCCTTGCTGGTCTGCAGGAGCAATCGGCCAGCGTTCGCAAAGACGACGTGCGAGCCAACTCGTCGGAACTCAGACATGAGCTGCTGGAACGCCTTCCGGGACATGACTTGCACATAGTAGTGCAGATTTCGGTCGTAAAGATGAGAAGATGGTGATTCGACCCACCGCACAAGATGCTGCACTAGCACATCTGCCATACTGCTTCCACCAGCGTCGCAAGCCTCCGACCACCATGAGCGGACCATTTCCCGAAGCGCATTGATGCCCGCGGAGGCGAAGGCATTTTCTGACTGGATCGTATGCGACGTTTCGTCCAAGGCATCTTCTTGTGCTCCAGCACCAGAGACGCCTAACGGATCTCCTCCTGCACCTTCTGCGTCATTCAGGACAGCAGAAGACAGGATCGTGTTGATCGCCAAGTTCTTGACACTGAGATCAATGCACACTGACGAGTAAGTGCCAGGATTGTTGACAGAAGGCATCTCCACGACCTCCATTCCACCCAAGATGTCGTCTTTTTCATGGCCAGCATGGTCAGGTCTTGCATCATGTGACCACCAGAGCACAACTTTCTCCTTCTGCAAGCGGCGTGCGTATGCAATGTCGATCAGGAAACGGGGGTCGTCGACTTCGAGGTTGCATAGCGGAACATTTCCATAACGAGCGAATTCCAGTAAATGGTTCACCCAGGAGCCGAGATCGAGGTAGTGATTGACCAGTCTCTTCGCGACGAATGATTGCCACCCCAGAGGGGGGAGTTGTTTGTCAGTCTCATCCGGCTTCAGTCTCAGCGAAGGGAAGTTCTGCAGAATCGGCAGATCATGCATCAACATCGTCGCGGAATGCGATTGAAGCACCAGCATGATTGGCAAACTCTCTTCTTTCTGCATCTTCTTGACGGCGTCTCCTAGCTCTTGCAACGCCCGTCGTTGCGTTGTCACCTGAACTGTCTTGAAGTGCAAGCTCTCTTGGTACTCAATGGTCGTCTGCCAAGGTTGACCACCAGTCTGCTCGAGCTTGCGAGCGAGCACTTCCTCATAGATGCGATCCACATTTGGCATTCCCTGTTCACTGCGTGCTCGGTTGAGTACAATGATCTTTACGTCTGCTTTCGTTGACGAGAACAGAGCATAGATCTGTCTATCCCCAGCTGAAATATGGTACAGGGCCAGGTAGCTGAAACTCGCAGAAGCCATATATGGCTTTTTTGGTGGCACCGTTCGTAATGTCGACAGATCGAAACCTTGCTCCAGACCTTTGCCCAGGACACCTCGTTGGCTCTCGTCGAATGTGCAGACACATCCCAGCTCAAGCATAGCACGCACATCAAGCGGCACCTGCCGTTCGTACACACCCTCTACGCTGGAGTGGTTGAAGAGCATCGATAGCTTCTCAATCTCCTTGACGTAAACTTGCTCGGGCATAGTGAGCTTGAACAGGTGCGTGCTAGGATGGCCGTTGGGCAAGATGTGGTTGACGATTTTCTCGGCTTTTACACCATCGACGGAAACGTCAGGGAGGTCGTCCTCTTTCAGGTTGAGATATACTTGTCGGGGCACGACGACTTTCAGCTGGTGTACCTTTTTGTCAATGAGTACGAATGCTCTGACTTCACCGGGCGAGTCGGTCTCTCGGAGTTGTAGCACTTGCCAATCTGTGGTGTACAGTAGTTCTGCTTGATTTCGGAAGAAAGTTCCAATGGCATCAGTAGCATCTTGCCTCTTCTCACCAAAGAGTTGTCGCCGTCTCTTTCTGGCCGCCTTTTGGATCTTCCACTTCTTCTTCTGATACTTCAGCCACCCAACATAGTCTTCCGTGATGCTCGGCATGATTTCAGGCAAGCTGTCGAATGGATTGACTGGCGCAGTTGGCTCGTCCCTCACTTTTCGCTTCTGGCTCGCGACAATCTTTGCAGCAGCTGCGGGTTTGAGCTTCGACATTGGTGTCGCGCCGAAGTCCTCCAGATCGCCACCTGACCGCAACGGCTGCCTATTAGCATCCAGCTCCTTCAGCGGCTGTTTCTGGAACATATCCGTCATCTTGACCTGTTGAAATTTGTCTTCTTTCTGAGCAATTCTGCGATTCAGCCACTCGGGATGTGCAACTCGAGGGACCGGATTCTTGATCTTCTGCAAAGCGGCAGGGATCGTAATGAGCTTCTGAATGACAGAGCCGAGACGCTCGAGATAGTAGTCCCAGTCTATGAGATCTCTGGGATCCATGGAGCCAGGATCCTCTTTCAACCATTTGCGCAGATAATAACGTTTGATCGAGTCCTCAGCAGAGAGGATAGCAACAGGTACTGCTCGCTCGGTGACGGGCGCGTTCTTTGGCCGCGACGAGATGATGTATTTGCAGTTCAGGCCCTTGTCCTTCACCATCTGCTCGCCCAGGAACTCGGCCAGACGCTTTGCTGTGGTAATGGCAGTAGATTTCTGCGCACCGTACTCTTCAAGTGTCTTTGTCATGCTTTTGTTCTCGCAAATTAAGCCGATCAGCTCCTCGTCTGCAAGCATGTTACCGTGCGAGTAGAGGACATCGAGCCACTTGTTCGCGACTTTAGCAACGGCGCCATACGTCTCAGCGAGCGTACTGCCTTCCAAGAAGAACTTGAAAATCTGCTGCTGAAAGATCTTGATCAACCTCAGCTCTCCTCTTCGCTTGACTTCGAAGCCTTTCAGCTCTGCAAGCGAGCCGTCATCGTTGAACACTGCATACCGCTTCTTCAAGTTCTTGTCCTCCTCTTTCGACGTAGGCAAGATCATGGCCTTGTACGGACCGTCAACTTCGAAGAAGATCGAGTTGTCGCTGTGCTTTTCGTACTTGAAACTCGAAGGATCCACGAGCTCTTCGTACTGGTGATTAGTGAACTTGGCGTGGACTAGGTGGTTCAACATCGCGCAAGGATACGAGATTGCCAGTTTCTTGCCACCCTTCATCTTGAAGGCGAAGTTCTCAGGGAATGTTGCAGGCAAGATACACCAGATACCATCAGTATCAAGCTCCAATGGTCGACCAACCCGTTCAACAATTTGACGTGCCATTTGAATGATGCGAGCACCAGTCAAGCAAGTCACACCGGCCATTTCGAGCGAATACCATCGTGATCCCTTCCGCATGACATATCCGTAGAAGGAGTTCAGAATGACTTTGTGTGCAAGCTGCAAAGAATCATACAGAATGATCATCTTCTTCGCTTCATCGATCTCGCTTTGTGCTGCACCAGCTTTTTCGAGCTCGGAAGTTTTGCCCTTCCATACTTTTTGCTTGCCCTTAAAGTCGTACCGGCGATCACGAAAGTCTCTGACTGTGTGGACATAAAACGGGTTCTCGCGTTGGCAGATAATGGCCTCCCGTTCGATGGTCTTTGTCTCGTGGATCTTGTGGTAGATCTTTTTGCTGTAGTCCGTCAATCGCTTGCGAACATGGCCAATCTGTTCATCGAGACTCAGATCTTGGAATGCTCGAGTAGCGCCATTCGCGCCAAATGTGCCAGGAAATTTCTCATTTTCAAGCGCGTGTCGAATCATATTGTATTCGTCGCGCTTCGCGGGCAAGAACTCTCCTCTCCATGACCAAGGTAATCGCCGGTCACAGGTCTTTCCAGGCCGATTGAAGTCACAGGCTGCACAATCCGCCTCGTCAATCATGCTATCGGGCTGTAGTCGATTTGTCGTCATGATGTTCGGATACATGGATGCGACGTCCAGATGGTATATCAATGGCCGTTCGCTCCTGTTGGGTGTTGTCTTGAGCTGCATTAGTCGATCTACGATTTGTCCCTTGATCTCATCATAGTTTTCGACATCTTCGAACTTCTTCTTCTCCTCGACTTCGATTGTGAAACGCAATGCGGCATCCAGGCCGTCCAAAAGCTCATCAATAGCTGTGGTGTCGATTGCAAAATCATTCGGGATATCGCTTCGAAACACACCGCATTCGATACTCTCAACGTGGCCACCGACATAGGTCTCTGAATCCAGCAGATGTCCTTCCCAGAAGGCCTCTCGAGGTTGCACGTGCTTGTTCGGGAGCACAATCCCTTTTTGGTACGCCTGCACCATGAGCAACATCTCACACAGAGTTCCTGTGCCTTTACGAAGGCAGTCGTCCGGTCCTAGCGGAATGATTGTGCAGAGGGAGAATATGAAGGGATGCACGTATTTCATGTACAGATAATAGGTTGCCACGGCATCAGAAACGGAGTACTCTGCAAGTGTTTGTGGCCGTTCCTGCGCGTATGGCGTCATGAGTTCTGGGTCCAGCTCATCCGGATCGTAGCCCAACTTGGCAACTGTGACAGCTTTGAGACCTCGCGATCCTTGTGGCAAATAGGAATCTCGATTGACCCACGCGAAGGCGTCCATGTGTGCGCAGTGCGTAGATTGGTAGACATCTTCGCTGTTTCTCCGGAAGCCGATCTCTTGGTACATATCCAGCCCGTGAACACTCGCTCGCGCCTCCACGAAAGGCCAATCGAAAAAATCTCCGTTGTAAGTCACCATGACCGTGGGTCGAGCTTCCTTGATGCAGCTGAAGAATCTCTCGATCACAGCCTCCTCATTCGGCTCGTTGAAGATCATGAAAGGTCCCTCGAATTCAGGCTTGGGAGTGTAGTCAAAATCCTCGATATCTTCCGAAACGATTTCACGATTGGTGATCAAGAAACCTTGTCCATCGATCATGTACGATATCATCATGATCTGGTCGATTGCTGCATCCGGGAACTTCAGCGGTAGTTTTGTCGTCTCAATATCGTAGGCCATAACCACAGGGTCCGCTCGCGTTAATCGATCTTCAAGGCAGCTCAATGTGATGTGTCCATGCTTGGCCTCCACGCTGTACCACTTTCCTATCCGAATGTCCAAATCAATGACCACACGAACGTGATACGGGACGTCATATTCTCGGATGTCTTGGATAAAATCGCTGGCGTCTGCAATTCCCCCGGGTCTTCGGTCTCGTTCCAGTTCGTGGTGATCCTCGAACAAGTCAAAGCCCGCATTGGCACTCGCAACCTCAGCATATGTGTCCATAGCTGAAACTTTGCTCTTATTCGTCTCCGCGATTGGCAGTAGGACGCGCCGTACAGCCAGTAAATCGGTGACATTGGCGAATGTCAACTTGAGAAATGTCCTTCGATAGCCCAGCAGGTGATTTGGCATCTTCAGGTCCTCTTTCTCGACCCTCTCCACCCCTCTGACTAACCCCTCATGGGCTCTCCTTACCCACTCTTCCACTTCTGCCTCTCGTCCTTTCTTCACCCCGATGAGAAAATAGGGCTGATACTCGACGCTCGCCTTGAATTGTTCCCCATCATCGCCAATGAAGTAGAAGTCCACAGCTGCTCGCCCGCCAGGGACTTTCTCGTCTTCAATGGCGGTACTGTGCATATTAATGAGCCATCCTACGCGCTTTTTCCCCGCCTCGAAGCGCTCGAATCCTTGTGCTTCATCGATCTTGTGGGCAAGTCTCGTGGCTTCTATACGTTCGTTTTGTTGTGTCTGTTCGGAGGATCGCAGTGTCGAAGCATCGACCACTCGCACCTTGCCTGCTTTGAGTGTATTCGACTTATTGGCGCCGAATTTGGAGCGGCCTTCTTTGCGGCGAACAGGCATGGTGAAAAGTGTCGTGTGATTAACAGCCGGTCGGGCTGCTACGTATTTCGTCTATGTGGTCATTTCTGTCGTTATTCGTGGCACGGCGGCGGTGGTGTTGCGTGAACTCGTTGTTCCTTAGCGGATGATGAAGTCGAGATGAGCGCTTCGCGTCAAAGCGCGTCGAGACACGCGACGCCTCCGATCAGTGCAACGCGCTCATTGCATCGGGAAAGTGGACCGAGCTTAGTCAGCCACTATTTTCACATGCATCATCGACTCGCGACTGGCGACTGCTCAAGACTGCAATCCATGCAACCATGGCAGACGATACACGGCAGTCCAACACCCCGCCCAAGGAAGACCTCTCCAAAGAGGCATTGACTGTGCACCCTGAGAATAAGCCGTTTTCGGGATCACAATGGCAGACGGATCCTAAGGCTCAGACGATCAAACCTCCCGAGAATGCCAATCTCATGTCGGGCGGCACGCAGCATACTGCAGGTGGCAAGGAGCCCGAATTCAATCTAAAAAATGTGTTGACAACGGGACGACCCATCACGGAGGTACATAAAGCGCCGTGCGTGAGAGATAGTTTAATGCAGGGGATGGGAGCGGGAGGGGTGATAGGAGCAACGAGAGCCATCTTTGGCAGTGAGTATCTGCGGGAATGACATTCTCCGGCGGTGAAGCTGACTTCTCCTTCCAGCACCTGTCTGGAAATCATGCAATTGGGCTGTTGGATCCTTCTGCGTAGCAGCATTTGGCATGTATCAGTACTGCTTGTACCAAAGACAATCGGAAAAGGAGGGCATGATCAGGGCAATGGAGATTCTTGACAAGAAGAGGTTGGAGAAGCAAATGAGAGAAGAGAGAAAGCAGAAACTGAGGGAAGAGCGACGGGCGGCAAAGGAGAAAGAATTGGATGCGCAGTACCAGGCTGCAAGCGACAAGCAAGATGGCAAAGCGTGGTATAAATTCTGGTGACCGGTTACGAACAAGCAGGTCCTCTCCACTGTACATACTGTATCATACGACGATTACGATCGGTCCTCGCAAAGCCCCAGCTGGCACGCAGCTGAATCGAACTTCTCAAGCCACAAGCGAGTACTCGGGTACAAGGGCTCTGCTTGCCAGCAAAAAGGCGGGGGATGTTGACCAAGCTGAAATCACGTGTCATTCACCACTACATCGAGCAGTGAATCTATGGTGCGCGCAAGTGAATGGCAACAATCTCGGCGATGTCCTTTCTACTTCCTCCATTTGAACCCTCTGGTTGACTCGACGTCTAAGGTCTCTGCCCCACGCACACCTTTTGCGACATCTTGCAGTCTTTTCCTTCCGAGTCACTCTATTTACTGGAACAAACATCGAACATCAACATGGTTCCACCAACTACCTCAGCTCAAAAGCTACCGTTCGGCAGCATGGAGGTCCATGGCCAGGACGCATCACCACTGTTCAGCCTTCCAGGCGAGCTAAGGAACAGGTATAACAAGTCACATTCTTAATGAAGCACACGAGCTAAATCTCGCAGAATCTACAGACTAGTGCTTCTCGAGCAGGATGTTATACCAGTCGGCGACGCCGGTTATGCTCGACCAGGTATCCTAACCACTTGTCAGCAGATTGCGAACGAATCAACGGCCATCTACTACGAGGAGAATAAGTTCGGAATCAGAGCCTGGCATTACAACCCTCACTCGCTGTACAACATCGTTCGCGTAGTCAACGCCTTGGCCCAGCGTGGCCATCCAACGATGCCCAAGATACGCCTCGCTATCCTGCCCGATTCAACAAATTGGAAGAATGTCATGAAATGGCTGAAGCACGTCTTCGATGGAGAGATCCGTGATGGCATGTTTTCAACAGGAGGCTTCGACAACATCAGTCTTCAAACACCAGGCGTTGCCGATTTCACTACAGTTAGAGCGATGTTCACTACTGTGGAGGCTTTCAAGGGTAAAGCGTCTTGGAGTACTGTCGAGGAGGTGCTGAAAGCGCATCGCAAGATCCTGATTTCTCTCAAAGCAGCGTGGGCAGACGACTAAAGTCAGAGACTGGAATGGCTGCTAGTTCGGGGTCTTGCATGGGGTCGAGGGTCGAAGCTTGCAGCCCAGGGCTGACACTACGAACAAGTTGGCTTCGCCGACAGTGGGCTTATCAGGGACTTCCCGCCGATGGTCTGATCAGCGACAATGCGTCGAAAAGTCTTCACAAATCTGGATGGGTATGCAATGGCGACCAGGATATGCGCGGCTCAGGATTAAGGCGCGAAAGCCGAAGCGGAAAGTCGGACCCAAAGGCTGAACCGAAGGAGCAAATCTTTGTCCGTATTCATCAGGATGGTATAGCGCAGAACTTTGAACGTATCTCGAGAACTTCATAGAATGCAGTGTCGTGCGAGCGGCGACCAAGACAACATATTGGAATCCTTCGAGTCGAGAGCCCTACATTCATAATTCGATATGACCTGGTTTAGCGCTTGAACAGCCTGTCGGCGTGGCGATAGGAGTGTGATCTTATAAGTGTCGAGGATTTGGGCCAAGTGCCTTGTCCTACATAGTCACAAAGCTGGAGGGATGCCTATAGGGAGCCAAGAAATAATAAGGGCTGACAGTCGTACTTGTTTCTTACACCCCTAATTGTGCATATTGAGGATTCCGGTTTGTAGTGGTGTCTCTGGCTGGCAGAGTCCTGCTGAGCCGTGAGATTGGACCAGAGCAATGGAATCAAAATCTCACAGCGCATGAAGCACGACGAGGAGGTATATAAGGCGCGCCAAGATGGATTCCAGCAGCAGCAAGTGAAACAGCTACAGCAACAGCAACAGAACTAACCCATTGGATCAACAGATTCCACTTCCAAGGATGAAGATGTTCATTCTCCTCGACCTCACGGCAGCGGCCTTTGCTATTGACATCGCCCTTTTCACGTTCCAGAACGGCTACAATGGTGGCTACAACTGCCCAGCGGGCGATGCGCGTCGCGCCATTTGCTCCAACGTAAGCCCCAACGTGCGTATAGCCCGTCTCGCCAAATCGGTCGATACCCATGCTTTTCAAGGCTAACACCGCACCGACTCACAGTCCTGCCGCGGCCTCCCCACCGGTGGCTATCCCTCCATCGGTTTCTACGGCATCCCCGATAGCTGGAATCTCGAAGTCCGCGGCCACGAGGGCGGAAATTGCGCCCTTACCAGGACAATTGACGCAACTTTTGGCACGAATTTCAAATGTCTCGTGAATAGGCCATATACGGGAGCTGGCTACGGCTTTCGCTCGAGGAAGCGGAGCCCTGCTGTTAGCGAGGCAGGTGTCATTGCAGACGAGGACTGTCAAACTCCGGACACGTTCATCACTGATGTGTAAAAGAAGTTTGATCTTAAGGAGATGAATGGAGAGCAGATCGCGGAATTCTTGAAGGGCTGATTTGCTGGAAGCATTCCGAAGGAGTTTGAGTAGTATAAGGTTGCCGCGTAGGCGGTGCAGGCGTATGGGAGCGCTGAGCTGGTCGAAGATGGTCATAGTGATCTGTCTTGTGCTGTGCTGGCGTGTGCACGCGTCTAGCCTGGCATTTCCTGACCTTACTGTGAGCCGTTCATTAGTGATATCTATGTGAAAATGTATTGCTCAAGACACTTTCATTCCATTCAATTTGCCTCCATATGTACACTTTTGAGAACCCATTACATTTTACTCTTGACTTCCTCGAGCAGGGCCTTCAACTGATCCATATCTGGCTTCTGCTGTGGCCAGCCGATCTGCAAACCTTGCTGCTCGTCTGGCTTTGGAATGATGTGGAAGTGGACGTGGCCGACTTCTTGATGTGCCAATTTTCCGTTGTTTTGCAGAATGTTGTAGTTATCAAGGCCTTGGGTCTTTTGCAGGGCAGAGGCGATGCTCTGTCATTCGGACTTGAGGTTAGCTTGAGAGGTTGCCTTTGTTGACGCACAGATACTGACCTTGGCTACAGGGAGGAGCTCGGTGAGAGAGTCATCAGGGATATCTGTGAGTTTCTCGCCGTGGTGCTTTGGGATGATGAGCTGGAAGCGTAAAGTTAGGATTCGGTGATAGAGCTCGGACGTGGTTTGCATTGGCCATCATGGTGGGCGGGGCGCTAAAAGACATACCGCGTGGCCGTACCTGTATATGTTTTAGCTTCAATTCTGGATGGTGAGCCATGGACCACATTCCAGACTTACGCCAATGGGTTGATATCCAGGAAAGCCAGCGTCTTTGCGCTTTCGAAGAGCTTCATCGAGGGAATGTCACCTGTTCACCACTCAGCATTGATATCGCACGACGCGGGCTGCTTGGAAGTACCCTTGATGATCTTGCAGAAGATACAATTGGCTGCCATGATGCACTGTTCTTGTTGTTTCAATTCCGGAAAGTGATAAATTCTTGTGTATACCATCCAATGCTTCTCACCTGCTGTCGATGTTGCGGAGGGGCAATGCCAAGATCGATGACGAACTGGTACAGCTTTCAGGCGCTAGCCGAGTCTAGAGATTGGTATGCCATACGGTCCATCACTCTTTTGTCCGTCTACAACACCATCTGGCGCGCCGAGCATCGACCTATAGCAGCACGTTGCATGGACGATACGAACACATGTACTGCAAATCGCAAAAACGCCGCCTCCAAGAAAGTGCAGGATGCTTGCACCATCTGCCTCGAACCAATCACCGAGCGAGCGGTAGCCACGCCATGCAACCATCTTTCTTTTGACTTCCTCTGTCTGGTGTCCTGGCTACAAGAGCAGTCATCATGTCCTCTCTGCAAAGCTGCAGTGTTGGAAGTGCAATATGACTGGCGTGGACCTGACGACTACAAGACTTACCATGTCCCATCGAAGGAGGACACCACCAGGCTGACGGGCAGCTCGACGCATGCTCACCAGCCATACCGTAGACGCGCTCAGCCCAGGCGAGCCGTATGTCCCATCCGATCGCCTGTAGACGATATCCTCGAGCGCCGCCGCAGGGTCTACCGCGAAGGCCTTCCCAGTCTTCACATCGGCGCAAATCGTATATCTCAGTACAAAGACTTCACCCAGCAGGACTTTCTTGCCTCAGACGAGTTGCAGACCAAAGCGAAGCAATTCCTGCGACGGGAATTGAAGGTATTCGATTTTCTGGACAACAACCCTCGAGCGAGTAGTCGAGACTTTTTGATCGTCTACATCGTGTTTGTGCTCAAGAGTCACGAACTCCGAGGCGCGGACGGGAGAGCGGAGGATCTGGTGGCTGAGTTTCTGGGGAGAGAAAATGCGAGTCTTTTACTGCACGAGATGGAAAGTTGGTTGAGGAGTCCATATTTGAGTTTGGAAGACTGGGATGGTGAAGTGCAGTATCCTGTTCGCACAAGAGAGCGGGAAGAGAGGAGAACGGCGAAGAGACGGATTGAATAATGGCGAAGCAAGAGATGAAACAATTTTGTGTGACCGGACCCCGAAGCCGAAACGAAACAATCCGATACAGCCAGTTTGTGAGACCAACCACGAAGTGTGGATACCTCCTGCGGCCCATCTTCGCTCGCTCGCCTAAGCTGGAACAGCAGTGGAGCAACATGTTGGATTTGCAACGACCGTATTCCATTGAAGCATCGTTGGTTTAGTGGTAAAATCCGTCGTTGCCATTGGATTCAATTGGACCAAATGAAAATCGACGGGCCCCGTGTTGTGAGTAATCGGAGCGTCATCATGATTCCAGGACAGTAAACTAACGAATCATCAGCGATTCACGGACGATGCAATTCGAGTCAACTTTTTTGCCCTGGGGCATTTTTCCCCAATTCCAGGCAAGGGACCAAGCAGCTCAAGGCAAAACATAGACGTCCTTTTGCACCCGTCGCCTCTTTCTACGCGCAGATTGACCGTTGGAGTCCGGTGTGTGCAGAAGCAAAATTGCACGGGGCTTGGCTTGTGCCAAGTTTTTGTTGTGACACGAACCCCCACTTCTGCATCCGATGCACACAACAGACATTGTCCAGCTTGTGACCCAACGAGGATTACAGGTAGGCGTATATCGCTCTCTCAAGGCCAACATTGTGGCCCTTTCTGCAATATGGTGCCATTGAAATTTTCCCCACCGACTGTCTTGGCGTCTTTGTGAAGCTGGATACTACAGGCATCGCCACGAGAAGTCTGAATCATGCGAGGCCACTTGTACGGCTGAAGCAACCGTGGATACCTCTGAATGCAACGACCTCTGAGTGCAAGCGCCTAACTAGATTGGCTCTCGATCCATAAAAAGCTTTGCTGATCGGCTCAGCGACCTGCGTTTGCACTCAGAGGTAGTTGCATTCAGAGGTAGCCACAGTTCATTGTCTTGCGGCCACTCGATCCTCCATGCGATCGACAAGCACCACACCCAGACTGATTCTACTACTAGCAAAGGAGAACAGCCATATCGCAAGTCTTTCCCATCCCTACAGGCAGCAGTAGTCCGCTTCAAAACCACTCGGGGAGTCTTGAATACAACATTTGCACATGTTCCCGCTTCGCAGCTGTCTTTCAATAGCAACAGTGATTGGCATGGACGCAGAGCGTGGATTTAAAGACGACTCTGCCGACAACGACGGCGTCTGCGCCATTCATCAAGGCTAAATTGATGTGATCCTCTGCTGCGATCGTGGTCAAGACGGCCTCTACTGTAATATTGGCCGACAAAGCTACCCCAGCTGGAAGTGCTTGCCGAAAAACGTGGAATTCATTCATATTCCCCAAGCACTATTTTATTTGCCATACATGTACGATGTCTTTAATGATGCATTCGTGCAGGAGTCGTATGGATCCACATACCACTTTATGAAGCTTTGAAATTGGACGGCACCATCGGAACATCGTGCTTTTCATGATCTGCAGCAAGTACAACTGAAACAGCTGGCAACGAAATGTCTCTCTATAGGCTCGAACTTGCTATACGACTCAAGCAGATGTTAGTATTCCACTGAAGAGAATTGGAAAATTCACCTAGTCACTTGACCAGCGACCTATCGCGTCCACCCAAGACTTTGGCGAAAAGCGAGACAAGGACAGAACGCTGGAGCGCATAAGGCTTGCAGCCAACAACGCTGCTCTTCGAGCGTTGCATTCTGCAATAAGGGTAATTCTTACCGGTACCTGGCCTTGATTCTACTGGGACTAAGTAGGTTGGAGCGGGTGAAGGAACAGCCAGACTCGTTGCTAAGAGGGCGTGATTGAGAGTAACGAGAAACGCTGCTACCGATTCCCTCATAGGCATTTATGAGTTTCAGGTTCATCAAGACATCCTGCAGAGCTACGAAGACGCCTACGCCTCTCGTAAAGTGTGAGCCAAGCTCGGCCATTATACGGATAGAGTGGTAGAGGTTTGGACCATTTGCTGAATGCTTTGGCATGTATGCCGCTACAAGAAAAAAGAACAAGAAAGAGGGATGCGAGCGTATCATCATTGCAAATGTGTATGCAAGAGTGCGCTCTTGGGACCTGACTCAAGAGCAGTGGAATGACCGACAACAGGGTGCAAATCGGTCGAACTTAATGGGATGACTTTTCCCAGCCGAATTATCTGTTGATAGGCCATGGTGGAGAGTCAATTAGTCCGAAGACGCGCCCGATTCAAAGAGATTGCTGGTCATCGCACGAGAGACACCCCTAATGCTGTCCGCCTTCTTAGACGATACGTCAGTACTGCTCTAGCAGATATTCCAGCTAGCGACAAGCGAATAGTGGCTGAAGCCGAACACATAGCAGATGTCTAAGGCTTGTTGTCTCTCCGGAAGTCTCAGCCGGCAAAAAGTAATGAGTCTGTTGATCAGTCATACTAGTCATTACCTTTGCCAGTGGGTAGACATCACTAGCTCAAGACAGCTAGTCCAAACCTAGGCCGGACGTGATATCTTCGGGTAGGGAACCGCCTCATCTTCGAGGCTCTTCCACTACGCCAGCCGAAGCGGCCTCGCAAAGTAGTTGGTCTGTTGTAGTACACTAATGTTGCATCGTGACGACATGATGAAAGTCCGAGCAAGGAGGTGGGGAAAGCAGACATATAAGAATCACTGCGCAACCTCTGTGCTCTGTCTCTCACAGAAAAATATCATTTTCATCATACCTAAGAAGGAATACACCAAAATGCGATTCATCAGTGCTCTCCTTGTTAGCGCCTTCGGTGCCATGCTCGCCGAGGCTGGGCCTCTGTGCTACGCGACCCACGAAATCTGCGAGTGGCAGACCAGCTGCAACCCGTGCTACGACAACCCGGCACTGGATGAATGGACGGTAAATGGACAGTACCCGGTCTGCTGCGGCACCTAGGTGCAGAGTAGATAAAGACTGAACGGGTGAAGAAACAAGGACGAGAAGTGAGTGCTGATAAATGGTTCAGTATCAATCAACCTGAACTTGAGGGATTGCTATTTCAGGGGTGCTATAGCGAATCATGTAATGGAAAGCAGTCCATGGAGGAGCTGTGAGGAGGAGCTATGGAAAGGAAATGATACGAAGAGGTGTTTATACACTCTGCAACGCCATGAAACGGTACAATCCTGCCGCCACTTGCCCTACATCTCTTCTCTGGTCGCGACATTGATACTACACCTGCCTCGCTTCTATCGACAGACTACCTTAGCTATGCTACGCAGGGCAGAAACATGATTACGAGAGGAACACTCTCAAGTGGTGGGCAGGATAAAAGGTAGTGATAATCGTGTCTGTGTCGCTTCAAGCAGTAGGCTGGGAAAGAAGAGACGTTCTTGTGCTGCTCGCTGTGGTCGCTGACGATGAATACCAACAGAGCATGGGTCAAACGCTCAGTGATACATCTGTGACTAAGAGCATGGTTGTGCCGTGGGAGCTGATATTGGTTTCCATATGGTAACGCCTCCAGGACAATCTCGGTCGTCATATCTAAAAGCGTAACTCCAAGTCAATCTGCTATTTATGCATCCGTTCGTGCGAAACATGGAATCCCGACTTTGCTTGATACTGACCGGCTCATGTAATTCTGGTGAGCAATAATGGCGCTCGGCACAAATTTGCCCTCCATGCGGTCAACGAATCTAGATTGCAGCTTCTCATGCCACTGCTTCAGCCGTGAATATCCGGAGAGGAATGTGTCCCGGCTGACCACGTACCACCTGTAGTCACAGCGAGAAGGAGAAGAACAGCACGAAAGTAAGCAACAAGTTTGCAATAAGAACCCAGATTCGGAGACTGCACGGATACTACACATGCTGGTACTCAGGAGAGGGGAGCAATTAACCAAATGGACAGATGAGATATTGTAATACTCTTTACACTTGTCAAACTTTACATTGACCACGCAAACCGTTGATGGTACTGGTTTGAACGACTGCTCCGAACAAAAAGGCTCCAAGACCTTGACAAATAAGAAATGAAGGGGAAAAATTCGTCAACAGTTGGTTCCGAGAGTAGCAATGCCCTAGGATTCAAGTCAGTTGCGGTTCCAGCTAATGGTGGCGAAGGGTATTGCAGCTGTCAAGGAGAGATCTGCGGTATACAACACTCTTGTACGACTCCGCTGGGAACTCCTGTTAGCGGGCCAAATTGCTGAATGATTAAGCCGCGATCCTGTGCGGAAGCTTGTTAGATCGCGAACCCAGATATTCTGTATGAACGTTTATGGATAGCGAGACCTTCGCAGCATACATCACGTTCTTTGTCATTGTGTGCCACCATCGCGTCGCCAAATTTCTACGCACTTGGGTGAGATTGGCGGCTTATGATTCTCTCCACAGAAAAATGGCCATCAAGCTGCTACCACCCACTTCAAGGAAGAGCCGCGATGGCACTGTCCAGTAGGGGCACAATATTCATCGTGAAACCGCTTTTCACTTAGAGCCCGGGTTGTAAGCCATGACGATCTTTTGAATCTTGAAAATAGCGTCCGTTGCGGGAGGTCCAACGCTCCATTCTGGGTCGCCGTTGCTACAGCACCAGGTTAGCGTTTATCTCAGTAAATCTTCGACTCAAGACACAACTTACGCCCAGTTGTTCCACACCCAGACAGCTTTAGTCGTGGTTGGCACGTTCGTGTCAAACGTGTACTGCGGCACGTCATCCACGAAGAAGGAAGTCAAGCCGTTCCTCCATTCGATGCTGTACTTGTGCACCTTGCTTGTCGCATCCGCCGGAGGAACACCGGGACCGCTTGTGCCGGGACTTCCGACGGCTTTGGTGTTTTGGTTCGTGTAGTACAGAGCACGTGCAATGCCGGGTCGCGTGAATGCTAGCGAGTTTGGGTCGCTCAGCCATTCAATATCGGACTCGTGGATTCCGCCTGAGATGGATGTATCGCCATCGTATGAGAAGATGCCTGGAAACGTCAGATCAGAACGAGCGAACAGACTGTGGCTTTCTAGGCAGCGGAGTACGACCGACCATTGCACACGCCGTGAGTCTCTGTAAGAATAGCCCAGGTATCGACTCTGGCAGCTGAGACCGTGAAAGTGGTCTGCACTTCTGCAGACCAGATCACTTGGTCATTTTGTTGACCTCCCGGCACAAGGAGATTGAGAAAGCCGCCTTCGACGTACGACATCGATGGCTCGAATTCGTGATCATAAGGAGCACCGACTGTCTTCGTGTCGTTGACTCTGGAGTAGTAATTTGCAAGGCCTGTAGGCAGAGCATTCCCGGCGAATGCGAATGTAGTCGTACTGGCATACTGAGCTTGAGCCAGGCTTGCAGCCGCAAGGACGGCGAAAGTGAGAGCTGGAGTAAGCATATCGATACACAGTGAAAATGTTTGTTAGCTGCCACTGACACTTGATTCCCAACTTATATGCTACGGCGCTGAGCACATGGGCTTCATTCGCTACTGTAGCATGCATAGCAATAACATGCTGCTGTACGCCAAGTGCATCCTGCGACAAAATTACACATATTGGCGCGTTGAGTACGGTCCAAATTGGGCCTACGGCATTTATAAAGTGCTCCCAACAGGCAAATTACTTCAATAATGGCTTCAATATGCCGCTCGGATGGTGAGATCTTGCGCAGCTTGCGTGTGGTAGCGAGCGAGCTCGATCCTTTGTAGAAGCGAAGGAGTCGCCAACGCGATGTACTGCACTTCATACCAGCCTAGTGCCTGGCATGGTAGCATCAGTAATCCACAGCGGACAGCTCGGTCTTGCTGAAGCCGGCACGAGCATCCACTTCGCTTGCGCTTGGCAAACTTAGTGGCGTCAAAAGGTCAAAACACATCGTGTAAAAGTGGATGTACACTGTACGCCTGCCGCTTTTGGGTTGCAGGCCCGTTCCATCGCCGGATGATCTGGATTTCGTTTTTAGGGTCCTGCGGTGGTAGATTGTTGGATAAGGTACTCTCTGTCAATGCCTTGAGCCCAGTGCAGCCTCATTGGAAGCCGTCCTGAGGTCACGCTGATGTCGCGGTACTGTGCTTGGACGAACAAACGCGCGCTTGTTGGCATCGCTAGAATTCGCTTCAGAGCCCATTTTCTGAGCAGCGGAACAGGGGCCACACAGCTGACTCGCTGGAACAAGTGTTGCTCGTAGGCTTGACGAACATGGTCGACTCTCCTCTTCGAGTAGGGGATCTTCGTCTTGAGACGCGTCCGGGCGCACGGAACACAGCCGTGTCTGCGCTTATTCCTACGAACGATGCAGGATCAGTAGTGATGTCGGCGGTGCCTCGAGAATTCCAATCAACGACGTGGTGGCAATAGCAGGTGGAGAGTGAAATCGACAAATGATGAGAGGGAAGATGTGCGAAGCCTGGGTGTCATAAGTCGCCGTTGCATTGTCTTGGCACGACTCCACATCACCTCAATTGGATCATGCTTGCTTGCACTGTTGTGAACATGAACATGACGATTCCCTTTATCCCTCCAGCTCTATGACGAAGACAGGCGGCTGGATACATCAACAGATCTAGGAAGCACAACCAGTCGCAACTCACTCATTACTTTGCCATGCTGCATTCACGTTATTGATGCCAGACGGAGGATAAACCGGATCCCACTACGCCCTAGCTGCCCATTTTGGAGTTCGAGCGCTTCTGCACTGCACGGCGTTCTGTGCCATTCACTGTGACGGGGAGTGCCTCAGTGCAAGGACAAATATGCGGAATTCTGCCGATGCACGGGGCAAGTTCGCTACCCTTTGGAATGCACCTGCAGGCCTTTTTTCCTAGGTCGTGACCATGTCTGGGACGGTCTATGCGACCAAGTCAGCTGACAGAAGCTTATGATAGACTCTGAAGGAGAGTGCTTGAGCTGATTCATGAGAACGTGCAAGGGGACCCACCGGTTCTCGTCCATGCTAACCACGATGTGATTGACCACAGCAAGCAGAAGCGCGTGAGTTTATCTGGTGAAGCAGGCGAATCCGTGCAAGAGCTTGGGCTACTATCCAAAGTATTGCATTTCGCGAAGAAGTGGTTATCACCAGCTTTGCAATTTGCGCATGCACGCCGTCGCGGGACGCGCTAGGTGAGGATCGCGCGATCGACGCTCCCATTGGCCACAGCATCTATTGTCCTCCTCTACAAACTCCCGACGCTGTATGGACTCGCGGACATCATTTCTGGCTAAATAGGGGAGAGGCAAAGATAAGACTAATCAGGACGTGCGACACTGTCAATTCTTGTGGGAATGGGAATGGTCGGCATGATCAAAAGTAGGGGCTTGCACATCGAAGCAAGTCACCACGTAGACAGACGGCATTCAGATGTCGCTGAGTATCATATTTGTCGCTACTCAGGGCATTTCACGCGCAGTCAGAAGTGTTGGTATGCATCATTGCACACTTATAGACGCCCCTATGCTTGCGCGATCCATCATCGCAAAACGGCTAAGGACAAGTCAGATTTGTGCAGTGGGTGGATTCGAGAGAGAAGAAGAGAACGAGGCAGCCATCAGCCACTTACCATTCACACTCCTCTGGGATCTACCAAGGTGAGCGACTGGATTCACAGGGCTGGCATTGTCGCCAACTCAAGGCAGAGTCGGAAGCGTTGAGCCAGCTCTCAATAATGATCGGAAAGGTAAAGTGCCACACGTAGAGCATGGCAGGGTCCGAACGAGAGTTCAGAAGTCTCTGCGCAAATGTCATAGCACACAAGGAGCAAGAAGTGCAATTGGGCATGAGACTTGTCATGCCATTCGGCCGCTAGCTTTATAAGATGCGGGCCAAGCGTCCGACCATTCGAAAGCCACAGAGTCCTACAGCTTCAGAAGAACCCACAGACCTGGTACTTATATCCTATCACCGCCTCTCGATCGAGATCTCGAGACACGAAATTTGTCAGCTAACATGATTTTGGGGACCAGAATGGCCAGCACAAAGTCCTATAAAGTCGAACGTTGGATCGGGCTGGTCAGATTCAAATCCTACAACACATTCTACTACTCACGCCATCACTCTACTACTCCTCCGACTACCACAGCACTCAACAAAAGACGTTACTTCACCAACCAACGCGAAATCAAAATGGCAGACCGCTGGGCAGCAGTACACTAAAATCCCCAAGGATTGGACGACCGACGCCCAACGGCAAAGCAGATTGTTGAGACAGAGAATCTCTAGGGAAAATGGAAGGACAAGAACGTCCTTATTACAGGATGTTCATCTGGCATCGGTGTTGAAAGTGCTCGCGCCCTGGCAGAGACTAGTGCGACTCTATACCTAACTGCTCGCGACTTATCCAAGGCGAAGGAGGCGTTGGGCGATCTGACCAAATCGGATAAGGTGCATCTTCGTAAGCTGGACTTAGACTCTCTCGGAGACGTGCGAACATCCGCCCGAGAGTTCCTCCGCGAATGTCCCAAGCTCAACATCCTAATCACTAATGCCGGTGTCATGGTGTGCCCCGAGAAACGCACAAAAGATGGTTTCGAATACCAATTCGGAACAAACCATCTCGCCCACTTCCTGCTCATCAACCTCCTTACCCCAGCACTCACAGCGGCCGCAACTCTAGAATTCAACTCTCGTCTTGTGATCGTCTCGTCGCTCGCTCACACATTCAGCTCCGTCAATTTCGACAGCATCAATTTCGAAGGCGGAGCCTACGATCCAATAGTCGTCTACGCCCAGAGCAAGACTGCAAATCTCTGGACCGCCAACGCATTCGATCGCAAGTACGCCAAAGATAACGTCCGCGCCTGGTCTGTGCAGCCTGGAATGGTACCAACCGACCTCACACGTCATTTCAGTGATGAGCAAAAGAAGGGTATTGGAGAGGATGCATACTTGGTCAAGCTTATGAAAAGTCCACCACAGGGTGCTGCGACACAGATCTAGGCTGCTGTTGCTTACGCTCTCGAAGGTCAGGGTGGCAAGTATCTCGAGGATTGCCAGATCATTGGCCCAAGGAAGGAAGGGGACAACGTGTACGCACCTGGATACGCAACTTGGGCGTACGATCCACAGTTGGAAGAGAAGCTGTGGGAGCTTTCGTTAAAGTTGACTGGTCTTGCATAGATAATAGCCTACCTACGAAATTGTTAGATCTTTGGATTAATTAGATTAGACTAGACTAGTGTGAAACGTGCCATCTGTAAACTCGGACAACACGATCTATGCCGCAAACTTTAACAAGCCCCTTTGTCAGCGAAGCGGCCGCATTTGTCCGCTGCCAAGATTCGATGTTTCTTTTCAGGGGCGCTTCGGATTCACCAAACATGAGAGCAACTTTCATCTCGACAGAAGACAGAAGTATCCAGCCAGCGTGAGGCGCTGAGTGGCGCACCCGGAAATGACATGACAGCGGAGTTATGCCATCGTAGATCTGTGCGCAGTCCTACTGCTAGCGACGGCTTCGAAAAGAGGTGTATAGACATCATTGAGTCACTTAGGTCTGATTAGCCACGTGTTAGCATACTACAGTGTCGACTCGGCAAGGTCTACGTCGACTACACAACCAGGTGCTGTTGGCATGAGCCAATGCAGCGCCCTGGAGCCCCGAAAGTTGAACTCAATTAAGTCTTTCGAATCACTTCTGATGGGCTCACTCGTTTGTGCAGACGATGCAACAGTCAGCCAAGATCGGCCTCAGACTTTTTCTCTAGAGGTGCTTGTATGATTTCGATTTCAGTGTGTAAGACTTCACTGTGTGTGCCAGCAGGTGTTCGAGTCAAGGCAATCTCATGCGTGGATGCATCTATATACAAGTTAGCATAACCTAAGTGGAGGGTCTCTGGATGTTCATCAAGACCTCTCGCTGTGATTCATCAAAATGGCTGAGCTCCCAGGCGAAGAAGGTATCCTATTGTGCGTCGCCCGTGCTGTGATACTGCATGAGCTATTCCCCCTGTCTCAAATCACGCAAGCTGTACTTGGATCTTCACGCGCAGAGTATGCCGCCAGTCATGGTTCGCCCCATCAGTACCAAGAATCAAACTTCCACAAGGGGCACACCAGGCCCACAGCCATACGGTGGGAAGCAGAGAAAGTCGGACCGAAAGGCAGGAAATAGGACTCCAGGAAACTCAACAAGAGCGAGCTAACGGCGGAAACTTCGTTGCCGCCGTTAGCTCGGGGGAAGCAAGTTTGGTAAAGACAAATGCCTGTTTATCATCTTTGTACAACGCATGCTCCTCGTGGATCGGATGCTCAGTCATCTTTGACTTTGCATTGCGAGGAATGAAGTTGGGCGAGTGGGTACCCAGCAAAATGAATTCTTCATCAGAATCTTTGTCCGCAGGCCAACAAAGAATCAAATCCAAGGCACTGCGACTCTTGCCGCGATCCCTCGATGGTCATTAGAGGACTTTGCGGAAGCGTTTGAGGCTGCTTGGAGTCCAAAACGAACAGCAGGTCTTTCTCGTCGTCAAATGCTACGAACGATAAGCGGGCAGAGGTCTTGCGAGACCCACCCGAGACGGAAGGAGTCGATGTTGTCGTTCAGGCCGGCTACCGTGGCATGATGGGCTTCAGACCTCAGCGAGACGATAAGAAACTGTCGACAAAGGAGTGGAGACAGCCCGGAGAAGCATAAGGTGAGAGGTGAAGTCTGGGGTGCTCGGCTGGAATGTCGGAAGCGCCGCAATAGTCTCGGAAAGCGTGGCGCGCATGAGACAGCAGAACCCTGCATTCGGCCACGGACATGCACTGATGCTCCCCACCGCCTATCACGCACGTCGGTGCTGGGTGGAGGAGCGGTGCTGGTGCTGGCTGTGTATGCGGCTCCCGATAGTGCTGCTGGACGTTGGTCTGCCACGTCGATCGGGCATTGTCTCGTGTCAGGACTCCGCGGTGCTGTCTCGCCGCCCTCGTCTACTGTACGTGATGGCAGCGGCTCGTTGCGTGCATGCATTCGTGCAGGCATGTTTGCGAGGGCAGCTCGGGCAGTCTGCATGAACACTGGCGCGCGAGAAGCGATGCCCCTTCCGCGGGCTCGAGGGTGTGTGTGTGTGTGTGTGTGCTGGCGCCACGAATCGCCTGTTAGCAACGTCAAGTGTCGGGCGGGCGAGATATGGGGGCATTGCTAAAACGTCGGACTTACCTATCGAGAGTTTGGAGCGACATCATCGCTCTCAGCCTTCAGGGACCAGCGCCAGCCGCGGTCGGCATAAGAACGTGCTCGTGTGACGAAGGCCAACTTGTGATCTGTTAATAAGCATCTCCAGTCATTCACCAGACCGCTCTCTCTTCCGTTCTTGCCACTTGCTCTCTCCTACTTCACTTCCTCTGCGCCTGCCATCACTTGCACAATCACCGCGACGCCCTCATCGGTAACGCTCACGCTAGCCTACAGCCATCAGCCATCAGCCGCCCCATCCATCATCACCCGTCAGCTTGACTCGAACCAACTCTACCGCCATCCGCTCATCAGCATCGCTACCTCTACCATCGCCCACTGCACCGGTAAAACTCAACGCTTATCACATCGCCAACATGCGTTCCAACAGCATTACCTCCATCACCGAGCCGACGATGCAGGTATTCGTGAAGGATATCGCAGGAGAGAGTAAGCGCCCAGCTGACCCATTCACATTCAACATATCGCTGACTACTAATCACAGCATTCCCGCTCACTATTCCCTCAACGACCACAATCTCCACCCTCCGCTCCATGCTCGCCCTCCGCACCAACATCCCGGAAACATCACTCCGAATCGTCCACGCCGGCAAGCACCTCAGCTCCGCCTCCTCTACCCTCTCTTCCTACAACATCGCCTCAGATTCCACCTTGCACATGACACTTCCTCTCCGTGGCGGTGGCCCCAAGAAAATCCGCTGTGCATTCAAAGACTGCAAGGAAGGCATTGCGCGGATAACTGGTGATTGCACCTTCTGCAACAAGCAGTATTGCAACAAGCACCGCATGCTGGAGAGCCACAGCTGTACTGGACTCGAGGATTGCAAGAAAGAAGAGAAGGAGCGCAACCGGGAGAAGCTGGAGAGCGAGAGGACTGTGGCGATCAAGGGTATCTAGGAGAACAAGAGAGACTCGTCCGCCTGAGAGGCAGATGCATCAGGCAGTACAGCTCTGTCGCCCCAGCGCTACACACTGCCTGCCAGACAGAGCGACGTGTACCAGGCACGTTCTCGGATAATCATCATGATCAACGGAACACAACGATCGCCGTTCACATCATTCGAAAGCGTCTCAGCTACAAGCAAGCGTGCGTACATTGCATTCTACGGCTTTGCGCAGGACAGGAGCGTTTACCTTTGCGCGCACCTCACTCTCTTCCTCAGACCGGAGAAGACACGATAATGGATTAATATTTGATGAGGCATAGTTTGCGGAGCATCGGCGTCTCTCTCGAGGCGTCTTGACCTTTTTCGGGGAACTCATTCGATCATTTTGGCGCAGTATCATTACAGCTAGCGAGGCGCAAACTGCTTTTTGTCTTCTCCTGAGTGGATAGAGAGGAGTAGTTTCAGGCTAGGATATGTGTGAAATGGCATTGAAAAATCCAGATTCATAAAAGTTCCAATTTCCCATTCGTGGTACTCTTCCATCATTGTACAACTGAGGTGATGAGTTCTCTCGCCGGAGCTATCTAGCTACTTCCATCGTATCTGACCTCTGCGGAGATGGCCGTCTTTGCTTCATGAGCCATTGATTCTGACCTCCATCCAGAGAGCAGACAATTTACACTTGCTGGTTCACGATAGGTCTCTCCGTTCCACATCAACGACAACGAAATCTCTTAGCTTCATCATCGTCGCAACTTCCGGAGTGCCTGTATCTGTGGCCGAGGCACGTTGGCGCGGAAGCTGAGGGGATCTCGTCACCGGCCCGAAGATCCATGTATTCTTGCAAGGCGCTAACTACTGCGCTTAACCATTGGAGGTAACTTCCAACTTCAGCCTTCCACCTCGACTTCTTGCATACTGGAAGAAGATATATTGTTCTTCACCAAGGCATGAGTGTCCCGCACTGGCGGCTGGAACATGTTACAAAATGGGCGCATTGCCAGGGCTCTGCCTTGAACTTCTCGAAAGTGGTGACGGTGGCTGCTGATACAGATTTTGACGCGTTGTTTTGATTGTTATACCTGCGAATAAGGCCTTCAGAATGCTCATTGAGACTGGTCCTGACACTTCTCTGGTCGAGATTGCACACATTCAAGGTCTACATTAATGACACGACATACTTGGACAGCGATCATAGAGCCGAGACGCCCATCGCTCAGAAGGAGAACGCCGTGTCATACAAACGCGCGAACACACGACAGACGGTCAATTGCTCATCTTGATCGACTTCAGTCCGATTCTCGTTGAAGAAGCACTTGCCAGCTGTGCTTTTCCACGTCGTGCGATCTAGGAGCAACGGAAAACACTGCAGTGTCATGTTGCCGGTCCATTTGCGCGCGGTAGAGTCAAGCCGGTACGGAGAATCTCATTGTGCTGCCTTCGCGAAGGCTTTTAATACTGACTTTGCTCGTTGACAGCCCGAAGCTTCGAGATGGATGCGTCCAATGGAAGCGAGACGCAAAGGTCGACCACTCCACCTCTGTGAGCACCCATTGCTTTAAGAACTCTGAGCATCTCAAACGCCTCCGCTATGGTCTCTGCCTACATCTCCCTTTCTCGAGTTCTGTTCAATTTGTGATTGAGAGTTTTGTCTCTCCATTCGACTGGTATGGTGAAGCCAGCGTATGAGGAGCATCACCGAGTCCCGCTTCGCCAGACAGTGAGGCACTGTCTGGTTTCTCGTGGTTTCCCCGCTCCAGCTTCGAGACATTTTTCAGCCAATGGAAGTTGCTACCCGTCTTGACTAGCGCCAAGGTGAGTGAAGGTCGTTAGGTCGGCGTCGCCCGCGGGCCTTCGTTTCTCAGGCTTTAATTCTCGACTTGCTCGCCGCAAAGCTACAGGACCAACCACGTCGCGCTCAAAACCTAACTCCACAAAACCAGACTCACTCCACAAACCAGAAACAACCATGTCGGATCAACGCAGTGTCACGTCCTTCGAGCAGCAAGTCTTCGACTTGATTTCGCGCGAGAATCCGCCCCATCCTGTCATACTGTCACAACTTGTCGCCTCCATGGACCTGCGATACATCACGAGATTCAGATCTTCGATCGATGGCGAATGTATGAATATGCTCCTCTGCGCTGCAGCAGAAATGCATAGCGCTGCTACGGATGCTCTCGCGAACTCGATACCCAAGAAGAACGAGGAAGCTGCTGACGCGGCGACTCGATCACCTTCCGAGAACGCACCATCTGTCGCACCTCCATCATCTCCCGACAACGAATCATCTGTCGACACCACTACACCCACCAGTACCATATCGCCCGGCGGGAAGACTGTACCTCAAGATCAAGTCAGCACGGCACATGAACGCCACGAGAATGAGAGTGAAATTTCCTTCGTGAGCGATTCAGAAGACGAGCAACTGTTCGAGTCGGCGCGTCTGCTCTCACAGGCGAAAGCAACTGGCACGATCCCGCTCCCACGTGGATACAAGGCGAATGCAGTGACTGTATTGACCCCGGACTCAAAAGATGCAAAAGATGCTTCGGAAAAGCACGAACTTGGCGGGACGAACTCTGGTATGCTAGAAGTTGTCAAGCAGGCGAAGAAGGTGACGGGATCTGGCAAGGTGGCTCTTAAGAAAAAGGTGCAAAAGCACGATCAGCACACTCACTCGCCCCATCGAAGTCTCGAAGAACTCGACGCTGAATTGGAGAAGATGCAGTCCGAGATGGCCGAGACTGCTGCGGAGAGCGGCGGGCATCCTTTCTGGGGCGAACGACTTGCTCAGCAACCGTGAACGTTCCAGACAGCGTCAAGGACATCGCGAGCGAATCACTCATACGGAACACGATGCGTCTCTCCTTGATATGGAACCTCTGAGCATCGGTATCCTGCACGCTATCATTGTGCAGATCATTCACTGAACTCGGCATGCTACAGGAACATGAAATGAATTGCGCAGTCAAGCACACGAAATGCAAGAAAGTTGTACGAGGCCCGTTCTGTAACACGAATCGCAAACTATCATGAAAGTCCGTGCTCCGTTTCAGTATTGTTTTCGCGGGTGATAGAGCGACGACGCTGTCCACATCGGCACGATGAGGGAGCAATGCATGTATCAGGAAAAGAAATTCCTCGATCAAGAGAGAAAAAGTGATTCCCGAGCAGGCGCTCTTAGCCACACCATTCTTCAATCCCTTTTCGTTCGTCGTAATTCTCATGTTGATACTTACTGTGAAGCCGTCGGAGGCTTGGGACAAACAGAGATTGGGGGTGAAGCTGTATTACTCAACGCGGGGGTGAAACGACAGGTTAATTCTCGAAGCAAATTCCTCAAATGGAGCACTTCGTGCCAATCAAGCATCCTTCTTGCAAAGCTATGCTCGGACGAACTCGTCCCAGAGAAGAGCAGGACTTTTTGTGCCGCGAAAGCAATAGAAGTTCTCGTACGCTCGTCGGCTTCGATGACGAGACCTGGATGTGGGCTCGGAATAGCTGTCATGTCCGCCAGTATCCGAATCCTCACACACAAATCACCATAGTCTGCGCTCACTGAGGGGACGCGGGATTTCGAAGACGTTGGGACTATGGCACGGTCTGTCCACTGTGGCGACAACTTTGAACGTGTCGAGAATCGTAGGCCTCGGTTTCTTGGTAGCATGGATGCGATTCTTGCAGCACTCTTCCGATCCACTCCGCAGCATGATGTGACTCGAGATGCAGCATGGTCATGCAGCACGCAAGTTGCTGCCTGAACAGCGCGTACGCAAGCTCAACTGTTTAGGAGAACATGTATGCAATGTGCTTCATTGAGCAGGTATTTTTGAGGAGCGTGGCCGGATCCCGCAGGAGATTCCTTTTGATACGCCGTCCATACGAGCGCGTGAATGCAGCAACACGCGTCGTGCTGCGCCAAGACTTGATCCCAAAGTCGTCGCTGTCAATGGGCATTATGAGACCATTGTGGAGCATAACCAGTTGCAGGAGAGCATGTAGAATATCGTGGACCCGATCCATCCCGGTTCCAAGCCAAGGGTCGTAAGTGAGGAACTAGTAGTGTAGATCCTGAAGAAATCCTACAGCCTACATCGCCAAGACATGCGATAGGTTCCACTTTTTGACTCCACAAGGAACCGTTCGCTTGTCGACGTACCTCCTAGAACTAGTTGTTGTGGTGCATTTGTGGCTGTGTGCATGCTAAGGTGCACATCACACATGTTTAGTGCATGCCAAGATTGAGAAACCTCCTGTTTCATGTATATCATTTTTTGGAGTTGTGCAGAGGTGCGGGTGGAACAGATGCAGAGTCGTCCTGCTGTGGCACAGTGTGGTATCAGCTTGTCCTAGACTTGGCTGCACTACCAGTCTTCTTTGTCTTGCGTGTGCTGCATGTTCCGGTCGTCTCTAGCCGCAGTGCCTTGTGAGTGTGAAAATGGGCTTTTGCCTCCGAGCGGCTTTTGAGAATATGCAGCAGTACTAAAAGTCCGGAGGCGAAATCCCAATTGATGCGAAGTAACGGGCTCATTGCTTCCGTTGTATGTAGAATGACATCGGATCTCCTGATATATTGGACGAAGAATGCACGTCCTGTACAACCGTTTAATGCCATATAGAAGAGTCGCTGCTCGGTGCTTCACACTTCGGAATCTGCTTGTCTTCCACACTTATCAGCAATGACGACGACTTTGACCAATCGTGTTAATCTTGAGCACATCGAATTCCGCCTGAGTCAGCACTCTTGAGAATTTCGCTCTTGCCGACGAGCTCTGAATGAGCTGATGCGCTACACACCCACTTGGAAACGCGTACTGGTAGCAAGGCCATATCGGCAGGCCCGAGATCGACTCAGGCTAATGGTTCTGCATGTAACATCAACCCAGGAGTGTCCGCGTCGGCCAAGATGATTCTGCTTCTGCATCGTGCATGCCGGTAACACAAATCCGGACCTGTGGAATGGTTAATGACGCGGCGGCGATGAAGGTCGCCAATCAGGCGGAGGAAAGACCACACGCTTCGAAGAGCAATCGATGTGATGAGGCCATTCAGGTGCAGGACTGGGGAGCATGTCGATCAATGCCCGGCGTCTGAACTAGACGGAAGGTGCGACTCCACGGACGGTTCCTAGGGAAGCCTCGTCACCAGGTCTGTCCCACTCTTGTACAGCACCGTGGCTTGCCATTGCTCGACAGTGATCACTAGTGGCTCCGAGGCACGATACAGTACGACAAGCAAGTATCAGGGTGCAGAGATAAGGCTTCTCAGCGTGCGCTGGGCGATAAGGATTAAGCTCCACGAGACATGCCCTGCGTCATTGAAGAAGAGGCCAAGACTTGGGTGTATGAGAAGGACCGTCGATGGGGCGACGCGGAGCCACACACGGCAAGGATGGAGTCGCCAAGCCCACAAGCCAAGCGGGCTTTCCGCCGCTAGCTGCTGATCATTTAGCTTCTTTCACGTCTCGAGATTTCCGCAGCGGTGGAATCGAACCAGCATACCAGCAAGCAACGCACGCGGATCTCGGTCCTCTCGACGCGTGACAAGGCCTTCGCAGCGACTTGTTCGGCTCGCCATGCTCCTGACGTTGTCCGCCCACAACCATCCTCGCGTGTCACCCAATGCCAGAGCGCGCAAAGAAAGAATAGGAGTAATCTGATGCGCCACAGCCCAGCAAGCACAGCGCCAGCCCACCGTCACGTCTTGGAAGTCTGCTGGAAGATGATGCTGCAACCCAAAAGCCCTCTTGGCGAACGACTTATCGGTCATTCAACGTTTCTCCCTTCCCGACACCTTGCCTTGGCCCTGCGGAGATCGTCATCTTCGCGGTTACTGACAAGCCTTCCGGATATGACACAGTGCTGTTTGCTTGCAAATGCAGTCTCACTCAGTCCTTGGCGACCCACATGCTTTGCAGGCACATGCTCGCACGGAGTCCGGCCGCCTATGTCTGGGCTCGCAGGGCATCACCACCGTCTTCTGTTACCAGGCTAGTGTAACCGGTCTTATCTTGTCGGGTTGCAGTGTGCTTCCTGGTGTGGATCCTGACCATCGTGGAGCCCCAGGCCGATCGAGCACCAGCAGTAGTGCATGGTGCCGGAGGCGTGTACCCTTGCGCCTCTCACATTTTCTATAATATCTCTTAGCCCGTCAGGTAGGTTTGTTGCCAACCCCCGTTCTATCAGACCCCTCCCTCTGCCTGCTAGCTGTCTCGCACTGGCACTATCGCTTTCTTCAGCATGTCTGGTGAACTAAGCCCACCAGGCGATCAGCGCCGTGGTTCCTACGAATCTCAAAGCTCGTCAAAGAAGTCGTCGCCCGATGCATCGCGGTCACAGAGCCAGGTGCGGGAGAACTCAGAATGGCTCACCCAACCTGGCCGTCAGGTCTCCATCGACGATAGATCTGGCACCTCAACCCACAGAAAAGAGAGCACATCCCATCACCACTCGGGGGCGCGACTTCCGAACGGACGCACAATAGAAATCGAAACACCTCGAGGACCAATTCGAAGGGAGACATTCCACTCACTCGCAGCCATGTCAGGGCGCAATAACAGCGATGATGTCGCTGACAAGGAAGAACCAACGTGGCCTACGGACTGGAGAGCATACGTTTGCCTACTGGCTGGATTCTGCTTGATGTTCAACTCATGGGGTTAGTGCTTGTTGTGTCTTCTTGTCCGCCTCCTCCACTAATATGCTGGTTTATAGGTTTGGTCAATGCGTACGGTACATACGCATCCTTCTATATGAACTACCTCATGACGGGAAAGGATCTGCTGTATTTCAACCTCATCGGAGGAACTCAGTCTGCCATTGTATTGGGACTATCTGGGATCGTGGGCCGCTTTCTGGATGCTGGCTTCACTCGCTATCTGATAGTGCTCGGCACTGTACTGGTGTCAGTGGGCACATTCACATTAGGCTGGGTCAATGGCGACGGCGGAGTGAACCAAGGCAATTTCGCACTGACCTGGCTCACGCAAGGTTTCATCTCTGGTCTCGGAATGGCTTGCTTCTTCGTTAGCTCTTCACAAGGTGAGTTCTTATCGATCGTTGTTTATTGTCAGTGTTCACTGACGATGCAATCACAGTGGTCGCTACATGGTTCAAGAAGAAAAAGGGTTTCGCCATCGGCATCGTGGCATCAGGAGCCAGCATTGCAGGCCTGGTGTATCCAATGATGACGAAATTCTTGATCGACTCCTCAGGCTTCAACGCCGCTGCACGATGGGTTTCGCTCGTCGTGTTTCTTACTTCGTGCCTCGCGTTTGCATGCGCAAACCCGAATCCAAAGCACATCATCCGCAAGCCTGACAATTGGATGCGATGGGACGTCTTTGTCGACTCCCACGCATTTCGAAACAAATCGTACGCCTCATTCGTAGCCGCGATCGCCTTCTTATTCCTTGGATTCTACGCAATCTTCTTCAACCTCGAAGAATGGGCATTCTCGAACGGGATCGGATTTCGAAGGTCGACCGGCGCCGTTGGTCTGAATGCTGGCTTGCCAGAAAAACCCGCCGACGGGAAGATCGAGACCTTCTGGCTGCTGGCAATCATGAATGCTTGCTCCACTATCGGGCGACTGTCATCGTCTTACTTCTGTGACCTCATTGGAGCTCTCAATGTCCATTGCATTGTAACACTCGTGTCATCACTTCTGACACTGATACTCTGGACACTGGCCAGCGGCTTCCCCTCAGCTCTTGCGTTCGTCATCTTCTTTGGAGCCTTCTCTGGCGCAGTCATCGGTCTCCCTCCTGCATCTGTTGCCTACATCCTGGGACCCACTCCTGAAGCTCAAGCCAAACTGGGACAGTGGACTGGTATGATGTATACATGTGCTGCGATACCCGCACTCATTGGACCGGTGATTGCTGGACACATGATCACGGAATATTCGACATACCTCACCGTACAAATGTGGGCGGGAGTGTGCTTGCTGTTGTCCGCATGCTGTATGGGCCTCTCAATCTATTTCCGGGAGACGATGAAGAGATCAGAAGGGTCAAGCGGACCAAAGGACCCAGGAAACACACCACCAAACACTCGTCAGCTGTCCCAGGTGACGAACTCATCATACGATCTGGAGAAGAATGAGTCCAAGGAGCGGGTCTAACATCAATATTAGTTGCATATTGTTTCGGGCAAGGCGTTGGGGGAATGGATGGGCATAGAGATGGCAGATACCACAGCTTCTGGGTTTGGCAAAATTGGGAGTCATGATTTGATGATGCGATGATAGCGCCACTGGCCGACAATTGTCTGGGTCAGGCGCAGCTTCTTAATTTGAACATGTATTGATGCGATAGATAGCAGTTGCTGATATTTCGAAATGCGTAACCACTGTCAATTCTCGCTCAACAGCCAGTTCACGCACACACTTTTCTGTGCCCCAGAAGATCTCCGTTCCAATCGCTCTGGCAGCACGTGTTATGATTGTGCCACCAGCATGGCAGGTCTCGAGCCCGATCGACTTGCTCATCCCTTACCCAGCACATGCGAGCGAGAGCGTGCGAAACACGCAGCTCGACGCCCGTGCAGGACGACACTCTCCCCGACGGCGCTGTCGAGCACGAGGCGGTCTGAGATCTGCAGCGCACAACAAATGCAGGCTGTGGTTACGCACTGTTCCTCACCGTTCCGTGATCCCCAAGCACAGAAAGCCTGACGGTTCCGGGCAATCCCTAGCTTCACCTTCTAGAACATCACACGACACTACTTTCCATGGTCGACAGCTACAGAAGCTCTTTGTTCTCGAATCTGGTCTCACAAGCTGAGAGCTCCAAAGTCACTATCTCCATTTGACAGAATCGGAACTTGAATGACATCCAACCAAGCCTTTATCTTCGACTCCGCCACTCCGCTCATACCAAGCCAATCCTCGCACGCCGACGCCTCATCCGCCAGGCGCAATTCGGGTGAGACGCCTCCCGAGCGGAAAGGAGCACTTGGCGCGTACCAGATTCGGACATTTGGTGCAGCGGGAAGTCTCAGCCGGGCGCGGGTAAGCGGTTTGGATCGTACAGCGCAGCTGCCGGCGGCCGCAGCTACCAAAAGAAGGTTCTCTTTGACGCGCGTGTAACTTTTTTCCTTATCTTCGTTGTACGGATCCGCGAGTCACGAAGATGGAAGTTTTCTTGGAAGGTCTTGTGGAAGGGACAGCTGTTGTCTTGGCGGTGATGTGATCAATGCCGTTGTGGACCCGTGTGCCGTGGTATGGTGATGGAGGGCAATGGTGTGGGGGATCGTCCTGGTATGTTCCGCGGTGAGTTACGATGAAGCTCGGTGCGAGCAGAGGGGATGGTTGCTGCGCGGTTTCTATTCGAACGGTTCGGAAACGCTCAATAGTTCTTCTGCTTCGTAGACGTTCGTGTTGTCTCGACATCAGCAAGCTTCTTGCAACTGGAATCCCTCATCGCGATGACTGATGAAAAGAATAGTGGTTGCCATGGCATGCTGGGTATGCACTTCAAGGAGAAGGTTGAACGTCGCGAAGACTCCTGAGGCCATCACCAAGACTGCAAGACATCTGGTTACCCATGCCCGCGCTCATTGAACCTCGATGCATAACATCATGCAATGTCCCTTTGGACGTCGGCATCGGAAGAAGGACGAATCCTAAAGTCTTAACCCCGAGCAAGGTTCCTGACCCTCGTCACCATAAGCACAAATGCCACTTTGTACAAGCCTACTGCAGCGGACATTTAATCATCGAGGGCCCGATTGTCCAAATTGAGGTACCCTGAAGGATTCTGCCAAGCTCAGCAACCTAGAGCAATAATTGTCTATGCCATTCTCACGGAGTCTGCACCGCGGAACTTAGCTAAAGGACCCTACATCGCTGCAATCCCGTGGCCGCATCTGGGGTCAGACTCAGGTCGGTGAGCAGGAATAGACGAATGCAATGGCCTGAAATCTGCTCATGGGCGGCCAAGCGGTCCTAGTTAATGCTGACGATCTCGTGGACAGCGCATGAAGGCAGGATCTCGGCCGGACATCGCGAACTTCTTCACGTCTGTACTGGGACAGCCTGTTGTCTGAGAGAGCTGAGTCGGCGACATCCATGTGCACTGCATCCAATGCGGACCTCATGTGGACTCTCGCATTCTCTGTACTCCTTGGCCGTGCATGTCCTGCGCAAAGAGAGTGCCATGTTGATGCTGCACTCCATCGCCGTGGAGCACCCAGCAAAATGCGCGTGTCGCGATTGCCTTTTGCGTACACCTTCACGGTAGATCGCCGCATCATACTGCAGACCACGTGCTCGCACGGACAAACAATGTCGCAATGCTTGGCACAGCACGACCGCATCTCCCAAAGCTCGATGCATACAACGTACGCTTGCAATCCGAGAATATGTTGAGCAAGTAATGTTTGATGGTGTACTCACTCATCTCCTGAAACGAAACGACGTTGCACCCAAGACTCTCCAAGCGAACGCCACGAAACGCGCGGGTCGATCAGCACTTCCCGCCAATTCGGGAAGCTCATCAGTCAAGCACTCGTGTTCATCTGCATGCATTAATGAGAATTGGCAAAGATGTCTGGGATGTTTTGCACCGCCACACAAGCTAGAAACAGGCCAATGAATGATTTGATCATTGTACCTTCCCCGCGCCAGGACGAGGTTGACGGGCGGTCGTTCGCGACGCAACGATTGCTGCTGGAATGCAGCCCACGCAGATTGCCTATCTTCGGGACCGCGGCGACTAGATACACCGCGCTGGTTGGCTTTTCGCTCAGGTCGTACGCCTGGATATTCGACGGCATCTGCGATCTGGCGGTCTTTGCGCATTCGCGAGGCACCGATGTGGTCTTTCCCTCTCACAGGCCGTACCTCTTCGTCCTCGCGACTGCTTCGCGACGTGACCTGCCCTGCGAAGTCCATGGCACGTTGTGGCGCAACAGACCTTGACAAGGCCAGTCTAAGACCCTGCTCTGCCCGCTTGATGAAGTCATCGGTGGTGTCAAATGAGAGTGTTAGAGGAACAGAGCCCCTCAAAGCCTCTATCGACGCATCTGCGTGATTGGCGGTCCTGCTCTTGCTCCAACTACTGCAGCTTCTCGCGCTTGGCGTTTGATTCAGGTTCGAGGTCAATGAAGTCGCAGTGATTGCAGATCCCACATTTGGCTGCGATGGCGGTGCACTCGAGGATGTGTCTATATCTGACAACACCCCGTCCGAGGCCAAGGGCTGCTCCAGCTCGCTTTCCATCTGCGCGACCGAGGCCTGTGTGGTCAAAGCCCCCGGGGCGGCGCTGCTGGCATTGTCAAGTGGTGCGATGAGTGTCTGCGGGAGCACGATGAGGCTGGCCCAACTCCGAGACGCGGGGACCTGAGGCCCTCAGCCTCAGCACTCCACCTCACATGCATGCATGGAAGCTACAGCACATATCGCTTCGACAGACCGATTTTGATACCTCTTGCTCTGATGCCAACTGGAGCATACGGTTTACACCGAAAGCTCGATGGAGTCCGACCCGCGCAGAATAAGATTGACAAAAGGCCCGCGCCGGCCGTCCGCGCCGGACTATAGCGCTTCGGCAGATTCGGCGCACTCGTCAAGCCCCATGCGATCCCGGCCCTCGTTGTTAGACATCGACGACCTCGAGCCCCTTGACTGGCGAGGTACAAACAATGGCAACCGTCGCGAATCCTTTGGAGATCCGTATGATTTCGCCCAAGTGACCCAATTGGCAGCCGAGAACGCAAGACTCCAAGCAGAGGTAGAACGACTCCGCGGGACATCCACGGTCCCTGAAGAGCACACGCCGTGGCATGTCTTGCACAGAATACAATGCCCACACGCGAGCTCAAGGCAGACTTTTTCCGATCGCCCAACCGTCGTGTGGGAAAACGGACACAATCATTTTGACTGCCGGCGCCGGGTACCCCACGAGAAGACATGGGAAACTTCGCACTCAGACTCGCCTTTCGTTGTCTACAAGGACTACGAGTGCGCCGGTAACGAGGAGGAGACCAGTCAAAATATCCCAGTGCCAACGACAGAAGAAGTAAAGATACTAAGCCGGACATTGATCGCGAACCTCGAGAGACTCCTGAGATCACACCCCGGGTTGGATGCCTACAGGAGAGCGGACATCTTGATCAATAGACGCATATACGGGCCGTATGACTTCTATTGGCACTTCAGGGCTGAGTTTAGGGCATTCTTGTCGACCTGCCAGGTTGATCAACAGTCTCTAAAGCTGTTGATTGCTTATCTCGATGATCAGACGTCTTCGAGCCTATCTCCGATTCGGCAACGTCTTGAAGATGGTGTCATAGTCAGGACTGACATGCCATATTTGTTCCGGCCTGGAGACTTAGTCGTATCCAAGTTACGTTCAGAGCCAATAGTCCAGACACTGTCTTCGCCAATGGAACTTGTAGAGGGAAAATATACGTGTATGGCGACCTCCATCGAGTTCGACGGCCAATTTCGACTTCGAGAACGAGAGCTGTCTTTCCAGATAATGCACAA
Source organism: Cercospora citrullina (assembly GCA_013365195.1). Lineage (NCBI taxonomy): Eukaryota > Fungi > Ascomycota > Dothideomycetes > Mycosphaerellales > Mycosphaerellaceae > Cercospora > Cercospora citrullina. Next base: position 201,350 of record JAASFF010000198.1, read on the forward strand.
GCAACGACTCATATCAATTCAGTCTCTGCCTGTGTTCCCACTGTCCTACATGGATGTATTGTCTAGGGACGCACTTCTTGCGCGGGGCAAGAAATTTCACAGTTGCTGCAACCAGAATTATGTCATGGCCGCCACTACTGGAGTCGGTGACGATGCACGAAGCCTTGTGAGTATGATCCCGATCCATGGCGGTATGGCCACTGATGAAAAGTAGTCGGAGGTGCGATACATGATCGATGTTCAGGCTTTCCACATCTTACATCCACGCGAGCACGGGACATCCGAGGACGATGTCGTCGACCCTCAAAGCGATGGGGATGACTTTTTCCTAAAATTACCTGCAGTCGTACAAGGATTCCGCATGCTCGACAAACGATGGGGCGAGTCTGATTCAAAAGGGCCTGACTACGTGCTGAAATTCGATTCAAGTGACACTTCGCATCGACGACATCAGCCCAGTAAAGTGGAATACGCAAGCTTTCGAAGATCTTGTCATCTCAAACGAGCATGATAGTGACACAAAGGGACTCATCTCGGCACTCGTGCAGAACAAGATTGCTGCAGATCAAAGTATCGACTTCGTAGAAGGCAAAGGCACGGGCCTGGTGCTTTTATTGCATGGGTCAGACTACATACAGTATTCCTTTTGTCTCGTCGTTGGCTAACTCTCGTTCAGAGCGCCAGGCACTGGGAAGACACTGACTGCAGAGAGGTACTCATTGCGCATCGACATGTCGAGTGGTTCTTAACAATGCGCAGTGTCGCCGAGATCGGTCAGAAGCCTTTGTACCGTGTAACGTGCGGTGATATTGGCACAGAGCCAGAGCAAGTCGAGAAAGTGAGTTCTGCTTCCACCATGTACGTGGCGTAAAGCTAATAACGCTACCAGTATCTGGAGTCCGTGTTCATGCTAGGCCGGCGATGGGGATGCGGTGAGCCTTCAACATCAAGTTTGTGCGACGACACTGCTAATAGTGATCCAGTTGTTCTTCTCGATGAAGCGGATGTGTTCTTGGAGAAGCGCTCGCTAGACAACTTGCAGCGGAATGCCCTCGTTTCCAGTGAGACCATTTCTGTACACTTTATGTCTCGTATCAAAGCTGACCCGCACAGTCTTCCTACGCACAATGGAGTATTACGATGGCAAGATCCAGACATCTACTTCAAACTCTCGCAGCTAATGAAACCATAGGTATACTCATCTTGACCAGCAATCGTGTGGGGCATTTCGACGAGGCTTTCAAGTCTCGCGTTCAACTGGCAATTCCATACAAACCCCTGGACAGGAATCAGCGCTGCCAGGTGTGGAAGAACTTCGTCCGCAAGTTGCAAGATGTTGGTGAAAATATGGACGTTGACGACATCAGAGAGAGGGTGGAAGTTCTTGCAAAGTACGACATGAACGGTCGACAGATTCGTAATGCTATCAACACTGCTAGGCAACTCGCTCGTTTCAACAACAGAGAGCCACTGAAGAGCGCGCACCTAGAGCGTGCTTTGAAGGTGAGCCAGCAATTCGACAGATATATTGAGAGCGTACAGCACCCAGGTCTTAGCGCCGAGGAGATGGCGACGGAGAGCGGTGACAGGTGAAGATGAAGGAAGAATAACACTAGCTCCGTATTGCCCGATAGTGGTGCGCTTACGTCGCTGCTTCAACGTCTCCTTGGATCTGTGAAGATGTAAATCTTCACTATGCTTCGCAACGGATTCCAAAGTACCGATACCTCTGCTACCAGGTCGAGGTAACGATAGATGAATGCCATGGGGGATGGCTGTGCATGGGCGCATAGAAATGGGTCTGAGGCGCAGCTGATTCACCGGTAAGCGAGGGCTGACAGCACTTGCTGCCTTCCTTCAATCTGCACCCCATTTGCAACATTCGTGGCTCAGTCACGACTTTCACTACAACCAGGATCCTCACACAATGGGAACTCCATTGTCCGCAGCGGAGAAAACTTTCCAGATTGCTTTAAACCTTTTTCGCGCCCAGCACTCGGCAGATAGCCATGCTGTGTCCTGGCTCAATAACAAACATACGCAGTCAGATGTGCAGGCCTCCGTACAACAAGCCAAAGAGAAATACGATGGCCATGCCCAGGGGAAAACACGAAAATTGCTGGTCGATATCTCGACTGGTATCCTTGGTTATGGCAAGGTCATGGACGTGCTTGCTCAACATTACCCAGAATATGTGTCACTAGCTTGGGGCACGACAAAGCTTCTCTTCATTGTGAGTTGGTGCGCGCTGTGCTCACGACTAAGCTAAGATTACGCATGTAGCTATTCCAAAACCACGACGAACTCGTCACTGAGCTAGCCAAGTCTATGAATGAAATTGCCGACACATTACCACGAGTGGAGCAGTATATGGACCTCTACAATGACCCCATCCTACAAAGCAAGATCGAAGAGCTCTTCGTATTTATCATTGGACACTTCGAGGCGATGCTGAAATTCTACCAAGAGGGACGATTAAAGCACGCCTGGAAAGCTTTCATACAGCCTTACAGTATTCGCTTCAAGTCTCTGAAGCAAGATATAGACAAATGCTCGCGATCTATCGAACAGTACGTGTCGGTCAAGCTTCACGTCGTCCTAGCAGACCTTCGTGAAGCGCAGTCAGCAATCGATCTCAAAGTGAGATTGCTCGACACGAACACTAGAGACCAAAGCACGAAAGTGGATCTGATATACAGACTGCTATGCGATATACAAGGCGAGTAGGAATCCAGTGCCCCTGATCTTCGGCTACTTACCTGCAATAGCCAACACAGCGCTGCTTCCCTCGATGTCGCTGACACTACAGGAGACCCAACTTGCGGACATGATAACTCACACCACGGACACACGATTGCTGTGCCCTGCAGATTGTCTACAGGCGTGGTTCGCCTTATGCAATAGACAAAGACTACAACATAATTCAGCACTGCAAAACGTGTGGATTTCTTCCGAAATAAAACAATGGAGTATGACACCAGATACTGCCACCATGGTGATTCAGGGCTCTGCACCGATGCAGAAGCAAATTTATGCGATCGGCTCTTATATGACGAGATTCGTTCAGCAGTCAAAAATTGCAGTCCTGTGGGCCCTGCCCGCAATGTCCTCTCCTGACCTTAGCATGACTTGGATCGGCCTCCTTCGATATCTGATAATGCAAGCACTCCAGCTCAACGGCACGAACCTTTGCAACGGCCTTCCAAGGGAGCTCAGCGTCCTCAAAGTCGCAACCGCATCGTCTGAAGAAGACTACGAGCAAATTATCATCTCAGCACTACAAACAATCAATCTCGTGTACATAATCATCGATATCAATATGCTGGAAAATCATCTCCTTGCACCAGAAAATATCGCAGACATCCACCAAAGTATCGAGCGCATCATGGCCAAATCCGCAGCTTCGAATCTGACACTCAAATTCGCATTCTTGAACTCTCGGCGAGCAACGCAGTTTACCCCATTGAGGGCTCATACGCTGGCATTGGATGCATTTGGCCGAAGGGCAAGATACCAGAAACCAGCCGCCAACGTGAGGAGAGGGCACATAACAAGTTCCACTTGTTTTCCGACAAAAGCGTGCACGATGAGGGCGATCAAGGTCAAGTTTGCTCGAAATTCGGGCGAATAGAAATTCGGAGAAAAGGGAGGTGTGTTCCATAGAATACTGGTTCACAAGGCCCACGCTCGCTATCTCTCAGGTTTGCGGTGCCCAGGCGACTACGTCTTCTGACTTACTGCCGAGCGCTTGCAGCTGAATATGGGTGCCTCTGGATGGGAACTCTGGCAGTAGTCCGAAGGAAGTGAGCGATAGGTCGACTGCCACTCGTTTGCATGAGCGACCTCTGTTTTTGCTGTCGTAGCTCAGGCAGCCCTGACAGAACCAGACCCGGCCTCGTCCACCGATGTATCGGCACAACCAAGAAGTCTCGGCCAAGCAGGAAATTTGTCAGTCGTGTGCCAGAGAGAAGATACTAACGCTTCAGGTCATTTCGAACAGTCTCATTCCAGAGTTACACATTTCGTGCCAATCGTGCTACCTCGCCTCCCGTCTAACCACGCTTCTTTCTAGGCTGTCTAACCCGAGCCCTCAACAGTCCGACCTGAGCGCTCTTGCCGTAACACATGATGCTCATCCGCGCTTGCTTTTCTTTCGTGCAAAACGAACATTTATTCCTGCACTTGACGCCGAGAACGCCAATGCTATGCCATACCACACGACGCACAAACTCCTGCATTGTGATCATGTCCTTTTGTGCGCCCGTCGCGATCCCCGTGGCGGGATCCGAAGCTCTGTTGTGCAAGCTCGTCATGCGCAAACAGCCTCGAATGCCAAATTTCGAGGATCCAAATCCATCCTCGTCCAATTTCACTTCGCAACCGCAGCCGAAAGCACTTGCGTGCGGAAGAAGCCGCCCTTTGTTCGCTCAATGACCTGCTGGTATACGCTGACAGGTGGGTGGTTCATGATCACCGTTCCGGCCTTGTAGTCGATCTTTGCATCAACGCGGGTATCGCGGATTAGGTTGACGATCCACTTCTCGCCCTCCTCCTGGCCAAGACCAAGGCGTTTTGATAGATCCCTGTCGTAACAATTAGCATCATGCTCGGCATAAATCGATACTGCATTACTCACTGAATATCAATGCGCTGATGAATCTTGCAGTATGACTCGGAAATGAGATGGCGCGCGGCGTCCAGGAATGGCTCCGCAGCTGCTGACAGGAAGAAGTCCGCAATCAGGATTTGGTGCGCCTCTGATAGTCTCTTCTGAGCCTCCTCGAAGTCGAAATCGACGTAAAGTGCCTTGATGAATGTGGTCACTGGGTCGTTGTACTCGTACTGCTCCTGTCTCACAATCCGCACAAGGTCCTTCAACTGCTTCTGGTAGTTGCCATAGTTGTAGTTGTTCTTGCTGCCTGGTCGGTTGCGGTTCGTGACGACGGCTGCAGTGAGATATCGAAGGATCCACGGGCAGGAGGTTTGAATGGTGTTAATGTATGCGGGAGAAAAGAAGAGCTCAGTCAGCTGCTCGCGGGCAGGCTCGTGGTTGAAGAAGGGAAACAATGACCAGTGGATCAGCCAAGTTCGGTGCTGCAATTGTGCGAGCGGGTTGTTGAACAGACGGGTGTCGATGCTCTCCTTAATCTTCATGACTTCCTCCATTGCACTTTCCCAGTTTGTGGTCAAGATATCTGCGGCCAGCTTTCCCCATGTTGCTGCGTTGACTTTGTCGTTGTCTGTCGACAAAATACGGAACTGATACAGCAGTTCTGAGGCACTCTCGTAATCACCGCACGCAAATTGGAACTGGCCGAAATCGTACAGCTGGTCCACCATCTGCTGAGTCACGCCGTGGTTGTCCTTGAGGTATGCCATGTTGCTGTTCTTGTCGCTGCGCAAGTTGTTGATGACTTCGGCATCGCCAAGCAGACCTTGGATCTTCTCAGTCTCCTCAGTGTATATCCGCCGCCTCTCGAGAATCTCGTCGCGCTTCTTGCCGTATTCGGCCGGGGTCTCGTTCAAATTGTTGAGTTGCGCGTACAGGTCGCCGACATAATCGGACATGTTGGTCTCTTTGAGCAGCGCATACTTGAGCTTGGTGATGTCGGAAACGTCCTCGTCCTCTGGTCGTTGTTCCTCCTCGAAGTTGAGCAGCGGAAAGACGAGATGGCGGTCGAGGTTGGTGATGAGCTTTGGCAGGAGGCTGTACTGGGCCGCGATATCGCCGTTGGAGTCTGCCATGATCGCGGTGATGCGGTGGTGGAGGGGCGAATGGGTGGTGACGGTCGTTGTCGTGGGGTCTTTCACCTCTTTCCAAAATCGAGGCTGCCAAGACTTGGACGTCGGCTCTTTCCTCCGCCGATGCGCGAGTCGCGAGAAGAGCTTCCGCCAACACTCCCGCATTGACGAGAACAAACCAGCAACATCATGGCCAGCACAGCACCCATAATGCCCTTCCTGCGGCCACTGAGCTTGCCTCGTCCAGCAACCGTGCGACATTTTCTCCGCTTCTCGACCAGCACGTCATGTCGAGAAGCAGCAGCGGCAGAAACATCTGCACAAACCGCCATACGAGAAGGTCAGGAGTACACAGAGACCATGTCGACAGCGTGCACTGATTCATCTACGTACAGATCCCAATCTTGTCGCCTCTCGGACAGCAGATGAGGCGTATCCTCCGCGATCAATGTACTCCAATCCTCGACCGAAAGAATCTCGAGCCTCGCGACGAACAGCTCATCCCACAAAAGAGCGCCATTACCCAACCCGAAGGCCGTCGCATCATCAATCTGCACCTGTCAAACTCATCCCAGATCCTGTGACGCTACTTCCAGAGACACAGAGCGCGCCTAATCTGCCATACTTTGTATCAAGATCCTCATCCAATAATCTGCCCATCTATCATTTGCGAAAACGAGGCGGAAATTTGAAGATGACGAGGATCAAGAACATTGATGGAGACAAGATGGCACTGAAAGGAGAGTTGTGCAAAGTGTTGAACGTGAAGAAAGATGAGGTTGCGATCAATTCGACCACGGGACACATCAACTTGAAGGGGCATTTCAAGCCCCAGATCGAGACCTTTCTGAGGGAGAGAAGGTTTTGATTGGATGCGAAACCAAATGGTGAACAGACATCGAGAGAAATTGAATAACGCTCCCGGTCGGCAGCGCCAGATGGACTCCGACCTTCATCTCCACGCGCAGATGAGCCCACCATTCCCGTGACAACGACCATGGCACGATCTACGCGGAAACTGAGTGCACCTGCGATACCATATCTCCACGGAACGTAAGGATATAATGTGCCGATTACGTCGAATGGAACCTCAACTTCCCAATGAGCAAATTTCGGGAGACCGTGACGCGCAGTACACGCGACTTCTGGGCTCCTGGATCCCACTGTGATCAAAGATGCTTCCATCGTGAAGCTAGCACATCCTCTGCGAAAGCTCGTGCAGTGCGCTTTGAACCAGGGCACGGGTGCCATTCGACCGGAACGAGATTCGAGCAAATGTACATTCGATCGCATATATTTGTGCAATAGAACGGCCGGGCATACAGCCGCATGTATATCAGCAGTGCACACTTCGCCGCCACACGTTTTCATTACTTTTCTGGGTCCATTCCAAAGCCTTTGGCTCATGTCTGCTGCCAAGTCAGAGAATCGCTGGTCTTTCATGCAAATGGAGATGAGGAGCTCGAGAACGTCGTCAAAGGGGCGGTAGGCGGTTGAGCTACACGTTAACAGTACCCAGTCCAGTCATTAGTACTGGCTCGGTCAGTGCGGCAGTCCAACAAACAGCGAGAAAAGTCGCTATCTTTAAGCCGGACAAGATCAAAACGGAGATAGAACATTAAGCCAGCTTCATGTGTTTATTCGAATCTATTCATCTACTCCGCATCAATCGGAGCCTTGGGCGGCGTATCGTTGACCTGCACACCACCCCTCTTCTTGTGCTTCGAATCCGCAAACGGCAGCCTCCAGCCACCCTCATCCTCCGGAGTCGCGAGCCACAAACGCATCAGATGCCGTCTTGGGTGCGGCGGTGGGTAGTCCTTGTATGCTGTCCTCGAGTGCAGTACATGCGCGTTAGACAAGAATTGGATATCTCCAATATCCAGAATCATGTGCAACGACAATCGCATGCAAGTGTCCTCCAGCACTTGTGCTGCTTCCGCCTGCTCAGGTGAGAGCGCTGGGATGATGCCCTTGTCGGAGAAGCGAGTGAGCGACTTGACGTAGTAGGGGTCCCATTTACAGTATACGCGGCCATCCTTGCCAGTCTCGATATAGAAGACGGGTTGTTTGGTGTACGGCTCTTGACCAACTGAGACTTCTCCTTTGCGGTCGAAGTACCAGTTTGGTGTGCATAGTGTCTTGACGACGTCCGGACGCTCTTTCTGCAAAGTGTTGAAGACGTGATGGACGCTAACGATATCGGATTCGCCACCCTCGAGCGACTTGGCGATGCAAAGGAGTCCTACGATGTCGCAGTCATCGGCGTGGAAGAATTGGCGCGCGGTCGTGCGGTAGATGCGGACTTTGTCGATCTGGGTTGGGTCGGCGCCGGTGTCCTGTGGATATGCATGAGTATTCGAGATCTCGATTCGCATTGGCTACCATTGCTCACCTTCACGTGGCCCAAGACGTGTCCAAGACCATTCTGCGACACGAAATATCCAAGATATGTCCCCAGACCCATGTAAGCAACAGCACTCTTGTGGTTGCCCCATTCTTGGACAGGGAAGCCTTTGAAGAGGATGAAGCCCTTGCCGTTGATGATCTCTTTGCGCATTGGTTCTAAGAAGTGCGCCATGTTGGGAAGTGGGAATTTGGCCTGCACAGAAGCATCAGTGTACCCATTCATTGGCGGTCGTGGTTCTTCTCTTTACCTTCGTGATACCCGTCATGGGTGTGCCGGACGCCAAAAAGTCATCGGCAGCTTTGCTGACCTCTGCGATTTCTTCTTCGCTGAAACGATGGACCCATCGCTCTGGGTTGTTCTGGTAATCTTCCGCCTTCCATACTGTCTCTCCTGTGATCTGTCTGGGAAACTCATCGTATGGCTTGAGCTGGTCGTATTCGGGGTAAGTCTGTCCTGAAGTTTTGATGCCGTCAGGAAAAATAGTTTTGGAGGGGTTATCGTAGCGGAAACCAGGCAGATCAGCCACAGGCTGTTCCACTAAGGCCGTGGGAGCCATTTTGGCTGCCTAACGATTTATGACGAACTGCTCGGTCTTGACGAGCCGACGAATGTGGAAGGGTAAGCGTAGCTCTTCGGCAGTCTTTAGTGAAGTATAAAACAACAACGCAAGACCGTAAGTGAGTATGGAATCCATTTGAAGACAGACGGCGGAGCAGCTTATATAGTGTGTCGGCGGCACACGCGAGGGACGGTCGATCGCGAAAGCTCGTTGCGTCAGAACGAACAATTCTGCGCCTGGGCAATGCCAGGTACAGGTCAAATGCAGTTGGAGCAGTGACAATTGCGTGCTGTGCTACGATGTCGCAGCGAATGGCAACAAGAGCTCGCGGGCTGACGTGCTTGCTGCTTCGGCGGGGAACTCATGCATGGTTCGGGACATCGTCTGGCCCTACGTGAGACGCCTCCTTTGATAGGCGCAGAGGAAACGGTTGGTCGGGATATGGAAATCTTGACCATTTCTGTCGTGTTCGATGCCACTGGAAGGGCGCAACGCAGCTGGAAATCATCATAGCAAGCGATGATCATGGTCGTTTGAAGATCGTCGTACGTCGTTCGTTGTCGCACGCTGGAACGCTCAAGCACGTGTGCACGCGGTGATGAACCTTCAATCTTGTCCCCACCGGGAAGTTTCCGAGCTTGTGGATAAGTAGTCCTAGAAGGGCAAGCCTGGGCAGGACCGTTGTGACAGCGGTCTGGGAGTGCTTGCATGTGAAGGATAGAGGCTCGATATATGTAGAGCTCGCGTACAGCCTTCGCTTAATCAGTATTTGATGTTGCACGCTGGCCTTCTCCGTTCCCTGCTCTGCCGTCGCAGGTCACGGGGCGTCTGTCGACCGGTGAGTGCCATGACTGGTGGGTCTAGGCGGGTGCGGCGTACGGCAATGCGTAGACGAAGGCGGATCCAGATCTCGAAGACCATGTCATAGCACTTCAGGTATGCTCGTCGTGTAGCCGCTCGATGGAGCTGGACCACCACTACCGCCACGGTCTCGCACAACACAGCAGATCGGATGCATAGAACTCGCCCGCCATGACGGAGATCCAAGTGAGCATCACGGTTAGTCGCAGCATCATCTCCACTACTCGCGTAGCACATGCGGGCGTGTCGGCCCACCGCGTGAGAGACTGACACATGTATCTTCTCTAGTCGTGTCTGGATGCGACCAAGCAGGCATTCCACGACGGGTCGGCCATCCTCGACAAGATCAAGAAGAAGCGCGCACTCAAACGAGCCCCACCCCCGCCGCGACTACTCGAAGAGAGCATAGACCAGGCACCCGATGAGATCGAGAAGGAGAAACAGAGAGGGCTGGCGCGTTTCGGCAAGGCGTTCCAAGAAGGGGACCACATTGCAATCATCCAACTCCAGCAGGTGACGATCCAGCTGCAAGCGAGTCTGTTGGAAAAGCTGCGCAATGCTGCGTTTGACGACGACCACGCCATAACGGACTTCACATACTTGGTGGACGCGGCGGATGGAGGGCGGGACAAGACGATCGCAGTGCTGCATGAGTTCAAGCAGAGGTTACTGAATGGCACCTCCCGCGAGGATTTCCACTCGCCCTCGCCGAATTCAAGCAAGAGCAACCTAACCGTGCAATCGCCAGTCCAAACCCCGCCTGTGCAGACTCCACCTGGGGAAATAGCGCCCAAGACGCGGACGGAAAGGACGCTGTCGCAACCGCTACAGCACAAAACCCTGCCAAAGCCAGCCGAGACTGGTAATCTCAAGAAGCATCCAACGTGGTCACGAGATTTCAGCGCATCAGGCTCGGAGGATGGAGACGCCGTATCAGGTGCAGACGAGGTTGTGGAGCACCGGCACAAGAAACGGAATTCGCTGCTTCACTTTCTGAAGCACACCCGTACCAATAGTTCGACCGACAAGCACTCTTTGTCTGGTGCCATTGCAGAAGAGATACCACGCTCAAATGGCAATGCGACACCAGCTGGACAACTGTCGTTCCGGCCTCCCACAGAGGATCATATGGCGCCAACATCGAATCCCGCGGGCGGGAATAATCGCGATCGCGCTGCAACGACCAGCTCGAATTCTGGAAGCACCGCACGAGAGCCGCGATTCACGTACGAAGAATGGGAAGACAATCCGTCTGAGATCTGGGGTGCTCGTCCTTCTCATCTGGACCGAAGAGAGACCATGGCTATTGCACCACATGCACAGAAGGACGACGATCACTCCAACGCTCTCAATCGACAAGTTTCGCATACCAGTTCGGGACAGCCGCCCAGCCCAGCCCTCACAAATCGCACCAACTCGATGGCGCCGTCTTTCGCCAGCTTTGGCGGCGCGATGGCAGCGGGCTTTGGCGCCCCGTTATATCCAAGTGCAACGCAATCATCGGTAGCAATCGTCCAGCCCACCCCTGACAATGACTACCTAGGGTTCTGCAAAGCCGCGTGGAAGCTGCAGAATGGAGACAAGAAATCCAGCTTTGGTGCACACAAGCAAGTGGAGCCGTGGAGTCGACATCCTGGAGCCTACGCCGCAGCAGCCTCGTATCTCGCCTGCTCACATGGTAAATGCGCATTCCGATCGAACTTCAGCCATCATGATGTTGACGTAATCTGGAATAAATGCTTTACGATCGAGGCCAAGGGCATCAAGTTCCGCTGGAAATTTCTTGCAAAGAGCCATGTCATGCAGAAAGTTGTCGTGAAAGGAAACTATTCGTTCAAGTGTCTTTTTTGCGCCTTGCAAGGCCTACAGGGCGGTGGTGGCGTCTACCATGGAATCGACTACTACCTAGACCATGTCAATGAAGCACATCGCGGGACAAGGATGAATGAGGTCGTACTGTACAAGACGGGATGCATCATCGACCGTGTGGCGGAGGACACCGAAGACTTTGATGTCAATCTATGGCCCGCATCGGCAGGTCCCAATACCTCAGAGACAGGCAGGAAAGGCAATGAGTGGTTGAACGACGATCTCATGATGGGTGATCCATACCGAGAAGGACGGGACGATTCGATGTTTTCGGCGAACGAGCCTTGGAACGAGGGCCTTAGTGACTTCCACTACCGCGGCGAATTCGATCGGACAGAACTGGAGTGAGTCGACATTTGGCAGTACTTGAATCAAATGTGGGGTTCGCTCGCGAGGGCTGTGCCCCTGCTACGACCGCCAGACACGAAGGACGCAGAGCTTCTCCCAGCCCGCAGATTTTCCGCTCGAGGAGACTATCTCCGCTTGCCACGAGCCCGCGACTGACCAGCCTCGTACGCGCGTGGCAACTTCCTCGGGCTTGTTCTGCTTGCATAGCAAAATATATGCAATGCCGCGATCACTCAGAACATCCACGAGCTGGCCGAGCAATCGATCTGTCGTTTCCATGCCATCCGCGCCTCCAGCATAAGACAAGGACAGCAAATGCGAATCTCGATCGAAGCGGTCCATGTTCGAAAGCGACTTGTAATCAGATTGGTCGTTCCATTGCGCTGGCAGCTCGTCTGTTGGCACGTATGGCGGATTGAAGATGAGAATGTCTACGGACCGCGACCGAAGACTGGTTGTCAGGTCACCACATACGCTGTCGAGGAAGTGGCCTGGCTTTCCACCACCTGCATCCTTTACTGCGCCCTTTACAGTCTGCGCAGTCGCAGAACAAGCGAAGGGATTAATGTCGATTCCAAGACTGGCTACGTCCGAACGGCCCAGGATGTGATGCGCATTGGCTGTCGCGAACGCTAAGACGACGCCAGAACCTGTCCCTACTTCGAGCACTAGTGGGGCATGTGAGTGCGAAGGAAAACGGTCCTTGAGAAATGCTGACTCTCGGTCCGACGACAGGGTGTCGAGCAACAAGTACGAGTCCTCAGCTGGCTCGTAGATATGATCGTAGTTGACATGAGATGTTGACGGTGTGGGTAGCATGGCGCAGCGAGGTTTTCTGGGCCCTTGTATGGGGGCAAAGCGCGTTGGAATCACCTTTACGAATCAATAGGATGCTTATCATGCAGACAGTAGAACAGTCAAGCAGCTGAAACAGAAATACCAAGCCATACCTTGTGACAGGAGCAGAATGTGCTTATCTCGTGCCCGAAGACGCTTGCTAAATGGCCTCTGGCTCCGCAAAATGCTTCTCAGAGCACGTTCGCTCACTCTAGTTCGTGCTTCGGGTGGTCGCGACGATGATGTCGATCGTGGTGATGGCCTAAGAAAAGTGTCGCGGCCGGCGCGTGGGCTTTTCTGCCGAGGCGAGATCGGTGATGTCAATACATGTAGCTCGCGGGAACATGAAGCTTCGATGTTCCGTCAACTTTTGTGATTGCCATTGAAGCAGCATTTCCCAAGATTCTAGCATTTCCTCTCATCATCTACATATCGCAGTTTCTGGTTACTTCATTATCACTGACCATGTTTCGTCAAAGTGCGCGCCTCCTCGCAACGCCTTCAGGCATCGGGGCGCAGAATTCCGGCCTCAAACGCGTCCCTCCGGCACTTCTTCCACCGATCCCACTCTACCGTCGCATACTTCGAACGCATCGCAAGCACCTGCCGAAGGAGATGAGATTGCTAGGAGATGAATACGTGAAAGCGGAGTTTCGAGCGCATCAAAAGATTGATAATCCTGTTCACATTGTTGGGTTCTTGACGGAATGGCAATCGTATGCACAGCAGATTGAAGGAGATGCATGGAGGGGAGAGAAGATGGATCGAGGGAAGGTGGACAAGATGAGTGGTGAGTAGGGCTACGCGAAGGGATGATTGTATATGGGAAGAGTATAGGCTGACAGCTTTTGTGCTTCTTGTTGCGATAGATGAACAAGTCGCCCAGATGTATGAACTCATGCAGGCAATCCGAAAACAGGAGTTGGAGGATAACGATCCAGAGTATAAACCGCACCAGCCACCTGCAGCGCCTGAGCCAGAGAAGTAAGGCAGTAGAGGATCTTGTCACACAAGTATATCAGACTGGACGAATGGGCCGGACAAGAGCGGGCAGCTGTTGCCAATGCCACGCATGCCGACTCAGCAGAATTGCAGTCGAACAAGTACAAACGCTGCTCATACCGTGACGGACCCTCAGGAAATGCCCTTCGTATGCCCTCAAGCATTCATGGCACACGATCCGGAAAAATGGACCACATACAAACATTACGGTACCTTCCAATCATCCACTACACTTCGCAGCCACGCCAAGCCATCTGGATATCGTGGGGACGGCACACCTCATCACCAGCCGCGGCATGTTGTTGCCAGGGCGCGAGTCAGCTGGTGTCGAGGGACGCCAATATGACATTGCTGTTCTCGGAATTGATCTGGAGTTCCTCATGGGATGTTTGCTGCAGCATGCGTAAAACTGAGCATTCGGCTCGGCCGATATGTCAGATTCATCAAATTGGGAGAGATTGACAAACGTCGGGATTGAAGCGTACTGACGGGCGTCGCCCACACTCCGCACAAATGATATCAGCCTGCTCGGTGCCGTTCCCTCTTTTTTCCCCGCACTTTCATGAGTATAACAAGGTCACCTCGTCGTTTATCTGGGCCTAGAAAACGGCCAGTGCTCTGTCCAATCTCTAACAGCTCTCATTGGCTACGGGGATGCCGGCTCGTTGCTGAGCGGCTCTCACATATCCTAGGATTCTAGGAGCAACTCCTTTTGTCAAGGCACCAATTTGCTAGCATCATTAGTCCCTCACAATGCACCACATCCATTCGAGCGCTTATCGAAAGGGATGCGCCACGACTGTGTCTCTCATCTGAAGCACTATGCCATGGTCCGCCGAGCAAAGGATGAGCGGGCAAGGCATCCACGCATACACTAATGGAGGCTGAGCTCGTTGCAGATATACTTGAGAGTCGATTCGCCGGCCGTTTCATATTCCGCTTCCTCACAGACGGCGACGTCCTGTGCACTCTCACAATGGCCAGCACAATGAAGGAAAGCGCATTTCTCATCCGCTTGCCCACCGAGATACGTATCCGAATCTACGAGCACTTGATTGGGAATCGAATCATTCACATTGCAAGCTCTCCACTATCGTACACGAGTGCCCGGGTGATGTACACCGTGTGCACAGCTGATCAGCATGGCGAAGACGAAGCTTACACGCTGAGCAAAACCTGGACTGCAGTATCATTTGACCCCGACCCGCTACCTGACTGGGAAGAAGTGCACTATTCTTCGGGCAACGGAACTTGGCTCAAGGAATATGCAACTCGTCACGTACGCTGTCTCAGATTGCTCAGGTCCTTTCGCTACCAGTACTACGATGCATCCTTGTACAAGGCCAACGAAAGCTATCCTACCGAGCACGATATACCCGAGGGAACATTGCCGCTGTACCAGCAACGCTGCATACAATCTGTCTGTCCACCCCTAACTGAGCGCCATTATGGACGTAGGCCGTGCCCTCATCAGGCAGACCTTTCTCTGCGATATGGCCATCCGTCCGGTAACTCATTTCGACAGCTTCATTGGGACTCTTTCCTACATCTAAGTAATCTCCTTCGGACTTGTCGGCAGATCTATGAAGAAGCCAAGGGCGTCCCGTTCACAAGCAACACCTTTGCACTTAACGTTAACGATTCCAACGAACTGGCTGCCATCTTTGACTCCAGCAACTTGGCATCTTGGCAACGGGCCGCCATTCATAGCGTAGCCATTGAAGGTCATCAAAGTACAAGCACTCCAGCTGTCGATCTTCAGCTCATATCACAAGCAAAAGCCCTATTGCCGGGCTTACGAAATCTCGCGATCAATATAAGCTGCCCACGTGGAACCGACCTTTCCGCATGTGTGCAAGAAGAAGCGCGAAGGAATGGTATACAATTGCCGATTGTGCCAAACGCGACAGTGATCGTTGGCCATGATCATCCCAGTGCTTGGTGGCCGCGTGTCGAGCGACGAAGGCAGGCAATGCAGGTGGAGAATCTACTTGCCAAAGGCACTCTGTCATTGTGCGACAGCGATCTAGCCCAAACAAGCTTCGGGCAAGAAGATGAATTTCGAGGTGACGCTGATCTTGAAAGCCAGCTGGAAAGGACCCGAATACCAAAGCTTCCGTGGCCCCGCGGTCCAGAGTTCATGGCTCATGAGAGTTACAATTGAGCGACAGGCGCGGATACGGTTCGACAGATGGCGGGTGCTCTCGACGCAGGCGGACGCTTGCATCATCAACTCAGCGCTGGGAGACTGACACTCACGGCTGATGCTACCCATCATCAGGTGATGTGACTGAGGTCCATTCGTGGGTAATGTGTATGCATTCGCGGACTACATGCTCCGGCCATCTAGGCCCTAAGCCCAACCAGCCACTGGGAGTGGAACTTGGCCGATAAAGTCTCATTCAGAGTTCGCCCAAACTAGCTTGTGTGGCCGAGAATGGCAAAAGTGCAGTTCTCGGATACCCTCGTTGCATCATGGTGAACGGAATGTGCTTGGCCCGCCACGATCACCCAATCAATACTTACCATCCGAGGCACTGAAGGAAGCAGGGGATGATGTCGCATGTGAAAGCATGCTTGAGAGCGACATCAAAACTCTGCTTGCAGGTCGAGACCTAGATTCAAGTCGATGCACGAATAGAGAAGTGTATGCAGGCACCTCACCAGTCATAGTGGGAGAGCCAAACTTGGGGCACCCTGGCCCCTGCCAAGGTTTACAGGCTGACTGTGGGAGTGCGACGTCTTTGTGCTGGCAACACCTATAGCTGACTGCCAAGGAGCATCATCGACTGTCTGATCTGCTTGGTGGCGAATGCCAGGCTGAAAACTCGTTGCGCAGAACATCAACCTACAGCCCTCCGGATCACTCATCGCTTGCGGCCAGCCTTCCGTCAGCATTCACCACTGGGATCCCGTGGACGATGCTTTGATTGACGATCACTGGCCACGAGAAGCAGCCTAAGGAAGCGACACCTAATGAAAAGATCCCGAGTGGGGTACAAACGACCTTTTCAGACCTACCCGCCAGGAATACGGCACACGATTTGTCAAACTTTGTCCGTCATCCCAAGCTCGGCTCGCAGCACGAAAGGCGACATACAGCGCCTAATTCCTGGCTTCCGTTGATCAGCTTCGAGCTCATGGTGGAGCTACCCTACAACATACACTCAAGAGTGGTATCATGAGCATCCGACGGACGCCGACTTGGCTGGAAGAAACGTTGGCGGGAGCAGTATAAGTACTTCGCTACTTTCCATGGACAGCCATTCTTTGCCCCTCCTGCATCACATCCGGACCGCGAATCTCATCAACAGAAGTTCAGGTTCATTCAAGACTTCCTGCTCGGCGTTTCAATCCGCTAACAAGCATAATGCACTTCCACATCGTCACCGTCTTGGCATCACTGGCCGTCGGTAGTGTCGTAGCTGCTCCGGTATCGAACTCGATTCTTTTCACCTCTGTCTTCACAATGAACCAGTTGCTAATAATATCAGATCGCTGATACAGACACCGCCGTTCTCCGAGCACGCGACGCTGAAGCTGCTGCAATCACAAAAGTTCACGCCGAAGCTGCCGATGCCCACAATGCTGTAATCTTGAAGGCTCGCGAAGAGGCGGCTCAGCACGGCCGATACTACCAGGCCGTCCCTTATTATGGTGGATATGTGCAAACCACAGCTGAGAAAGGTGAAAAGGAAAGCACGTTTTTGCTTTTGGGCTTGGTTCCCCTAGGCAAGACGGTGGAAGAGACTTCTGGAGTCGAGACGACGGCCGGTACCCAATTTAGCAATTACTATTATCCAACGAAGAGAGAGAGGCGCAATAATGTTCCATCCTTTGCTTAGGTTCTGGGTCAAGGCAACGTGGGAGTAATGTAATGGAATAATATCACGAAGGCACGAACTGTAATGTAATGTCATGAGTATGGGATGAGATTATGAGCAAGCGATGGATTTAATGACAGTGTATGAACTCAATGAGTACTCAAATATATCATATAATTTTATGTCTTCACGTCGCACAATCATCACCAATCAACCTGTACAGACATATCTCGCCTGCCCATTCCGATTTCGGCCAAGCGTCGGCCGCCATTGTAGATCTGGTCCAGCACAGTCTCACAGCACGCCATCGGGACCACCAATTAACGAGATGGCCCTGCATTATCATTCCGCAACTTCACACACATTCGCAACGCAAGCTTTCTTCCTCCAACGTTGTGCATGTTGGCACAACGAGCTTATCAGCAAGATATCGCCAAGATGAGTGTCCGCAGCCACAGCGATGACGCTTTGAGAGACGGCACCGCCAAGAACGGACATGCGATCTTATCGGCCAGTGTTCTACCAGAAGACACGGCACTTTCTCGAGCCGGCCCAGCACCTCCTGCAGACCACGAAGCGGATTTTGTCACAAGAAATGAAGATGAAGATTTGAATCGTGGACTACATCAACGACATGTCTCTCTCATTGCGATTGCCGGTGC
Organism: Cercospora citrullina; assembly: GCA_013365195.1. NCBI lineage: Eukaryota > Fungi > Ascomycota > Dothideomycetes > Mycosphaerellales > Mycosphaerellaceae > Cercospora > Cercospora citrullina. The sequence goes on from JAASFF010000198.1 coordinate 219,464, forward strand.
CATCGGGACGGGACTTTTTCTCGGTTTGGGAGGAGCGATTCAGACTGGAGGTCCTCTTGGTGCTTTGTTGGGCTACTTTACTGTAGGATGCATCGTGGCATCTGTGCAGTTTGCTCTTGGAGAAGTTACGGCTCTGTTGCCTGTCACGGGCAGCTTTGTCAGACATGCTGAGTTTTTGGTCGATCCTGCTTTGGGATTTGCGATAGGATGGAATATTGTCAGTTTCTGGGTCTTCGTCAATGTGGTTTGTTTTGAGTCTAATAAGTCTATAGGTCTATGGGAACTGGTTGAGTATTCCTGCGGAGATCACAGCTATATGCGTGCTCTTCCAGTACTGGACAGATCTGAACAGTTCGGTTTGGATCATCATATTCATCATCTTGACGTTTGTGGTTGGCATGTCTCTGATCCGGGTCTACGGTATGCAACGACTCAGTGGTGATTGATGATTCCCGTATTGACTTTTGCTAGGTGAGGTCGAATTCTGGTTCGCTCTGCTCAAGATCTTCTTCATCATCTTCCTGATCATCTTGGGCCTTGTCATCGCTCTTGGTGGAGTCCCTGGAGTCGGTCGTATAGGTTTTCGCTACTGGAAAACTCCTGGTCCCTTCGTTGAGTACATCGGAACTGGTTCTTGGGGAAATTTTCTCGGCTACTGGGCAACGATGAGTTCTGCCGTCTTCTCGTTCGCTGGAACTGAGAGTGTTGCAATGGCAGCTGCTGAAACCAGAAATCCTCGACAGGCGATCCCAAGAGCGTGCAAGCGAGTCTTCATTCGAGTTGCCGTCTTCTATCTGCTCGCAGTCCTCGTGGTCGGCATGCTTGTCGCAAGCGACGATGAACGTCTTGACAACCAGTCTGGCACAGCAGCACAATCGCCGTTCGTCATCGCTGCATCTGCAGCTGGCATCAAAGCGATCCCGTCTGTGGTAAATGCGGTTGTCATAACATCTGCTTGGTCGAGCTCAAACCAGGCTCTTCTGGCTGGCACTCGCGTCCTCTACGCTCTCGCACTGAAGAAGCAGGCGCCGAAGATCTTCTTGAAGACCACTTCGTGGGGTGTGCCCTACGTTTGTGTGCTGTTGCAGACACTATTCATGTTCTTGGCTTTCATGAGTCTGTCGAGCGGTGCGTTGACAGTGTTCTACTGGTTTCAGAGTCTGGTGGCCTGTGGTGTGCTTATATCCTGGATCACAATCTTGGTCAATCACCAACGTCTCCTGCTTGCTATGAAGAAGCAATCGATTCCGTACTCCCTATTGCCATGGCACAACTCCTGGACGAGATATTCCACGCCCATCTCACTGGTCTTGACTGTTGTTATTCTCTTCACGGCCGGGTTTTCGAACTTCACCAGAGGGAACTGGTCTTCTTCCGGTTTTGTGTCCAGCTACCTCGACATTCCGCTTGTGTTGACAGCATACACGCTCTGGAAGCTCTTCAAGAGGACAAAGCTCGTCAAATTGGAGGACATACCTCTGAAGGAAGCTTTTGCGGAAATTGACAGGAAACCAGAGGAGCCGGAACCGGTTCCTAAAGGTTGGGTCAGGTTTGTGAGTTTCCTGTGGGATTAAAGTTGTTGACAGCATCAAATCGTTCGGCAAGACCATCGACATTGTCAGAATCTTTCTCTTTATGATCACCTGACATTCGTCCAGCCAGAAGACGTTCGCGAACTCTGCGTCTGTCGTCATCGTCCGTGAACAATCCAGCATTCTGATGGCCAGTGTACTTCATGACCTCGCTCGGTATATTCCCAAGCCCACCGTCCGCCTTGTGTCGCTTCGGGTCTTCCATGTAATGGACAGTTGCCAGAGGTTGCACATCCAGCGGCTCAATCTTTGATCCTGGCTTGAGCGCTGCGGCAGCTCTTCCAACTCCGACCTCATCATCGGCTAGGCGAATGAGCTCTTCGTAGCGTGGGTCTGTGAAACCAGACAAAAGCTCTGCCACTTCTCCAGCTAGTGTTGAGCCGTACTCTTCACCGTACCAGTAGTCGTAGCCCAGAGGGTTCAACAAAACTCCCCACCACATAAGAGCAAGCAAAGCTACCGAATCCTTGGCTTTCAGTGCTTTTATGAAGTCGTCCCCAGCCAATGAGACCCAGGATAGCACGAAAGCCCGATATTTCATCTCCTGACATGTAGCTGTCAGGTACTCCAGCCACCACAGGGCATATTTGCAAGCAAGATATTCGCTTGACCTGGACTGCGGATTCTCTGGATCAGGTGCTCGAATCTCATTGATCTCTGCCATGATTTTGAAGGCTTCAACAAAACGCTCGCTATATTCACGTCTCTCCAGCGTCATCATGTCAGGGACTTTCCTGAAAAGCGCATGTGCTTTCAAGACCTCAGGCTTCTTCATGACCACAACCGACATCCCTCGGACAAGCTCGAAATGAATCAAAGTATTGTCCAGCATACTGCCTCGCAAAGCAGGTTGGGTCGAAGAAGCCAGTGCAAGCACCATGAGCAATATGCTGCAATATAGCAATGAATCATGAGATTCTCCATCCGGATCGATGTACGTCAAATCGTTTCTGAAGCGGCCAAATGCATGAGCCTGATACTCTAGTGCGGTACTGATATGCTGCGTCGACTCCTGCGGATTCTTGTGTGCCATCTCGAAGGCCGTGAGAGCGAAAATGCTGCTGAGTGAATAGTCATATTTCATAGCGACCTCTGGGACCTCCACGCGCCAGATCTCTCGGTCGTCGGAGATTTCTGATACCAGGCTTTCGAATGTGCTCGTCGACCAGCGATGCATGAGCCGAAGTTCGTCTATGTGTCGTACTACCGGTATTGATTGAGAAGCTGTACTGCCTTCTGAGGTTGAGTCTGGAGATTTGGATGAGGAACTGTCTCTGGCAGTGGCACCACGATTTGCGATAGCTGCAGGATCGGGCCATCTGCATTCGGTGGCGCGAGAGATACAATTGTGGCATACTGGATGCTCTTCCTGGGCAGCATTAGCTTGTTGCAAAACATGATGGTTGGCAATGGACCGAATCTGCGCGGGATGGAGGTCGCGAGTTTGTGAAATGAGAGTACCCAGCATGCACCGAAACTTACACCACATTTGACTCTACGCTTCTTGCACATAAGGCAGCCATGTCTCGACTTCAGATGAGAGCGTCTTGGCGGCATGGTTTGTCGAGGTCTTCAATGATTAGCTTCGCACGCCAATGAAGACTGCAGTCACAGCCAGTGTGCGCGACTTCACGCCTTATAGACTGTGAATGTTCGGATGGTCAGCATTGACGACATTCGTGGTCTTGCTTAGATTCAGCGCGAATCTTCAGCCGCAGCTCGGCGTGCAGCAATTCGGCGCGGACCCTGCATCGTGTTCGGGGAAAAAAGGACAGCACCACGCACTCCAGTCTTGCAATCTTTGTTCACGCCTCGTTTGTTGGATTATGAGATTTGACTATGTCTCATGCCTGCAGAATTGCCTTCCCAGTAGCAATTCTGCCCGCAAGCGTCGACACATCGACATCATCCTGCCCATTGCACATGCCCTGTCAACTACGAGGTACTCCATCGTCAACAAGTGACCAAACTTTACCGACAAACACTCCGTATAGATTCCGTGCCCTTGTAAATCGACCAGGCCCTCAGTGCAGACAGTGGAAGAGTGGAGTGAAAGTAAATGCTGTACCATCCTTCTTGTCATTGCACTCAATGGTCCCAGCATTGATGGAGAATGGCGTGCAGCCGGCGGCATAGCCATCTGCGCAGGCAATTTTCCCCGGTGCCTGACCACTTGCATCTACATAAAAGCACTGCTTCTGCCCTGGGATACTGACTGTAAGTTTCTGAGGGTATATATCGTCGAACTCGGCTTCTTCGACGGCGAGTGGTGGTCCGGAGTCACACATCGAGGAATTGAAGGTTCCTGCGCCACCGACCCAATATTTCCTCAGTGGGGTCTTATCGTTTCCCCTGTGTACCGATTTGACCCAGATTTCGAATACCACTGTTGGTGTAGAAGTGGATGCGGGCGTGGTTGTTGCCGTCTGAGATGCTGAATTGGTTGCATGAGTTGCTGGGGATCCAGCCACGGGGATGAGAGTAGCGCCCATCGTAGGTGCGCCGCAACCGCTTGTCACATTGCCGTTGACTTCGGTCACTGTATAAAAAGCCAGCGTCCGGTCGTGGTCGCACGTGCAGAAGACAGCTGCTGTCCAGTCGGACTGCGAACGGCTCGGCCCTGGAGGCGTTGTTGCTGTGAACGTCTCGCAAGATGTCGGCGGGCCGTGAATAGTGGTCATAGGCATGTACCCCCTAGGGCCGGCGGCGCCAGCAGTCTCGTTAAGGCACCAGTAGACTTTGCCACCATCTGTTTCCATCGAGTCAGCGGGGTGATGCGTTTGTCCTCCGTTGCACGCGCACACTGTCGAACGACTTGTGGAGAAGGTGCCAGATTCAGTCACAGTGACGTCGTTCACAGTCAATGAGCATTGTGTGATCACCGGTGGGCTAGTGGTCGACGCAGCGCTGCTTGTTTGAGAGACCGTGGATACGTGAGTAGTCAAAGTGGTTGATTTGTTTTCGACAGTGCTTGAAGTGACGCTGCCGATGGACATGGCTGCACCGATCCAGAGTGCAGCCATCAAAGCACATTTCGAAGATACACGACGCATCTTCACAGTCGCAAGTGAGCTGGAATCCTGACAGAGACGAATTTCACTCCAAATAGTAGGAGTCTGGAGGCATTCAAGTCGTGATCCCCGTTCAGGTCGATGGTAGAGGTGGAGCAGAGCTGTTGTGCTTCTGGACTGTGGATGAGTCGGCGTGTTCGCGATCTCGTCGAGGCTGTCGTGCACTGCCGCTGTGGATCTGACAGCAGCAGTGTTGATTTTGAAAGGTCAGCAAGTCAGTGCCCCAATGTCGTTGAGATTGTGGACGTGGGTAGATGAGGCGGTTGTTTGAGCAGAGTATCACGGCGAAGAGAATGTGTGCAGATTCAATGTTTATGGCCATGATGGCTTCAGTTTGAAACCTTTACCCAACGTGTCACGCGCGACCAGCCATCGCTCAGTTGAACAATCTTGAGTGAGGCTTGCTATAATGTGGCCGTGGACAGGCAAGAAACAGCGAGGACCTTCCGCTTCTGTGCCTATCTGTGAAGAAGGATGAAGTCGCGTCGCATAAGCATACATTGGCTCGGCATATGAACCAAAGGCAAAGGCAGGGCTCCGCAAGAGGCAACGAGAATGTTCATTTTGCTCCTCAAAGTAGATAGAGATGAAGTATGCCGCAAGAAGGAAGGAGAGATGAGCGAAGAAATGAGATGAGCTTGGGTCAGTGCTCGCTTCGGGCCGTGGGAACCAAGCGGACGATCTGCTCCAACCCCACTGCGATCATCTTGACCATCTCGCCATTACATCCAACAGCCTGCCCATTGATGCCAATCTTTTCTGCTTCGATGTGCTATTGATCATGGAAGATAGCTTGCCAGAGGACTGCATGCGTGCAGTAGGCGATGGGCCATGATATTCCACGTTTCACAACCCGCGTAGGACAATGAGTCGCGGGCTTCGCCAACGGCTTTCCTCCACTTACCACGGCACCGCACATTTAGGTCTGCTATAGGCTTTGCACACGCCTCGCTACCACGCGATACGCGAGCTTGACAAGTCAGTTCCCTGGGACTGCCACTATGAATCGCAACGGCCTTCCGTTCATGCAAAAGGGACCTGTGAACTACTTGATCACAATGCAGCACATTTCGCGCGACGCCAGGAGTGACACGACACGATTCGCGCTTCACTGGGTGACAAGACTGAGCCCCACTTCCCACGCGCAAGACAAGACCACTTCCAGGAAACACTAGAGCGTTCGAAGAGATGGGATGGGTCGCCCATGCGACCCCAGAGCTCGATAGAGAATCACGATGGCGCGCTATCTTGGCTACGACGGTGGTCTTCACAGTCTTAATGATCGGAGTCGTTGCCCTTCGCTTCTGGATTCGCCGGCGAATACTGCACCGGGAAGACTGGCTCACGCTGGCCACAATGGTACAATCTTCATGCGAAATGTGTCATAATCAAGCTGACCCATCGACTACAGTTTGTGAGCGTCATCTACAGTGCCGCAGTGATTTTACAGACGCGTTACGGGCTAGGTCTGCCTGTGGATCGCCAGCCGCCACAGAATTGGCGCAACTACATGCTGTCCAACTATGCCTCCCGTCCATTCTACATCTTCGGCTTGGCCGGATTCAAGTTGGCTCTGTGCATAAGCTACTTGCGCATGACGAAAGGGAGTACGGATCACAACTACAGGCGCTTCATCATTGCCGTGGCCGTATTCTCGACCTTTGCGCACATGGTCTTCGTATTGCTGTACCTGTGCCAATGTGTTCCGGTATCGGGCTTTCTGTCACCTCGTATATTGCACATGCTAACAGAATGCCAGATCACCAAAATGTTCGACAGGGCAATCATTGGAGAGTGCCTGCCGTTTGCGCCACTGAACTATTCGATATCCGTCGTGGTCATCGTATGCGATGTCACGATATTCCTTCTGCCTATACCTCTGATACAACGGCTGCATCTGGAGCGGGCAGTGAAGCTTGGCTTGACCATCGTATTTGCCTTGGGTCTTCTGACGACTGTATTGTCAATCATGCGCGCTTCCCAGATCCATCGCATAGCATACGAGGATGGCGACACCAGTTACTTCGAGATTAGAAGTGGACTGGAATTGAATATTGGCGTAAGTTGCTTTCTGCTTGTGGAGATGGAACTTTTGCTGATGATCATATGACCAGATCATCACGTCTTGCCTCCCAGTACTGCGACCAGTGCTACGTTTGGTTCCACGCAAAATCATTTCAATGCTTCCATTTGCGTCTACCGGTAATGCGCAGGAGTCCTCGCATGGCGGCGTGGAACTGTGCGGAGACTATCCCGCCATCCAGACCATCGGAGGCAGCTACAAAATGCAAAGCCAAAGTGGGCGTAGCTGGCGCAGCCACAAGTCGCCACACTGGTTCAGCAAAAACAAAGACCAGACAGTATCTTCGGCCACGCGACAGCTAGAGGAACTCGACGACTACGATGAGCTACCCAGCCGGCGAGCAAGCACCATCCAAGCACCCCACAGAACATTATCGCGCCAATCCACATCGCGTCCATGGGAACACAGACACAGTGCAACGAGAGCAAGTCTGATGAGTCAAGACATGAGCATACTCTCCAATAATTCCGACAGCGCCTCACAAGCGGTTATCCAAGGAGGGGGAAGACAGAGGTGGGAGCAAGCCGATGGCAGTGGACGATGGGAAGGATTTGGAGGAGTAATCAAAACGGTCGAGCTAGATGTAACGAGCGTGCCGGCCACGTGCTCGAACAATACTGGCGCTGGAGAATTTGGGCGAGGTCTTACGAGAAAGGATGAATGGGAGGAGACATTGCCTCTGCCCAAGCCTCTAAGATCACGAGCTACCAGTTCGGTGTCGAATGTCGGGAAAGAGAATACGTAATGTTGATTCATCACTGAAAGTGTTTTGGCCTTCACTCAGACCCATTTCGCAATGTTGTGACCAACCGATGCAGCAAGCCTAGCGCGCGTGTGGTGTCTCCTTCCTTCAGACATGCAGTAAGAGGGAAATTCGACTCAGGCGACACATTCCCCAAGTACTGAAGGTTCATTCCCAGTGCATGCGTGAAAAAAAGTCGGATTCAATGTCCATAGAATTTGTAACTGTTCATCATGACACTGCGCTCCTGGTAACGCTCAACGCACCTCGTACCTCGAACGCCATATGCATCTCCCATGTATCGTTAACCCATCATGCACAACACCGACGCCGCATCACGCTCCTTCACTGCCAAACTCCTTTGTCCATTCCGAATTCCTGTCCAAATCCTCCTTGCTGACAGTCGGTCTTGAGGCTTTGATGGCCTTGACGAAATCCTTCACTTGAAGAGGTGGCTCAAGTAGCTCTTCTGTCTCCACCTGTGTCCAGTTCATCTCCTTCGCACCAGAATCTCCAGGGCTGCATGGGGTCAATTTGTTGAGTTTCGCTCCAGTTTCCGGGTCATCGACCTGCACTTTCTTGTAGTGTGTCGCAGTCTGAATTTTTCTCACAGGTTGCATGAGCGCATCTTGGACGGCGATGGAGATATCGGATCCAGAATAGCCTTCCGAGTATTTGCCTAGTGTCTTGTAGTCCTCTGGGGTCAGCTCGCATGGTGTGCCGCCAACAGCCAGTTCAAACATCTTGCATCGTGCGGGAAAGTCGGGAAGAGAGATATGTACTCGTCGTTGAAAACGTCGTCGGATAGCAGCGTCGAGTTGCCAGGGAATATTTGTTGCGCCGAGAATCAGGACACCCTTGGAGTCGCGCCCCACGCCATCCATTTGTACCAGCAGCTCAGTCTTGATACGACGCGAAGCTTCAGACTCGCCTTCGCCTCTGGGTCCACATAGCGCGTCGATTTCGTCGATGAAGATGATTGAGGGCTTGTTCTCTCGCGCAAGATTGAAAAGTTGTTTCACAAGTCTGTTTGTTCAGTCAGCACCTCCTGTCCAGCCCATACTTTACTCGTTCAAACATACCGTTCTGACTCTCCCATCCACTTCGACACCAGATCTGACGAAGACACACTGAAAAATGTGCTATTCGCTTCCGTCGCCACTGCCTTCGCAAGATACGACTTTCCTGTACCAGGAGGTCCGTACAGCAAGATACCCTTCCATGGCTGCCTCTTCCCTGTAAACAGATGCGGAAACTTGATCGGTAGAATCACAGCCTCCTTCAGCGCCTCCTTCGCTCCCTCCAGACCGGCGACATCCTCCCACTTGATGTTCGGCTTATCTGTCAAGATGGCACCAGCCAATGCGCCTCGCAGCTTCTTCGAGTCGGCATCCTGCTCATCGTCGTCGCCTTTTGCTTTCCCGCTTCCGTTCGACGCAGAGCCGTTAGCTCCCATCGCAGCAGGTTTTCGCTTTCCATCTTGTTCTGCCAAATGATTCTTCAGCTTCTCTGCACGTTCCATGTACTCTGCCGCCTTCTGTCTGATCATTTCCTTTGACTTTTGGTTCTTTTCCCATTTGAGTGCGAGCATGAACAGCTCGAGGGCGGAGTAGTATTGTTGGTATGCCTTGTCATAGTCGCCGGCGGTGTCGAGTTCTATAGCCTTCTTGACTTGCTCTATCGCACGGCCGAGGAAATCGGTGTTTGACATGGTGGGTGGTTGATGTTGCTGCTCGAGGCAGCGAACCGGAGAGGGACGGTGCTATGAGGCGGGAGCCAGATTGTTCCAGAAGTCGATGTCGATGTGTCAGCTCTTCATAAGCGTTCGGAGGCCGTCGAGATGTTGAGTCTGTTACTCTTCCAGCGCCGAAGTCGAGACCAGCACGATGTCACAGGCGGAGCGAAGCGAGATGGCGGGGAAACAGAAGCGGCAAGTTCTGCCGATGTCGCAGACTTCACTTCAGATTCGAACACCACAATTCATCGTCACGCACATTGACCACCTTTCTCAATAAACGCACCACTTTAACTCTGGTCAACATGGGAGATCGTGCCAAACTACAAGCTCTTTCAGACGAGTACCAAAATGTACAAACACAACTCAGCGAACTCATCTCCGCGCGACAAAAACTGGAGTCGCAGCAGCAGGAGAACAAAGGCGTGCAGAATGAGTTCAAGAGCCTAGCTGAGGATGCGACCATCTACAAGCTTGTCGGTCCAGTGCTACTCAAGCAAGATACGACCGAAGCGAAGAGCACTGTCGACGGACGGTTAGAGTTCATTGAGAAGGAGATGTACGTCTTGTTGTCTTCATTTTGCATCCAATTCCGTCTTGTCGCTTACATTACTTCGCAGCAAACGATTTGAGGAGAACATCAAGTCTATGCAAGATAAGAGTGAAAGCAAGAAGATGGAGGTAAGCTTCTCACTCATACACTATTTCCTGCCCCTCCGAAGGGCAAACGCTCTTAATTTCGCCGCCTCGACCCCCATCTCCTTCAACTCTGTGCTGATGATTTGCCAGATCATGCAAATTCAGTCGCAGATGCAGCAGGCTCCAGCTTCTGCCTGAGATCTGATGACCTAGCATGCGACTTTTCTTCCAGGCGGTCTTCTGGTCGGCGCCACCTGTGGCATCCTACACCGAGATGGCAACAAGCGTTCCGGAAGATTGAGCCACACATCATGCTCATACGAAGTGCGGGCCTTGAGCAATTCTGTTACCATGCATCTACAGGCTTCCATCTGAAGACTGTGCCTTGGTACGAACAGCGGGGAGCTCTTCCACCGCGAGTGATCACACGCGGTTCCGCTCGAAGCTCTCCGCGGCTGCAGCTCGTCGTATAGAAGTCGTGGCCATATGACCGGACCATCGATACTGCCAAGCGCACAGCTGGCCAAGCATGTTCTTGAGGTCCAAACTCGTCTAGGGACGTTGCTCAGATCGGTCCTGCTTACGGCCCATCAAAGACTCGGCACAGTCGGAGAGATACACTATAACAGCCGCGTCTACGAATCGCTTTCAGATGTTAATCCCCCTTCCTAAAGGTGCCGCAGCTTTCTCGAACTAGTGCCAATAAGAAGTCAACGAGTCGGACGAAAGAGACACCTCAGAACTACAGCGGAAAGTGAAATGTACCAACCGCATAGCTTCGTACGCTCAGAAGTAGGGCCCCATATGTCCTTACTCACGCACCACTTATATGTAGATCATGCTCACTCTCAATACGACCAGTACTCAATTATCCACTCCTTTGAGGATCAACAGCAAGTTTAGCCGATATAGATGCCAAGCATCGACATCAATCAGCCGCTCGATCTCGAAGGCAACAACATGAACGCATCACAACCCACGCACCGACGACAAACATCGGCTCCAATCCAAAGTTAATACCAAAACTCTGCTGGAATCAGCCTCAACTCACCATCCTGCCAAGATTAGCCCTCTAGAGTACATCAACAATGCCCACAGCATTCATTTCTGGCCCTTTGGACATAGACCAAGCCTATTTCGATCAATATTACCGCCCTCGCATCGACACCGCCATAGCTGAATCTCACAACTTCATTATAGGCCCTGTATCTGGGATCGACACCCTCGCGTTGATCTACCTTACTTCTCACCCCTTCGTCTCCGCTACTCAAGTTTCTGTCTATATGACCTCCTGGGAAGCACCTCTCCACAAACTCCGGCTGTCAGAATTAGGTGTCAATCAAGTGATATTGGGATCAGATGTCGTGATGACACGAGAGCGGGATGCGGCAATGACACGAGATAGTGATTACGATATTTTGAGGTTTCGAACGGAGAGGGAGTGTAAGGAAGAATATGGAGGGGTCTGGAGGCCGAGGGTCAGTAATACGGAGATGAATTGGAGGAGGCGAAGAGGGGAGGGAGGAAAGGTCGAGTATGTGAGACATGTCGGAGAAAGTGAGAAGAGTGGCGAATTGGGTTGGCAGAGAGACGATAACGGAATTGAAGTGTGTGTTGGAAAATGTGATGGGCATCGAAGCTAAAAAGTATCAATTCGGGAAGTATGGCCACCGAGAGACATCACCTGACAGTAGCGATTACGGTGCGAGAGCAGGAGTCATATCATCCACGTGGAGGAGATCTTGTTCCGCCGCCCTTACATCTGTACTATGCGGACCCTCTAACATCGCCGTCTCGCCTTCACTTGCGCTCTCGCTGGGCTCTCTAGCCTCATGTAAATCATGCGTCTGATACAGCAAGGCCTTCTCGATCGCCTCGGCCATTTTCCTGTTCTGTGCGCAACGGCGCGGATGCGAGCGGCTGCAGGGCTCGATTCCCACGTGAGAACTTGGTTCACGCCCACATGGTTCTTCATGACCCCTGGCACGTCTGGATACGTCAGTGGTATAGACAGCAGCTCAGCTCCCGTGCTTCTTGGCGAGATATGCCTCTCTCTTCTCCTTCATCGTTGCGCTCCCCATCACCGCTGTCCGTGTTGTGCGTCCTCCTGGTCTTGGGGCGGGTGGTGCCGGCTCAGATTTGGCAGACTTTGCCTTGGGATTGCGAAGTTTGAGCGTGGCCTTGGGGTTCTTGTCCACTTTCGCTGCTTCTGCCTTTCGAAATTGAGCGACTCCAGACGCAGTGTTTGGCTGGGTGGCTCCGACTTTGGTCGAGTCTCGAGGAGACACCTTGCGCCTCTTTGGCTGGGGAAGAACACTCTCACTTGTATCGACAAGGGAGTCGACCCGCTTCACTTTCGCGCTTGCGTCACTGGTCTCACTGGCTGCCTCCATTTCTTCGGACAGCGGCTGAGCTCTGTTCTGCGCCCTCCATGCCCCAACATCTGCCAAATTTGGCCTGGAAGGAGCCAACGGGTTGTCCCAGTTCACCTTGACAGTGCCTGGAGGCAGCTTCCACCCATCAGCAAACATTACATGCTTCCAGACCTGCAGCTCCTGCTGTTTCGCCTGGAATTCAGCCAATGTGGCATCTGTGTGGTCATCAAAGACTCCGGTCGTCATCATAGCCCAATCTAGGGCGCCAGGGGATCTTGGGCGGCGTGGAGGCTGTACTGGCAGCGAGGAAGACACTTGTCGAAGAGAGAGGCTGATCCGCTTCCCCTGATATTCCTCGTTTCTGCCACCGTGCATGCCCGCCAGAGCTTCCGCCAACTCTTCGCCCTCCAAGGCATCAGATCCGTCATCCAGGCCAAAATCCATCACTCCTGTCTGCTGAGCGACCTCCCATCTGGAAGACAGCATGTCCTGAGCACGGAGAGGGCGGGTGAGAGAGGTTCTCTCGCTGCTTGTGCCAACGATGGTAGCCATACTTACGCTGGTAGCTACGATTTGCCTCTGAGAATTGCTTGCTTCACGCGATTGCTCTCCAGCAACTCTGCTGCGCTTACAGATGGGCAGATTCGTAGAGATACAGAGCTTCGAATTCGATTCTCTCCGGAAATCGATCGCTGTGCTTGCCTTGTCGAGAGCTTTTCGGCTGTGCTTAGTAGTCTCGAGGTGCGCGGAGAGTTGATCTGTCGCGTCCTCTTCTCTGCAGGACTGTCTTATCCTCGTCTTATTGAAAGCTACGCTGCTGCGCTTCGTGGTGTTCAGATACGTGGAGAGACGATTCGCCGTACCCGCGCTCCCAAATCTATCAATTTGCAGAGATTATCTGTAGTATGCGTGCGTATGTGGTGCGTGCGGAATTCAAGGAGAGTGTGTAGTTGGCGATAGCAAAAGACTGTGTATACCGCAAAGATGTGAGCATATGAGAAGACGGGTGAGACCTACTGAAGCATTTATTCTTCAAAAATGTTGTCTTCAAAAAGAAGGTATTGTCAAGACTCGAGGCCACAGACAAGTGGGACTCGGTGTTGCTAATAGACAAGTATCGAGCCACGGCTCGCGTGGGAAAAATGCGAGAATTTCATGGTTCATGGTGCGAAGCGGACGACTACCAATCTTCTGGTCTGGTAGGAGAAAAAGGCAAAGGTCTACTTTTGAACTTTGATTCCAAGTACCGATGGCACATATTAAGCTGAGAGCCAGCACTGTTCTCGAAGGAACCAGACCTTTACTGGATATGTGAAGCGAATCGGCCAAAGAACTGTGACTGTCAGCACCAGCAAGGCTAGAAGGAGGCAGGGAGATGAGAGAACTGGGAAGACGGGAAAAGCCTTTCATGAGGAACTGTACCCTGTATCCAAGATACTCGTGAATTGGAGATAACCCGCCATGCTTGAACGCTTGCAAAAAGCACATGCCCGTCCCAATCACCCAAACTGTGTTGTCCACCCACTAGGTATCGATGCTGAAGCCCTGTGGCCGCTGTCTCTACGCAAAATTTTAATCAATGCAACAATTCAACCCAAGCTTTCTGATCATCGTAACAATCCGTAATGCATGTCCCAACTGCGGCTGCTGTGGCGGCGGCTTTCTTTTGTACTACGCTTGTACGGCCCCACCTACTGTGTCGTGTCCGTTGGTCTGCTCTTGGCGAGCGAGATATTGCTCTCGCATGACATCGTAAAGGAACATAAACTGTGCCTCGCTCTGGACCATCATCATGCGTTGCTGCCGCAGTTGGTCAACAGTGTCGAGGATCGGATCATCTTCAGGGCCGACATTGTCCAGCTGGCCAGTCAGGAGCAGACTGAGTAGGTAGTCTAGCGCAATAAAGGTGCCTGATCGACCAACGCCAGCAGAGCAATGTACAATGCGCGGGTTATCCTGATCGGTCTGAACAAGGTCTTCTGCGAAAGAAGCACCATTCGCGGTTGCGCCAGTGTCAGTGGAGGCTTTGCGGTTTAGTCGTGCCGAAAGTCTGATCAACTGCACCAAAGCTCGGCGTTCCTCGCCTTCGGGCACCAGAAAGTCGGGCCAGCCCGAAAATAGCAAGTGCTTCACTTCCATCTCACGAGAACCATCGTCATTCGTCGACGTCTTCACTTTCATAGTCCGGATATCGGTCCTCGTTTGCGCATCGTGCTGTATGTCCACCAGGTCCACCTCTCCTTGGAAGCCGTCATCGTACTGCGCATCGGGGGGAATGACCAGCGTTTCCTGTTCCTCATTGAGTGGGTAATACTGGAAGCATTTCTCCCTTCCAGCCTCATATGTTTGCGTGAGCATGACAACCACCGCGGGGCTTTGCAATTCCCCCACCACCATGCGATAAAAGTGATTGACACTGGTATCCTTGGGACCTTGCGTGGAGATGTATCGCCTCTTGCCCAATCGAATGGGTGACGCATTGATGTAGTCTGAAACTCCCTCAGCCACTTTCAGCTTGATCCTGTTCTGGGCGTATGGCTCGACGTTGAGGTATCGATTGCGCTCTTTGACTGCGTCATCGTTCAAGCGGGCGAACTGTGGTAGTGGGTCGTTGGGATCGAGTGGGTGCTGTGTCCCTTGGAGGAGGCGATTCCGCTGCTGCCATTCGAGGTCGATAAACTTGTTGTGCAGGTCGACTCGAGTTTGCTTGAGGAAGTTGGGCACAGCGGAGGCGGCCATGTGGTGGTGGGTGCGGGAGGAGGCAGAAGGCGGGTGCGCGCATGCGGCAGCTGTTCTTTATGTCGTCGGCCAAGTTCTGAGACGGCAGTCAGGCAAGGTGAGATGAGATGGCGGGGCAGCGGCGAGGGAGGGGATGAGGGGAATTATAGTACAAATACAAGTCGGGAGAGAAGAGGTGAATGGGAGGGCGGCGTCGACACAGAGGCCTCAATTCGTGAAGCTCGACGTTCGCGGCCTCCAATCATACAATCTGAAACCGACGCTCCAAAACTCTCGTGTTTCGCCATCTGCAGCCTCAGCTCCGAAGCTCCGACGAACCGCCCATCCATGACAAGTCTATTCTCGGACGCTTCTCTGCAGCGTGCGCCCATCAACCTTTGGTCATCGCCGCAAACCACCCGTGCAGACGATGACCTGAGGCAATCGGAATGCCCAAACAGGTATACTGCACGACGCGCATGAGACGGGAAGCATCGTCAACTGCATAGCATAACAAAGCTCGCCACTGCCGAGTCTTGCCGTCTACTATAGTTGGCTGCGGCAACTGACATTCTACCATCTTCTCCGTCCAGGTGGGGCAATCTTGTTGGTCGTCTCGCATGTATACACAACAATAGCACATCGATCATGGCTCCGTGGCTACGAGTTCTCGAAGCCTACGCCGTACAAGCCCTGCTCCGCACTCCGGCCTTCCATCGCGGAGTCGAGAAGGTTGCAAAGCAGGTGCATCGCATCCGCCACGGCCTTCCTTACGAAGAACCTGGTGGCACGAATATATCCGATCCATCTCAACCGACTTTCCGAAAACACTTCCTCGATGAACTCAAAGGGCAGCTTGGGCAAGCAGAGCGAGAGGAGCTCGAAGGAGCGATGAGGACCAAGGGCGTGAACGAGGATAGCATCAATGCACGAGGCGCTGTGGGAGACGCCGATGCGGAGCGAGCAGAACAAATCTGGCAAAATATGCAGCGGAAAGCAGGACAGACTGCTACGAAAGACAAGGCAACGACAGGGGAAGAGCAGATAAATGCAAACCACGCGTGGAAAGAGGCACAGGAGAGATTGAATGGGCAACCGAAACCTGGCTTTATGAGTGCATACATGGATGCTATCAAGGAGCAGATTCGAAATGGCAAGCCTCCGAGATGAGAGTCGTGATGACCAGGCGACAACTTGACAATGACAAGACGAATTCCGACAATGCCGTCAAAGACATTGAAGGTGGCGATGAGAACACGAGGGGCCCTCTTCAAAACCAGTCCAAATGAGACGAACTCTGCCAGAATGCAGCTTCTACTTCAAGGTCCGGGAAGCACCTCAGGCTCCACTCCGGCCATCAAAGGATGCGAGTCGCACGTCCGCTATCGAGACGCACTCAATGTCCGACGTAGTCCAAATGGACTATCTACTAAGGACCAGCACGCGCTTCCATGAAAAGCACGCTCGTCGAAGCCGCACTCGGACATCGTAACTTTCTCGCCGCTCAAGAGACAAGCAAACAGCCTCGCGCGTCACATGGATGTCCATAGTCCAGGCAACCAGATGTTTGGATCAAAGGCGGCCGAACTTTACAATTTGCTTTCAAGATCCTCCGAATCATCCAGCGCCGGAATGGGAATTTTATAGCTCGGATGTCTTCTTCTCTTCAATGAGCGGGAATGGATTCAAGGATAGAGAGAAAAGCATTGAGGATAAGCACAAAATATACACACGTATGTATATATGGATAATCTGTTAATCTGATGCTAAAATATGCCCTCATCAAAAACACCTTGAGTCACAATGTTCTGCTGCAGATGATTGATCTCTTCGCAAAGTTTCCTTTCGTGTCGACTTCCACTCTGTTCTGTCTGCGGTCAAAGCGCCTCTTTGCGCCTGCTCTGCTCCATGCCAAAATCTCCGGCTTTCCAAAATCCTGGCTCCAGTTCGAAACGCCCCTCAGCAAAGCAGCAAATGATATGGACAAAAACATAGTCTTCCTCACTCACGTCCTGGGACTAGGACGAAACAGTCACCGGCTTTCCGTTCAACCTCTCTGGTTGGCTCTTGCTCTTCGCTCGCAAAAAGTCTTCGACTTGTGCCTGCGTCAACTCATCCACTCGAGGATCCTCCTTCACAACCTCTTCTTTCTTCTCCTCCGCTTCATGACCAGCAAGGCCCACCGTCTCTGCGACGCTCTCCACAGCGTTCACAACGACGGCCTGTGCTTGTCCGGCATATTCTTGCACCTGCTCCACTATCCCAGGTTGTGGATCCTCCTCCCTCGTCAAGGGAGTCTCTTTAGGCGCTTGCCCTACAGTACGAGGCTCCATAACGCTGTGCTCGGTTCCTTGCCCGTCGATATGTGTGTGCGGTGTGCCAGAGGCGAGTTGGCCCTCGGCGTGTGTATTAGTTTGCTGGGTTTGTTTCGTGGCAGAGGTGCCTTGTCGGGCTCCCTCGGGCGGATGGGCAATGGCATTGGCGGGATCGGCGTAGGGGACGGTGTATGTTCCTTGTCTACTTTCGGGTGGAGAATGTGCATCTGGTGATTTGCCAACGTCGTTGATAGGGTCGGTTTCGGGCTGCTTGTCTGCTGGCAATGCAGACTCTTCAGTGGTCTGTGGGTTGACATTGTCTGCGGACATGACGTTGGGGTTCGTTGCGGTCGTGGACATGGCGTCGGGGTTCGTTGCGGTCGTGTTGCTTGCGGGGTCGAGGTTCGCGCCTGCAGTGCTGTTGGAAAGTTGTGCCTTCTCCTCCTTGTTCAGCTCAGTCTTTGCGTTCTGCCCGCTGACTGTTGCGAACAAGGCGGATTGTGTTCTGTTCAAGGTCTGGCGCCCAGGACTTAACGATAACTTGGCCACGCCAGCTTCAGGATGCAGCCCCGCAATGATGCGTCTCCGCGGTTTCCCAGCTTCTGTACCAATTGCAATCGCTACCAAGTCTCCGTCTTCGTCATACTCCCATTTTATAGGTCCTGTGGGCAAGGTCTTGTGTCCGTTTTCTTCTATGACTTCCTTCCAGCGCAGGCTTTCTGTTACATTCGGTCCCAGATATGGCATGTCTCCAAAACTCCAATCCAGTTTCCCGCCGTACTTTTTGGGAATGTTTTCTACATTAATCACTTTTGACAATTCCGAGAGCATATTCTTGTCGTTTAATATGTAAATTTTGGACACGGTGATTGGGTCGAACCAAGCCTTTGCCCAGTCCCATAATGTGTTGAAGAAGGAGGGGGCACCAATGACAAAGATGCGATCCAAGGTCTCCGGGTAATGTGCTGTCGCCAGAGAAGAACTGTCTTGCAAATGTGATCGCAAGGTCCAGAATTGCTTCAAGCCGACTTTGCTCAAATCCACGATGTTGGCACTCTGACTGACAGGCGTTTCGGTCGATTGCCGTTCCGGCACAGCGGAGCAGAGCGGAAGCACAAAGCGACACAGATTTTCGTATAGAGCGAAGAGGCGCAACATCTTACGAGGTGCCTTTGCCTTGATATCCATCTTCTCACCCTTCTTGGCCTTTTTTTCCTTTTTCCGGTCCTCATCGTTCTGGTAAGCATTGATGTCCTTTGTGTTCAGGTTGGCGACCTCAAAGACGTATAGCGGGATTCCGCGCTTGTCCATTCTGCCTGTCCATTGTGGATAGAGTCGCCGTGTCGCCTCGTACTCTTCGATATCTATGGTCTCGTATAGTGTGTCCAGCTGGTTCTCTTTCCGCCAGTCCTCGGTGGCTGAGAATTGGCCAAAGGCATCTTGAGGCACAAACTTCCTCGCACGGAGGTAGCGGAGCATTGTCTCGTCATCGTGGGAAGCGGCTGTTTTGTCGTCTCCCGGATCATAGTAGCCTTTTTGCTGAGCTATCGCTTTAAATTTATCCAATGCACCCCGCTGTCCTTCGCTGAGATGTCCAACATGTCCAGCAGGCCACTGCGATGCTGTCAGAGATGTGTTACTTGTGCAGAATAGACGTGGAGTGATACCTGATACGAGTTGACTCGTTTGAGTTCCGCACCGTCCGGCCGACTCATGCTGTCAGAGTCGAGAAGGAGCAGTCGGCGATTGTTGCGAATTCCACGGCAAATGAAGCAGCTGTATGTGCAGAATGACGAAGGCGATCCCCGACAATTTCACAGTCAGCAAAACGGCATGGCCTCCAGCGACGAGCTACACGCGACGGGATGTATGATGTGTACTTAGGGCTCACTCGGTGAGGGAAGGTGTTTAGTGCTGAGAGACAGCGCGAGGGAACGACTTTATGACGTGTGTCGGCATTCTGGTGTCATTGCTCACAAAGGATCGCACACGCACGCGCTGTGCGCGGATCTCGCATTGTCCGTTGTCCGTTGTCCGTGATCCGAAGATTTATGTATTGTCACCACGGCGGGCCAATGCAGGCTGTCATGTGCATCTTTTTCGTACAGAAACTGCACGTCTATATCTAAGCAGGCCCCCTTCATCCGGCTCTTCCGGCCTTAGGCTCGTCCAGAACCTCGTGCTTTGACAAAAGCAGATGAGAAATCACGGGGAACACTCTGCTATGCTACGGCCGAGCATGGCGGACAGTACTCTTCATCCCCTACACGAGCACTCCGCACCGCCAGTGGTATGCCAACACATCAGGCCAGCAGTGAGGTGCACAACAACCGTCACAGGATCGGTGGCGTTTTGCTTCACATCCTCTAGGAAGATACAGACCAGCATATGCAGTGCTGTCGGTCAGCTGCAGGCTAATCATGGTCGCATTGAATCCGGTCGCCGAAATGTGGGACCGAACGCTACGACTATTGCACTGGAAGAGTAATAGGAGCAACGAATGTGCTTGGCTGCTGTGGTAGGAGGTAGTCCACTGAGCAAGAGAGTAGGGCTAGGTACTTTCGTCAAAGGCTTCGCCGAGAGATGTGCAACTGCCGAGCCAAGGGACTTCTACGATGCTTTCCTACATTGTCGTCCAATTCGACTCGCTCTCTGAAACCGTACAACTAGTTAGGGGCCAAATACGATTTCGTGATCCTCAGTGTACAATGTGCACAGTGCTGTGAGCAGCTGAAGGTAAAAGTGAATCGTTTTCGCGTCATCGAACCAAATGACGGCATCGCGCTCTTGAGGCCTCCAGCTTCAACACCGCCGCTTCCGACTTCGCGAGTGCCACAACGCATTGTCTGCCACCTCGACATCTCCCCGCCGACATGAACAACATACTCGGCGCCGAAGACGTCCCGCCCATCTTCCACCTGCCAGACGAATTGCTCGAGCTCATCATCGAATACCTCCCGCCAACCGCCACTCTCGCATTTGGGACGACTTCGCGCCGCAGCAATAAGATTGTCTACGAACCGCTTGTCTGGCGGCGACATTGCGTCCAGACATGGAAGTACTGGCAGCCCGAACGCGAATTCAACGAAAAGCTGCACTCGCCGCCAGCTCAGACCAAATGGCGAATGTTATACAACGAACGCGCCAGGATTGATCGAGAAGCGACAGACCTCTTCAATGAGGCGCTCCTGACACAACAAAATCGATATGCACGGATGGAGGACATCGCAAACTATGGCTACGACGTTAAAGATCTCATGTTGAGGCTAAGGGACGAGACACCCGACGAGGCCGAAGATGTGCTTGCACGTCGATTCCACGCAGACGCTTTGTTAGGACAGATACATCGCGCTACTGCGTTGGAGAAATGGATGCGGCTGCAGCGACGACAGATGGTTCGATTGGAAGAGGTCCTGGGCGCCTACGACTTGTTCGTGCTCAGTGGGCAAAATGGCGACCTCAACGATATCGATAAGGAACTGGATAGGCTCGCTGAGCAGGTGCGGCATCGGAACGGCGACGATGGGTTTGAAGAGCTCAGTGTCCGACGGAAAGCTGTTCTCGTGGCCGAGTATCTGCGCTCTCAGGGTCTACTGGCCAATGCCGGGCATGAAAACTACCATGCATTACGGAACAATTTCTTGTCGATGGCTTTGTTCGAGGAGAACTATACCTGCTTGCCACTACAAGCTGTAGCAATATACTGTGCCGTTGCTCGCAGGCTGGGGATCAACGCCAAGCCTTCAAATTATCCGCAGCACGTACATGCTGTGATCGAGGCGCCTCCTGGAATGACTTTGGACGGCAAGCACATCATGATTATAGCAGGCGCGGAGCCGGAGTTGATGCATATGGACCCGTGGCGAAGTCACGAGGAAGTTCCTCTGGACCAGCTTCGTTTACGGCTACTGCAAATGGGAGCTCCTGACCATCAGCACACGCATCACCTCAGTGCCACAACCTCACTGGAAATGTGTCTACGTACAGGTCGTAATATCATGGCATCCGTTCAAGAAGCTCGCGAACGACATCGTGCAAGTGACGGCATGTCTGGTCCTGACATTGAAGCAGCGTGGTACAGTATGCTCTGGTCCATGATCATCCTTGGCGACAATAACAGCGCCAGCACTCTACACCGCCGACGCCAATGCCTGCCGTACCTAGTCGAGCACTTCCAAGCCCACTTTCCTGAAGATATCAGCCTAATTGAAAAGTATCTTCCGACCATGTTCGAAGGGGAACGTGAACACAGTATTCTCCTCCACCTCATCAACGAACGCCGCACAGACGACCGCAACAAGAAAGCCCCCACGTTCAGAACGGCCGAGACCGCAAATGTAACGTATCGCATCGGCACACACTTCCGCCACAAGCGCTACTCGTACGAAGGCGTCGTCGTCGGATGGGACAGACGCTGTTCGGCCGAACAACGCTGGATCGAACAAATGCGCGTGGATGACCTCCCGCGTGGCAGGGAACAGCCGTTCTATAACATCGTGTACGATCAAGACCCGACTCGTGCTCGGCTTTCACCCGCCAGCATGGCGAGACACTATTACATGGTGCTCTGTGTCGCTCGTGATGCTGACAATGCTGCGTCTTCTAGGGCCGACGATAAGAGTGTGCGGTACGTTGCGGAAGAAAACATCGAAGTCGTGGATGAGCCCGATGAGCGGCCCAGTGAGGTACTCATGGCTTTGGCGGGGAGGTACTTCAAGAGATGGGACCAGAAGGAGAGGATCTTTGTGAGTAATATCAAAGATGAGTATCCGGATGACTAGACTAGCGACGAACGGGAACTGTAGGTTTTGGAAATTTCCCTGGCACGAGTAAACGATGCAATGAAGATAGATGGTTGATATGCTGTCCTACAAGACGACAGGACACCAGGATATTAATTGAACTTCAAGAAAACATAATGTTCGGATCCTGTCGCTCCAATTCCTCGACCTTCCTCGCCACAGCTTCCATGCAGTCGTCCTTTTGGTAAACCAGCAGATCTGGCCATCCATGCTGTCGAAACACTTCTTCCACTGCCTTCTTCGCCCTGATCATATCATTTTTCGGGTGCTCCTCTTCCTCCCTCACCACGGCAAAAATCATCCTCAACTCTCCCTCCAGTCGTAGGGAGAAAATTCAATTCTCGAAAATGAAACTTCAACATCTCAAAAAAACTCCTTAATTCCCCAACCACATCTCAACCCCGAACCTGCATTCCGCCACATCTCCTCTTCAGGCGCATGATCAAAGGATTCATCTTGTATAGGTTTGAAAGGCGCATCGGGATGCATTGCGTAGCTTGCAGCGGCGGGAGGGAAATTTCCTCCTGGCCAGTAAATTACACCGAGATGAGTATCGAGGAACATTGCGTTCTCTCTAGCGGTGACGAGACCGACGACGTGGGGTGGGATGTGGTCCCATACGCCATTTGTGATGGCTTTGTAGAATTCTGCGGCGGGGGGTCTTTGGTGAAGAAGCTTTCTAGTGAAAGGATTAATTGAGCGATGGAGGAGTAGTCTGCGAGTTGGCAATGAGGTGCGACTGTTCAGGATCGTGAGCTAAAAGCTGAGGAGCCCGCGCGCTATGTTAGAGCATACCGTCATGGCCTAGGCCAGAAGATTTTACATATGGTAGGTGCCGAAGGAGTTCAATGACTTCGTCTGTCCTGCCTAGAGGTCGCATGTTTGTGATTGTGATTTCTTCCCAGCCTTCTTCAGGAGGAATAGCGACTTGTTCTGGGTCCAGGTAAAGCTGAGACAAGAACAGGGAATAATTCTGGAAGGCTGCTATAGTTGCTTCGCGAGAGTGAGAGATGTTGCACAGGTCTTTAGTCTCTGAGATTGATAGTAGTCCACCCTCGGATGCACAGTCGCATTCTGGGACATCTGAGTCGTTGTCCGACATTGTATGCTGAAGCAGAGGGTGGGAAGATGCAAGGTGATTTGAACCGTCTATCTTGCGTTCGTGTTGATATAGTGTTGGGTATCTAGTTTTCATTGCCGAGACAAGGCTACCTGTTGCCTACTTGCCTGGTGAGCTAGCGACTTGGCAGTGCCTGGTGGGTTTGGCGCCAACTCAATATCATGAAAAGCACCTCCACCGAGGTCTCTAACTCTTAATATTGCGAGGCTGGTTTCGATAGTCTCCTTCATCATGGCAGCACTACCGAGTGCTGGCCGCGTGGGATCTTGTGCATTGGTGGTTCCCGGCGCCCGGCGCAAGCATTCAACTTACTCTGTAGCGTGGTCTCCAGGAAGCACATCCCGCAGGAACCCTTCGTGATCATGCATATCTTGCACAGTCCTGCAACCGCGTCCTGACAGTGCAGCGACTCGTTTTAGCCTTGCGCAGTCCATGTAATCCAGTCAGAGCGGCGCCATCAGGCCCGCAAGAAGGTAGCGTGAGATCTGCAACAGGAACAGAAGGAGGCCACTGCTTCCAGATCGGGCGTCCGAGCATAGAATCCTGCTTAGTGAATGCCTTATGGGTTGAATCTCGCAGTAGGTGTAGCACTGCTTCCCGACCTTGGGTTTTTGTGTCCATGCGTGCATTTGGTTTCACTTTCCCTTCGAAGCTTGCGTCAAAGCATCGATCTCGGCCTGAAAGGCGCTCATCTCGGCAAGAATATCCTTGGACTGATTCGATCCAGGTGAGGGGATGGCCTGCTCGTTACTCTCTCCACTTTCTGCCACTTTCTGCAAGCTGGAAATGGACGCCGACCGCTCACTGTCGAAACTTGCTCCACGATGATGCTCGCCGCTTAATTTGCGTACATACGAACTCGGAGGGCCATCGAGGCTGGTTCGCTTCGAGCCAGGCAAACGACGAGGTGGTGGAGGGGGCGGTGCGGCAGCACCCGCCGCTGGTACCTGAGCTGACCTTAAAGCAGTGGTGGAATCGTCCGAGGCCTGACGGCTGACGTTGGAGCTCCCCTTGCTGGCTTTGCTTGGATGCCGGCGCAGCGGAGGAGGGGGCGGAGCAAGCTTGGTTTCGCTCGAGGTCGGCTGTACATCCTTGGGAGGTGGTGGAGGTGCTGGTTGA
The DNA here is from genome assembly GCA_013365195.1 of Cercospora citrullina. Taxonomy (NCBI): domain Eukaryota; kingdom Fungi; phylum Ascomycota; class Dothideomycetes; order Mycosphaerellales; family Mycosphaerellaceae; genus Cercospora; species Cercospora citrullina. The sequence continues at coordinate 243,775 of JAASFF010000198.1, forward strand.
CTGCTAGGATTGGCCTTCCTCGCAGGCGGAGGAGGTGGGGCAAGCTTGTTGGAACTCGTGGAAGCGACAGAGTCCGCTGGTGTAGGGATCGAGGAGTCCAGCGTCATATTAGAAAGATTGGAGCCGCTTCGCGCTCTGCCATGGCCAGCTCCAGACTTCCTCGTTGGAGGTGGTGGTGGCACAGCTTTCGGCGTCGGCGGCACAGTAGCGACCTGTTGATCTACCTGTGCAGGTACGACACTTTGCACGGGTGCTGGAGATGGCGATTTCTTGCCAGTGTCTCCTGGTGGCGCGGGAAGCGGTTTGTTGAGATCACTACCTGGTCTGGGTGAAGCTGATCTGAGAATTCCTGTGATGTGTTGTGTATGAACAGGAGGCGTTCTGGGCCCTGATGCCATGAAGCCCGGGGGTATAGATTGGTCGAAATCTGCAAAGGATACGGTCAGAGGCCCCTTTTGCGATTTTGGAGGAGCTGGTGGTGCCAGGTCATCGGACCTGCCGACGCCCATTAGTCCCGAGTGCTCGTTGTCGTCTTCGTCGGATGCCGATTCGTAGTCGTGAAAATCATCCTCAGGTGACTCTGGATGTGGGCCATGGCTGCGGTCGAACACCGAGGAAGTATCTGTGCTGCTGCTATTGCTGTCCGGTATCCTGGTCGCGCCTGGTGTTGTCGATAAGCCTGCTGGAACGGGCGCACCATTCATCAATATGTTTTTGAATGCATCCACGTCCAGAGTTGGTTTCGATCTCGTCTCTCCCCCAGTCATCTCTGCTTCCGTGCTTCCGTGTGATATCCTAGTCTCTTGACTTGCCAATGTCCTCGCAAATGGATTGTATGGCGCCTTCGTTGCTCCAGGAGCAGCATCTGCCCAAGTAGCATTGCCTGTGTTGCTGCCTGCGCGCTTCACGCCTGATCCTCCCATTGCTGCCGCGTCACTCTCGCTGTCGTCGTCTTCCAGGCCTACGTTCCTCCGGTCCACCTCTGGCGGCGGTGATTCTGTTCGACCAAGCGAGGTCCCCTCAGACAATCTCCTGTCTCCATTCTGCGAATTGTGCACCTCCTCTGGCGAGTGAGGAGGGGTCTGGATCACGACTCGTTTCGCCTTTGTCTTTGTCGAGGGCGTGGCTGCATCTGGTCAATCTTCTATTTCGCACGACATGGCGTCCGGCATGACACGCGGGCCTTCTTACTGGGAGCCGCGGCATCCGAAGCATCTCTGATTGTGTCAAAGATGCTGGCGGAGGCAGGGTCGGGATCTACGGGCACTCGCGAGCGGCGGAATGGGTTGCTGGACATTGCTGCTCAGCCGGAGTCACAAGTCAACCTGCACTGGCGCGGGCGTGGTCGGGCATGGGCAAGGCGGGCGGCAGACAAACAGGAACGAGGTGACATAGAGAGACAGACTCTCAGCAGCGCAGAAGTGAGTGAGCGACAGGCACCAAGACGAACGATCGTCATGTCCAGCCCGTCTGCACGCGCCAACATCCCAGCGAGCATCTGCTGCCGAACCCTGATGACTGGCCCCATCAGCACGAGCTGCCGAAACACTCTGTGTGACATCAACCAGAATCAGTCATCAAGTGCATCGGCGTGGGAGAAGAGCCGTCTTCCGCGGCGTCCTGTTTCCATCAAACAGCTTGGGCGAATGCTCCCAGCGGTGGTGACAGGAGGAGTCTGCACGCCGGCGATTATGCTGCTCACGGTCAGATCTGGCGTAGCTCAAGGACAGAGCTGACGGTGATGAATGATCGTGCATAGTGCTTAAGCTTACTGCATGGTGGCATTGCTAGAGGCATTCGCGTTGATGTCTAGTCGGCCGAGACCTCCTGGTGCACCTTCTATGTCTGTGTAAAGGCCAATATGACAGGTACAACTTGCTCAGCATAGCACCCGCCTTCATTGAACCAACCTGCAACAGAAGTGCGCTCAGAGCCAGAATACATTTCTGGCTATCACTTACTCCGTTGCGCCAACACAGCTGCAGGTGTCCGAAAAGATGTCGGGATTTGCTCTTCTGTTGATATTGCCGCTCTTCGCCTTCGCTGCCTTCTCGCCGAATGCTTCGGTTACTATCGTAAGCGACCTGGACGATGTTCTTCGCATAACAGAGCTCTGGAACCCATCGCGTGCTATCCGATACTTCTTTACGGACGATTTCCAGCCTGTCAAGGGCATGCCTGAGTTGTACAGAAGCTTCTCCCAAGTAAACGGAACAGAATTCGCTTACATCACTAATGGTTTCGTCTCTTGGTCATCATCATACACCTACGGCCTACAAGAACAGTATGCCTGCAATTCACTGTGGGGAGTCCACCCCGAAAGCATAAATACTGACGCTGCTATGAAAGTTACCCACCAGGAAACGCCTACTTCCGCGCCTTCGACCTATCCAACCTCAAAAGGCTCTTCAACGCCCGCCAGATTCACGCTCAAAGTCTCATTGACGAGAATCCCAACCGCAAATTCATTCTCGTAGGAGACTTTGCCACACCAGGCCTCATCAATGCCTACGCAAAACTCGCCATCAAGAACGCCCGCCAGATTCAATGCCTCGTCTTCCTCGACGTTCGCGCCACAAATCCCGCCAACTGGCTTGTGCCAACAACCAGGCCGCTAACAAACAAAGCCCTCTTCAACCGCTGGACCGTCTTCGAAACCGCCGAAGAATTCAGAAACGACAGTATTACCTATCTCAACCAACTCAAAGCCACCACGAACGAAACTTTCGGCTGTGGTTCCCTCACCTCCCGACAAAAGTCTTTCCTCGAGCTCATCGAAAACACACACTACAGCTCTGCAAAAGCGACAATCATGACTTTGACGAAAGGCTTGTCAGCTATGATGCAGTGTCTGATGATCCTACCATTTCGTCCAAGTCCTCTGTGCCGTTTCGATCGAAGGGAAGGGACATGGTACCCCTATTACAAAAAGTTCGAATCGGAGATGGAATTGAAGACGTGGAAGAAGCTGCCGAATACCGTTGTCAACGGGACAAAGTATGAGAGGATGTGTTATGAGGGTGACAAGTTTTGGCTTGTGAATGGGACTTGCGAGCAGAATTGAGACGCGCGAGTGCAGATTTCTGCAAGAGGTGGCAGGCTGAGTATAAAATTGAGGGGCTGAGAGTTTGGCATTGTTCAGCTGACAGTGCGGATGTGGGGGAAAAGCAGAATTTAGCAGCAGCGAGTTCGCGCGCTGAGCGAGACAGGGAGAGGCAGACGAGTACTGCTGAGTCATTGGCAGAGCAATGCTGACGATAAGCAGCTTTCAATAAGAATGGTCCTACGACGCTATTCTCGAATCCCAGTCATCGGCAAAGAAGTCGCTGCCTAGTTTGATGCTTCTCATCGCAGCCCGCATTCTCTCATTCGCTTCCCGAGCCGCTTTTTGTTCCTCTGCCGCCTTCTGAGACTGCGCCAGAGCTTGCAGATCCTTCTCATCGATTTCTCGAGCGACGGCGCTAGCGAGCTGCTTATCGAGCACCTGCAGAGCCTTCCATTTCATCTCCTCAATCTCGCTCGCCACGTTCTGCGCAGCATCCAGCTTCGCTTTCTTCGCGGCGCGGGTCTCATCTTCGCGTTGTGCTTCACGTTCCTTTCGCTTCTTTTCCACAAGTTCTTGACGTCGAGCTTTCTCTGCAAGGTAGCGGATGCTATGACCTTTTGAGATACCTTCTGGTTGCTCGACAACGACGGGGGGTGCGGTAAAGAAAAGAACTCGGCCGTAATCATCACGCTGATATTGCTCGCGGACCTCGGCGGGAATACTCAAATTGGCGGCGTCCGGCAGTGTGTAGACTTCGGGTGCAGGTGCTGCGCGGTAGTCTTGAGCGGGAGGACGAGGTGCATACGCAGCAGGAACTGTGGGCGCGCTTGACTGAGGAGCGTAGCTGTTGTTCGGTGCCATCGGACGAGGCGGAACTGTCTGTGGCTGAAGAGGTGTGGATGGCGCATAGCTCATTGGCGTCGCTGAAGGTGGGCGCGGCGCTGTCGCCGAAGCTGGCTGGTATTGCTGCACTCGAGGTGTGTACTGTTGTATTGGCATGGTGGGATTGGATGGTGCGCGTTGGAGCTGCTGCTGTGCCAATGGCTGCTGGTAGTTGTGTTGTGGTGTGGGCGGTATCTGTCGCGGAGGAGGAGTCGGCATCTTTGGCGGCGGTGGGGGCGTGGGCTCGGGAGGCGGCGAGTCCTTCTCGCCGCGAGGTTTTCTGTGCACAGCACCAATCTTCGGCGGCGCCCCTTCTGCTCCCCAAGTCACCTTTGGGAAGTCGTCCGTCTCCTTCTGATCATCCTTAAGCATGAAAGCGATCGGACTAGGATACTTCTTCATCTTGCGAGGATGATCAAACAGGTCCATCTCGTAGTCCTTGTCCCGCACTTCATCGGGTAGACAGCTGGCCCAGGTCTTGATCGTGTTGAATTGGTGAAGTGTCTCGTTGTAGCGCGATTGACAAACATAGATCTCTGTTCCCTCTGCCAAGCCCCGCGGGCGACCTTTGAAGTAGCGCGTGTAGAACATGACGAAGCATTTGCCTTCCACTTCTTCGAGACGATGATCACGATAGCGCCCCGTCTTTACGATCTCGTTGGCGAAGAAGTGCTTGTCAAAGCGATGGACAGTCTGCTCCGGCCTGTAGTACCAGCAGACGTTGACCATGTTCTCGCCCTTGGGGCTCTTGTAAGTCCGATAGACTTGACATGGTATGGGCTTTGTCAAGTCGTTTGGATTTTGAATGTGCACCCAGTCTCCGACTTTGTAAAGCTCGCCATTGTGCAAGACGCCGTTCGGTAAGGGTACCTTGCCCTCATCGTCTGCGAATGCATCATCCGGCTTCGCCTTCTCCGAGTCGTACAGCTTTCCAGCTTCCACTTGGAGCGCAACAGCATCTTTGTAGATCTGCGAATCATCCGTGTTGTACTGCTTGGCGTTGTTGAACATGAGATTAATATCTGCCATGAACTCCTCCAGAGTCTTGTACTTCTTCCGCTTGACCTTTCGCTTGAGCTGGTCGTAAGCCATGGGATTTTTGATCTCGTTGTAGTAATCCGGCAATTGTGCCTTATCCGGAAGACGATCAAAGTTCTTGATCAAGAGCGCGCCGCTCTTGTTTTTGGGCTTGCGAATGCCTTTCAAGATGGTTTGTATACGGGCTTCCATGGGCGTAAGGAGTTTAGGTGGCCTTCCTCTAGCACGCTTCCCATCCTCTCCGTCCTCTGCTCCTTCTCGCTTCGCTATAGATGTCGATCCTCGCGGGCCCTTCCGCTTCTTTCTCCTTCCGCCCTCGTCATCCTCATCGTCGTCGTCCTCGTCTGCATCCTCGTCTGATGACTCTTCTGCATCTCCATCCGCGTCTGCTGGGCCTGCCGCTTCGGCTGTCGGCGGCGCAGGCTCCACGAATGTCGGAATCTCGCCTAGGTCAGGCAGCACAGCTTGCTCTTTCGTGATTATCCCTTCCTGTACAAGCAGCTGCAGCTGCCTCTCGATCTCCTGCTTGACAACCAGCGCGTCTTGGAACGCACCACTTTCAGGGATATTGAACACCTGCGCGTTGTATGGGATGAGCGCAAAATCTCGAACGAACCCGCTGACGTCCTGGTACTCCTTGCGCGCGATCTTCCGTTTGATGGTGGAAAGTGCCATGGGCTCCTTGATCGTTTCATAGTACTCGGGCATCACGCGCTTGTTGATCAAGCGATGAAAGAGCTTTGTAGGGTCGAATCCGTCGCCAGTACGGAAATCGTAGATGTTGTTGAGCATCCGCATCATGGCCTGCCATTGCGCATCTGGAATTTGGGAGCCGTCGTTGAGCGGTTCGGTGGACGGTACCGGCGTCGAGCTGGGACTCCTATCACGGCCCTTGGTCGATTGCCGTCTCGAAGCCATCGCGCCTGTTGTGCAGATATCGAATGCTGCTGGAAGACGTGTGGCGCATGAAGCTGTCGCGAAGTCGCAAGTGAGGGAAGACGCGACCAGGCCGCGCGCCAAGACTAATCCCTGCAGCTGATCGTGCCCATTCACCTACACAATGACATTGACGGGAAGCCGCATTCATCGATCACATCTCGTGAAACACAAGTACAATACAGCGCATCAATAGCATCAAAATCTGACGATAGTTACAAACCGATTCACCTTGTCCTACTACGTGTTGTACATATTGGACGCTTTGCCCGCCCCATCGCAACTTCTCGAAACACACGTCACCTAGCGCCGCCTGCCATTGCCACAAGACATTGATCAGTCAGCCGGGCTTCAGACCACCTGGGCACCCGCCTCTCACGCATGCTATAGCATTCTGATATCAACAACTCATCAAGGAAAGCACGATCGACAATGACTGGTGCTCTTCGGTTACGAGTTCGAGGGCCGGATGGTCAAGCAACCATCAGCATCGACAGCCAAGCCTCATGGAGCGATTTGATGCGTAGCATATCAGACAAGACTGGCGTCGCCGACTTCGATCTCAAGCACGGCTTCCCACCTCAACCACTGAACACCGAATCCATCAGTGGTCAAACCAAGCTCGCCGACCTACCCTTCAAACTGAACGGGGAACAGCTCACCCTCAATCCCCGTACCATCCAAAACACTCTGTCCCAACCCATGACGGGAACAACTCCATCTACGTCAACCACCAAACCTCTCCCTTCAAAACAACAAATCTCCCCACCATCTCACAAACCCTCCGACTTCCCTTCCGAGCCCCTCTCTCTCACCCGCAAGCCCGCACCGGACATGGCCGTCGATCCCCCCGAAATCGAAGTACCTCAACTCGAAGGTCTCATGGTTCTCCGCGTGATGCCCGACGACAACAGCTGCATGTTTCGAGCGCTATCCTCGGCCGTACTCGGCTCTACCCTCGATGGTATGACCGAATTGCGCAGCGTTGTCGCCCAAGAAATTCAATCCAAACCCAGCTTCTACACCGAAGGTGTCTTGGAAAAAGCTCCTGACGACTACTGTCGCTGGATCCAACGCGAAGACAGCTGGGGTGGCGGTATCGAACTCTCCATCCTATCTCAAAAATTCGACATTGAAATATGCAGTATCGACGTTCAAACTCTACGCGTCGATAAATTCAACGAGGGCAAGCCGACGAGATGCATTTTGGTCTATTCGGGAATCCACTACGATGTCTGCGCTGTGACGGCGTATAGTGGAGCGGATCCTGTTTATGACCGGAAAGTCTTTGACGTGATGCATCTGCAAGATAACGAGGAAATTGACGGGGGCGCATTGGTTGCTGCTCTACAATTGTGCAGAGTCTTGCAGGATAGGCATTACTTTACCGATACGCATGGCTTTGCGCTGAAGTGTGGTACTTGTGGGGACTCAGGGAAGGGGCAGTCGTGGGCACAGGATCATGCGAAGAAGACAGGGCATACGGATTTCGGCGAGGCTTGATTGAGCGTTCACGAGCGTTGAAAAGGGCGAGGGCGGCTATTATGAGGGCATGTCCATCTTCACGGCATTGGAATATCCCGGGAGGTGACCATCCCAGCGGATTTAAGTGATGTAGCTCCCATATGAAGGAGCTTCTGTTCTCAATTCATCTGCTAATCGTGCTGTGGAAGCTTGTGAAATGCGGAACGCCCCCAGCGCCTACGCTTACATCCCATGCGAGTCGCTCAAGCAGAATTGAATCTGCTTCTATATTCATCGAACTCTTCCGTTTTCCGAACCCATTGATGCGTCAATCTAATGCAGTCAAGAGTAATTTCTCACCGCGCCAGGCGATCTCTACTCTTATTTCCACCTTCTCCTGCTCTTCCGAGATCCACACTGCTCGACATTTCCCGCTCGCGACTTTGGCTGACTCTCAAGCTCTCGATGCTCGGCCTGACGCTATCCATGCTTGGCCGTACACTGGAGCTACTACTCTGTCTTCGCCTTCGCCTCGTCTCCTCGGGATCACCAGGCGACAGTCCACTAGCTCTGGCGAAAAGGTTCAAGATGTCGGTCAGGGACACGACCCCAGAAAGTCGCCCGCTCATGCTCGCGCCTGGAAGCTGAGCGGCACCAATCGACACCGCTGGGTTAGTGCCGGTGTATGGCGGACCAGGTGTCACATCGATACTGCCTGATCTGACTGGAGTTGTAATGGGAGTGTTGTGCTCAATTCCATTGTTTTGTGGCGATGATGGGGGAAAGGCTTGTTTTATCGCTGGTGAAGGCGGGACGCTCGTGCTTGGTGAAGGCGCATCGACCATCCACAATCGATGCGAACGCGTTGCGCAAAGCTTTGCAACGGTGTGCGCGAGGGTAGAGAAGGGTGTGATATGGAAAACAGGGTAGGAGTCCTTTCCATCGAACATGCCCCTCTCACTCAAAATTACTCCAATGAAATGGATGCAGCTGCTGTGCAGTAGTGGAATCGCCGAAGTGTCTGTCAACAGGCGAGTATCAACATGGCTGATGTTCCCCACCACGTTGCGGTGACTATCGAGCACAGGCAGCGAGGTAATACCCTCTGCGTGCATGAGTCTTAAGGCATCTGCCACCGGCTTGTCGCCATTAATGGCAAGCACTTCTTTGGCGCCCAATTCTAGCTCTTTCAAAGTCATTGAGTACAAATTCTCTGTGGCGGCGAAATTGCGATGGTTTTCCCAGAAGAATCTCACCAAACGGAGCTGGGTGAGAATGCCAGCGGCTTCGCTCGAGCCTTCCTTGTTGATAATGACACGATGATGGCCAGCACCCAGCATCTCCATAGCCTGGAGCAGGGTTGCCGTTTGTGTGACAAAGACTGGCTCTTCGCGCGGTCCTAGATGGCTAGTGACATCTTTGAGAGGGATGGCATCGCCTCGACGTGCTCTATCTGCGATCTTGGCTGCAAGTTCATCCGGCTGTGAGAGACCCAGGACGAGTAAGAGGTATGCATTGAGGTCGGAATAGTCGAATGTGGCAATGACCGTTTTTGTCAGTGTCGACTCGCGCACAAGCACGACATTGGGAGCTCCCGACCGAATCAACAGCTTTGTGGTGTCTTCAATGCTCGTATCGAGTTCCACGAAGCGTGTTTCTGCCGGATCTATGATCTCTTGCACCTGAATTGTGCGCCAATCCCGGCCTTTGAATCGCTCGTCGCTGCCATTGGCCTTGTGCGAGGGATGCATGAGGAGCTCGGTCAAGGCTGGGCCCGAGAAAGAATGTGTACGCGGTGTGTGCTGGCGCGGCGAGGCAGGATAGTTGCGCAGGTTGAGACTGTCGGCAATGCTCGATCGCTTAGACACGGAAGGCGACGAGTTCTCCTTGCGCGGTGTTGTGAGCGGCGCGGAGGCACTGGACGACACAGAAGAAATGGAGATGGGCTGCGGCTTGATGCGAGGACTGTCCGTGATGGCGACTGGCGATGTGGAGGACTGCACCTGGCCGCCCGATGAGCCCGGACGAGAGTTTGCTTCTGCCATGATGCGGAGCGAGGTGCGTCAGCGTGTCAATCAGCTCCGCCTGTCTCGCGCCTGCCGTGAGCGCGCTGCTTTCCCACCGCAAGGCGGGGCTCCGTTAATGGCGGGGACTGCCTGTCGTCGATTGCGCGGCGGCTGAAGGCAACCGGCGGGCGGAGCGGGCTGGCGAGCGGGCGGGCAGATGGATCAGGCCATTCTCAGGCCATGCAGTGCGTGTTTGCGTGTTGCACAGGAGGCAGTGCTGCTGTCGTGGCAGAATCATGTGAAAGTGGACGAAGCTCCCACAACTGCTATCGCTTGGCACGCCGGACCCCTGCGACATAACTCTCTCGCTGGCGCTTAGCACGATCGACGGCCGCCTGCAAGCCTGAACTCTATGGCGGCGTTGCTTTCTAATCGGTCTCTGCCTCATGCGTCGATGCCGACATCATTGCTTCTCAACACACGGCGGCCTGCGTGGCTGCACTGCTGCGGCAGCGGTCCAAGATGTCGGCGCATGAGTCAATGGCACGCAGACAAGCGCACTCCGACGTGCGACGGAGCTCGCTATATACGCAAGCGGACATAGGCCAAGCAAACACCGGGTTACGGAGTACCTGTCAAGTGAGTCAAACAAAGGCGTGAGGAAGGATTACAAACCAGAGACAGGTTACTACTAATCCATTGACGCTGTTCTGCTCCTCGTCGCCTTACATCTATTCGGTGCTGCTTCGCGACACTGCGACACAGCATCTCCCCACGCTCACCAAAAAGTTCCTGATCCAATCCTGATCGGACCCACTTCGGAAGCGATAGCACTGCTGCAACGCGTGTTGAAGTCCCGCTCTGCTCAATTCTCGGCGGTGTACCAGTCCCGCCCGTCGCGTACTAGAACTAGTCATATGGTCACAGACCTCTTCTGCGCACTCAGAAAACTTTCTTCGCCATTGACACCAACAACGGCACAGCGCACAACATGTCTCTCCGCGAGGCATACACCTTGGCACACACGGCACAATGCCGATTGCAACTGGCAGCAAGTCGGCCTGATCGAAACCTCAGATTCGTCGTAGGACATCTCATGCACTACGAATCACTGCGACTCCGGATCGTCGAGATCGAGCACGACGTTTCGAAATCTTCCAGATCATCTTCGGTGGCCTTCAAGGGAACTGGACATGTCGACCACCACCTTCAACACAAACCATCAACAGGACAATTAGGACGGAGATCACCGCCTCCTCCTGCTCAGACATACGACGACGACACGGATTCTGACGAGGACGAGGACATGGCCTTCGACGACGAAGCAGATGATGGCCTGTCACTAGAACGATTCCCATCGGCAGCAGCACAAGAACCTCGACAGCCCCCTCAACCCACAAGAACAGATCCAGAGCCACCCGAGTTGGAACCAGACGACCAAGACTATTCCGACGACGAAGAGCCACCGAGTCCGGACGAACCCAGTCCGGAAGATCTGGAACGAGCAGTCAAAGGGGAGGGCAACGAACTTTACGCGACGTACTATGAGGGCGTCCGCAAATGCGTCTGCCATGGAGACACCGACGCACCCAGTTTCGACAGGATGTGGGAGCTTCCCCCCGATCAATCCAACGCGAGGGAGGGCGTGACGAGAGCTGTCGCCCATGTCAGGGATGGTCCAGCTGAAGCTCAGGCGGTCTGCACTGCTGCACCTCTGCACACGCACCATGCGCAGCAGGAGGTCGTCGCATGACCATAGTCCAACCATGGTTGGCGATTGCGAAATCGGAAGGACGGAAGCGCGTGGGATGTCGCGAGCGAATGAGTCTTACGGAACATGCATGGTGTTATTTGCAGGGCGCGGATGATGAACAAAGAGCGAAACGATACCCAACTCAATTGATCAGGATGCGGCCTTGGCGCCGATCCCGGAGTGCCGGAAACCGGAGTTTGAATGTTGCTTGGTTTTTTTTTTCTTGGTATGGGATACGGAGTCGGATACTGCGGGTTAGCGACGGTGTCTGATATTTCTTGGCAAAGAGTCACGCATCACGACCGCTGAAGATCCCCGGGCATGAGTTTATCCAGAACGATACTTGGGGGAATGCCGTCGATGAGGCGAGTTGCTGAAAAATACTGCCCTCGTTGCGACGATGAGCAGAATTGATAGTAATGAAACAGAATACAATCTAGATTGGCTAAAGTCACATTGCTGCACCGCTTACGTCCTCGCACGGTTTCCTGGCTTACATTTTTTGCTCAGTCTTCTGATGTCTGTCAATTACCATCGTTAGCTTCGTTGGGCAGTAGTCTCGAGCAGAGTGTACTCACGGCTCCTTGGCCTTGGAATAATAATTCCCTTCGATCTGCTTTACTCCCTCGCCTCCTTTGCACCAACTAACGCTACAGTTGCAAAGTCAGCATATAATCTCATTCAGGTTCGCCTCATCACGAACCTCGCATTTGCATCCTCTAAATGAGAGAGTTTTAGGAGTTGGAGAATGGGTGGTGAATTACTCTGTACAGAAGCAGATGAAAGTCGCGACTAGTCCGGGATTTTTAGTTGGCTGTTTGAAGAGAGGAGCACGTATCGGAAGAATATGTCTAATTGTGATGAGAATTGTGAGATCGGAGATGATGTGCGAATTCCAGCTAAACAGTTCCGCAATAGCATGTTGCTGTTGCTGTTTTCCTTTCATCTTCGCCGTGTGCACCACCAAATGCTAGAGGGAGATAGCCTTCTCGAGGCTTGGATAAATGTTTACTCTCATGGTGGTAGTTTTCTCTTCTCAAACGTGGAATATTCAAGCGGCGTCAACTCTGGTCGTCCCAATAGTATTTACAGATAAGACTCATGAAGAAGTCGAGACTCTGGACCGGAAAGATGCTGCAAATGTGCCTCGATCAGCCTCAAAGAAACAACCGAGATCAATATGATTTCTAATCCATCAAGCGAGCCGCAACAAATGCCCTGAACATCTCGATGACGTGTGATGCGCTGGTCGATTGTGAGGGTCTCTTTCATAGCTCTTGGGTTGGAATCGAGGGTTCATCGACAACCGTTCTGATACAAAGCTTGCGTTGCAGAATGCACTTAGGGCGTCGCAGCACATTGGATCGCCGCCTCGATACTGAGCAACATACCGCACTGGAAATTGACAAAGAAGCTGACGGATGATTGTTCTGTTATCCAGGAAAATACTCAAGGGACTATGCTGCTAATGTAACAATACTATAGTGGTATCAGTGCTCGACGACAAATTGATCACAGTGCATCGCCATTTGGAACAGACTCTGCTTCTTGCTCCAGAGCTCTGGCTCTACCTGCTCGACCGTCCGAGCGTAAAGGTCACCAGAATCACGACTGCCAGGACACCAATGGCACCAGGCAGGAGAATCTCATTTGGTACACCCTGAATGATTTGCTCCTGAGTCTTGGCGCCTTGCGCCGCAGCAGCTTTGCGCTCTCTTCGGCGTTGTGTCACGTTCTCTTCCTCTTCTTGCTCTTCGTCTTCTTCGGAGTCTTGCTGCTTTCGACGTCTGACGCTGCTCTCTGGTGGCGTCGGGAAGGCAAGTTGTGGGTCAACGGTCACCGCCATTGCTGGCTTCTCGGGGTCGTGCACAAACAAATCGACTTTGTCCTTGCGTGCTTCCTTGGCCAGCATAATCGCTTCAAGCAAGTCGTGGTCAGTGGTGATCGACACAGTATCGCCTTCGTTGTCCAGATAACTGAGCGCGAAGCCGGCATGCTGCAGCTTTCCGTTTTCGAATGCGGGCACGCCCCCAATCGTATCCGCTTCATGACCGAGCTTGTCAGCGATGGTGCTAATGAGCTCTGACATTCCTTGGGATGCAATTACGTGCAGGCGGTGTACCCGACCGCTGGGAGCCTTGAATTTGAAAGTGAAAGGCGTGTCCTCGATGGCTCCAGCAAGAGCTGATGCCTCTTCGTGCTCAACGCCAGTGTGAGAGGCAGAATCGGTGGGCAGCACAGAGTCGCCTCTCGTATAATCTGGTCGGTGGCCCTCCGGCGACATCATTGCCGATCGGTCGGGAGTGTGCGGCGCGTGACTGTTGCCCTCGCCAGACATCATTGACTCAGTCTCAGCGTCCATCGACATCCAGAACTTATTCCAGGCGGGGCCCTCACTATCGCCGGAATTCATGCCGTTGATCTGATCGAGCGTGGCGTATGTGAGTTTCAGTACATCGACCATGCCAACGATCTCATCACTCTCCTTATTCATGACTGGCAGGTTGAGATAGTGGCCATCGTGCATTTTCCGGAGTGCTTGCTGGATGCTCATGTCCATTGGCGCAAAGTCAGGGTGTGGTGTCATGACGCGGATCACGCTGCAGTTGGCGGGATCGAGGCCAGCAGCGATGACGCGAAGTACAACATCCTTGGATGTGAAAATGCCAGTGATCTGGCCCTGGTCTTGCACAAGCACTGCCGTAGTGTGGTTCTCCTTCATCATCTGGGCCGCCTCCTTGACGCTCGTTCGAACAGAGACGGTCGTGGGAGGTAGACCGTTTAGCACGGATTCCAATGTCGGTCCGGACATACGTTGGCGCACAGCCTCGACATACTGGATAACTTGCTGTGGCTGACTTGATCCAAGTTCGGCCTGCACGCCTTCCAATGCATCATACAGCTTCTTTGAGGAGGTATATGCTCTTTCTAACTTCTCCATAGCTTCGTAGAAGCACTTCGTGATATCCAGAACTCCGGAAATATCGTGGTTCTCATCCATGACCGGCAAGTGTCTGAAGCCTTTCCGTACCATCAGGTCCAAAGCATCCGTAGCACTGGTGTCCGTCTTCGCGCACAATGGGTTCTTCGTCATGATCTCTGCGATTGTCACGTTTCTCGCATTCAACCCAGCACCGACCACGCGGAATGCAAGATCCTTTGCGGTGAAGATACCCGCGATTCGGTCATCATCATCCGTTACGAGCACACAATCTTCGCGCTTTGCGGCCATCATTTGGGCCGCTTCGGTGACGGTGGTTCCTGGTTTGATCTGAAGTGCCTGATTTGGCTTGAGGGCGAGCACCGTTCCAGGTGGTGCTTTGCGAGACTGGCGAGCTCTCCCGGCGGGGCCCCTACGCTTGCCCAAGTCCTTCTCCAGTTTGCTACGAATCGCCTGCGACGCCATTAATGGCTGCTCATAGAATGTCCAATTCGAGTCCCTACCTCATCGCGCTTTGATTGTTTCGCCCTGCTTGCACTAAAGGTACTCGTTGCCTCGCTTGGGGCCGATTCGAGCTTTGGACGTGGGATGCCTGACAGTGTTCCGTGTTCGTAGTTCTTCGCATGGCCTTTGGGCGTGCCGCGAGCACCGCTGGCTGTGGACATGTTGGCGTAGTGTGCTCGAGATCACTCAAGACGTATTCCTGTGGACCTCAAAGGGCGAGTGGAGAATGCTGCAGTGTTCCGAGAACAATGCTGCAGCCAGGAAAGGGTTTGGCGACATGTAAACAGTCGGGTGGATCGGCGCGTTCACACCCGGAATCAGGTGATGTCGCCAAGACTTCGCGCTGCGCACCTTCCAATCTCCAATTCCTCGAACTTTGGACGACCTCGCCCGAGACGACACTAACCGACAGCACAACCACACAGTCGCCCAACATGGTCAAGAAGCGAGCATCCAAGTAAAATTGTCCTGCCATCATATCTGCGAGGTCACAATGCTGACAACTTCACAGCGGTCGCAACAAGAAGGGCCGCGGCCACGTCAAGCCGATCCGCTGCTCGAACTGCTCGCGATGCACGCCTAAGGACAAGGCAATTAAGAGATTCACCATCCGCAACATGGTCGAGTCCGCTGCTATCCGTACGTACCAATCATTCTGTGATTGAAGAACGCGGTGCTCCCGCCGGGAGCGGCAGTCTGAATAAAAACTGAGAGGAGATTTGAATAGGTGATATTTCGGATGCCTCCGTCTTCCAGGAGTACGCAGTCCCAAAGATGTACTTGAAGCTGCAGTACTGCGTCTCTTGCGCCATCCACGGAAAGATTGTGCGGTATGTTCATCCTATAATTTGCCGATTGGGAAGTGGGAGGGCTGACAAGAGGGCACAGTGTCCGCTCGCGTGAGGGTCGTCGCAACCGTGCACCACCGCCACGTGTCCGATACAACAAGGACGGCAAGAAGATCCAGCCAGGTCAGGCTCAGGGACCTAAGCCACTCGGCGCCCAGGCCGCTGCCACCTAAGCGTATCGCGATCGAATGGGCGTCTTGGGGGAAGGAGCGAAAATGAAGTATACCTTGCGTAGCTGGAACGTCGAAAGACAATAGACCCGAGAAGATGGTCCTCGTGCTCACAAAAGTACTGGCCGGCACGAAACGATGGTATGCGAAGTAATGAATAGCTTCGAATGATACAGTACGAAACCTCATCTGCCGCACATTCTTTCAGCGATCATTTCTTGCACTTCGAACTGTTTGGATCGGCAATAGCCTTTGTGATTCCGAGAAATGAGTCTGCTATGGCTCAGTCAGCTCGTCGATTCCGTATCACTTGATGTTCTGAGAGACGCTACTCGCGCGCTGCGATGGAGCACGTCAGCTTCGAAGCGTCGTTGCAAGAAGGCACAGCATGTTTGATATACTCCTCAGTACGAGACCAACTTACATCCCATTCCATGGAAAAGCGAGGCTGAGAAGAAGAGTATTGAATGGTGTCCTTATCGTGCTTCATTTCATTCCTACATTACTCATAACAGCAAATGGTACTTCATCACAACTTCGTCAATCGGCTCGCTTCTTGCTTGATTCATCCTGAACGCCGACGCCAGCGACAACCTTAGCAGCTTCCGCTCCTTCCTCCTCCCAGTCTTCCTCGTTCTCATCCCAGTTGTCTTGGGTTACATCAGTGCTCTTTGCGGCGACACCGTTCGTCTGCCCATCTACAACGCCGCTTTCTTGATCGTGTAGCCCAGGACCTTCGCCCAATTCTACGTCCACATCCTCATCGCCTGGCACAATATCGTACGTCTTGTTCTTCCTCTTGCGCTCAAGCATGCGAGAGTGGTACCAACTGCATAGTAATAGACCGCATGTAGAGCCTACGACGTTGGCAAGGATGTCGAACGGATCGAAGTCTCGGCCATTTGGTAGAAGCCCTTGGATCACTTCTGCGGCTATAGAGAGGCCCGCTGTAATGGTAAGGAGGGTGAGATTCACAGCGCGTCGTCGCGAGGTCTCGAGAATCCAGTAGAACGTAACCTGGCGCCCTCATTAGTACTTTTCTGTGGTACGCGCGCGCGCTCGAGAATTGCATGGCGCATCGAGTGTGGTTGCGGTCATAACGTGGCGTAGACCTACTGTCAACAGGAAGAAGTCGACAAAATGTAGCCCCTTATCACTCTGTCCGTATGTAGGGATCTTTGACGTCGATAAGCCCAGGTACGCGGACGTGCAGAGGAGACCTGAGAAGGCAGCTACGGGCAGAGCTTCGGTTAGCTGTCGCTTCCAATGCAAGCTGGAGCAGCGCATTTCTGGTGGAATCGTGAATGAACATACCCAAGAAAGGCTTGCGGATTCGGAGACCACCAGCCATTATTGTTGCGGCATCTTCTTGTTGTGCTTTGAGTGAGAACTGGACAAAGTAGGAGCTCGGTGCATTCAGTCCACCACAGAGCGAAGCTGGCGCGAGACCGGCGGACCGACGTCGAAGCATGACCTTGCCAAGCCTCGTCACTAGTCGATCGAGACAATAGGCCATTGTTCGGATCGCGGGCATTGCTGGCGAACAACAGCGCGTGGCAAGCATCCGTGAGGCGACGTCGGCCTGTGCAGCCCACTGATCGAACGCATCGTGACGCCCTGGCCAGACTCGAGTGTGAGCGCGTGCGAAAGGCGTGAGCAGTGACGGCCGCTCAGGGCAGCCCACATGACGGAGAAGCCGAGCGAGTTCAGCGACCTCACTCCACGCGTAGACTGCACTTCCATCGAGTCCATCGCGGAATCATCACCGGCCGTCTTCGCACTTCGAGTGTAGACTCCTTCGACACTCTGGATCCCCATGGTGCCCTTTTCAACCCCCTTCCGCACCTGTCCACTGCCGAAACTCATGAGGGAGCACCCATTCACCACACTCGCGACGTAGCGGAGCGCAGGACATGAGCTCCACGCCGTCGCGGCCTGCGCTCAATGGCATACATCGCGCAGTCAATGGCGCCAATGGAATTGCGCATCGCGTATCAAGCATGACGGCCACCACGGCGAACGGGGAGGATGAGGGGGATGAGGATGCAACCCATACCATGCTCAAAGCGCGTATGGAGGCCGCGGAAGCCAGGTTGAGCGCACTATTTGCCAACGGAAATGAAAGGCGCGCGACCAAGCGACCGAGCGAATCGCCACCACCCGTTGCGCCCAGCGCCGTGCAAAGCGTGAAGGCCTCCGCCCCTCGGAAGGCCGCCCGCCAGATTGACGATGACTATGGAGATGATGACGAGGACGATGAGGATGATGATGAAACCGACAAGGACAGTCCTTTGAAGTTAAAAGCAAAAGCGAATTTGCCCAACGGTGTCTCTCCACACGCAGTCCGATCACCAGCACCCGCAGTCAAACCCGCGACCCCGATCACTCTCAAGCACAGCACAACTACCACATCAGAGCAGGCAAAGACATCGGAAGATGTGCGTAAGCAACTGGAGCAAGAGAAGAAGGCGGCGGCCGATGCTGCAAAATACAGCTTCCAAAGTATGTTCTATACACTGGAAAACGACCGCGATGCGATGCTGGAACAGCAGAAGCTTGATGAGTTGGATCGTGAAGTGGACAATGAGATATCTGGGGGTTCCAATACCCAAAATAATCCCAACACCGCGAACGCGCCAGCTGCGTCCGGCGGAGCAACTCAGGGAACGCTGGGGAGCGCTGACCTCGGGGCGTCGAGTCTGACTCTGAAACACTTGATTGCTCGCATAGATGCGAAGAGAGACATGGTGAAGGCATCGGACAATCAACTGCGCACACTCATCTCGGAGGTCCGAAAAGGGCGTAGTAAATGGGCGAGCGAAGATCGCGTTGGGCAAGAAGAGCTCTACGAGGCTGCCGAGAAGGTCCTGATGGAGCTCAAGGCGATGACGGAATATGCACAGCCATTCCTTACTCGTGTTAGTAAACGCGAGGCACCGGACTACTACACGATTATCACAAAACCCATGGATATCGGCACCATGATCAAAAAGCTGAAGCAGCTTGCATATAAGAGCAAGAAAGAATTCGTCGACGACCTAAATCTGATCTGGACGAATTGCTTGAAGTACAATGCAGAGCCAGCACATCCGTTGAGGAAGAAAGCGCTCTACATGCGCAAAGAGACGGACAAGCTCACGCCCCTGATCCCTGAGATTGTGGTCCGCGATCGAGCAGAGGTTGAGGCAGAGGAACGCCGGCTGCACGCAGGAGACGAGGAGAGTGATGATGATGATGCGCCTATCATGGCATCCCGAGGTCGCAAAGCCCCAAAGAAGGGAGGGCCAACGAGCTCTACCAGGAAAAGCATTAGCGGTCCATCTGTGGCCGTCGAAGACACTTCTGCAACACCTGCACCCGACACGAAACCAGCTCTGCATTCGCAAGCCTCGAATTTGCGCAACGATCAGCTGCGGGCCGACTCTGAGATTCCCGATGCTGCTTCTGCAGGCTTCAATACACCTCCTCCTGGGTTGACAACGCCCATGCCAAATGGGATTCACGGTGCTGCTGGCGCGAGCAGCCAAGCCGATCTTATGGATGTGGATGGCCCTTCTGTCATCAGCGCTGGCACAGAAGATCCAGATGAGGACGACACAGAATTCAAGACCTGGAAACAAGTCACGAAGAAAGACCGAGCACAAGCTGCGGCGGAGCGCAATAGACTATTCCGGGGCGAGCACCTGAACCCGGAAGAGCCGGCACTACTACGCAGCAAAGCTGGGATGCGAAGATGGATTCGGCAACAGAAGATGATCTCTGATAAGCCAGTGATTGATGCTGATGCTTCAGAAGGAGCTGAGAGCGGCGAAGCTGATGCGACAGCTGGCGGCGAGACATTGGCAGAGGGTATAGAAGGCGAAGAAGATTCTACACTGCCTGATTACTACCACCCGCTCTCTGCGATACCAGATCTGAACCCGAAGTGGAAGTGGATGACAGATTCTGAGGGATACGTTGTGCCACAGACTGACGAATTCATGCGATACTTTGCCAAAGAGACCTATCGCGTTGCACCCGGCGCACTCAACAAGAAGATGGAAGCCAACATCCGCCAGATGCAAGAGACACGGAAAGTTTGTGCGAAAATCGGTGTCGTCAAACAGATGCAGATTCAAGCACAGGTGAGTAATAACAAATAACCGGTCATGTTCGAAGACGCTGATATTTCACAGACCTATCAAAACCAATTCCAGAAGTATGAGCCGCAGCCCTTCGAAGAGCAAGACCCAGGCACCGTGGTAGTGTCCGAAGACGGTCCTTTGCTTGCGCCTTGGCTCAATCGAGATGCGTTGCAGAAGTCTATCGGTAAGATCTTCTATCATGCAGGTTTTGAGGACTATCAGCCTTCTGCCCTCGATTCCATGACGGACGTCGCGATCGACTACTTCATGAAGATTGGAAAGACCATCAAGCAGTATCACGAGCAGCCCCCGCAGAATGGCGCTGCTGCACAATTCACAGTCGAGGAGCAGGTACTGCATACTCTTGATGAGAATGGCTTAGACATCGAGACTTTGGAGTCCTGGATCAAGGATGATGTTGAAAGGCAGGGCAATAAACTGGGCGTCATGCATGACAGGATGAAGTCGCACTTGGCGGATCTCTTGGTAAGTCCGAATGCTGTACTGTTCGTCTCCGCCGTTGCTGACTCTTTTCAAGCGACCTGCTTTGGGCGATCACGCTGGTGCAGATGGCGTTGGGGCTTTCAACGATGGCAGCGAACAATTTGTGGGCGGCGACTTCGCTGAAGATCTTGACGAAGACTTCTTCGGTTTCCGTGAGCTTGGCCTGGCTGAAGAGTTCGGACTGGAGTCTCTCAGCGTGCCGCTGCATCTTCTGCAAAATCGCATGCATGCTCAATACCAGGCACAAAACCAAGGGCCAATCACGAGCGGTGGCCTGGTCTTTGAGCCGCCGACCCCATACGATTCCATCTCGCAGGACACTTTGCCACAGCAAATTGGCCTGGTTCAGGATTATTTCCGCACCAAGTTGCGGAGCCTCCGCGAAGACGCGCTTGTGGAAGATGAGGATTTGCCGTTGAAGCAAAAGTTCCCTAAACCTCGGTTGCCCCCCACTGGAAAGATCACTTCACCACGCAAGAGACCGCTTAGAGAACAAGCCCAGGCAGCTAAAAAGAAGCGCAAGCTTGAGGAAATGGCGAACAACAAACCCATTCAACCACTCAAGCTACAGATGCCTACGGCCCAAACGAATGGCATGGATCCCGAAAAGAACGGGTCTGGAGAGGCGGACGCCCCCTTGAGCCCCCCTCTCAGTCCAGACAACAGTTGAGAGTTGCAAATCGACTCTGCGCTAGAGCTAGGAGAGTGACTCGCAAATCATGCTTGACTGCAACACACGAGCCTGGACACTGGAATATGGCGCCAAAAAAAGGAAGTCTCACTCCCATGCCGGATCCTACCGCGATAGTGCATGCAGATCTATGCGCGACATCAACAGTCGCGAAGTTGACTGCTTCCTAAAGGAAGCAGGAGCATCGGGATAGCCAGCAGCCAACGGAAAGGCCATGTACAGAGGCACACTCGGGAAGTCGTGGTCCCATTCAAATATTGATACCTGGGCATTCGAAGAGTTGACGCGGACCGACACCAGAGCCATTTACGGATTCATTATCAGGCCAGGTACCACGGCGGTACGGAATATCACTATCTACAACTGGATATCCCGAAGCACAAAAGACAGCTCACGTGGTTGCGTCTTTTTCTGGAAAGGACGTATGTTGGATGATGTACGCGGTTCAAGGCGAGCGGACAGGGTGCGCGGTCGTGACAATGATCGCGTTTGGCGCGAAACAGTACGAGTATGATTTTCGATGGTGCGGGTTCTTCAGGGCGTTCACCGGGGCGGGGCAGATTGAAGTTTTCTTGCGTTTTCGCGATACCCCCCAAGTCTGACCACAGGCAGTTGACTAAAGCATTAAGGGTGGAAAGGGAAGGTGTTTAGTTTTCTTGGCTTCATGATACGAGCTGTAGTTTGATACGCATGGGACGGACAGAGCAAGTCGCAGTTGATGGCTCGGCGAGATGCTCGCGACGAAGCTTGGACACGCAGTTGTACTTAGAACCAGGTATTGCGTTGTAATCGAGATGAACGACAGATGGTCTGTGCGAAGTGAGGGCCAATCTTTCTGCCAGGGCAACTCGAGGAATGGGTCAATGGGCGGGACTGACACAGACGCGGTGTTGCAAGGACGGCGTGATGACTACGTTGGTACATACGCCAACTACTCCCGGCTCGATCTTTACATCGTCGTTTCGAGGTGGCCAAGACGCAAAAAGTGCGCTGTCGTGCAAGGATTACATAGATCGGCACACTTGCCGCCGAGGCGTCAGTTGATGGGAAAGAGAAGTCGAGGCGGGACCCTTTCTTCAGATCGACCATTTTTTGTTCGCATCACAAATAGTCGCGCTTCCCTGCTAGCCACAACCCACACACCCGAACTCGGGTTGCGAAACATTCACAGAACCATCCCTACGCGACGACCGCCCGAACGACCGACGACGTGAAGTTGCATGGGCACGTTGATAAGTGACAAGCACTGCTGAGAAGTGGGACCGCCATAAACAACAGCCCGACACAGTCATGTCAGTGTTACCGGCCGAAGTGCATTCTGCACTGGCACAACTGCTCCAGGGCTTGCAGAGCACCGACAACACGGCGAGAAGTGCAGCGGAAGAGCAGCTCAACAATGAATGGGTGCAACAACGACCGGACCTGCTCCTGATGGGCTTGGCCGAGCAGATGCAGGGCGCGAACGATGAGAGTGTGAGTGGCAGACAATATAATTCTGACGCGTCAACTTGTGAGCGACACCTAATCAAGACTAGACGAGGAGTTTTTCGGCAGTTATCTTTCGAAGAATAGCCACGCGAACCACGAAAGAAGCGTCGTCCGGGGAGAACAAGGAGATCTTTCTCCAGCTGAACGCGAACTCGAAGGTCCAAATCCGAACGAAGCTTCTACAAAGCTACGCCGGCGAGCAGAATAAGACGGTCCGACACAAAATTGCAGATGCTGTCGCCGAGATCGCGAGACAATACACCGACGAGAGCATCCCCGGACTCGATGGTGGCCGTGACACATGGCCAGATCTGCTCAACGCGTTGTACCAGGCGAGCCAGAGCACAGACGCAGATGTGCGAGAGAGTGCCTTCCGCATTTTCGAGGCCACTCCGGGGATCATTGAGAGACAGCATGAAGACGTGATCATACAAGTGTTCCAAAAGGGCATCAAAGAC
This sequence comes from Cercospora citrullina, assembly GCA_013365195.1. Taxonomy (NCBI): domain Eukaryota; kingdom Fungi; phylum Ascomycota; class Dothideomycetes; order Mycosphaerellales; family Mycosphaerellaceae; genus Cercospora; species Cercospora citrullina. The sequence goes on from JAASFF010000198.1 coordinate 266,628, forward strand.
GAGGACATGAAGGTTAGGATAGCGACCATGAAGGCTTTCTCCGCCTTCTTCCAGTCGCTCAATAAAAAGGCACAACCGAAATACTATGGCCTGATACCGGATATTCTGGGAACGCTTGTGCCTCTGAAAGAGGCGCGCGACTCAGAGGGCCTGACGGAGGCCCTCATGGCAGTTATTGAGCTTGCTGAAGTGGCATCGAAGGCCTTCAAGGGTGTTTTCGGTCCGCTTGTGACAGTCACAATCGAGATGATTGCCGACAAAGAGCTGGATGATCAGGCACGGCAAAACGCGCTCGAACTCATGGCTACGTTCGCCGACTACAACCCTAAACTGTGCAAATCGGACAAAAACTACATCAACGACATGGTCACGCAGTGCCTGTCAATGATGACAGACGTCGGCCAAGATGACGACGACGCTGAAGAGTGGAACGCACAGGAAGACGTGGACTTCGACGAGAGCGATTCGAACCATGTCGCCGGTGAGCAGACCATGGATCGTCTCGCTAACAAGATTGGTGGCAAGGACCTGTTGCCCCCGACATTCACTTGGCTTCCACGAATGTTGCAATCGAACAACTGGAGAGACAAGCACGCTGCCCTGATGTGCATCTCAGCCATCAGTGAGGGCTGTGCCGATATCATGGAAAACGAATTGGACCAGGTCCTGCAGCTGCTCCTGCCTACTCTGCGCGATGTACACCCTCGTGTTCGATGGGCTGCTTGCAACGCTCTGGGACAGATGAGCACAGATTTTAAGGGAACTATGCAGACGAAATATCACGGCATTGTTCTTCCCGCGCTCATTGAAACATTGGGAGCGCCAGAGCCGAGAGTGCAGTCACATGCGGCTGCAGCCCTGGTCAACTTCTGCGAGGAGGCTGAAAAGGAGATCCTCGAGCCATATCTGGACCGACTGCTCACTAACCTCATGCAACTGCTCAGAAGCCCCAAGCGATTTGTGCAAGAGCAGGCTCTGTCAACAATCGCTACAGTTGCAGACTCCGCAGAGAGCACGTTCGGAAAGTGGTATCCAGAACTCATGCCAGCACTCTTCAGCGTTCTCCAAGAGCCGAATGATCGCGAGAAGAGATTATTACGTGCCAAAGCCATGGAGTGTGCTACGCTCATCGCTTTGGCCGTTGGCAAGGAGCGCATGGGTCAGGATGCCATCAATCTAGTCAACCTACTTGGTGGCGTGCAGCAAGGCATTACAGACGACGACGACCCTCAAGAGAGCTACCTTCTGCACTGCTGGGGTCGCATGTGTCGTGTCCTCGGTCAGGACTTCGTGCCCTACCTGAAGACTGTTATGCCGCCTCTCATGAAGCTTGCGCAAGCCAAAGCAGATATTCAGCTTCTGGATGATGAAGAGAACGTGCAACAGATCGAGCAGGAAGAGGGCTGGGAACTTGTGCCCCTCAAGGGTAAATATATCGGCATCAAGACCAGCACCTTGGACGACAAGTTCATGGCCATTGAACTCATCACAGTGTATGCTCAAAATCTCGAGGCTGGATTTGCGCCATACGTACTCGAGATCATGGACAAAGTCGCCATTCCCGGTCTTGCTTTCTTCTTCCACGACCCTGTTCGGGTTGCTTCCGCCAAGGCTGTGCCGCAACTGCTCAATTCATTCAAGGTTGCATATGGCCTCAACTCGAACGAGTATATGACGTTGTGGAAAGGCACAATCGAGAAAGTGCTTGAAGTTCTTGAGACTGAACCCGCAATCGAAACTCTCGCTGAGATGTACCAGTGCTTTTACGAATCTGTCGAGGTATCTGGGAAGGATTGCCTGTCCAACGATCACATGGCCTTGTTCATCTCATCTGCAGAGTCTGTTCTCAAAGACTATCAGAAACGTGTCAAGGAACGCGAAGACGAAGCCAAAGAGCGCGAGGATGGCGAGGAACCCGGGGAGGACTACGAATTTGCGGTTGAGGACGATCAAACACTACTGTCCGACATGAACAAGGCCTTCCACACAATCTTCAAGCACCAAGGGCAAAGCTTCCTGCCTCACTGGGAACGACTTTTGAACTATTACGACCTTTTCGTCACCAACGCAGACCCAACACAGCGCCAATGGGCGCTTTGCATTCTGGACGATGTGCTCGAGTTCTGCGGACCTGCATCGTGGAACTATTACTCGCATATCGCTCAGCCCCTTGTCGACGGCATGCGTGATGATGCGGCTGCAAACAGACAAGCAGCTTGTTACGGTGTCGGTGTCGCCGCTCACAAGGGCGGTGACCAATGGTCGGAGTTCGCGGCCGGCAGTTTGCCCATCCTGTTCGAGGTCACACAACGACCAAATGCCAGAAGTGACGATGATGCATTCGCCACTGAAAATGCCTGCGCTTCAATCGCCAAGGTCCTACACTTTAACAACAAGAAGGTCCAAAGTGTTCCTGAAGTCGTCACGCACTGGGTCGATACTTTGCCGGTCGTGAATGACGAGGAAGCAGCGCCATATGCATACAGCTTCTTGGCGCAGCTAATTGACGAGTAAGTCGCGCTCTCATGCCAGCCAGTAGACATATCGCTAATATTGCACAGACAAAACCCAGCTGTCATGAACAAAGCAGCTCAGTGCTTCACTTTCATAGCGCAGGCACTTGAAGCCGAAACTCTGCAGGGAGCGATGGCTCAACGAATCGTTGGCGCGGGTCGCAAGCTGATCTCGACAGCCGGACTCGATGCCAACCAACTCTTAAACTCTCTTCCAGCGGAGACACAGCAAACCGTCAGAGCTTTCTTCGGGTGAACCACGTTGAGTCCCTAGGACGGCCTCAATAATGGGCATCACGAATACACGGATTAGAGGCATGCATACGCAGCGATGGCTTCGGATGATATGAGCATATACTGGCCCAGCCGTCAATACAACGCCGCGTTCGCGCTGCGAAAGGATGCGCAGTCGCATCCCTCGTCTGATTTTCTGTTGTTGACTTTTTGGGTAAGAGCTATGAGACGTGATGATGCGAGCATGGATGTATTGATGGATGAGCGCGAAGGCCAAGAGAGGTAGACACGATGCAAGATGCGTTCGAGATGAGATAACCCTCAGCACAAATCCAACTTCTTCTCACGACCTTTTCGTTTCCTCCCTTCAGCGTCCCCGCGACACACGCTCTGCAGGACAAGACCCATCTCCAAGAATTGCAGAGGCGATGGCAAGCCTCATCAAGCATGCGTGCTTTTCGGAAAGCCAAGCGGATCGGCGTCAAGCTCAAATCCTCTGCATGTGCGAGGCGACGTCATGTCTTGCTTGTTGTGCGGCTCACGATCATTCGATCACCGCCCACTACGAGTGCACCGCGTTTTGTTGCGTGTTGCCGTTTTGTGGTGCTCTCGTGTTAGTAGACACGACTGTGCTGCGCGAGGCTCGTGGCAGTTGGAGCGTAAACTCTGATTACCTAGGCGGCACGCGATGGTCGTTACTCTCGCTTGCGTTGGTGATCCTCTGCGTATTAGGTACATGCACTTTGGGAGTCGCTCTTGTTATGATGGCGGTATGATGATGGAGGAGGCTCTTGTCTCGTGGTCATGAGGAGAATGAGATCGGCGTATGTCTATCCTCTTGTACATCAGTACTAGCACTTCTCTTCGCTTCCCCTCGTGTGCTCCACATCATTCCCTTGTTGTATTATTGTCAACTCGCACAGTAGGTCTGCTTGCAGCAGAGAGACTGTCCACGCTCGCACACGAAAATGGCCGACGATACGAAGTATTCGATTGACGACGCTCACAAGCCCTCGGTCGACGATGGCCACGTCGAGAAGACCGCTTCGCTAGAGCAGAAACCACCCAAGTACGATGGCGGACGCCGACGAAGCTCATTCTGGGACAATAGCAAGGAAGGCGAAGACCCGTTTGGCGATGAAGAAGACTCCGAAGTCAAATACCGTACCATGACCTGGTGGCAAGCCAGTATGGTCATGATTGCAGAAACGATCTCGCTCGGCATTCTGTCTCTCCCATCCGTCCTCGCAGCGGTGGGCATGGTTCCCGGAGTGATTATGATCATCGGGCTGGGTATCGTGGCGACATACACGGGCTACACGATGTATCAGTTCAAACTACGATATCCTTGGGTTCACAACATGGCCGACGTGGGTCAGGTTCTGCTTGGGCCGATTGGAAGAGAAGTCTTTGGTGCTGCGCAGGTCATTTTCTTGATCTTCACAATGGGAAGTCATGTCTTGACTTTCACGATTGCATTCAACGCGATTACGGGGCATGCGACTTGCACGATTGTTTGGGCTGTTGTGGGGACAATAATTCTGTTCCTGTTCACTTTGCCTCGTACGTTGAAGAATGTCAGTTATCTGTCGATTGCGTGTAAGTCTTCTTCTACTCGAATGCTTCTGAGATTTTGCTGACAAGGGGTTTCCAGCGTTCATCAGCATTGTTGCCGCCGTCTTCATTACCATGATCGGAGTGGGCATCGAGAAACCGGACCCAGTTGTAAAAGCTACTGTTGTGGTGGGCTTCGCACCAGCTTTCCAAGCCGTAACGAATATCATCTTCGCCTATGCCGGACATGTTGCTTTCTTCACCTTCATCTCCGAATTGAAGGATCCAAAGGACTTCCCCAAAGCGCTCATCTTCTTGCAAGTGTGGGACATCAGCTTGTATGTCGTCGCGGCAATCGTCATCTATCGTTATGCGGGACCTGAAGTGGCTTCGCCGGCTCTGGGATCAACCACTCCTGTTGTCAAGAAAGTGGCATACGGAATCGCTCTGCCAACAATCGTTATTGCTGGGGTGATGTTAGTATTAGAGCCAAAGGCGATGTTGTTATTCTGAGACTGACCTATACAGATACGCTCACGTCGCCAGCAAGTATATTTATTTGAGGATCTTCCGTGGCACGAAGCACATGGGCACTCGGACTTGGCTGGCTGTCGGCTCGTGGTTGGCAATTATTGGCACACTCTGGATCATCGCGTGGATCATTGCAGAGAGCATTCCAAACTTCAACGATTTGCTCTCGTTGATATCGTCTCTTTTCGCATCCTGGTTTACATATGGTATCTCTGGTGAGTGTCTACCCTTGCCGGGATCTCATGATTTACTGCTGACTTTAGTAGGTATTCTTTGGCTGTACATCAATTATGGCATGTGGTTCAAGAACTGGCGCAAGAGCTCTTTGACGATCGCCAATTTCGCAATCTTTGCCCTCGGGGCTGCAATTTGTGGTATCGGACTCTATGCATCGGGAACCGCGATTTCGCAGAATGCAAGCAAAGGAGCGAGTTGGTCGTGTGCCGACAATTCGGCGAATGAGAAATGAAGCGTCCGAAATTCTGTTGTCATAAATCATCTTGCTATACTGGTATCATCGTATCTGGTTCATGTTTCAAAGTGCCGTGCTCCTCATAACTCGGCGGGTATCAAAGTCTGGTAATCATGATTAGTTGGAGAATTTGCTGGGAAGCTGCGCAATTGTTAGCTCGTGTGGCCCGACAGAGGATACTGGCAGCCTTGCCTTCTTGCCGGATTTCGATTCAAAAAGACCACGAAGCTTGTCCGTGAACTTCTCGTTTTGCGCTCTGTACTTCTTTGGGTCGATATTGTGGCCAGTCATTGCACCCAGCTTCTTCTCCACAGCATCGACGGCTACAGCTTGTCAGCGATTGTCAAAATCCTGCGCAAAGAGATGCCCGTACCCTTGTCAAGATAGTCTTCTTTCGGCTGACCATTGTTGTTGGAGCCGCTCATACCCGAGTTGTAATTGGGGTTCATGTTATTATTACTTGCGCCAGCCATACCAGTATTTTGGCTGTAGCCCATATTATTGTTATTGTAGTTGTTGTCGTTCATGCCACTGGCACCCGCATTGTTGTAATTGGGATCCATGACGCTGTGAGTTGCTGTTTTGCAAGAGGCCCTCTTCTCGAAAGTGATGAAGCTGTGATGATGTGAGGATGTGAACGAAGTGAGCTGCAGGTGAGGGAAAGACACTCTATTATACTTGACCGCTACGAGAATCTAGATCGTGCTGTCGCAGCTCCGCCAGAGGAAGGATCTGCTCAGCCCACGCCGTCTCAGCTGGCGTTTTGCTGCGAAACCTTCGCTGTCTCGCGCGCCACGATTGCTGCACAGCCTCACGACAATTTGAGATGTGGCTGCTCGCCAACAGCGATCTCGGATTTGCAATTAACTAGTTAGTGCCCGAAACGGGGAGTTCGACGCGAAACAGTCAATGCGGAATTGCGCGATCACTGTTTTGACCAAGTCACTGCACGTCGTCGAAATCTGCCGATTGCACACTTGGCACCACAGCCGCAAAGTCGAGTAACCAGCGTTCCGCGGCCAGGCAGTCGTGACCATGGCCGACGCATTGGAAGAGGCAGGCGAGGTCGGCGGCGCTGCAAATGTGGCCAAGGATCTCTTCTCTGGTGCAGTCGGTGGAATTGCCCAAGTACTCATTGGTAAGATATAGCTCTGAATGTGCATTCTCATAACATACATTTTCGTCTTCGAGACGCTGACCTGGACACGTCGCCTCTCCTCACGAACACTGAGGCACAAAGCACATTTTCAGAGCACTGAGAACTAATCAAAACTACAGGACAACCTTTTGGTGAGCTAGGCTCGATACTTGGAACGAAGAAAAAGATCTAATTGCCACCAGATATCGTGAAAGTGCGATTACAGACGACGTCAGAATACAAGGGCGCTCTAGACTGTGCCTCACGGATTCTCAAGCATGAGGGCGCGTCGGCCTTCTACAAAGGCACCCTCACACCATTAATTGGTATCGGGGCCTGCGTGTCAGTCCAGTTCGGAGCCTTCAACTACGCCAAACGAGCATTCGAAGCATCCAATGCATCAAAAGTCAACAAGACACTCGGCAATGCCATCCCACAACCACTCAGCTATGGCCAATACTACGCCGCCGGAGCATTCGCCGGAATTGCAAACACAGTCCTCTCTTCTCCAATCGAGCACATCCGTATTCGTCTGCAAACCCAACCGCACGGCGCTGGAAAGCTCTACAACGGACCACTCGACGTGATTCGCAAACTCGGGGCCGCAGGAGTCTATCGCGGAACATCCGTGACCCTTCTCCGAGAAGCTCAAGCATATGGAGCCTGGTTCCTCACATTCGAGTACCTGATGAACCAAGACGCAAAACGCAACTCCATTCTCCGAAAAGAAGTGCCAACATGGAAAGTCGCGTTCTATGGTGGTCTGGCAGGTGAAATGCTCTGGATCGCATCGTATCCCTTTGATGTGATCAAGTCGAAGATGCAAACCGACGGATTCGGCGAGAAGCAGAGGTATAAGACGATGAGGAACGCTTTCGCTCAGACCTTTGCACAGGAGGGCGCTTTGGGCTTCTGGAGGGGCGTTGGTCCAACATTGCTGAGGGCTATGCCTGTTTCTGCCGGCACCTTCGCCACGGTGGAGCTCACGCTGCGCGCGATCAGCTAGATTTAGCTAAATGTCGACCAGGAATAGATTTCGATGAGAATTCGGATTGCGGCCTGCTGCCATCCTAACACCAGCTGCTCGTGTAAAATTGGCCAAGAACTTTTCCTCGGATTGCCTCCCACTATCTTTGTCTTTGAACGTGAAAATGATATCTCTGATTCGCCCGCATGGACGTTCGAAGGAAGTTGAACCACAGCAAATGGAATCATCGTACAGGCTTTGTACACTATAATACATCAAGCGAGCTCTCGCGTTCTAGTCGAGGATATCACCATCATCACTAGCAGTCACAGCTTCAGGCGTCAGAGGTCCAGTATTGCCCGTCCTCGTGTAGTCGCCATCCGACATCGAAATACTCAACTCCCAGCCATCGGGCTTGAATGGCCATTCGAACCAGGCTCTTGTCAATCCTTCCAGCATTTCGCACGTCAGCTGTCGAACCTTCAGATGCCTCGGATCAAGTCTGCCACCCTTCCTCGGATCTGTGATTGCAGGCACCAGGTTGACCAAATCCGTCGAGGCATTGGGCGCCAGCTTCTCGAGCGCAGATGTGACGCTCTGGCCCCTGTATTGGTACAAGAAATTGATGATGTCCCTGCAAACGAGCGCAGCCTTTCCACGATCCGCTAATCCCGGAATCTCGAGGTTGCAATTTGTCGGTATGCAGTCTAACAAGCAAAGATTCTGTCTTGCACTAAAATCGGCTGCATCCGCCTGAAGTGGCTCATAATGCCTTCTATCTGCCATCAGAAGTTGTGAGGGCGCGAAGAAAGACGTCCAGTCATCTACAAGTCGGTGGAAGTCCGCATAGTAGACTTGTCTTTTATTTTCAACCTGTTCCACGATCGTGTCGGCAAACTTTACAAGGCTTCTCTTCAGCTCGGTGACATCGACGCCTTGCTCCTCAAGAATCCTGCAGTGGAGCTCGAGATTGATGCCACAAAGAGCAGCATCGGCAAAAAAGGCAATCCTGACGTCGGTACCGGTCAGCATGGTCAAGTTGCCCGGCTTACCATTCCATGCCGACGACTCCATCTCCAGTTTTGGCAGTGATCCGTGTTGTATTCCCGAGTCTGACCGGGTTCTGTTTCGTGCCGTAGCCTTGAACGATTTGGATGGATCTTCACATAAAGCATCCGCCAGCTCCGGAAACGTAAGATACTGGTATAATTTTTCAACGGGGACTTTGCCGTGCGGAAGATCAGTTTTGATTGGATAGCGCCGCCCTGTGGTGCGCTCGTTCCAACGCCGTAGAAGCTCGTCAAGTGCTTCCCCAACTTGCTCCTTCGTTTCGTAATGAATCTGATATGGAGAGTCTGTGGCAGTCTGCTTCTTGGAGCTGCCTCTGCCATCTGAACCCAAGTGGAAAAGCTGTCGGCCTTCCGGCACCTTCATGCCATATTGCTCAGCTCGGGCTCGGACAATGTCTTCGCTGGCCAAATGAAAGCCACTCCATCTCGATCGAGAACTCCATTCGTTCAATTTCCTTCTCGCAATGATTTGTTCCACGGCAACTGCAGTCTGAACATGCATGCCCATGGAGACAGTAGCTTCAGAATTGTTCCTGTACATGGCTCTCTGTGGAAGAAAGTGTATTCTATCTTGTTCCGGAGTCCAGAGCAGCATTCTCACGGGACCTGACCGATGCATATAGTCGTTCACTAATGCGCCATAACAGAAGTGGTAGATTGACGCTACCGAGCCGCTGAAAGATTTGCCGCTGTATTTGAGGCTCTTCCTTCGGTTCAGACTCCCTATCACGAGAATGGGAGGGTTTGCGCTCAATGGCCCGGAGTTTGAGGCACGGTCTGAGACCGGAATGGGTCCGTCGTCTTGAAAGAGCTGATTGTAGGTAGCCGCGATCTCTTGATGCATCGCGCCTGGCAGATAAATGTGCTTATAGGTCGACTGCGGCTCGTTCACAAGGTCATCTACATAATCCTGGTATTGCGATTCGGGTTCCAGGAGCAAATGACATTTCGGCCTGAGCAGATTGTGTACCTTTCGCGACCATAAACACGAACCAGGATGTAAATCGATAATAGTACAGCCTTTGTACTGCTCGAGAGTGGGTGCGAGGTATTCAAGTACATCATCTAGGCTTCAGTTAGCGCTAGCTCTGAAGTCGAGTGTCAGCTGATTTCATACCCATAAGCTGCTCTCTGACAACTTCTGGCCTGTTCCGGGCCGCTTTCAGCACAGCGGAGGTTGCGCGAGTTTCTACCCTCGATTGGGGCGTTCCTGTACTTGTTCGTCCCTTCGTTCGATCTCTGGAAGCCGTTTTCGATCTTCTTGTTGGCTTCGGCACGCGCCCTGCCTCTGACTGAGTGGGCCCATTGTTCTCGCTTCTGTCTGCTCCGTGAGAGACTTGTCTGTCATGGCCTCTGCTCTGCTTCCTGGCTGAGTTGGCCTCGTCGGAGTTTACTCCCGATGCTTTCTGCTTTGCCGCCGCCCATGCTGCGGGTTTCTTCGAGCGTGTGGCAACAGACCAGCTCTCTGACGGGACAGGCGCGACGACCGGCGTGAAGACAACTCGCAGCTTGTTAGACAGCTCATTCGGCTTGCGGAGCAGTCGCTGCGCTGCCTTACTCATTAACGTGAGCAGGGAAAGGAGATGCCTATGCGATGCGGGATTATTCGTTATGGGGAGGTCATGCATTTCGGTTTCGCTCTGTTCCGGAAAGAGGAACCTTGCCAACTCTTGGCACCCGAGCCCGTCATCTCAGGCAGCGACGACGACCTCACGTTTCGGCAACAGAGTAAGATGCCCCCAAACTTCCTCAAAACGGTGTGCACTTCTTCAAGACACCGACGACATCACAAAAGCTCAGGCAGACTCCATGTCAGCTGAGCAAATCCCAAGTCACACGTCTAGCAAGGAGGCAAACAACTGGCCTCAGACGATGATCTTTCTATAAGCTTCGAATAAGAGGAGGAAGGTGGTCTCAGGAGCAGCAATGGCTTTGTCCCGCCACCATGCAGCTCTGTCCACTCCGAGGAGTGTGGAAGATCTCGTGCAAGAAGCCCAGCAATTCGAGTTCAACGCAAATCGTCCTCTGCAACAATGGCTCCGAGCGGCGAAAATGCTCCTCACCGAGGCTTCCATATGCGAGCAAGAAGGCAATTTAGCCACTGCTTATCTATATCTTTACCGGCATGCCGATCTCATTCTGAGCAAATTGCCTGAGCACTCGGATTACAGAGATCCACGTTACAAGCTCGAATTATCACAGGCTCGAAAGACTGTCCAGCGAAACCTTGTGAAACTTGAACAATGGAAACCACGAATCACCCAGGACTACCAGCGGTATTCCAAGGCGATGGACAGACGAAGTGCAGAGAGGCAACGCGCGCAGCAAGAATTTGACCAAGCCGCAAGACGACTGTCATACGATCCTTCTCGCAGAACCTCAATTGCTTCAATGAGCAGCCGTCCTCCGAGTCCAATCTCATCATTGAGTGCAATGGACAATAGAGAGTTTGCTGTCAATCTTGCTCAGCGTGAATTGAGACGTCGCGATGCGTCAAGAAAGTCCACGACTGAGGCCGGCATTCCCGCCGCGACTGTAGCAGAACGACGTCGCGGCCTCGTGGCACCAGACTATGGCGATTATGCAGGTGCACATGGACCTCCGCAAGGACCTGATGACGGCGTGAGAGCAATTGGCCAGCAGTTGCAGCAACAATCGCTTCGATCTCGCAATGGGTCGAATGGGGAACAGTCGAACGGTTCAACATTTCACTATCCATCGGTGCCCCAGAAAGCAAGCCGTATGGAATGGAATACGCCACCGATTCAACCCTCCATACCTCAATCTCGATATACAATGCCTATTCCACCTGCTCTTCCAGCAAAGGAATCACTTCACAAACACAGCGCCTCTGAAATTCCAAGACGTCAGCCTCCTCCCAGGCCCCCAAGACCAGATTCTCTCGAAACGCCGGGGCCCCCACCATCTCCTCCTCAAGTGCCCTCAAAATACACCTTCAAGCCGACCGCTTTCACCGAGGCCGGTGCACCCCTCCGCACTGTCCTCCTTCCACCCGATCTTCGCACCCAATTTCTCAACCTCGCAGACCCCAACACATCCCGCAACCTCGAAACCTGCGGTATCCTCGCCGGAACCATCATCGCCAACGCCCTGTTCATCAACACCCTCATCATCCCAGACCAAAGCTCCACCTCAGACACGTGCGACACTACCGACCAAGGCGAAATCGATCTGTTCTCCTACTGCGACAGCAATGACCTTCTCGTCATGGGCTGGATTCACACTCATCCTTCGCAATCATGCTTCCTCTCCTCACGAGACCTCCACACCAGCTCCGGATATCAAGTCATGTTGCCCGAAGCCATCGCAATCGTCTGTGCACCACGACATAATCCCGATTGGGGCATTTTCCGCTTGACGGATCCGCCTGGTCTGCCACATGTGCTGGAGTGCAGGAAGCCGGGAATTTTTCACACGCACGATGAGGACAGACTGTATACGGATGCGCTCCGACCCGGGCACGTGGTGGAAGGGCCAGGTTTGCAATTTGAAGTGGTGGACTTGAGGAAAGGGAAGATGAAAGTGACGTCGTAGAGTGGCGGTCGCAAGAGGGGCGAGGAAGGAAGACGTGCGAAAGCGAAGTGGCTCGATAGAGATGGGTATGGCGGAACGAGGCGAACGGAAATATAATTGGAAGGAGAATCGGTACATTACGACTTTCATGACCAAAAGGCACGCTATCGTTGCAACGAGAGAGAAACCCCACTATGTACGATCGTCGTTGTCATCATACATTGCATTTGCATTGTTCTGCGTAGACTCAGCATATAGCTTCTAGCGACTTTCAGAAGTGAGAAGAGGCTATTCTGCTGATCCGTCAAGCTTTCGTATTGGTATCATATCATCAGACCTCAAGCTACTTTGGTCAACCCGAGTGACCTGGCCCCGTCGCTAATCCCCGAGCAAAGGGCCCATCTCTCCGCGAAGTAATTTCGTAGAGTATTCATGTCGCTCACGTTGGTCTCTCCGCCCATCCCTAACGCCAAATATTGTTTGCCATCTCTCATGCTCTGTCCAGCAGCGCCTAGAAGCACTTTTCTCATCGTACCAGAGAGGCTGTCAAAGGGGCCAGTCAGTTGCACTGGGTCTTGTCAAGCCGCTACTTCTCAAATCCGAACCGTCCCAAGTCAGGCCCCTGATGCCTTCCCATATTCGAGCCAGAGGGGCCCATGCGGTCATCGCTCGTCGTGTCCATGTTCTCACGCATAATGCGCTCCGCCTCTTGCTGACCCGAACGTCCAACACCCGACGTACTCGTGTCCACGATGCCCTCGTCATATGTCATACCGTCGATGAATCGGCTTTGGCTCGCAGTTGGCGTGGTACCGGGACCCGATCGACTACCCGGCACACCGCTGCTCGCAGGACCTACGGTGCTCTGGCGAGCAGGTGTTCGAGCTCCTTCGCCAAAGCCTACGAGCGAACCAGTGTCACGATCCATGTCGCTCATGCCGCCCACGGACGAAGTGTCCATGTCCATGTCTTGACTCTCGGACATCTTGTCAAAGTCTCCGCCTGCTTCACTGCCGGCCCATGTAGTACGAGCGCCTACGGAGCCTGTAGCTGAGGCACTGCCGACGGTGCTACGTTCGCGGCCGAGAGCTGGGTTGCCGGTTGAGTCGAAATAACTGACAGCGGGCGGCACTTGTTGGGCGCCGTGCACACCACCGGCGGGCGTGAGGTTGCCGGTGCTGCCTGGGGTCTGAGGGTTGCGGGCTGTGGTGACGCGTTCAAGGCCAGCGAGGCGGGAGATGCGATCAGCGCGTTCGGCGTCGAGTTGGTTGGAGAGGCCGGAGGGCCCTTGGCTGTGCTGGTGGTGGGGGAGGTGGCCGCGGTGACCATCTTTGATTGCGACTGTGGAGAGCTCGCTCATGGAGGTGGTGGTGGAGTTGGGCGTGCCGCTGCGCGATCTGATGCGAGTCAGTTATGTACCGCTGTGCAGGAGGCTGTTCTTTGCACATACGGAACCTCGCTGGGGGTTTGAGGATCGCTCGGCGGCGGAGGAAGATTGATCAGAGTCGGCGCGTTAGACATGGCGGCGGAGGAGGGGGTGATGGTGGTGTGAATTGGTTCAGTTGCGAATGTGTCGCGACTGTGTGTATATGGGAGCGGGAAGTTTTGAGTGATAGGATTGCTATGCTTTTCACGCTTCGGATTCGGGGCAGCAAGGCGTATCAGCCTAGGTTTGTGTTTGCGTTCGGTTCAGCACTTGGAAGGAGGGACGGACGACGTGGGACAAAGAAGGAAGTTGCTACGCGGGTACGTCACATCTTCAGGGACCTTCAAGTTCTCCGATCATCGAACGGTCGAGGCGCTCCCTTCTTCACAGCTACATGCATGGGCCGCTGAGCGAACACGCTAGGAACGTCTGTTGGCAACAGAAGCTGCAGCTACAGCTCGTGGATATCATTGTTTTCAGAGTACATAAATAGCCTCATAGCAGCAGGTTGAAACGCCGCACAACTCGTAACGCATTTATCCCCCAACACCACGCTTGTGTTGAAAGGTAGTAGTATCTTTTTGGCCCCATAATCCCCCGATTTGAACGCCCAATTATGCATACAACCGCACCACTGCTTAGACTGGCAGAGGGAACGTGCTAGCCCAGGCAGCAATCTCCGCCTTGAGCGTGCCAACCTCAGGGATGTTCGCAGCACCGCCAGCAAGCTTGGCCTTGAAGTCCTTCTGCTTGTTCGCATCCTTGGGCAGCTCCGACTGCACCTTGGTGGCGAGCTTGATGCATTGATCGATGTAGCCCGCAATCCTGTCAAAGTCTGCCTCGCCCATGCCTCTGCTGGTCATGGCTGGTGTGCCGATGCGGATACCGCAAGGTGTAAGAGCGGACTTGTCACCGGGTGTGGTGTTCTTGTTGCAAGCAATGTTGACTTGGTCAAGCACAGCTTCCACGCGAGCACCGTCGAGGCCAAGAGGCTTGAGGTCAAGGAGAACCATGTGGTTGTCTGTGCCATCTGTCACCAGTCTGTAGCCCTTGGTCTTGAACGAGTTCTCGAGCTGCTTCGCGTTCTTGATGACCTGCTGCTGGTACTGCAGGAATTCTGGCGTCTGAGCCTGCTTCAACGCAACAGCAAGAGCAGTGATGGTGTGGTTGTGTGGGCCACCCTGATGACCAGGGAAGACAGAGAAGTTGATAGGGCCCTCAAGATCGTAGAGAACCTGCACTTCCTTGCCAGCCTTGATCTCAGTTTTCCTCACACCCTTGCGGAAGAAGATCATGGCACCACGTGGGCCACGCAAACTCTTGTGGGTAGTCGTTGTGACGATGTCGGCGTACTCGAATGGCGACTTGTTGACGCCGGCGGCGACGAGACCAGAAATATGTGCCATATCCATCATCAAGTACGCTCCGACCTTGTCCGCAATTTCCCTCATTCTCTTGTAGTCAATCTCACGGCAGTACGCCGAAGTGCCGGCAACGAGGACCTTTGGCCTGTACATGAGGGCATTCTCCTCGAGGCGGTCGTAGTCAATCAAGCCCGTCTCCAGGTTGACTCTGTATGGGAAGGTCTCGAAGTACGTTGACACGGCAGAGATCTTCTTCGAAGGCGTCTGGTATCCATGGCTCAAATGTCCACCGTGAGGCAGATCCAAACCCATCAAACGATCATGTGGTCGCATAATCGCCTGGTAGACCTGCAAGTTCGCAGGGCTGCCACTCAGGCATTGCACGTTTACGCCCCACTTGGCGGGGTCGAGGCGGAAAGTCTCGAGTGCACGCTTCTGACATGTGAGCTCGATGCGGTCAATGTGTTCGTTTCCACCGTAGTAGCGGGCACCTGGGTAGCCTTCGCTGTACTTGTTGCTCATCGGTGACCCAAGAGCATCGAAGACGGCGCGGGAAGTGACGTTTTCGGAGGCGATGAGGAGGATGGACTCGCGTTGACGCTTGATCTCGTCGGTCATGATAGACGCGATCTCGGGGTCGGTCTCGACCAGAGACTTCTGCATCAGGTCTTGATGACTCTGTGGCAAAGCCAGGTGGGCGCCATTGACTCCGTTGGCGGCCATTTTTGCAGCTGTCGTTGTTGTTCGATGAGGAACTGGTGTATGTTGATTCTGCTTGGATCGTTCAGTCGACACACAGCAAGAACAATGGGAAGAAGGACTGAAAGCGAAGAGTCAAGGCAAAAAAAGGCGGTCGCCCGCGCTCCAAGCTTAGCTTCCCTTGCTAGACTTTTTAAAGTCGCGTCCCAGATTCTGGACGAACCGCGCAAGAGGGGCACCTGCATGGACAGCCAATCATAGTTCTCGGTCGCCGAGGGTCCTTCTGCTTAGCACGATCTGTTTGCGGGCCTTTTTGCAGATGCACATCGTGCCCACTCCGGTTTCTCCCTCGCTCGCCGTTGCATCCACCAACTGCACCTGCTTGCTGTTGCTGCTGTGAACTCAAGCTTGCTGACGTTGTTGTCGCGTGTCTCTACATGTATACCATACTTACGTCGGCGATGACAGACGCTGTGGCAAGTCGCGAAACGCCCACCATGTCTCGAAACTCGGCGTCCCTCGATCACCGTGATGGCACCGGGTCATTTCACCTCAGGTCGCTTGCGCTCGCAATGCGAACGCATCTCAGCCATCAACAGTTCCCGGGATGAAGGCTGCTCGCATCCACGCCTCCTCCACTCTTCATTTGCGTGTCGTGAAGAACAGGAAACGGTCCAACTGATGTCTAGCCGAATGTTCCCGTTCCTTGCTTCAGCCTCATCGTGTATTGGGGACAGCTATGCTGGAACGGGACGCCGTGTCCTCCGCGTGGTGGTCATGCGGTCTGGGCTGCGCGATCACCTGGCGGGTATGTGGGGAGGAAAGTACAGAGGTGATGTAGCGAGAGGGCAGCAAGTGTACGTGAGCGGCTGCAGGGCGGGCGAAACACGGCTGCGGATGAGAGCTCTTGATACAGACAGCGCGTGAATAATGTGAAGAGACTCGGATCGATGGTCTCTGTCGCAGTGCAGGTGGCAAGAGCTTGTTCAAATTCGTGCAATGTATTGCAGAAGCTTGCGCACAGTCATTGAGTTGAATTGGTCTCCAGGACTAGCCGTTAGCTATCTCATCGCGCTTCAGTTCTCTCATGTCTGACGACCGGTCTGCGTATCCGATCAAAGCCCATTTATCCATTCATGCGCGTCATATCTCAATCGCTCGTTAGAAAGTCATCAGCATCTCTCGTATTGCGCCCACGCGGCCACGCGATTACATCGCAAACCGCACAGTCCTTCGCATTGTGCCGCCGTCACTCCCCAATCCATCATTCGCTCCATCCAAGCCGATACCATCACTAGCGATGGCTTTGCCACGTCCAGAGCCACGTCTTCTTTCCAACCGCTTCTGTCTGGCCTCCTTTGCCTCTCTTGCTTTCCACCCTTCCACCTGCTGCCTCCGTTTCTGGCTCCGTGCGTAAGCAATTGCAGGCGTAGGTCGGAAGCCAATTCCGTTGATACCCTCTCCATCATCGTCCGGAGAAGTAATTTCATGCCCAGTAATTTCTGAATCTTGCCACGTCAAAGACGCCGGATCGAAGCTAGTCGCATCATCGCTGAAAGATGAATCAGGTGATCTGCTCAAGAAGAGGTTTGTTTCCTCGTTGGTCCCTTGTACGCACTGTCCTAGCGGGGAAGGCGGCGGCGGGGACAACATTCTTTTGTTGTTTCTCGGATTCGTTTTGAATTCCGATCGCTGGCGCTGATAATGATCTGGTTCGGCATCGTCCTCCGACGACATAACCATATCGATCGCCTGATGCAAATCGCGAATGCCATCCTCTCGTAGTGGCGTGGGAGGTAACAATGCATAGTCTTCATCGTCCAAGATCGTCTCATCGACTTCCAGAACAAGCGTTGTGTTCCCACTCTCGCTGTCTGGGATTTCCACACGACGACCAGCACCTTGGGGTGGTGTTTGCACCGCCTCTCCCAATAAGTGCCTCGCTTGCACAGCTCCACGCAAGTCGCGTATATGAGGGTTGCGTTTGAGCTTCTTCCGTGGTGACTGGGAGGGACTTTGCCGCTGTGAACTGGTGACTCCGTCTCCAGGTCGCGCTTGGCGGATGGCTAAGTCCTTCAGCCGCTCGGCAACTTTACTTCGCGGACTGTCGGGCACCACGAGACTCCCATCCGAATTCCACGTCGTGTCAACTCGAAGTGATTGTGCTGGTCCAGCAGCACTTCCAGTCATGGGCCCATCAGCCTCGTCCGGATGTAGCTTCCGCTTTGGCGAGGGGTTCCGTGTACCGCCATGAGGAGGCGGCGGGCTGAGAGATGACTTGGGTGTGGGTGTCCGGTAAGGCGGATTTCGGTACGGCCCCAGTATCATCGTGCTTGTGATGGTGGTGTGTTGGAAAACCGATGCATGGATCCGACAATGGTCGGTCAGTGGTGTGAGTTGAGTGGTGAAGTTGGCAAGTTCGAGGAGTCCAGGCAGCGTGGAAGGTGCGGGTGGGGCAAGCTTACGTCCAATGAGCGTGCTGCGCCGTTCACATGGCAAGCACAAGTGAGAGCTCGCAAGGACGCCATTCCCAAGGACGAACGCCGCCGCTCTTTGTGCGACTAGTGATTACTCTGATGTTTCTGTGTACTTTCCTATTGTTACAGTCATGAAACCTGCTATAATCCTCGTTGCTCGTGTCTTCCACTCGAAACGCCTCGCTATCCCATCTCAACATGTGAAAACTGTCGTGTGGTGTATCAGAAGAAGCTGTCTTACTCGTACACGAATACATCTCCAAGCGTCTTCCGCCTCTCCAGGCGCCGCTTCTCTGTGGAATACTGCCCGCTGGGGAACGCCGACCATCTCCAGCGCTTCTAGCCTGAAGTGTGAATTCCTCGAGGGGCCAGCACATCATCGATCTTCGGAGCTTCTTGCGCATCCTCGTCCCGACGGCTTGAGCGCGACAACGGCCTGCCTTCTGCCTTCTTTGCATAAAAGGCTTCCTTAGCCTTTTGGGCCGCGGACAAGCTGTCAATGTATGTTCGGAACTTAACAATCTCGCGGAGCAGATAGTCAGATTTGCGCTGCCAATTGGCCATGGCCTTGGCGAAATTGGGGTGGCGGGGCGAGTACTGTATCCCGTCAGTATGCAAAAACAGGGCTCAAAGTGAAATCGACTTACCGCAAGCTCGATGGCATGCTTAAGCTCGTTGTGCTTCTCGAGCTCCTGTTCTGAGTTCTGCACGTACGCAGTCAGTTGCCTCAGCTGATCCACTTCCATCAGTTGACTAGCCATCATTGACTGCGTCGGAGGATGCCACTCATGTATCATAACCTTGTCCGCTGGCAGTCTAATCTTGCTGCTGCCGTAGCCGGTATCGAAGCTGGAGCGAAGCGAAGATTGCAGACTACCCCTCCCCGGACGGTCGGTCGATATGCTGTGGCTGTGACCTCTGGTAGCCATCGATGAAGGTGGTGTGCTGAACGTGTCGGATCGATCTGTCAAGGCAGAGTTGATGACGTGTTCGGACCAGCCGTATTCAATGTTCGACACGCCGCCCGACAGCGGCTCCTTGCTCAGCCGCGCAGACCAGTAATTGGCAGTTGTCATGAATTCGATGGCGATCTCAGGAGTGCCGACTTGGAATAGATGTACTGCTCCATTAGGCAGACTAAGAGCCCACACATGCGGCCGAGCCTTACTGTAGCCGGGCGGTGGTAGGGTGGACGCGATTGTCTGTCGTAGCACGAACACTTCAAGCTGCTCTGCGTTCTCCATCCAATCACCACCACCAACTCTTGCCCCAGTCACGCTGGCTGCCTTGCCAATTCTGCCAAGTTGTGTTTTTCTAGAATTCGACTGTTTGGAAGTGGAAGTACCAAAGGCAAAAAGAGTCAGTTTGCCCTTGCTGATGACGGCGAAACAATCGTTCCAGTTGCGCTCTCTGGACTTCCGGTCAGGTGCGTCAAGGTGGTGTTTGTGCTTGAGCAGGCCTTCCTTGGCCCATGGTGCTCCCTCCAAAGCAAGCGCTTCATCTTCCAGCAAGCCTCCATTGACAGAAAATGACTCGGATTCGCCACCGCTGGTCTCCTCCCGAATAATTGCAGAGGATAAGGCATTGGCGAAGCCGATCGAGTGCTTGAAGTCGTTCATGGCAGACATGTTGGAGAAACTGCCGACCGATGCAGATGTAAGAGTCTTACTGTAGGAGTATTTGCTGCTTTGGGCTGGTGACCAGAACCCGCTTCCATCGTCGAA
The DNA here is from genome assembly GCA_013365195.1 of Cercospora citrullina. NCBI lineage: Eukaryota > Fungi > Ascomycota > Dothideomycetes > Mycosphaerellales > Mycosphaerellaceae > Cercospora > Cercospora citrullina. The sequence goes on from JAASFF010000198.1 coordinate 286,331, forward strand.
GCTGGTTCGAGATGAGCCAGCTGTGCTGGGTGGGTACAATTTCCCTTTAGCTCGATTGCCCCTGCCAGGCCATCTCATTGCAGATCGGAAGTCTTTGGCGTTCGACCTGTACGACATGGACGACATTGCTTCGGATGGCGCCTTGCTCACTATGGAGCCAGAGCGCTTCAGCGTGCTGCTCATATCGACCACGGAAAGATTGCGGTTGCTCATAACATCCTGCGCCGTGGCGCCGTGCAAAGGTAGAGGTTCAGTCTTGATGGAAGTAAAGAATGATTTGAGAATGGTTTCCAATTCTGCCTCCCATCCTCGAATATTGCCTGTCCAAGGGCTGCTGACCAGTGCATTCGACACACCGTTAGCTGCAGATTCAGGTGTCATAACATCGGAGTCGTTGCGTACTGCGGATGGTCGAATAGACAATCGCTTGGAGTTGACAGCAAAGGTTGAGGCAGAAGCGGGCTCTAGCGTCGTGTTCGAGTCAGTCCGCTCTGCTATTGCTGATGGCGATGTAGGTGTCATGATCGGCGAAGTCGGTTCAGAAGGACCTGAATTGGACCAAGGCATTGTTGGTCGCAGCGCACTGGGTGTTGGTTTAATAGTACCACCGAACGCGTCGGGTGCGGCATCCTGTACCACACGTCTGATCGTTGGCAAAGTGTTCTTGACATACGCACTTCTCGACATGCGCTCCTCGATGTCTGCTAAGTGCAAATCTGTGTTTAGGAGAATAATTGAATAGAAAATGGTGTGTATGACGTCCTGCGCTTTGAATCCATGATTCGGGTTGCACTCGCACCATCGTGCAGACAGAGCTGTGATGATGCGGTCGAACTGCTGCGTTTCTCCTTTGAGGGTCAATTTGCTGCAAAGCAGTCGCAAAGCAGCCAGCACATTCAGTCCGGAGAAATCAAACAGCCCCATGTATGCTGCAAGTGTTTTCGTGCTGAGCGTATTCCGCTCGCCGAGCCAGGAAGCAGCGTCTGCTTTGGGGACATCTTCTTCGTCGCCATCGAAAATCTTGCGCGCGCGTTCTTTGTATTCGGCGCCATCCCCTGTCAAAGGAGAGGGAACCCGAATGATTGTGGGGTCACTGGACTTCCGCGACACCGAGCCGTTGTTGACCGAACCATTATTGACTTGGCCACTGTTGACCGTTACCATAGGTAGTAGAACCTGCGGGACGGGGCTTGTCTGCGCAGACAAGACTGGCTGTGTTGCTTGAACGACAGCGGGTCCAGGCGCGGCTGCGTTCGAGGTCCGGGCAGCGAGTACTGTCTGGCCTTCGGTGGAGGATAGGTCGCCGTCTCTGTTGAGACGCTCCTCAGACGCGGTCGGCCTCAGCACCAACCGGTCGGACGTCTTTGAAGGTGGCCGCTCCGGCCCGGAGTGCGCTCTGACGTACCAGCCATCTTCATTGACGCTCAACTCGGCATTGGGTTCGATGGCAGAGTCTTTCATGTCAGGACCAAGTAAATCTGGACTGTCTGCCTTAGACCTGATTATACGATCTCCAGTGCTGGGCCTGCTACTGTCAAGAAGAAGGTCGTTGTAGTCGCGGGCAATCATATCGGGAGGGATGTCACCAATCGGTGATACCCTTCCCGTTTCGATGCTTGGATCAGCCACTGTCCCACGCACCGTTTCTTTGCTGGGTTCCCGCTCGTCTTCAGAACCCTTGTTGCCCGCTGTGACCAGGGCGTCCGGTTTGCGTTTCTTGATTTTCAGCTTCGACTTCGGACTTCCGTACTGCACCGGTATGGGATATCGTGATTGAAGCGATGCATCAAGCGGTGGCGTGTAGCCGGAATGGAAGATGTCGGGGTCCTCGGAGTCCTCTGTTTTGGTGTCACTGGTGGTGGGTCGTGACACCGTCTCATCCTTGGACTTGGCTGTGCCATTGACGACATCACGTGTGTCTTGGGAAAGGTACGGATCCATGACCTTGCGTAGACTGCTGATCGACGGACTGGGTTGAGCTTGGTTCACAGTAAAGTTCGTGGGAGTTTCAGACGGAAGTGGAAGTGGTGGCGGCTGCAGTGTTTCTGATGCGGACTTCTTGCGTCGTCTGAAGAAAGAAGAGGGCTTCTTGTTGAGCGTCTGAGTTGTGGTGGGCATGTTGACGGTAGGTGTCTGCTGCGACTCCGCATTGGGGTTTTGTGCAGCGGATGCTTGAGACACCGACCGAATGGGTGCATCTGACTTGGTCGCAGTTTGGCCGACGTGCTTGGAGCTGGGTCGTTCAGTGGGCGAAGAGACCACGCGTGAACTTCCTCCAAAAACGCGTTTGAAAAAGCCCTGCTTCTCTCGCGGGGGAGATGGGTCTCTTCTTCTAACCTGGTTCCCAGGAATGGATGGCACCGTAGTCTGCGCGGATGGCGGGTGCAGACCCGTGATTCCGGCTCGCATGCTTTCCGTCCTGACGAAATCCGCAGCTTGGGTCCTAATTTCTGGTGGAATGAGATTTGGTGCATAACCAGACTTTCCACGCAAGTTGTCCTGCGTGGCCTGTTTGCGCAATTGGTTCGGCTTTTGTGCCTTGGGGTTTGCAGAATTGACGTAGACCGGACCATTCGCGGTGGGGTTGAGCTGTTTCCGTGGGCCGGCTGCGATGACTGGTTCTGGTGCGGCTTCACCATCTGATTCGTTGTTCGACTCGTACCTGCTGTGTATAGAAGGCACCGGCCGCCCACGCGTGAGCACGGAAGGCTCGCCCGATCCCGTCGTTATATGCTCCATGCTCACTGAACGCCGGGCGAATGCTGGCATGGCAGCGGGCTCCAACAATGCGCCATTGGTATGGCCATTGCTCGTTTCTCCGTTCATCATACCACTCTTGGTATTGATTGTTCTCTGCGTATCGCTACTATGCCGCCCCATACTGCCCGGCTTCAGACGCATCGTCAAGCTTTGTCCAAAACCAGATATCGAATTGCTGTTGCTGCGTCGGCCCCGGCCAGACTGGAGGGAACGATTCCCTGGAGACTCCACGTGTCGCGCGAACTCGGAATCGGAAGATGAGTGCGTATGCCCTCTGGCGCGCTGCTGGGTCAGGCCCGATGGAAACTGGCCAGTGAGGGAATGTAGAAAGGTATGGCGCTCGAGATCTTGCGGCTCCGCCATTGTGCTATTGTCCTGGTGTGAGAAGGAATCGAGCGAGAGTAGGAGGTTGTCGACAACAGAATCGCGCGTCGTCATGTGCCACGACAGCCCATGAGAGTACCGCTGCTGGTCGGACGGCGCCGTGGTGGTTTGGGGCGAGTTGGGGCTGTCGCCTGGACGCACTGGCTGTTTGCCCTTCCGTTCGCTGCGTGTTCGAGGAGGCGGCGTGCGAGGAGGACTCCCACTGCCGCTACGCCAGTCCGGTGGTGCGTTGCTCGTGTGGCCGTCGCGAAAGCCTCGTGAGCTCGTCCGGATGCTGGGAGGAATGGGAGGACTCCTCGGCGGGGACTCCAGGCCGGCAGTAGCATGTGCAGTAGTAGCAGAGCGCGATGCAGAGGCAGAGGCAGACGCATACTGATGGGGCTCCATGGCGAGCAGGCGGGTGCCGGCAGCAGGAGGCAGCACAACGCAGCAATGCTTCGCCAATCAACCCTATGCTGGACGGGACTCGCAGTGCGGCATCCGTTTTGGCGCAGCAAGCCCTGGCTGCTCGCGCAGTGACAGCAGCAAGCAGCAGTAGGGGAGCGGTCGTCGGAGCGCGTGCAACAGGCCAGTTGCTTCGAGCGCGATCTTCCAGAAATCATCAATGCTCACGTCCAGGGGTGCATGGTCCGCCGAGCGCGCCACGATCAGATGCAGCCTAGCCTTGCAGATCGTGTCGCCGCCGCGGGGACTGCCGTGTGCGCGAAGAGGGCTCGCTGTAAGTGCCGCGGCGGTGGTGCGGGCGGGCGGCGGCGTCGAGGAGGGTGTCGCGCGGGCAGACACAGCCGTGTCTCGCTGTTCATATACAAAACAGCGTCGCGACGGCCTCTGCGACGCCAAACACCTGCTCCAAGCAATGTCGAGGGACTCGCAAGGATGATGGAGTTATCTGACTCTGCAGGGTGCTGCTCGGGACCCACGACCGTCTCGGCAACTGTTTTCCAACACCGATGCATATGCATACGAATGTCCTGCTATTGCATGTTCCAAACGCGAACGCGGCGCCAGGCCGCCACTTCACAGCATCACTTCGCGTAGATTTCTTTTCGTGCCACTGTCGCAGGAATCTTGCCCAGCAAAACTCGCACATCATCGGGTAACACTCTCCTGAAACGGAGGAAATGGGCCTGCATTAGCCTCTGATCCCGACCCAAGTTCCTGCAGCATGCATAGCCTTTGCATGAAAGACCCCTCTTTCGGCCAGTGGCAGTTTCGCGGCTAAGAAATATATCAGAATGATTATGCGACAAGTCCAATTGTACCTTTGTCGTTGCCAGACACTTTCGCCCGTTCTGGCAGCGATACCGGCTGATCCTATCATGTTCGTGGCTGAATGTCCGCTTCGGCGATGCACTGCACACCGCCGAGTCAGCTTCACGCATCGCAACAGCTGTAGCTTGAAGGCAATTCTCATCGTTCCCCTTCTGTCAGCCATGTATGTGGCGCACGAGCGCTTCACTGCATCTGTGGCAGCTGTAACATGTATGTGGTGGCAATGGACGGCAGATGAAGGCGGTGAAACATATGAGCTGCCCTTGTATTGCGGCATACTGTATGGCCTGCAGCACTGACACGTGGCAGCAGTCTCCAGGTCTGATTGATACATGCCTGCAAAGGTGATGTCTTTCACGCTCTTCGACAAGTGAAGTTCTCGGTTTGACCTTCCGGTCTGTGCGCCATCCTCAGTGACTTTGTACTGTGATGCTTCACTACAGGTAAAACCAGCTCTCGTACACCTCTTTCTCGGTCGCGAAATGCTCAGCTACTTGCAATGCAGCCGGTGATATGGAATACACTCCGAATAGGCTTGTCAACAGAAGCTGCGGGCAAACGCTCGCCACCATGCCTGGTCTATAGCCGCCCAAGATGTCTTAAGCTTAATTGGCCTATGTACTGCCACGCTGCTAGGACGTTCAGAAGGCTCTCAGGCTCGATCGCTTTTGACTAGGCTCATCAATGTGCGAGGGTCAGCCAAGTGAAGGGGAACGCAAACTGAAGTGTCACCAATTGGTGTACTCCAAAACTTTGAGAGCCGCCAGCTCTTCGCTCTGAACAATGTTAATTTCCATCGCTCCTCATACTGGGCATCCTTTGACCTTAATGTTGCACAAGTTTCGGAAGCTCCTCCCGATTCGTTAATCAGGCATTCGTCTCGGCTCGAGGACGCGAAGGGCGCAATGGCAAGTCCTATGGAGGACATACTGTGCCTTTCTGTCTTTTAGGATGCACGGCGAATGCATAGCACATTACACAACATGATCTGGACAAATCGCGAGCTCGGCAATGTATAAATCTGGGCCAAAGTGATATGGCTCGGAACATTCGACCTTGCTCGCGTCTGGCCACACCCTCCGTAGGGAGAATCTCGCCGTGCTGTCTTCTCGAGGCCGCAACGGTAGAGCCTTGCTGACAGTGCACTGACTTAATCAGTCACCGGGAATGAGATGCTCCTTCACGATGTTTCTTGGGCGCGAGCATGTGCTGCCGATAGTTGAAATCGTGGTGTACTTGTGCCAGCCGCGATGCTTTCTGTGAGCGGCGGGAGAGCGGTTGGTCCAGCGCCAAGACTTGTTCGCGTGATGACGCTTTGAAGAAAGCTGGCGCTGGCGCGACTTTTTGAGTTGAATCGTGTCTCTTGCTCTTTCAGCTCGCTATCCCAATGCAATGACAACAAAGTGGTCGAGCAGCTGCTTTGGCGCTGTCTCGGGTGCATCCAGAGCACAACACATCTACAAATTGGCCAGGCCCGTAATCAGCATCAGGCGATATGCCACCAAGAGCGCCGACCAGGAAAGCGACATCGATCGACACGAGAGAGCTGCGCTCGTCGAGATTCAGGGCCTCCGCAAAGGGGACCTCATCAATCCTCCGCGATCCACGAGACCCCCTCCGCTGAAATTACCGGAACGCGGCGATGCCAATGTCGCGCTGCACTACATCCGCATTGGAAGATCGTATGGCTCATTCTACTGGCGTGGTGTCAAGGCAGTGTGGTTCAATCACAAAGCTGCAAAGCTCTTAAAACAGCATGTGCAGAAGAACGGCGGCTCTGCAGCGCCAGAAAAGTCGTCCGACGTTGCGAGCCTGTTGACGAGATCGCAGTTCCAGCTGCTCGAGAGGAATAGCTATGATATTGGAAAGTTGCCTTTCTTCGGTCTCCTGGTTGCAGTCTTCGGCGAGTGGTTACCGCTGATCGTGCCTTTCATCCCGAGCGCTGTGCCAGGGACATGCAGAATTCCGAAACAAATTGTCGAGATGAGGAAGAAGGCAGAAGAGAGGAGAAGAATCAGCTTCAGGGCAGCCATAGAGGAGCCCGGAGCAGAGCAGCTCACTGGAAAGACAGATCCCACAGAGAAGAAGTCGTGGGGAACAGCACACAACGAATATGCGAATGCACTACTGGGCCGTTTGCGCGCCGACCAGCTGCTGCATCTCTCGTCCACTCTGAATCTGCACAACCGCATGTGGGATCGCTTCCAGCTCGCGCCGCCGTCGTTTCTGCTGCGAAGGAAGGTGACGAAGCACCTCACGTACTTGGCCCGCGACGACCAGCTGTTGCTGAACCAGCCATCGGCAGTGAAGTCCTTGGAATCTGAAGAGGTGCATATCGCATGTGACGAGCGTGGCCTGGATGTGCTTGGCAAACGTGAAGATACTCTGCGTGAGACCCTTCACACTTGGCTTGAACATCAGAAGAAGGATGAGGGTCGGGGCACAGCTATTCTAAAGATGCTGTTCAGGAGACCGAACGCATGGAACACGAAACAGGGCTCGTGATTGCGTTGCACAGATGTACATTATGCTGCAGGCAATGGCAGTGTAGGATAGATACCCAGCACATGAGGACTGTACAGAAGACCATACTGTAAAACAGCAATGTGGTATTGGCTCAGGAAAGCTAGACGGACTGAAACATTAAAGAACAGAAGGTGAGACGAATCAAATTGTCGAGATAACTCACACGCAGCTCAACAGTCAGACCTTTAGCTCACGAGCCGCGAAGAGGAACGCCACAACGTGTGAGCAGCTCCATATCGACAGCATTCAACGGCGACGACTTCCTCTGAGCCATGAGTCCTTCACACGAGGTCGTCGATAATATTTCGAGATCTTGGTCGAGGTACTGTTGGAGCAAAATAAGAACGAGGATGGCATCAATGCAGCTACGCAAGAACTCTAATCCGCCCTTTATAACTTGCTCATTTGTGTGCAGCAATTGAGGTCACAGAGCAAGTTCAGCCTCCTTACACGGTCGACGATGCGCTTCGACATTGGGTAGAACTTCGGACGTAATGATCTCCGACGATCGCAGTCGGTGGAGGAGTGCTCGGCTCTCACTTGTTCCGCGCTTGAACCAAGACCTACGGAGCGCATCAAAGGGTTTCTCGCCAACACTCTTTGCTAGAGAGTCATCTTATTCGACGCGTAGCAGAAGAGGTATGAGCTGGCTTTGGTGGCCTTGACACCTCTCACCGAGGCTTCACTGCCGCACATACCTCACGAAGGCTAGACTTTGCCGGTCTGGCTGAGAGCAAAGCACACAGCCCGTCGCACAAGGACCGCCAATACAGAGTAGCACAATCATGTTGGCAGCCCCAAACTCTATTATGTCCTTAAAGTCTACTTGAACTCCACGGAAAACCAGGTCTCGCTCATATCGACATGAGCGCTGCCTGATCTGTTCAATGGAGGGATTGACATCCGCATTACACTGCAGAAATAAAGCCTTTCATTTCATCTCGGTATACTGCAGGGCACTTCGAAGCATGGCTTCCAGTCGGCCTGTCCTTCAATTCACAGTTAGTGTTCGTTCTGCATCCATGGTATGGACCCAAAAGATCTCGAGGCCACAGTAACTCCTCCAATGAGAGGACCAGACCAGGTCACTGTCCTCAAATACTCAGTTCGCAACAGAAATATAAGTATAACACAGCGATCTCTCTCCTCTGCAACTTGACAGAATAGCAAGAATACGTACCCAACCATATTCACGCCCATAGTATCGATCAAGATGGCCTCAGAAGAAGCGCACACTCCCAACAACACAATGCAGTGGTTCTCCGAACTGGCACCAGAGTCACCAATCACAATCACGTCGACTCGTAGCACTAAAACACCAATCGGAACCACAACAGAGGAAATCGGTGCAACTCCAGCAGAAGAAACCGATGAAACCCAACCAGAGGAATCCGGTGCAACGCCAACAGAAATTCTCAGACGCCAACCTCCACCCTTGCCACCCCGTTCCCTCCAGCACCTCGTCCAAAAATGCCCCGTGAGAGTCTACCTCAAAATCCAAAACTACGTCTTCACCTCCACGGAAACCCCCCGGCCAAAAGCCACAGAACTCACTCCAGGCCACTTCGAATTCCCCAACTTTCTCCAAATCAGCCGTTCAATACGGCGATACTTCGCCTCCCACTACTACCCAACCCGAGCCTTCATCGGCTCCTACGAGAACGTCAAAGCCTTCCTGCAGGCCCTCACACCAAAACACAGATCTCTGGTCAGGAATGTATACGTCTACATCAAAGCTGGCCCTACTCCGCCGAGTCTCAGATTACAGGCGAAATTCAAACCGAAGCATAGAGGTAGCATCTCGCATACGACGATGAAGTTTGGACTTCCGATTCCTTTCAAGAATGATAAGGTGAAACTTTCGCCTGGGGTGTTGTGTTATGGGGGGAGGGAACAGATTGGTTTCAAGGCTGATGAGTGGAAGGAAGCAGAAAAAGAGAGATTGAAGGTGCATAAGGAGTTGGAGGCGATGGTGGAGAAGGATCGATGTGTTGTGAGAGTTCTCACTTATGAGCAACAGTTGTGTGCGTATGTTGTTGGGACTGAGGCGGTTTGTTGAGGTGGGCGGTGATGAGAAAGGTAATGGAAAGGGAAGGACGATTCGCGATCTTGGATTGTGTTTGATTCGACTTGAGCGAGGAGTTTGGGAGAATGGCAGCACGACAGCTGGGTCTCGACCTTCGAATGGCTTCGTCTCTGTTTGAGCATTTATGCTGGCGTTCGTCTAGAGTTGAAAGGAGTTTGTTGTAATGCTACAGCCATGACTATCTGGTATCTAGATTTTGTACAAACGCCCGCTAATGTTTCAATATTTCGAATTTTGTTCCTCTATGCAATCTCATGTGCCGCTGTACACCGCAGTGCATCCACGTCCACACTCAACCCTCTGCTCAACCCACTTCCAACGTCCATCACCAAGTTTAGCATATGCACGTGGCGTGATGTGGAATCGGTGCTCTTCCTTCGCCCCTGAACTTTTCTTTGCGCGCTTCAACTCAGCTTCCGCGTCCAGGGGTTGGAGATATGTCGGAGCGCTCACGTTGTTGCGCTTCCCAGTGCCGAGTTGGTAGTGCTCATTACCGCCCCAGAAGACGATGTCTGCGCCCCAGTTCGTATCGTCGTTGCTGGTCTTGGATGAAGCATCTGTGTATGTGATATTCTTCATGACAGCGGCCGCATGAGTGGAGCCCACGGATAGACTTTGCAGGCGAATGGGTACAGTAGTATTAGTCTTTTCGTCGTATTCGAATAGACCAGATAGAGAGGGTATTTTGGCAGGCGTGCTTTGTACGTGGGTCCATCTGTTGTTCGCCAGATTGCCGCGGATGCCAGAGCCAAACGCAAACGTGTCTGCCGTCACGCGACCGACTTGCAGCCTTGTCCTCGGATCATCCGGGTCGTCTTTTTGCGATGCAACCCGTGTGGCCTCCACAGTCATGTAGCTGTTCTCACCCCCAGCAGCGATATCGGTGATCTTGGGCGTCTGACTTGTGCCGGAATATAGCTTCTGTGTTGGCAGTAAACTTGGCGCATCAACCGTCATAGCTTCAGGAGAATTGTCGAAGCCGAGCTGCCCAGACATGTTGTCGCCCCATGCGAACACGCGACCGTCCTTGTCAAGGGCCAGGGAATGATGATCACCACTAGCAACTTTGATGATGTCGAAGCCACGCAGGGTGGTGACTTCGTGCGGCTGATCGAAAGCGCCTTCAGGGCGTGTACCCCAGGTCAAACCAGGTACACCTAGTTGGCCACGAGACGGGAACGAGTCCGATGCAGCAGCTGCGGAGAAGACCCGGCCCTTGGACGTCAGGAAAAGCGCGTGTTCGAGGCCAGCAGTGACGGACGCGATTTTTTCGCCTCTTTCAAGAGACTTTGGCGTCAGGTCACGGTAGGAGATGTTACTTCGGCCGCTCCAGAAAGGTATCCAGCTTGACTCTGATGGTTTTGAGCCAGTTTCCTGCTCTTCAGCGGATGACGGTATGCTATAGACATTGCCGCTTTTAGACAGCCCAATGATGCGATCCTTGGTGATGCTCAGACTGACGAGGTCTTTGCCTGTCAACGTGCGCACCGGGGCTTTGAGGTCTGCCATGAATCCGTTTCCCCACTGCACCAAATCGCCCTTTTCGTCAATGGCGGCGCCAAAATTGCGGTCGAGCTTGATGTCTCGAAGCAGCATCCCATCGAAATAAGATATCCGCCGGGGCGTCTTGATGTACTTGTCGTCACTGTCCGGAGCTACGACCTTGCCACTGTTGCTCCCCCACGCATACACTCCAGGCTTTTCCCAACTTTGCTTGACCTGATGGTGCTGGCTGCTAATCATGTCTCGGTTCTCTTCTACGCTCGCGTTCTTCTTCTTCCGACTCTTCTCGAAGATAAGAGGGTTCTCCTCTTCTTCCTGCGGGGCTTCCGCATGTGCCTGGCGAACGAAGTGGCCATTGTTCACGTAGTATTGCGAAGCCGTGGCAAGACCTCCCGCCGCGATGATGGCAAAGACAGAGCGTCGAAGCTGGCCCTGTTTCCGTGCTGCGCGTGCGTGGTAGGAGATGGTTGCGACTCGTTCTGCCTGCTGCGCGAGGAAAGCAGCTCGACTGGAGGCATTTCGGGTTCCTGAAGATGGTTTGGCCGTTTTGGTGGCCGTCCGGACGAGGTTCTGTCTTGAAGCCATGATCATGTATCACGCTGGTATTTGGGCTTGGCTTATGCTGCGACGATTCAATCAAGAGGTCGCTGTGTTCGTGAAGATGTCGATGATGAGAATGGGAGGAGAGCTCACTGGCCGAGCACACGATAGCCAATGAGCAAGAGGCCGAAACTCAATCTCGAACAAATCGTGGGCGTCATGGCGGCGATGCAAGCGAACGAGATCGGCCCGCACTCAGCTCCGCTCCGCCCGCGGCAGTGCGAGGTCGTCCTTGGCACTTCCTTCCGCTCGCTCTCTTCTACATGCTCGCCGCGACACCACGTTCGAGCAAGCCACGTTACATCTTGCACGTCACCTTGCTAGATGCTAGATTCGGGCGAATATACACGCATAAAGGTCTGCGGCCTCGCGGAACCTGGATACAGTGGACGGCAATGCCAGCATCCTCACTAACGACTTTACGACTAGAACATGGACATTTCACATCCGACTGGCGCCTCCATATTGTAGAGCCCGCAGCTTACATGTTCCTTCGTAGATCTTTACACGCATTGCACATATTGCGCCAAAGGATCGTTTCTATTCTCAGACCATGAGCACAAAGATGGCGCTGCAAGCAGCCACTCACTAACCACCGCCTTGCCGGATTGGCTCGAGCCTCGTAATGTCAAACTAGTGCCTTCCAAGTCGTGAAAAGCACCGTGGCCTCCTTCACAGCGGGAAAAAAAACCCTGCACCCTCGCTGTCGATGTCCTCCGGCGTGCATCCAGACACGCATTATGCCTGGCCCAAGTGGAGACGACAGCAACTACATCTTGGTGTATGGCCTTGCTCTGCTACTCTACCAGGTAGTCCTAACTTTGGACGACCATCGCGCCAGGACGACTTGGCTCAAGCTTAGCAGTCGACAAGGAAATCGAGCTTTGCCACAAGTCTCGCCTACACGGACACCATTTGTATGACCTCGAATCGACGACGCAACCCAATGCTCACCAGAGCAGTGTGAACCCCTTTTGTCGACCAGCAAACGCGTCACGGCGAAAGGGCTGACCTGATGTTGAGCTGCTTCGATCGCGCATCTGATTCACGCTACGAATGAACGATACAGCATTGCCACGAACAAACATGGTAGCGAAGATTGTACCGTGTCCGACAACACGCTTTTCCAGAAACCCCGACCAACAAAGACCGATACGATGGGACTTGGCACGCTCGACAAGGCCACCATATATTTCGTGCACGGTATGATCCAGCATCGAAAGATCAACGACGCTCGAGGAATGCCTGTCGCCTCCGTTACCCGCAAGCGGACACTGGCACTCTGTCTCCTGGTCCATACTTGCGGTCATTTTAGATGGACCTCGAAGACGCGGCCTTATATGCGGAACTGGGACACATGCGCTGCTCAGAGTCGCCGGTGAACAGACTCTAGACGCCGTCCGTACGAGAGCGAAGAGCACGTAACGAAGGTGCATCGACTCGGATTATGCACGGATCAATACCATCCAGTCAGTCTCCCCGCTGACTACTGTACAACATCACATCGACTGAACTCGGCCGTGAATGCGCAGCTGTGGCTTCCTCACGGCATAACGAGTTCTCATACCAATCATAGTCCGTGGTTTCATGGTGCGCCTGCGCTACTAGGCCTCGCTGTCACAAGTCGATTAATCAGCATTCATATGGAAACAGGTTTCAGAAGACTAAGCGCTCAAGACCGCAGGGTGATGATATGCAGCTTGTGTTCGCAGGTGGTAGGGCTCACTTCGGGATGGCCGCCTCCGTCCTGATGGGTTCGTGCGAGGGATTCGCATTCGTTTATGCTGACTCCAACCGACCTTCAGTAGCCAGCTGGTCGAGATGCACTAGTCGTCCGCCAGCCTCCAGGAACGTCTGCGGCTTGATCTGTCATCAAGCCCGCACCAAATGCGCCACAAGACGCAATCTCCTCTTTGTGTAGATATACGGCCGTGAAAGCCATGCGAACTTATCATTGATGTCGCACGGTATGCACATGGTGTTGCAAGCTCTGAGAACATGATACACGATTCTAAAAATGTGCCACGCAACAGCGATATCGTCAGCTGGAACATCGTATATTAGGCCTCCCAGCTGTAAATCCTCCTCGCTGGCCAAGATCCGCTGCCTGGATTTTAGTGGCGCTCGGCTCCATAGCAGCGGGGTTGGATGCCACTTCTCGGCCAATACGACTGGAAGCAACCTTTCGGTTCGACATGATCGCGCTTGATGTTGACCTTTCCTCTCCACTTCACTCGTCAACGCGGGATGTCTGTTTGCCCGCGTGTTGCGCGGCATCTCTCGACAGAACACTGGCTCGTTTTCAACTCTGGTTGCCAGGATTAGACGTTCCTTCCTGCAGGAATCGTCATGCTTTAGGGCTGGCTAATATAAAGCGATATAGTCTCGCTGCTCTCTGACAAACAGTGTTCATTGCGTCTCGGTGGTCCCAACGAATTGCGTCAATCCACTCGCGTCACAAGAGAGCACAAGATGCACGCCTACATCCTCTATGGCCTAGTCGGCCTCGCAGCTTTTGCTGCGTACAAGGTGCTCGTTATCGTTCTCACTCGGGTCCAAAATGCTGGTAGGTTAATCGTGGGCCATGCCGGAGTTTTCAACTGACACATCGTAGTCAGGGCTCGACAACTTGGATGTGCAGAAGCACCTATGTATCCTGATTGCGGATTCATGGGACTCAAACATGTGAAAGAGTTGCAAGCTGCCGATGCGAGAAAACAGTTCCCAGACTTTTTGGCCGAGCGACAGAAAGTCATCAGCTCGCAACTGGGGCGTCTTGTCACGACTTTCAGATACAATGTGCTTGGCCAGACGATCTTCTTTACCAGCGATCCTGAGAATATTAAGGCTGTGAGTGACTTGACGCTGGGCGATGACACGAACCATCACTGACATGATCGGGACACTTAAGATGCTCGCTACACAGTTCAGTGATTACGATCTTGGCCCAACCAGACATGCCATTATGGGAGAAGTTCTTGGAGACGGCATCGTATGTCAGTGCCTTTGCCATGGATCGCGGTAGCTGACTGTTGAGCAGTTCGTTCAAGACGGAAAGAAATGGGAGCACTCTAGAGCGATGCTGCGACCAAACTTCGTGCGCGAGCAGGTCTCGGATCTTGACATGGAAGAGCGACATGTTCAAGACTTGTTCAAGGTTATGCCTGTCAAGAACGATGGCTGGACTGATTTCCTGGACATTCAGACACGCTTCTTCCGTCTGACTATCGACGCCGCCACTGAATTCCTTTTCGGAGAACCCGTCGACTCACAGATTGCTGAGGCCTCAGGTGTGGATACTGGCAAGTCAGGTGCTCAAGAACATGCCGAACGATCATTCAGTGTCAACTTCGATCAAGCACAGATGACGATGGCCAAGAAGTTTCGTTACGGCGACATGCACTGGCTGCACAACCCGAAAGAATACAAGGTCAACGGAGAGATTTGTAACCAATTCATCACGCGCTACGTTGATCTTGCGCTGGCACAGGGAACAACTACGCCGGAGAAGGGAGAAGACAAGGAGAAGTACATCTTCCTGGAGCAGCTCGTTAAGCAGACGCGTGACCCCGTCGAGCTCCGCGCTCAACTTCTGAATATCCTTCTCGCTGGACGAGACACAACGGCCTCTCTGTTGTCGTGGACCTTCCATCAGCTTCTGAGACACCCAGAAGTATTCGAAAAGCTGCGAACAACCATTATCGAGACATTCGGAACATATGACGACCCGAAGGAGATCACGTTCAGCACGCTGAAGGGGTGCCAGTACTTACAGTACACCTTGAACGAGGTCAACCGTCTCTGGCCAGTTGTACCAGGTAACGGACGTCGTTCCAACAAAGCTACAACTCTGCCTCGAGGAGGTGGACCAAATGGTGATTTGCCTGTATTCATCCCCAATCAAACAGGTATTGACTACAGCATCCACGTCATGCACCGAAGGAAGGATCTCTGGGGCGAGGACGCCGAAGAGTTCCACCCGGAACGATTTGCCAACAGGAGGCCTGGTTGGGAGTATCTGCCTTTCAACGGAGGCCCACGAATGTAAGTAAAATGAGAGGTGGAAACCTCCCCCACTCCCATCCACCACATGTGAGGCCGCAACTACCGCTTACACTCATTATTTTCAGATGTATCGGGCAACAATTCGCTCTCACAGAAGCGGCTTATGTCATTGTGCGACTGCTGCAGAAGTTCGACAAGATTGAAGCTCCACCTGGAGCCCTCGAGGGCGTCGTGACTTCGAACTTGTCGTTGACAAATTGCCCAGCCAATCTGGTCACGCTGCGACTGCATGAGGCGAAAGCATAGGTTTTCTTGCGTTATTTCGAGGCCCAGCGCGTCATAAGCGGTACTACAGGACTAGATCCGATCACCAGCGAGCATTCAAATTTACACTCACAACAGCCTTCTGCCTACTTCAACTCTTTCCCTTTACCCTTGAAGTTCTCGTCCAATTCATAGACAATCGGCACTCCCGTCGGAATCTCCACGCTTGGAATATCCTCATCGCTAATGCCTTCCAGTTCCTTCATCAACGCCCTCAGACTATTTCCGTGAGCAGCAATCAACACCACACTCCCCTTTTTCAATTCCGGCACAATATCACTTTCCCAAAATGGCAACGTCCTCTTCAACACATCCTTCAAACACTCCGTCTTCGGCACTTCAATCCCCTGACTCGCATACCTCCCCCCTTCATCCTCCGAAGCACGATACTCCTCACTCGTCTCCGGAGGCTGAACATCAAAACTGCGTCTCCAGAGATGCACCTGCTCATCGCCGTGTTCTTCGGCGCTTTGCTTCTTGTTCAAGCCTTGTAAGCCGCCGTAATGGCGTTCGTTGAGAGTCCAAGATCGGACTACTGGAATCCAGAGACGATCTGCCTCATCGAGTGCGAGGTTTGCGGTTACGATTGCGCGGCGGAGGAGAGAGGTGTAGACTATATCTGGGAGCCAGTTGTGTTGTTTGAGAAGTTTGCCGGCTTGGATTGCTTCGGTTGTGCCTTGGTCGTTAAGCGGGACGTCGACCCAGCCGGTGAAGAGGTTCTTTTCGTTCCATTCCGAGCGGCCGTGGCGGAGGATGACGAGTTTGTATCTGGAAAGCATGGTGAGTCTGTTTCTGGTGGTTGATCGCGATCTGAAGGACAATAGAGGCGGGCTGTGTCTTTTGTAAAATCGACTGAAGAATGTTGAACGGAAAATCAAAATGTCAGTTGTTCTCTCGGCAGAGACGTCATGTTAGAATTGGAAGCTCTTGTACTTTTTTTTTCTTGTTGTTGAACTAGCTACCTTGATGGTAATAAGCTGAGGCCATTGAGGTGACAAAAGCAACAGCTCTCCGGATGTCCGAATTTAGCTTCATCCGCGTGACACCTGATGGGGAACATACACATGTAGCGACTGACGCGTAACTCTGTCGAACAGATATAGCACTAGAGTCCCCATTGTTCGGATCGAATCAAGTTGATACAGCAATTGGCACAGAAGAAGACGCAGCTCTAGTCTTGGCGCTGGCGAATGGCCGTCCAGAGCAGATGTGCTATACGCCAGAACCAATCTTATTGCACGACATCGAAGGGTCACAATCCCAAGTCTTCAGAGCGGGACTTGCTGTTAGGGTCGAAGTAAGGTGCCTCGCCAATGCCAACAGCACGATTGCCAATACGATCTCCAAGCCCATCGTAATCGAAAGTGGCAGTGTGGAAAGCACTGCAGATGAGGATTAGCATTAGTTAGTGGTTTTCAATCATTTTACCAACCTTCTGTTATCCCAGATAGCAACATCGTTCTCATTCCTCCACTTGAAGCGCACAGTCAAATCATGCTGATCTAGGATCAATTGCCTAAACTTGGCAAGAAGCTCATCAGATTCGTCTGCAGTCAATTCGTTGATGAATTTGGGGAATGGACCCAGTGCGTAAATGCTCTTCCAGCCAGTGACGGGATTCGTCCTCACTAAGTCAATGTCAGTCTCTCATTGTCCGTATCGCATTCTGTACCCATACGCACCAACTGGGTGAACAGCGCTCAGCGTCATTCCTACGTTCTGTGGGCTGCCTCGGGGCTCTTCGTAGATGAAGACCTTCTCAGGATTCGCTGCAGCGGCCTTGATGAAGCCATCGCCAACAAACGTCGCGGTGAGATTTTCGAAGAACTTCTGATATAATGGCGAGAAACGATCGTATAATTCATAACCAGAAGCCCAGAGGGTATCACCACCAGTCTTCGGAAGCTTGGTCAAACGAAGTGAAGTATAATCGGCGGGCACTGGCTCGAATTGGATGTCACTGTGCCACAGCGCAGCATCATAACGGCGGCCCTTCTGCTTCTGTGCGTCGTGCTTGTAAAGCTCCTTGCGAGCGATCGAGCTAATGGTTGAAATCTCATTGTCTTTAGTGGCTCCAAACTCAGACGTGCCGTTCAAAACCGGATGAATATGCAGCGTGGAGTCCTTGGGCTTCCCAGCAAGTTGGCCAAGACGATGAACGAACTGCTTCTGCAAATCGTTCGTCAAGTTATCTTGCTTCCGGAAGAAGACCACACCTCGCTGAGAGACTACTCGATGTTAGCAGTGCGCAAATGCGTCTTGTTGCCAGACTCACTCGCAATAGCAAGGTCACGCAGGCGATCATCGGCATTCTCGGCGTTGAGAAGATCGTCGACAATATTGACGTCGAAGTATTCTCGGCCGATGACTGGTGTAGTCTCCTCGGACTTGAAATGATCAAGAGCGCCGGATGGCTTCAGAGGAGCTGGGTATGTATTCTTGCTAGGTGCTGTCCCGTTAATCGGGACATCTTCCGAGAGGATTCCTGGTGCCATATTTCGATGCTGTTCGCCTGTGCTGTTTCGTTCACGTTTCTAGATTGGGAGGAACAAATCTGAATGAGTCCTTGGCTCGTACTTATACTCCTCAGATGATTACTGTGAAGCTGCACATAAGTGAACGATTGAGTGGGGCAACAGCCATAGACAAAGCAAGCACGCCATCCATGGACCTGCTGCGATGCAGCAGTGCATCGCGTGGCAAGATTCGTCATGAACGGCTTGATAGCGTGCGATACACGGCACATATATCCGTACTCACCTTGGACTGTTCACTTGATCTGAATGGCAGGATACTGGAGAGGGTTTCTTGTCTTGTGTTGGTACCAAAGACGTCTCTTGCAGTGCTGGAACGGGGAGCCAACATGAACATCGAGGCTGAAGTAGGGCAACTGTCACTGAAGTACTGTGCCTGCCATCCTGCTCTGAGATCGTCTTCTTCCTCGTGGACATCTGAGATTGCGTGTCGCCTGGGCGATTACTCGACAAAGCATTACTGTATGCTCGTGCACAGATGCAATGGAAGAGGTCTGGACGGTTGGTCGGTCCGACGATTCGCATGGGTCTTGGCGTTGGATATGGTGACTTCTCTTTCCAACGTTGGTACATCTCCTCTGAGAGCAAGGCATCTTCCGACCATTGCGCCCGCCTCGTTCAAGCTGCGCCATACTGTTCATCCTACACCGAGGGACCAGCCATCAGGAATTCCGCGATGAAGCAGCTCGCAGAGCCGCTTGCTGGGGACGAAGGAGCACAGAAAGCCTGTGACAAAGCAGAGAATCGCACGTCGGGTCAAACAGGACGAAGTCGGTACTATACATCCATTCCGGACCCAAGGAGGAGTTCTTCAAAGTCATTTCATTGACTGCACCAAACCACGATGTATCAATCTGCACTCCGGAAGTGCTCGTACCGCAGAGTGGCCAAGCCCAGGAACCGATCGGGAGGTGACTCCTCATTCGCCCACCGCACCCATGTTTATCAATGCGGAGGACAGATAAGCTCCCACCGGGCCATGTTGCGCTGCGATGTTACTCAGTGACATGACTTCTCTCCCCTGTGTCTTGTGCAGTATCAACTCAACCCTCTGCGGCAAAGCTGCGGCCAACATGATCGGCCGGCACGCCCTATATTGTCCAGCCGTGGTAACGTTTGCCGTCGGCGATAAGGCAGGGCGGGTAGGACGACATCGCTTTTATATTTTCTGAAAGATGTACCGTTATGCCCCTTGAGACGTTCGCGCCTGAACAAAACTCACTTACACAGCAATGTCTTCTCCAGACGGCGACCTCAAGCTTCCTTCCCTTGAAGCTCAGAAACTCGATTCGAGCGATCTCCAGCGAACCAATTCTATCTCTAAGGATCACAATGGTGACACTGTCATTGTCAAGGAAGATGGCGAGTCCTTCACAATATCCGCTGCTGCGGAGAGAAAGCTCCTTTGGAAGTTCGACCTCAACATATTGCCACTCCTGGCAATGATGTACCTCTTCAACTCTCTCGATAAAAGTAACTTGGGCAACGCGAAGACTGCTGGCTTGGAGGCGGATCTAGGGTTTGCGGGCACAAACAAATACAACATTCTTCTCAGCATCTTCTTCGTACCATACGTGCTCACAGCACCATTTCTGGGCATTCTGGGAAAGATCTATGGCCCAAGCAGAGTGTTGCCTTGCATGATGTTTACCTTCGGAAGCATGACCTTGCTAGTCATAGCTGTGACCAATTGGGGTGGATTGATGGCGTTGCGGTGGTTCCTAGGCATGGCAGAGTCCGCCTTTTTGTAAGCATAATTTCGAAGACAGCCGAGATCCACTGCTAACACTGTCGTCACAGTCCACTGGTCATCTACTACCAGACCACATTCTATCGCCGTGGAGAACTGGCTCGTCGACTCGCTCTCTTCTATGCTGCCTCGAATATTGCAGGTGCCTTCGGCGGTCTCCTAGCATACGGTGTGTTCCAGATCGAAGGCGGTGTTCTCCCGAGCTGGAAATACTTGTTCGCCATCGAGGGAGGCTTGACCATCGTCGGCAGTTTCATCGCCTTCATCTTCCTCCCCTACAATGCTGCCTCTGCCAGATTCCTCACACCCGAGGAGAAGAAGCTCGCTTTCTACAGAATTCAAATCGACTCATCGTCAGAGGTTGAAACCAAGTTCAACTTCCGCGAAGCAATCAAAATCTTCAAACACTGGACAAGTTGGGTTATTCTCGCCATCCAAATCTGTCTGGGAATCCCACTTCAAAGTGTCAGCTTGTTCCTGCCCCAGATCGTGGCACGTCTCGGCTACAGCACGATCAAGACGAACCTTTACACTGTAGCACCAAACATCACCGGAGCCGTGATGCTGCTCATCTTGGCATACAGTTCCGATTACACCCGATTACGCTTCCCATTCGTCGCGCTGGGCTTCCTGTTCACATTTACTGGAATGGTCATCTACGGCTCTATCTCCGACGTACAGGCCAACATTCAGCTCGCCTACTTCGCAACATTTATGATGACATGGGGAACATCGGCTCCGTCTGTCATCTTGGACGTCTGGTATAACAATAACATTGCCGATGAGAATCGTCGAATGATGTTGACATCTATTGGCGTTCCTGTGGCGAATTTGATGGGCGTGGTGTCAAGTAACATCTTCAGAACTCAGGATGCGCCTAATTACATTCCAGCGTTGGCAACAACAGCAGCGTTCGGAGGGTTTGGAGCAGTTTTGACGCTCTTGCTGGGTGTGTGGATGATCTTCGACAACAGAAGAAGAGATAGCAGGCAAGGTGGAGTCAAGATCCGAGCGATAGATGTCCCGACCGAGAGGCTTAAAGATGGGCCGGATTGCGAAGAGTTCAGATGGTTCTATTGATCTCGAAGATCAGCTTGTTTGCCATGGAGCTGGACGTGGTACCCATCTCTTTTCATAGATTCATGATGTGAGAGCATTTCGATTACATTCACTTTTGTTCAGTCGATGACTAGCTTCGTGCCCTATATTCTCGCCCGGAACACGTGTCGCAATCTGCGAGTTTGCCGCAACAGTCGTTTTCACTTTGCTGTCTTTCTATAGCATCACAGGCAGCTCGTGACGATGTCGCAGTGGTCTACGGTCTACGAAGCCCTAGATCAAAGGTGCATTGAACCCAAACCTATTCTCCGGGTCCCACTTCCTCTTCAATATCC
Source organism: Cercospora citrullina (assembly GCA_013365195.1). Lineage (NCBI taxonomy): Eukaryota > Fungi > Ascomycota > Dothideomycetes > Mycosphaerellales > Mycosphaerellaceae > Cercospora > Cercospora citrullina. The sequence goes on from JAASFF010000198.1 coordinate 307,469, forward strand.
TCAATCGTCTCAAGCGCTGTGCATCTCTTCCGTACATCTCCTCCAAACTCTCCGTCCCATCACCTTTAGCATAATTCACATACGTATGATGCAGCTTCCCTGCAACACCCTCTTTCATCAACGCTCTCGCCCTATCTGCCACCTTTCCAGCAACTTCTTGTTCCGCTTTCTCTTCACCCTCCCAAATCATCATCAAAGCCGGTAGGATATGTTTCTCCCTCTCTTCCCTCGCGACGGCATTCTCCTCCAGCATACCCAAATCCATCGCTTTCCCACGTCCATAACTCTCCAGTAGATAGAAACTTCCCCTCAAAAATTCATGTTCTTTGGTAAAATCTTCATAGAAATTCCAATTTTCTCTCATATTCGTCACGTTCCAGGTATGCAGAGAAGGAGATGCTATGCCATAGAGATTCCAATTCAACTGGCAAACAGGCGGATCGCCGAGACCCATTTTATCGTGGATAAGTTCCCAAGGTATCGAAGATTCTTGGGTAAAGAATTGGGGGCCGAGAGCTTGAAAGGTGGAGATATAAATGTCGGCGATGGGGTTGGAGCCTTCGTGGGCGATTATGAGTGTTATCATTGGATTGTTGGTCGGATCGACGAGAGGGTTTCGGTTGAACATTGCGTCGAGGACCAAGAGACCTTGGGGATCGGGATAAGTTGTTTCGAGATCGTTCCAGGTTTGGAAGAAGCGTTCGAGAGTAAAGGGTGAGAATTCGAGGATAGTGAGGGTCCAGAGGCCGTTAGGACCGGATGGGACATCGTAGACTTTGGTCTGGAAAGAAGTGATGATGCCGAAATTGTGGCCTGCGCCGCGGAGGCCCCAGAAGAGCTCGGGATGAGAGGTTGGAGATACAGTGATGGCTGTGCTGTTAGCGAGGATGAGGCGAGCAGAGACAATGTTGTCTGCGGAGAAACCATATTGGCCTTGGAGCATGCTGTGTCCACCTCCTAGCGCTGGGCCAATGACTGAGGTACACTCGCAAAGACCATGGACTAAATTCCAATTTAGGATATATCTTACTGTGTTTTGCTTGCAGTAGTCTTACCGGTGCGCTTGCCTACCTTGGCCAGCGCCTTCAAAGTCGTATTTTGTGTGGCACCGCCACCGATCGTGGCAGTAGTTCCACCCTCATCGACTTCAACACTATCCAAATTCCGCATGCTGATCTGAATCCCATTCTGGACATCATTCATTGCCGGCGCCCAGGCATGTCCCGTCGACACAGCAAGAAAAGGCAGATTTTTGAGGTTGGCATAGTGTATCTGTACGAATGGTATCAGTCCATGTCCGAAGTCTGTTAAAGTTTATCTTCGCCAATGTCCCTTCCACGGTCATATACCGCTTACCACATTCTGCACGTCTTCTTCAGCAGCAACCTCAACGATAGCAAGATATCCCGGGTTGATCTTTGGCCCGCTGGATCTTGCCGTCAGTCGGCTCCATTCTTCCTTGTCGCCCGGCACAACGACTACGGCATGTTCGGAGAGAAATGGTCTGAGATCACTTGCGATTTGTGCTGAAGAAGCTGGATTTGCGTTGCATGTTCGCACAGTGAGGACAGATGAAGAAAACGCAGACGCTAGAGGGCACAGCAATAGCAAGGAGAAGATGGCCCAGATTGCAGAAATTAGCGACATACGTAGAGCCATCATGCATTTGTCTCGGAGGAAGGAGTGAAAATGCGTTGCTTCGCCTTCGCGGGTTCACTCTCCGTGGCCACCTCAAGAGGGCGGTGGGAGGGCTCTGATGCCGTAAGACCTTGGCGGCGTTGCAGCGCAGCGGAGAGAGTGGCAGCAGGATTCGGTGCAACCCGTGGCAATCCGCGAGGGCATTCAGTGGCTGAATCCTTCAGCTGACATCTGCAGCAGCTGGACCTAAAGGTCGGATTTCGAACCCGCTGCACGCTATTCTGGTTCTGGTTAATGCGAGTCGTAGTAGCTGAAGAGGATCTGCGCAGCTCGGCCTCATGTTTATGCAGGGAGCGCCGAAGCTCTTACGCTATTTCGCAACAGCCCAAGACTCTCCCTTTCTCACAACATCTCCCCGGCTCTCCATGTCCTCCAGCAACCACTTGACTTCGTCATCGCCATATGTGAAAGTCGGCAGCACCATCTTCATGATACTCGTAATTCCCATCATACCACCAATCTCTTTGGCGCCACCATTTCGTAGCATTTGCTCAATGAATGTCTGGAAAGTGGGTGCGTTCTGCCGCAGCACAGCTTGCTCTGACATGATTGCTCCCACGTCTTCTTCAATGCCCAGCTGTGAAGGTTCCGCGATGCTTGGTACATCCATCTCCAGATTGTCCAGGACGGCATACATACCCGCGGACTTCTCGTAGAGAACGCGTTTATTCATCCAGTAGCTTATTGCGCTTTGGACGTAGTCTTCCGGCATATCAAGAGCTTCGGCGAGACTCGCGATCGACAAGCCTTCGTTTTTGTCATATATGATTGGCGGTACATCAGAGTCACTGTGGCGCTCTTCGGCAAAAGCATCGACAACAGTTAGCTTCCAAACTTCCACGTCCTCCACCTCTACACTTCGATCTGGAAAATCGAGCGTAATGGTCGTGATGTCCAAAGCGGGTCTCCATTCCAGTCTCCGCTGTCCGCTAGTGCGGGAGAAAGCCTGCTCGTACCGTTCTTTGTGTTGAGCGATTTGCTGTGGCACTTTGAAGTCGCCTTCGCGCAGTGGAGGCCAGAAGTGACTTGACAGCACCTTCGTTTCGAACACAGTCTTTCCGGTTTGTTGATCTTTGCTTGCCATTTCTCTAGTGCGTTCTGCTGGGAGCCTTGTCCTCTTGGGATAGTACAAGTCGTCGCGCTTGTTGGCGACCATTTTGAGTGTCGCTTGAAATTGCGTGCTGTCAACACGATCCTTGAAATGCTCATATAATGAGATCAAAGTGATTCCGTCATCTGGTATTGCGCTTTGCAGCTCTTTGGGTGTTGGTGGGACAGAAGGTGGTATCTCTTTGTCACCGGGATTGAGTCGTCGGTTCAAGATTGCAGACTCTTGCATGTCCTTCAGCATGACTTCGGCATGCTGCAGCATTCCTGGCTCCAGACGTGTTTTAAGCAACTCCACCACCGAGATCTCTTTGAAGTATCGACGGTCTTTGGTCTGAAGCAGATGCTGACCGAGCGCCGTAGAGAATGCTTTTACGAAATCCTCAGGCTCGAATAGACCGATGATGTAGGCCACAATATCATCACTGTTAGATGATTTCCAGTTAGGGCCAGCATCGATCGGATCAGGCATCCAGTTCTTCTGCAGCCAATGAATGTCGTTGCCACCTCGGCCTGCTTCGTCATAATTGCCATAGTCTTGAGTGTTGTTAACAGCCTCAGCAACGGCGAAACAAATCTTGTCGAGATCGTGTTCGGATGGCTCAGTGTTACGTGTGTCAACCAAGAAGCTAGCAGCAATCGTCGAGACTGTGTCTTCTCGACTTCGTAGATAATTTCGAATCGGAATAGCGACCTTCTCCAACAGCACTCCCCGGGGGTCCAGTAACCGGAACACGTGAATGACATTGATGTACACGCCGAGAATCTCGGTAGTACTTGCACCTGCGTGAAACAGACGACGATGGATCTGCTCAGAGAAGCTTGCGCATAGGTATGCCTTCTCACTCGCGCCGTTGGAGTGAAGATACTCCTTGATGTCGAGTAGAGCGCCCTGGCTGGCGGGCCATGTGCTGACATAATCGAACAAAGCGCTCGTGCGTAACCGACCGAAGGTGTTAACAGCAGCGGACACGAATTGCTGGGTCGGCAGTCTCATGGTCTGCTTCCCGGCCAAAGTAGTCACCGCCTTCTCCAGGGCAGGCACCATTCGATCGTGGACCCACGTTCGCAGTCGCTCTACGCAACTCGTCTGCCCATGCCAATCCACTTGAAAGCAGCGACGCTCCACAGCAGGTCCCTGGAGTAGGCGGTGGACTGCGTGTGCGAATGCTCGCTCGCCTAAAGCACCGCCAAGGCCAGCATATTCCAGCTGCCCCAGAGCGTTGAGGTCGAGTTCCACGCTGCATGAGCAAACATCGTCCTCAATGCATTGCTCGAATTGGCCCGAAGTTTCGATACTGTTCGCCATGCACTGGAAAAGGTAGCTCGCCAAGGTCTTCTGCACGCGTTGTCGCGGCAGAGAGTGCAGCATGAGGACATGGAAGTCATGTCTGACTTGCTTGATGAACTGAGCGAGCAAGGGATGGAGTGCTTCATCGAGTGACTCGCCGACAGCAAAGTACACCTTGGACGCGTCTCGCAATATGGTCACAGTGTCAGAGAAGACGCGAGCAGCTTCGTCCACGGCAACTGGCTTCTCCCAAAATTGCAAATGTGGCAGGACAAAGATGCGAAAGTGTGTGGAGATCTCATAGCTGTACCATTGTGTCAGCTGCTTGCGAGTTGCACCTGCCGACAGCAAGTAGTGCAGCGCATGTTCGGTCTGTCGACTCGGCCCACTGCGCGAGTCCTGCGGCTGTCCTTCCAGTCCATTCGGCAGTGTGAGGAAACGCGTGGCGGTGCTCCACCGCCTGTTGAACAACGCAGTCTGCGTTGCAGGGTCATCAGCCAGGCTGAAGCCTCCGAAGGCTGTTCCGGGAGAAGCGAGAGTTCCGATATTTGGCGTGGACTCCGGGGTAGCGGTGGTGTGCTGCTTGGGCGCAAACACGGCGTCGAAGAGAGCATCATGGCGGCCTCGTGTCCCAGTCTGAGCCACGGCCGCAGCCATGTTGCATGGTGCGTCGTGGCGATGTCAAGTTTCCTGGTTAGCGTGCTGGACGTGATGTTTTGGATCGGATGCCTGATTGAGCATCGCCGCTGCTCCGCGCGTCATCACGTGCACGGTGGAAGAGGGCCCGCAATGACGAAAGGCCGTGTGCTGCGAGAACACGAAGCCGGGTTTCTGCTGTCTGCTCGGCAAGTGAACAAACGTATTCCTGTGCACGCTGCACCTCTGCCTCTGCTTCCCTTCCTGCAAGACTTCTCGTCAACCTGCAAGATCTCTCGCCTATCTCACTCCCACCCGCAATCATGTCGAAACGCAATGGCGTCTCGCAAGAGGTCGAAAAAGAAGCCAAACAGGTCGCGTCGGAGCCAGGTATGTTGCCTCTTGCACAATCTTGCCCAGCTGCGATATAGCGCACCGCTGACTTCTGTCCCAGGCAAAGACAAGCAAGAACGTCTGCTCAATGATCCCAATCCCGGCCACTTCAGCCTCATCCGCGCATACCATCTCGCCGACCTCATCACCCTCATGAACGGCTTTTGCGGCGTCATGTCCGTGCTCTCCTCGCTCCGATACTGCGTTGGCCGCCCCGAAGACACGGGTAATGCCTGGGCTGCGCTGGGTCTCATGCCTCTGGGCCTCTTCTTCGACTTCTTCGACGGGAAAGTGGCGAGGTGGAGGAAGAAGAGCAGTTTGATGGGAGCCGAGTTGGACTCGTTGGCCGATTTGGTGAGGCAGAAACGTATACCGCGCAGACACGAGACACGGCACTAACAACTGTGTTCCACAGATCTCCTTCGGCGTCGCCCCAGCAGCATGCGCCTTTTCGCTCGGAATCCGAACTCCCCTCGATCAACTCTTCCTGACCTTCTTCGTTCTCGGCGGACTCGCTCGTCTCGCACGCTTCAACGTCACAACCGGCAATGTCCCAAAAGACGCCACAGGAAAAGCGAAGTACTTCGAAGGTCTCCCCATCCCGACGAGTCTAAGCTTTGGTACCGGTCTCGTATCGTTCTGGCTATACAAGGGTTGGGTACACGACCAGATCCCGTACGGCACGATTGCTACAGGCACCATTTTCGAATTTCATCCCGTGGTGGCACTATACCTGGCGCATGCTTGTTGTATGCTGTCCAAGACGCTGCATATCCCAAAGCCGTAAATGGTGTCCGAGGATGGCACTACGCAGAGTGCGTGACTCTTTCTACGACGACGATGAAATGCATGAGGCAACGAAGAGCGTGAAAAGCAAAGCAGAGCAGAGCAGAACGAGGCAAAGCGAAGCGTGGCGTCAGGAATCCCTCAGGGCGAGGCAAGCGATTATTGCTCTTGAATTGAAGATACCCAATTATGCATTCAACATGATTCACACATCTTTGCCATTCGGAGAATTTTCACTTTTGTGGTACTCTGGTGGTCTTTCGGATCATTCGTACAACTCATCCACCTCCTCCTCATCCTTTACTTCTCCATCCTTCGCTACTGTCGGAGCTTTCCTCTCCTGCTTGCGATACAACTCGGCCAGAAACTCATTCGTGCTCGCCTCCTCGATGCTCTTATCTTCTCTCACTTTCAAGAATCTTGGAAACCTCAATGACAGCCCCTTGTCCTCATGCACCAAACCGATCGCAGATGTATACGTCGGACTTATCGTCACGTCCGCAAATATCATTTCCCACACCTCCTGCGGCTCGAACCAAACATCGGGCGTTCCAACATAATCCACATAAGTCGGACGTGAAGAAAGTGTGTTCTTCCCAATCTGCACGCCGTCTTCATCTTCAAAGTCAGGATCGTACTTGGCGCGATTCGCTTTGTAAAATGCGTCCGTGAAGCCTGAGATGCATTTTGTCACGACCTCAAGAGAGCCTGTAGCAGGGTTGCGGCAGGCGAGCAATATGGGTGACCACCAAGCGTTTTTGCGCCCTTGCCCATGCCATGCCCCAACTGGAATGAGGTCTATGGTGTCGGTCGTCGTGTTGTAATCCTTCTTGACTTTGAGCCATGAGTCGAGGCGTTTGTCAGGTTCATACGTGGCTAGTAGGGCTTTGCGTCTGGCACCGGTCTTTTTCTCTTCGTTAGTACCATCTGCGGAAGCTTGAGCAGCTTGTTCAGCTGCGTACTTGGCCGCGCCGCTCTGGAGCGGATCCACGACCTTCTTTGTCCTTTTCGCCCCACCTTTCTTTGTCTTGGGTTTGGATGGTGTTGTAGGCGCTGATGGGACAGCCTCTGCACCATCGGCATCGATATCCATTTCGGCCAGCAGGTCGGGATTAATTGCATTATCAAGGACCTTGACCATGATACCCTCGCACTTGATGTCTGTTGCTTGCTTGAAGAAGCTGCTCACAGCTTCTACTTCGCTCGACGTAGCATCAAGGCTTTTCACCCAAGTGAAATGATTCGGTATTTCGACGAACAAGCTGCGGAGTAGGCTTCTTCTCTCACGAAACGGCCGATTGAGTAATTCCTCGCCGTTCAGATACATGAGGTCGAAGGCAAAGAGACAGACGTCAACAGTGACGGACTGCACGACGACATCTTTGCGTGCTCGATTGGCTAAAATTTGAAAAGGTTTGAGATCGCCAGTCTCACGATCCACCGCAACGACTTCCCCTTCGAGAATGAAACTGCTGACGCTTTCACCTCGAATCTTGGGCACCAGTCCAACGAGATCAGGATACTTCTCGGTCATGACTTCCAGATGTCGGGAGAAGATCGAAACTTTGCCATCAGCATCGCAGTGTACCTGTGCTCGTTGACCATCGTATTTGAATTCACAAGCGAAGTCGCGACCCTGGAGCTTTGTGAGCATTTCGCCCAGATCCCGTGTAATGCTGCCCAACATGGGCCGCAAAGGAATGTGCATTGCAAGTCCACATCGGAGTAACAATTCCTCGTTGATGCCAATCTCCAGCATCGTTGGCACTAGATCGTTGTAATTCGGTCTGCGGGCAAAGCATGCTTTCACGAGCTCTTCTGGGCCTTGATAGACAGCTGCAAGGTCCTGTTTGCTGAGCTTCCCCAAATCCTCGCGTGACTTGATGTCGAATTCAGCTTCTGGTGGTTTCGAAAGAAGGAAAGCTCTCGACAGTGCAATGAGCATTGTCGTTTTCACGGCGCCGATACGCAGATGCTGTACAAGTGTCCGCACCATGTATCTGCTTTCTTCCGCACCTCGTGCATCTTGCACCAGCCGTTCCACAAAGCTTTGCTTTACAACTTGGCTGCCCTGTCCCTTTGCCGCGGCAATTTTGTGAAGGCTGTCGTACACACCTTGGATGGTAAGTGGCTTTGGCTTGCGCAGCGTAAAACTCTGCTTCTTCTTGGCCTCATACGCGACATCTCCAGCATCACCATGCTTGTTGTACAAAGTCTTCAGAGCTGCATTGTCCAGCCCGCAGACCTTCTTCAATGCCTTTGAGATCGCCGACCCTCCAAGACCAAGTTCGATGTCGATATACGGCGGCGAGATCGAGTTCGTTGCAAGCCAGACCGCAGGGAGGAGCGATTCGGGATCACCTTCGATAAGGGTCCGTAGCATGTTCACGAGGGTGTCTACGGTCTTGATGCGTGACGTTGTGCTGCCGACCAGCACGAAACAGTGGGTGAGTAGCGCATATGTGCAGCGTCCTCCTTCTGACGCCCATTGTTTTCTGAGTTCCGGAAGATACTTTTGAGGATCAAATGTAAGTGGCGACTCGTCGAATGGTACATCGTGCGATATCGTATCCTCCTCTGCCGTAGCTGATTGCAGACTGAGTGTGTTCTTCTTTCCCATCACTGCAAACGCATTACTAGCTGTCCTCGACTTATCCTCCGGCTTCACCTCTGCCGTCGCGGCAGCTTGCTCGCCATGTGTCTGGTTGTTCGAAACAGCATCCTCGTCCTGGAGAACCGTGTCTCTACCGGAGAGCTGATTTTGTCCGGCAGGCTGCTGCCCCCGCTGACGCTCCTCCGCATCCCATTCCGCCTGCAGCTTTCTTGCCAATTGCTCATCGGTCAATTCTGCTTCCTCCACTTGCACATCTCCATTGTTCTTGTATAGTGATGCATCGTGTCCTGGCTCTTCCTTGACTTCCTCCTGCTTCTGTCGCTGTTTGCCGAAGAAGAAGTCGAGGCTCTTTACTGGCTGGGCTGGCGACTGGTGATTGTTGGTTTTGCGCCGTTTGTTCGGCGTACTCATTGTGACAACTACATGTTGTTGTGCGGCAGACTGAGAGCTCGCATGCGCGACACGCGAACGCGACTTCTCGATTTGAAGATGTCGTCATTCCAATTTGCTGCCTGCATCTCGCGTCCTTCGGCACGTCTAGACTATTTTCACGCTCTTTGCCTCGACGAGAAACTCCTTCTCGAACCATCCAACACGAGTTCGATATTCTCGCACGTGTGATACATGTCGAGCCAGTACTCATCAGCATCACCGCTATGCTTCGGTGCACAACGCATTAGGCTGTGCTGATCGCTCCCGCGCAACTGGAGGTCACCAATACTGAGGGTCAAAAGTTCTGGGAGCGTAGCACGCGCATCCTGCCCTGCGCCGTCCGGTGGTGATACTTTTCACCAACCGCAGACGCACGACGAACGGCAGCAAGTGGCATATGCTGCAACTGGAAAGTCTGGGAACTTCTGCATGTAGCCTGCAGCTGGCTATCACAGTATGTATGCACTGATTTGCTTTGAGTCTTTTCGACGATTCTCCTGAGGACCCTCGAATGCCTCGGACTCAGGCATCATGTTACCTTTGCGTTTGCCAGGCCTACTTCTCATCACATTGTTATTCCTCTTCCTCTACTCCCAGCGGACGTCATTGGTGACACGAATCAATCAGCTGGAGTGGCAAGTCGAGCGACGCGTCGTTGAGTGGGAGTGGACAGATACTCCCGAGGAGAATCTCTGTCGTGCTGCGGATCACACAACGCCGAAGCACTCGAAAAATGCTATCCCGAACATCGTTCACTTCATCCTGCTTGCGCGCGAAGGTACCGAAGTGGACCTGAGTTATGCTCAGTATCTCGCAATGAAAGCAGCTATTGTTCGCATGGACGCAAGCCAGGTCAAGGTCCACACCAATGGTATCGATGCTACGAACAAATGGTGGCGCGACGTTGCCTCAAAGGTGGTCCTCGAGACAGTGGATACTACTGGCATACTGGACCACCATGGCGTTCCCATCGCCAATATGGATCTTCCTCATCAGACCGACATCCTGCGCATAGCTATTCTCTTGCGTGAAGGAGGAATATACATGGACACCGACGTCTACGCTCTCAAGCCTTTCACCGATCTTCTAAACAGCCCTCGCGACACACTAATGGGTCATGAAGGAGGCAATCGTTATGGGCTCTGCAATGCCGTAATTGTGTCTCGTCCGGGCAGCGAGTTTCTCGTCAAGTGGCAGAAGACCTATTCAACATTCGACCCGAAGAAGTGGAACGAACACTCCGTGCTTATGCCCAAGAAGCTCCAGGTCAGGTATCCGGAATTGTTGTGTCCGCTCTCGCCCTCTGTGTTCTTCTGGCCAACATGGGGAAAGGACCATGTTCGCTATATGCATGAATCTATAAGCCCCGCGGATGTCAACAGTCTTCTTCAGAACATGACTGCCTTCGGTGGTGCCATGTATGAAAATCAATTGGCAATCCATGCTTGGAGTACTAGTTCCAAAGAGCACCTCGGACAGTTGTCTCCGGAATTTGTAATGGAAACGGACACCCGTTTCAACATCCTTCTCCGCGAGGTCGCTACTGCCACTCTTTGACAACTGCGTGGTACTCGAAGGAGATTGCTGCAACTGTTTTGGTTTCACCCCGGCAAGTCTCCTGGAACTGAACGAACGGAACTTCTTGACCTCGTTCATCCCAGGACTTCCATTGCGTCCGTGCGCCAGCATAGTATGAGGAGACCGAATGCTTGCAAGCGAGAAGTTCGGGACCAGCAACCTGCGTGCCTCAGAGCACCACTCAACTATACCGTCCTTTTTTTCTCCGGACTCTGCGCCAGACCATATAAGTCGTTATCATGAATACTGCCGCGAAAAGCGTGCCCGGATACAGCAAACTTCTCCCGTTTCCGTCCGAATACATGTCGAGCCCAGGCTGTCCTATCAATGCACATGTCGGTTCTGACTCGAGGACGCCGTTCACAGCCATCACGCAGACCTCGATTTGATGGCGCAATAAGCTGGGAACGCTCAGGTCCTGTAGAGGGCCGTATGCGATTATAGAGTCCTCTCCGATGGAGCTGGAGCTCCCAACCGGCTTATGGAGAGCGAACACATATCCTGCGGCACCTTGGGATGCTTGCCAAGTAGCACGAACACTCGTGTCATTTACTGCCATCAAGTTCAGCGACGATGGTGTGTGAGCAACGCCACCTCCAACAAAGATAGGCCGACCGTACGTGTACAGGCTGCCGCCCTCAGGGTCAGTCCAGGTAGCTGCACGGATTGTGTATATTCCTCCTGCAATCAGTCCGGTGAAGCTTCCTTTCATACCCAAAGATCCGGAGGAGTTGTAGAACAAGGATCCTGGAACTCCGAAGCCGATTTCATACTGCGTGATATTCCACTTCTTCGCATCGATCGGAGGTGACCAGCTTACATCGAAGCCGGTGTTGGTAGCGACTGTTCGTATGGCTTTGGGCGGAGGCGCAGTCGCTCTATTTGATGTTGCTGTGACAACATCTGACCACTTGCTGTTACACTCCAAGCCATAGCACGCCCGCAGTCGGAATTCATACTTCAGACCAGGTTCGGAAAGGATGAGATCTGTTCGGTTTCTGGGCTGCTTGAGCACCATCCATTCAGTTGTCCCCTGCTTCCGCCATCCAGACTCATACGTGACGATACCATATCGACGATCCCACGTCAGTTTGATGCCCGTCGGTGAGCCTTCGGCTTTAATATTCGTTGGCGGGGACAAATCTTTCTTAGGAAGCGTCGAGACGTCGGGTATCTTGATACGTGGTTCACTCCCAATTCTGAAACTCTCGACCATGACTTTCGAGAATGCTCGCGCGATTTCGTATTCGCCGAGCATACTGGGATGTAATCCATCGAATGCGCCAGGGCATGGTCGGTCTGGTCCGCAAGAATATTCACTTGCGACGTCCACGAGGTAAACAGGCGACTCAGCTGTGGTCCATTTGGGTAGCGCCTCGCTGAGCAGATTATTGTATAACACGGTGTTGCGAACAATGTCATCTCTGATCATAGTGCGATGCACCACGTCCCCGATTTCGAGCTTAATGATTGGATTCGCTCTTCTGGCCTCATCAATGAACTTTTTGGTATGCGCCAGGACCCTTTGCGGTAGATCGTTGTCGAGACAGGAGAAGCCGACCCAGTTACCGCAACTCCAAGCCAGGTCGTTATAACCCATTAGCACAAGAAGTATGTCCGGAGAGTATTCTCGCACGCGATCGTATATGACTGAGCTGGCAAGCTCAACTTTGTAGCCGCTCGTGGCAAAGTAGTCGGCGTCGAAATTCTTGGCTGCGTCTTTTGCGTAGCCCCATTCGATCCGATGCGTCCCAGTCCCAGGATAGTTGGGATCTTCCCAGAATGGATGACTTGGGATCTCTGTCGGCTGAGGAGGTTGTGGAGGTCTTGCTTCCAGCGGTGTGTCAACTCCTGTTGCACATATTAGTTGATGATGGGAGCAGTTCGGAATGCTACAAACCGGTATATGGCCCCACAAAGTCAAATGCAACATTCTGCCTAGTCAACCATTCCCAAAGACGATATCTCCAGGTGTAATCTCCTTCTTGTCCATGTGTAATGGAGTCGCCCGCTATCATGATTCGTGTTGGCGTGTCACGCCTCGCTGATGCCGCCATGGCTGGCATATCCTCGACGCCATCTTCGTCCATCGTGACACCTCGACAAGATGCGCCCCCCGATTACATTTCGTGGACATGTGTATACAAACTTTCAGGCTTGAGGATTAGAAGAACAGGCCCACGTGCAAAGGAGACCAGACGTCCGCTCTGTGCCGCTGTGGCGCATTTAAGCTCAGCTGAGGCTCGATGTTTGGTCAACTAGGGATTCTAGCCTCGGAGCAATCCTTCACCACCTTCAACTTCAAGGTGCCGATTATTGTCGAGCTTCAACATCATTCATCGAGTGATGCAACAAGTGGCAGAGTAAAGTTCCTTACATCATTTATCACTGCCGCTCTCCACATTCAGCTCCACAATTAGAGCTACTCCAAGTAAATATCGACCAGTTTGGCATTGTGCTGCGACAGGAAATATTGAGAATTTGGCACTTTCCTCCTTGGTTCGCCAGGAGGTGCATTGATTGTCCAAGCTGGCTCATCTGGTCTGGGTGTTAAGCGCTCCCAATCGATTCTAGGATCCCAAAAGCTAGCTTGCCCGGTGCTGGCATCGAAATAGTGCGGGTTGTATACTCCACGCTCTTGGTTGAGACGAGGCACCACAGTGACGCCTTCTGATAGCGGACCCAGCAAAGCCTCGCCCCAATTGTAGCCATGCATGTAACAGAACCCAACGAGCTGATGGTGTTGTTGGCGCGATGCCGCATCTTTCTCTGTTGGTCGTAACATGGACAGGTTTGTGCTTCCGAGTAACGCAACGACTAGGTCTCCAGGCTGCGTGCCATCTGCACCTATTCCAACTTTGCCTTTCTCGGTGAACACGAAAGGAAGCTGATACTGCATGAAGAAGCGTATACAACTTTGGAAGCCGTTGAGTGATCCGGGTTCTCTCAATCGGCTGGAAAGATCGTGCTGAAACCTTTCGGGATGCATTGCCGCTTTCGCCAATTCGAAAATGTCTCTTCTCTTGCCATCCAACCGCTCGATTGGCACGCGAAGCGCATTCAGCGGGCAAGTCAGTGCGCTCACGAACCCATGCATCTGGTCTATATTCTCCACGTCCAGATGTTTCCGCATGAGACGCGACAGCTCTGCATATGCCTCGTTGAAATTGTCAAACGACAAGTCCTTGACGAGCCGCAGACATTCGACTCCATTGATCTCGTCTGCAAAGCAGCCCTTCACTCGAAGGATACCAGATCCCATGAACTCTGCTTCTGCTCGCATACCATGTGACGCAGCACACTCCAAGCTCAGATCCAGTTTGGCAAAGTCTTTTAGCCAATCTGGAACCCAAGAAGGGCCACCAAGATCAGAGCGCTGACAGAGCCCCGCGTCACGAAGGAGCCTGATCGTGCCAAACTGTTCGAAGTATCGCAAGAAGAACGTTTGGAATAATTCCAGTTCGTGAGGGTAATTGGTTGGAACCGTCGACGCAAATCGTGGACCACACGCAATTTTTATCATTCCCAAACAGCCGTAGATCTTGTCTTGCGGTCTCGCGCACTCGCCACCACGAATGCGATCAACGATCGTGAAGATGTTGGCATATGCTTGCTGCAACACAGACAACACAAGAGTAAGGCGAGCAAGATCCGCTGCATGTGTGCGGCTTCGGACGTCCAGACCTCGCACTGAGAGGTACTGGACTGCGTTGCGGAGATCAGCTAGCTGTATGCTACTCGATCCGCACATGACGGAGCTAGAGTCGGATGCAGCAAAGGCTTCTTGACGGATCCAGACTCGACCGAACCATTTTCTGGCAAATAATGCACATATACTCCTGTGCTCCGGCGAATCCCAGGCAAAGTTGGACCAATTTGCATGGAGCCGTGTAACATGTTCCGGAGCGTTTTCGTGGTGCACTCGCGCCTCATATGTGATGGGATCGAAGACAAATGAGCGCCCGAGATCCTCCAAGAAGTCTATTGCGAGGTCGCTATCTTCATAGGCTTCGCCCAGCCAGATGATGGTGCTTGCTGCGGCGTGGTAGATGTCGTGCATGATCGGTATCTGCCAGGCTTTCTCCATCTTCGACTGCTGCGTGTCGCTTTGGTCCATACATATCGCGTCTGTCCACAGCCTTCTATCGGCATCTGCGTAACGGAGCTGTTGTAAGGCTATGTGAAGGTTCTGCCTCACCTCAACACTGGCGACTTCGTTGTCAGTATATACAAATATCTCATGATGGGGCTGGCTCTCATCGCCCCATGTATATGAGAGAGCTTCCCATCGCTGACCAGGCGAAATGTCCTCTGGTTTCGAGCCTTCCGTGAACGTCTGCTTGGTGAGCTCGATGTGGATTTGGTCGCCATAGTGGCCTTTACACAGGATGAGGACTCTTATCTCGTACAAACCCTGAGCAGGTTTCTTCAATGGCGTGTGCTCGAATATCTTCATGCTTGCACGAAAGATCCTGGGAAATTGGCGGGAGTTATGAATACTAGTTCCTTTTGAGATGTCAGTTCTAGGCTGCCGTCACAGGACACAAGGTCGCTTGCTGCCGTTGCCGTTGAGGGTTTAAGCTGAGCCACATGTACGTCTCTTGTTCTGTGAAAAGCATGCGCACCATGGAAATGGCTGCAGAGCGTCTGTCAAATGGGTTCTTGTGGCTAACTCGAATGTGCCAACACGTTTCTGCTGTGCAGATGCCAGCAAATGATGGACTGCGCCTTGTCTGTGGGCGCACCAGTTACTATGGGGACAGAGTCAATGTGTGCCGCATGCGACATCGATGGCAAGGATGTAGCATGAAGAGTGTGGCATTGTGGTTCTCAAGAGCAAGAGCAACACTCTCAGCATCAGCCCGTGCACCTTGTGCAAACTTCCGACATCGGCGGTCGTAGTGAGTTGTTCTGGAAAAATTGCCAATGCAACGGAGTCACTCAACTGGACACCATTCGTGACAAATGTGTGTCCAACATTGGAAGCAGAGTGAAAATGTACATCGGGCCGGTGTAATATACCGTTTGAGCACTTTGACCAAGGAAAAGTCGAGTCACGCAGTGCTCACGCCCTAAGTTAAGACAGTCACTCAAGCTCCATGATCTACCCGGAACGTCCAAAGTATATGAAGAAAGGTTACTACCATACTACAGATTGAGATACGTACGACCTCGAGATCTTCATGGCCGCTCCTTCCGTGTTCAGTGAAGATCAGATTGCACAATATCTTTCTTACATCAACCTTCCACCAAGTCTACGACAACAGAGATTCAGTGGAAATGCAGCAGCAGATTTGTACCTCCTGAGACAATTGCATATTCATGCCATATCATCGATACCATACGAAAATCTCAGTCTGCACTACAATCCGACTCACACGATCACGATTGATCCCCAGCTCACCTACAAGAAGACAGTCATCAATGGCCGCGGACGTGGAGGCTACTGTATGGAGAATTCGATCTTCCACAATCACATCCTCCGTGCTCTTGGATTTCCGGCATATCTAGCTGCAGTCAGGATTCGCTACCGTGTCGATGGCATACCTCAAGGCAATTACAGCGGCTGGGTGCATCTTGTGAACCTTGTCACTCTGTCCGATGGCACAAAATGGTCCGTCGATGTTGGCTTTGGTGGCGATGGAGCCACTGCTCCAATACAGCTCGTGCACGACAAGCCTCAGGTCAATCTGGGATCGCAGGAGATACGTCTGTTCCATGACCATATCCCGACACAGCTGCACCGAGCGGAAGAGACGAAGCAGTGGATATATCAGTATCGCAACGGACCAGAACAAGAATGGAACGCATTCTACGCATTTAGCGAGACAGAGGCAACAGAAGCTGATTTCCACAACATCAATTGGTATACGGGGTCGCATCCGGAAAGCTTCCAAACTTTCACCTGCATCATTGTGAGCTTCATGCGTCGGCCTAAAGAAGGAAACGAGGAAGAGCAAGAAATCTATGGCAAGCGAATGCTCGTGAATGGAGTGATCAAGGAAAACCTTGGCGGCAAGACGGAGATCGTGCAGGAATGTACGACCGAAGCAGAGAGGATTGCGGCCTTGCAGAAGTGGTTCCGAATGACTTTCACCGAGGAGGAAGCTGAGGCTATCAGAGGATGGTGCACAGAGCTGAGAGGTACCGAGCAGGACAGCGGCGAGAGGCTTGAAGTCTGGCATGCCAGGAGAGGGAAAGGCGGGAAGATGTTGTATCAAAGGGTCTGACCCCGGTCTCCGTCCAAGTATACAGATAGAGATGCTGTGAAGTACACCAATAGAAATAGAGGCTGTCGAGGTATAGGACTCTTCGAATAGTGTTTGTCAAAGTGTTGGAGTTGACCTTCCGGAATTTCCGATGGGCCGAAGGGAGCTTCCAGACCCTCGGACCTCTCACGACACGTCCACGACCACGACGCGTCCAGTCTTCCATCTCACCACCGTCCCACAGCATGGCTCTCAAGCGGAAAGCAGCCGACGCGGCCATCGACGCCGTCAAGAAACCCAAGGCCAATGGCTCCATCACCGCCTTCTTCGGCCAGCCCAAGCCCAATGGCGCAACATCCTCCACGAACCCAGACCATCCGAGCACATCTGCCACAGCCCCGGCGACCTTAGACGCGAAATTCGACAAAGAAGCCTGGCTAGCAAAGCTCACCGACGAGCAAAAAGCGCTTCTCAAGCTCGAGATTGAAACGCTTCACGAGAGCTGGCTAGGCGTGCTCAAGGACGAAGTCACAAGCAAAGAGTTCCTGGATCTGAAGAGGTTCCTCAAGCAAGAAGTCGAGTCGGGGAAGAAGGTCTTTCCACCGAGCGAAGACGTCTACAGCTGGTATTACCATTACACACATATACCCTACAGCCAGCACTTCGGCTGAATGAGGGACGAACGAGCAAGACACAGATTTCTGACCTCTCAACAGGTCAAGACATACTCCTTTACAGAGTGTCAAAGCTGTCATCCTGGGCCAGGACCCTTACCACAATATCAATCAGGCACACGGACTATGCTTTTCTGTCCGTCCACCGATTGCGGCCCCGCCGAGTTTGAAGAACATGTACATCGCATTGAAGAAAGATTACCCGGATTTCACTCCTCCGCCGAAGAATGGCGGACTTCTCACGCCGTGGGCTGATCGTGGAGTTCTGATGCTGAACACTTGTCTCACTGTTCGCGCACACGAAGCCAACAGTCACTCAAAGAAGGGGTGGGAAAGATTCACGCAGAAGGTCATCGATGAGGTTGCTAAGCGACGGACTCGCGGAGTCGTATTCCTCGCTTGGGGAAAGCCGGCGCAAGAGCGTTGCAAGGCAATCAACAGTTCGAAGCATCTGGTGCTGAAGAGCGTGCACCCAAGTCCCTTATCTGCGCATAAAGGTTTCCTGGATTGCGGGCATTTCAAGGCCGCAAATAAGTGGCTGAAGGAGAGGTATGGTGAAGAAGGTGTGATTGACTGGAATCTGGACGTTAAGCCCGAGGAGGCTGGTGTCTAAGCTTCTGGGCCCGCGGCCGTGTCTTCAAGAATACCCGGACTCTACTTCGGCCTGCGAGCTTGGATACCGGGCGACTAGATCACAAAGTGGCGCCCAAAGCCACGGCTCTGCAATCATGCTCACACGTTTTGAGGAGGCTCTAGAAAGTGGCCCATCCTTCGTGCCCGGTTGAGTTGATCTCAAATGTTGAGAGAGAGACTACAGATGAGGACAACATCAGTAGGACTCATTGTACATTTAGTGTTGCTATAATGAATACCAAAAAAACGCTGGAAAGACTGCACAGTATGGATATAGCAAGAATCAGATATGGATCGCGCTGTCTGTTCTTCATTTCCATTTTAGGGACTACAGAGTGCAAACGGCATTGCTGCTGGTGCCAGGTGTCGATCGAATGCCACACTGACTGGTAACAATGTGCTTCCGAACTCCACAGATCAGCACATTTCACATCCCCGCTTCAATCTTCGACTCTACGAAATCTCAGGCGGCTGTCCACCCTCAGTCGGCGTCTCCCCATTCCCCCCCGTCGGCGTCGGCGTAGGCGGAATGATCTGATACAGAATCACCTGCTCAAAATAGATCGTCACAGGCGTACAAGCCTGCCCTTCCGGGTTCACAGTGATGTAAAGATTTCCATTCGGGTTGAAACCGGAGTAGGTACCACCCGTACAAAGTGTAAATTTATCTTTGAATGAAAAGTCGTCTCCCTCAGTCGGATCGCCGTTGAAGCAGGATAACAGATTCGTGTCTGCATTGACAGAGCAGGTCATAGCTGGATAACTATACGTCGCATCTGATGGATCCGCAGAAGGGGAGAAGTACATGATGTTGCTGATGTCGTAGTAATATGTGTTTGCGATCCAATTCTCGACTTCGCCGTCGTTGGCTGTGCCGCGGAGGTCGGTCCCCGTGAGAGTGAATTGGGAAGCAAGTTCGGGAGATGTTGTGGCGACGTCGAAGGTTATGAGGCGGTCTCGGCCTCTTGTGGCGGTGCCGGGGATGAGCACGAGGCGCGCATACATGTTGTTGCTGTTAACAATGGCATTTTCTGCTTCGTCTTCGGGGTCTATTGATACCACTCCGGTGGCGCGTAGGACGTTGAATGTGGTTGTTGGAATGGCAGTTGCTGTTACGGTGCTTGGAGTGAGCGTGCTTGTGATAGAAGAAGTTGAAGCCTCTAGAGTCGAAGTGACTGTTGATGGCTCGGCAGTCACGGTCGTGATGCTGGTGGCCGTTGGAGAGGCGCAAATGAATGGTTTAGTGACGGTTTCGCACTCTCCTCCATAGTAGTCGGTCTCGGTCTTCGTATTTCCATAACCGCCTACTGTGACCGTTTTTGTGCGACCTCCAGTGCAAGTCGGATAGTCACGCTTCTCGATCGGTCCAGCAAGAGTGGTGGTGACAGTAACGACTGGCGGCGTGACAATTGAGTCGATCACAGTGACCACGGGAGGAGTCTCAGTCACAGTACTGGTCTCGGCGGGAGCAGTTTCGGTGGCTAGGATGGTGGTGCTGGGACAATCTCCTGTAGCAGTTTCGGTAGATGTGCAACCTTCTCCATATGGATACTTAGTTGTGATTGTGACGGTGACCACTTCTCCGTAGGTCGTAGTCACAGTATTTTCCGGACAGATACCAGGATATTCTTCTTGCGGCGGATTAGTTGGGTAGTTGTCAGGCTCGTTGTGCGTCGGATATGGATCAGGAGCGCTGCCAGTTGGGTAGCTCGGAGGATAGCCACCCCTAGCAGAAGTAGATGATCTCGCGCAGCTCGTTGTGGTGAACTTTGTTGTGGTAGTCGTACTCTTCGTCGAGCAATTTTCCTTGTCTCCTTAGCTCGTCACAAGGCTCTGCTCCACGCCTGCGCTCACCTTTGGAAGTGCTGCTGCGCATGGAAGCAGTGACAAGCAAGCCAGTAGCGTGGCAGCTTTGGTGGTAGGCATGATGCTTGCGTGAACGTCCAGCACAAGCAGTATAGAAAAAGACACAATGAAAAGAAGGACAAATTCTGTGTACTTGCGTCAGGAGCTGGGTGCTGTCCACTACTATCAGTTCTCATCCAATTGCCACATGGGGAAGATGTGTTCAGCCATAACGCCACAGATCATCTCGCTTTGGTCCACTCCGTCCGCTGTCGGATTCACCTGGCTCCTTCGAGTCATCACCACAATTCTTGCAATCGACAATAGGCTCCAACATATTGTGGTGTGTCCGTCATATCCCCAGTAATGTCAATGATCGCAAGGCCGCAGATTCACACGCGTAAAATATACAGACTGCAAGCTACAGTCTCCAAAGTGGTTCAAAATCCGAGACGTCTGGTTGTGGATGCCGCTAGCGAGCTCAAAGTACGAGTACGGGTCTTTTGAAGCAAGTTTGATGAGGGAGCATGCTCTAGCCGTTATGATCGTTATGCCCGAGAAAGTCATTCAACACTTGTTCGGTGCTTGCCGATTCCCAGCCGTTTGTGGCCGAAGTAATTCCAGTGTATTCCATTCCAAAAGCCTGGTCAAACCGAAAGTGCTGCGTCTTCAGGAGACCAACAAGTGCCATGCTCCGTCTCACACGTCCAAGTCAGCATGAATTGGACAGTCATACCAGTCTCATCATTAGTCGTGCCTGCTGGAATCTCGCAAAGCGAGCCTGAGGTTGACCAACACATTACATTTCCTACAGAAGGCCAATCAGGCCAATACAATAGCTTTATTGCTATGCACTCCCTCTCCGAACAAAAGTTTCGTCGGAGAAGAAGAAATGTCGAATGTGTCCTCCAATTCCGGCTCTGCGAGCCATTCTGGCGCCTCTTGGACGTCCTGCCTATCGCCCCTCTGCCTTCCTGCCGGCCGTTTCAATGTATGCAGTCCTGCTGCCAATTGGCAGAGATTATGTGTAATGCTTTGAGTGTATATTCGAAATGCAAGAATGCTGCGGAGCCATGTCGTCTGCGCATGGCTGGATCCCTTGTGTCAAATTGGTGCGCATTCAGGAAAGGATGAGGCTGTAAAACCTCCAAGCCTGCTGTCGTCGCCAAGTGGTCTGGGCGACTCTGCTATCCGGCGTATGCCAATGAAATGTGGTTGTGCAAGTTTTATGCAATCAAACCTCGAGCGATTCGTCACCTCTCACTTGGAGATGATTAGCCCGAAACCATCCAGCCACTGTGCGCAGCTCCCGTAAATGCCGGCAATGTTGTAGCCCCTAGGTGGAATCAATGTATGTCTGCATATGGCATTAGTGTCGTCTTGCGTCAAGCGTCGCCTCCGGAAACTCACCCAGAACCCCCCGTCGCCTTTCCGAATATCTCACTGCGTCTTCCGGTCGTTGTCATGATCTGTATTCCATCGATCCAAGCCCCTGCTCTAACGTGGAATCCCAAAAGTAGCTCTCCTCTCTGGAAGTTGAGCGAAAAGTCACTGCCACCTGGCTTGCCGCCCCGCTTTCCAAATAGCTCGCTGACTCCGTCCTCGTAGAAGAACTCCAGCCCATCAACCATGGCTCCATGGTACACCCGTACTGTCATGAGAAGCTTCTTCTGATCAAACTTTCCTTGTTTTTGGAAATTGCCGAGTATGAGTTGCTGCGGTTGCGAGCCATCCATCTGACTGTGCCCAAGCTTCGAGCTCTTGAAGCCTGGTCGGCCATCTGGCAACTTGATTTTTGCATCTTTTGAGCAGAGTCGTGAGAAGTCCTTGACCTCATGCTCTTCTCCTCCGCAGCTGAAAACCTTGAGATTGATCTTTCGTTTCCGCTTCTCTTTCGGCAATTGGGCTTGTATGGTGTCTTCGGTTAGTGTCACGAGTCGAGGGGCACCGCCTGGGCCACTAGTCTGGTCAACGTATTCGATCCATTGGTGGCACAGATCGTCGCCCTCAGGATAAATCTCAATCCATGCAACGCCGGTAGCGGCGGTGACAAGAACATTATTGTTGTCCACTGTCCATACTTGCACGCTCCTGTCTGCATTCATGGCTGGGTCGTTGGGTAGCTGAAATGTGGGGTGAAATCGGAAGCGCAATGTGTCAAGCCTGTGCCAACTGCATTCGTCCTTTGGCAGACACAGCCTTTGACCTTGCTGCTTCGTCCGTGTGGAGTACGGCTCTCTGCACAAGAATGTCCTGTTCAGGGTAGTGTAGTCCCGCAGCATGACACCTGATTCCTGGTGGGGGCAGCCCAGCAGATGTCCGGTCTCGTGGAGGTGCGCTCCGATGCCGATATTGGCTGCCTCCCAGTTGCTGCCTCCTTCGTTACAGTCGTTTGCCACGTAATCGGTGTCAGTCCTAGTGCAATCCGAAAACGCAGGCACGACTTCTTCCAAGTGTGCTGGGTACGATTGCAGACAATGAGAGCCGAAAATGGCCAATTTGACAGATCCATCACCACCTCCCAGCGCGGCATGTCCTCTGACAGTACCCGCTTGCTTGTCCCAGTGCGAATCTAGGAACATGGCCGATATGTATTGCACCTGTCCGGGCTTGGTTCCAAAGTAGTTCTTTACAGCATCCATGGCGTACTTGTACAAGTCCCCCTTTCTTTGGGCGGGTCCATGCTGTTGGGAGACATCGAGATCTTGAATTTCAGCGACAGTCTTGTCCATGCGAACGATATGAATCCGCGCCTCGTTGCGCATTTGTCCGGTCTCCATGTCTTTCCATGTCAATGTTCCCGGTTGCCACTCCTCTTCGTACCTGTAGCACCTTCTGCCGAATCCACTGCGGTTCATTTGTTCTGCTGTGAACGCTTGCCATAGGTATGCGGCCATTTTGAACTTTCTGACGGCCGTTGACAAGCCATTGCCCTCCTTTTGCACGCGCTCTGGCACCGCATCGTAGGTCTCAGGCGAATCTTTAGCAACGAGGATGCAGAGCTGAATGGGCGGTGCTGCATTGAGGGGAAGGAAATTGATATTGATCCATGAAGAATGCGCGGGGATCGATGAGTTCGTGGAAGGGAGCTTCGGCGATGTGAAGTCGAGGCGGAGTCGGTTGGGCCCTGGCTGCAGGTGGACAAGGGCCTTGAAATGTGAGTCGCATACGGGCCAGGAGATGGGAGGAAAGTTGTCGTTGTGGTGGCAGACGGTCAGCGTGCCATCAATGGGTTGCGAGGGTTCCGCGCATTGGCCAAAGATGAGGAGCACTTTTTGGTGCACCTGCATGCACATTGTCAGCCCGGTAATCCCATGCATGTTCCTCGTGCGCCCTCACCCAAGATCCGTCCGAGACTGATAAGACGCGTGGCGCCAATGGAGATGTCGACGGTGTTGGTCGTTCGCAGTTCTGCGCTGGCATTCCCTATGTCGAGTGTTGTGAGCCACTTTGATCCGTTCTCCCTAGGCGTTTGTCTCGTCTCCTTACACTGATGCTGTAGCGATTGCTCTGCGAACTGGGCATGCGCGGCCGCGCCGGTACTGGCGGAGCCTTGCCATTGGCGCTGTGGACGGACAAGTTCGTGTTAGATCTCGACGACGACAGCGTGGTAGGCGGCGAGGTCTTGGGTTCGGCGTACGAGGCGAGCGTCGACGACGACTTGCTCAGCGCGTGGATCTGCGTGGCCTCATCGTTGCCATTCTCGGAGCTGTTTCCACTCGCGCTGGCACTGGACGGCTCTTTGATGGACGCTCGGCTTCTCCGTCTGAAGCTCAGGTGATCCTTCAGGAATGATGGCATGGCCGCGATCCAACGCGCCCGCCTGCTGAGGTATGCTTTGCAAGTTGTTGTGCCAGAGAGAGAGTGGCCACACTCTCCCGATAGGATCGGGTATCGTCAGGAGGAGCGGCCGATGACGACAAGCCTGCAAGGCCAGTGCAGGAAACGGCGGGCGATGGTAGAACTCTAGTTGTCCGCTTCCCTGTCGATGTACGAGGTTCAATTTCAGCAGCGATAACAAACAGAACAGCAGGACAATCCAAAGCAAAGCAAAGCAGGGCAAAGCGAGTGGTGAATGATGATGTCGGACAATGTAGTATGAACTCGGGCGGTGTTTGGCAGCTCAACTACCTCCAGCTCCGATCCTTGAACCAAGGAAGCCATGCGCAGTATCCACTCCAGTTCAGGACGAAACAAGATGTCTCAACCAAGCTTCTAACAAAATTCCCTTCGATAGCTCCTACGCCTTCAAATCCAAGTCCGGCCCGCCCTTTAGTGCCATCAACTGGACGCGTCGGCTAGGCGCATGGGACACGATGCGAGGACAATCCGTACCAGAGATGCGCTTATCTGGGGGAGCACAGCATGCTGTTGAGACGACGACGCCGAAGCAGCAGAAGATAGTAGGCGCCCTTTTGTATGCACCGGAGGCTATTATCAAGCCACGCCTTCACAGATCCGTCAGCTCGTGGGCGAGCCGTTGTTCATTTGCGACGAGCCTCTGCCATTTGACACAGTTGAAAGCCTATCTCGTTGCAGACTGACCAGTGAGAGTGGAGGAAGCAGTTCACATTCAAACGGTCGCGCAGTAGGGATAGATACGCGCATGCGCGACATGCAGCGCCATACTCCAACATGCAGCCCGAGACACTGGGAACAAAGTGTTGCAGAGTGTGTCGTTCTGCAGCAAACGGAGAATACGATGCGTGGTGTCAAAATAGCTAGGCTGGTTGAAGCACGCTGTTCAAATGACGTCCAGATCTCGCGTCAATTTGTTAGCGAAGGCGTTGGCGCGTGGCTTTGGCGGGTGCTGCCTCTGTTCAATGTCTGGGTCTGGCCGAGATCGAGGAATGAACGAAGCCATCACGTTGTACAGCGTCGCTGCCACAACGATTTTCTCTTTCTTCACTTCAGCCGTTCGCCATTTGGACATTCACTGCGCAACAATCAATAGTACTCGCCTTCTATATCTCCGTCGCCCATGCGGATGAACTTTAAAGGCATCTGCACCAAGCCTCCGAGCGCTGGATCGCCGATTTGTCCAAGTCGATCATCCCAGCACCCGGCCTACGGCTGCTACATACTCTCCTTGCAGCAGCTCAGGCTCACCATACAGCCTGGCTACCAGACTGCACGCACATACTGCATTACCATCAGCCGACTCGACCGCCGCTCCGAATCTATCAGCTGAGCGGAGCGACATTGCGGCTGGTCTGGAGCCCCTCTGCTGATCACAGACTTCAACATGGCGGCGACAGCAGGAATCGAGCGGCCTGAAGATGTCGCAACCAAAGTCATGCGCAGAGTCCAAGTCTCAAAGGTGAGCAAGCGAGTGACCACATCGACGATTGCTAACCTGTCGTCGCCAAACAGATGACCCGGACGCTGCAAGACCGCCTTGCATTAGCCAATGTCAAGATCCAGAACGGATGGCAGAATCTGAGCCTGGATGCCATCGAGCCTCGGGTTGAAGAGCGTATGAGGAGGAAACGACCTGCGTCGAGCAATGATACCATTTCAGATACCGCCTCGACTACTTCCAGTCGACTGCATTCCAGCAATGGCCTGGCCTCATCCCCGATCACCGAACCGCTCTTCTCCGATGACCTGCCCAGGTCCGGCGGTGGTTCTAGGTTCAAGAGGATTAGGTCCGCCAACATACAACAGCATGCGCTGTCAGGCGCTGCTACGGGACGACGGACACGAGGCGCAGCTGCTCGACAGGATACATGGAAGAAGCGAGAGGGACTTCCAGAGTCCTCGCCTATCAAGCACACCAAGCACGCACGCTTCCAGTCCACAACGACCAACCTCTCACATGTGTCTCAACTATCCTTCATCACCGAGGGTTCGGTGCAGAGTGACGACCGGCCGTCGCCGCAGTCCAGCGAGGATGATGATGCCGATCTGCCCATCACCAGCTTCAGCATCAATGCTTCCACCCGCATCACATCTTCACCTCCCCGCACACCACCCCCACAACAACGCCTACGGAGCATCAATCAAGTCTCCTGGTCTCGTACACCTAAGGCCGACGACGATGGGGCAGACCTTCTCATGTATCTCGCTACTTCTCCCTCCCCAGCTGTCGGCGCTTCCAACGCCAAGACTGTGATTCAGCCACCGACTACCCCACCCTGCAAGTCGACACCTCTACCTTCCTCACACATGACACCTGGAACAAGCGGCAATGGCTTCCTCGGCTTCGGCCCTAATACACCAGGTATGAAGTTTGATTTTAGTGACTTCATCAATGTCACTCCATCGCCTGCACAAGGGCAATGGAACCGCACGCCAGTGGCAGGTCGCACGCCCGGTGCGTCTGCTCGACGCAGACTGGACTTTGACAAGCTCGTGCCTCCCGTCACCAGCCCGAGTGTCTCCCGCAGCACTCGCAGCAACGGACTCGGAATGGATCTCGGGGGCGAGTTGCGAACATGATTTCAACATGCGAATTTCCTTGTGTCAAGATTCATGACATGCTACGATACGATTCACGATGGTGCTCACCGAGCACACTTTATTTGAGACTACCAAGTCTACGGCATGCATAGTGCCACATGCAACAATATACACGGAGCGATTCTGCTTTCCTGGCGTACTTGATTTTCATTTGTTGGATCGCGCGGGTTCTGGATGGACAACTTATACCCAACTACTGTCCTCTGCGAGCTGGTCGCGAGACGGACACAGAAGTGCACGGAATTTTTCTTTCTGCGCTTTGACCACGTTCAGGGTGGAATTCCTTTCTGCGTTTTGCAGCTTTGCGTTCGTGTGAATGGCGAGAAAAGCTGGAAGAAAAAGCTTTCAGCAAAGAAGAGAGGCGCGTGCGTGACGCGAACGCGTGATCCTTGTCAACAGGCAGGATACCCGGCACGACGGGGTCGACGAAGAGTTGCAATAGTGAATGGTGCATGAATGCGTTACTGGCATCCGTAGGTAGCTATCGTAATGTGAAAGCATGTTGTATTGCGTGATGGTGCCGCTACACGCGAAATGATGGTCTGAAGGATGAGGCGTGGACTACGCGTCGGAGATCGCGAAGTTGGCGCGCTAATGCGAGTGGAACAGCCGAACTGAGACATGGTACGCGATTAGGGTTAAGTGTGTGCGTGAAGTTGGAAAGCTGAAGATCGAGTGTTGGCAAAAGCTGCGATGAATGTTCATTTTCGTGGATTCGAGGGACTTGTCGATATGCTGAGTGGAGCAGTTCGTACGGAAACGTATGGGGAGACTTGGGGCATGGTTGTCGTCGCTGCCGACGACTGGAATGCCAACTCTTCCAAGATTGTGACCGGCATGTCCGCGGCTGTGGCAGGTGGTGCTTGGCTGATTGAACGGTAGACGTGTGCATGACATATCGCCCTCGGAACAAGAATGGAAGCTTGGAAGCGCGTCAAATTGGACAATAGCGTATTTCCTGCCCGTGTGGCGGGCATGGTGGGTGGTGGCTAGGGAGGGAGAAGTCCTCCGCACCACACTCCCGTCCGGCCAAGTAGGCAATGCCTTTGCGGGGCTCTTTGGCCTTTGTGCTCGGTGCAGCAGCTCTTCATCAGGTCCATGGCTCGTGAAGACCATGCATGGATGATGAGCCATTGATCGTGCAGGAGCATGATCAGATCATAAACGAGAGGCACAAGTACACAATCGCTCTTTCTGTCCACGTTCAATGCCAAGAAAACCCTAATGCAGCAACTCGCGACTCCGACGCCTCCGACCTCAAACCTTTCTCGATGATGATATCTTGAAACGCGGAATTCCGCGCGACGACCTCAGCAATCCCAACATCTACGGACCCTAGCCGCCATACGAACGATGCGCGAGTGATTGGGAGCGCGACGACATCTAAACCTACACCCAGCATACGCGATACCCCTGACGATGAACTCGACATTCGCGACTCTACAAGGCGAGCTGCCGGATTCAGCGCTCGCCTTCATCGACAGCACCGCTTCATACTTACAGCAAATACCTGGATCAGCAATAATAGTGCGCTACATTCGGTCCTCATATCAGAATGATCCTGTTCGTAGCGCAGTCGAGCTATTCCTGTTCATCTTCGCTGTGCGCTATCTGCTTGCGCCATCGTACAGCACCAAGAGAAAGAAGAATGTGCCTTTGACAGAGGACGAAGTGGATGAGTTAGTGGAAGACTGGACACCTGAGCCGCTGGCCGGCGAAGAGACTGAGTTCGAGAGGCTTACCAATGAGAAGAGCCCCGTCATCACGGGGATGGCAGGACCCAAGGCAAAACTCGCGAATGGCAGGACGGTAACGAACCTGGCGAGCTACAACCACTACAACTTTGCTGGCAACCAAGACCTCATGAATAAGGCTGTCACCACAGTGCGGACATACGGCGTCGGGCCATGCTCACCACCGGGCTTCTACGGAACACAGGATGTACACATGAAGAGCGAGGCAGATATTGCGGCACACATTGGCATGCCAGCAGCGATCATCTATGCGCAGAGTTTCTCGACCATCAGCAGTGTCATCCCGGCATTCAGTAAGAGAGGAGATATCATCGTGGCAGACAAGGCAGTCAACTACCCCATCCGCAAAGGCCTACAGATCTCAAGAAGTACTGTCCACTGGTATGAGCACAACGATATGGAAGATTTGGAGCGAGTGCTGCAGCGAATCGTGAAGCAAGGACGAGGCAAGCCGCTTACGAGGAGGTTCATTGTCACGGAAGGCTTATTTGAGAACATCGGAGACATGGTCAACCTGCCCAAGCTCATTGATCTCAAGTTCAAGTACAAGTTCCGCATCATCTTGGACGAGACTTGGTCATACGGCATTCTCGGACGCTCTGGCAAGGGAGTGACAGAACATCAAAATGTCGATCCTACAAACGTGGACATGATCATCGGAGGCCTCGCAGGAGCAATGTCGAGCGGTGGTGGCTTTTGTGCTGGAAACATGGAGATTGTGGAACATCAGCGTCTTAGTGCTGCCGCCTACACATTCTCTGCCGCTCTGCCAGCGTTCTTGGCGACTACTGCTTCAGAGACTGTGACGATGCTCCAGGAGGACCCCCGACACATTTCCACGCTACGCGAGAATATTTCAGCCATTCGTGCGCAGCTCGATCCCCGAAGTGATTGGGTTCACACCAACAGTGCGCCCGAGAATCCTGTAATTCTGCTCGTTCTCAAAGATCAGCACGTCCAAGATCGAAACCTCTCGAGAGCGGAGCAAGAGGCTCTTCTCCAGGACTGCGTTGACGAGGTAAGATTTCGCCCCGGCCTGTCCCTTGCGAGCATTCAAGCTGACTTTACAATAGTGTCTCAACAACGGTGTCCTCATCACTCGCTTGAAATCTATGCCCGGCGCCCTCGGACTTGCACCCAAAGACCTCGAAAAGGAATGGCAGCCTCAGCCGGCTCTGAAGGTCTGCGTCACATCCGGTTTGACCAAGAAGGAAACGGAAAAGGCCGGGATCGTCATTCGACACGCTATCACTACTGTCATGAAGAGTAGAAAGTGGCAGCGGTAGTGCAAGTGTTAACATTATACAGAGCTAATGTAGTAATTTTCACCCTTCATGCGCTGTTTCGCATAGATCTGACACCTGTTTCCATGATGAAGCACAAGATGCTGGGTATTCTACGTGTTCTGATAAATCGTAGGGATCGAACGATGCGTTCAGTATCTCTCCATCAACCAGATTCTTCGCTGAGCTTCTGGCATCTCAGCAAGCATCTCCACCGTTGCCTTCTCCACCGCAAGCCAGTTCGTCGCGATTTCGTTTCCAAGGAGTCCTTGGAGCTCTTTGTCACCTTCCATAGCAGCCAAAGCTTCATCAAGCGATCTCGGGAGGCGCTGAACGATGCCTAAAGCCTTCTTCTCGTCTTCACTTAATCTCGTCGGGTTCACTCTGCAGTCTTGCAGCTCCAACCGCGACTCCGATTCCATGCCATACAGACCTGCCGACAAGAGTGCAGAAAGAGCCAAATACATGCTGGCGAATCCATCGAGACATCGAATTTCCCATCGCGTATCGTTCACTCGACGAAGCGGCGTTTCGCGATTGTTGGTTCCGCATGCGACCCATGTCCCGCCGGTCCAGCTATCGTCTGCTACGCGATGGTAGCTGATGGATTGCGGCATCGTGAGAGCGCAGATGGCGGGTAGATGCTGCAGGATTGCAGCTGCAAAAGAGTCTGATGAGGCCTTGAGTTCTGTAGAGGACAACGTATCACTGTTCAATGATATGTGTGCATGAGCAGCAGTCCCGATGCCTGGGAATGCATTTGAATGACATGTTGCGCGTTGGCCATGCAGACTTGCGATCTGTTGAATGCACTGTTTGGCTTGGATGAGTGTGTCGACAGCCTCGATGGGTGGAAGAGGAGGCAGAACAAATTCGTACTGTCCTGCACCGGCTTCCGAGTGGAACTGTTCGATCTCGACGCCAATGTTTGCTAATGCTCCCACAATTGAGGTGATCAGCTCAAGTGATTTGGCGTACTGCTCGTCAGAGAATGTGGCCCAAGCGTGGATGGTGTCGACCGGCGAGAAAGACACTTCACCGCCTTGCGTAATCTCTCGGCGGCAGAAGGTGATTTCGATCTCAAAGCCGATAAGCAGCTCAACACTGTAGTTGTCCTTGAGCTCCGGCACCAGCCTGGTCAGACGTGCCCTTGGACAAAGCACAAGTGGCTCGCCTGTCTCGTCAGTGAAGCTTGCCATAACGGTCGCCGCGTTCTTGATAGGCCCCACGTCTTGCATGAGTCGAAAACTGGTCAGGTCTGGCTCCACGTATATTGAGCCGACTGGGTCACAGGCTGATGACATGTGGTCATTGGGTGTGGTGCCAAGGTTGCCGCGAGATATCGAGAATCGACCATCACCATTCAGGAGTTTGTTGAAAGACTTGATTGGGAGCCATCTTGATCGCAGCTGAGCCATGTAGTCTAGCCACTGGACGAAGACATATTGCACATTGTGGTCATGTACAACTGGCAGAACCGTCTGAAGGAGTGATTGTGCGCTTAGTGTGCTCATTTGCTGCGCCGTGGTAGTGGTCTATAAGTAGTAATCAGTGCAGTACTTTCAGTACAACTTTCAGGACGCTTCTACTTTCGAGGTGAAATACTGGCCTACTAAAGCTCTCGCCCGATCTCATCAACTCACATTTGCAGCTCCCTGGTCCGTTTGTACATCAAGCGGCTTGCTGTTTGCCTCATTTGGCAGGGTCAGTCCGAGCTGGTACAGACTGTTCGAGTTCTCGAAAAGTATGCGCTTTGCGGCACCAACAGCTTCGTGTACCGAGAGATCGCCTTGCTCAACATATTCACAGAAGACCTTCTCCAGAGCAGCTCTGCCTTGCACATTGCCCAGGTAGTATGTTTCGGGGAAGTGATGAGCATCCGTACTCCATAGTAGCTTACTCGTGGGCGTGATTTCTAAAGCCTGACGAATGATTTGTTCCTGGCCATCTCGTGAGACCTGCGGGAACACTTCGCCGAGATCAAGGAATACGTTCTTGTACACTGTCGCCAGATATCCCGCGTCTCGCGTGTAGGGATACGAAGAATGCAACAGCACGATTGGCACCTCGGGATACACCTTGATGAAGTCCTGCATAACAGCGGGATTGCTGTCCAAAAGTGAGATGTCGTTGTCACCAAGTCCCGTGTGGAACTGCAGTGGCTTCGCGACTCCATTCTGCCGAGACGAGGCCTGCAACAACTTGCAGGTACTGATTACGAGAGCATCATTCATGCCTTTCGTCTCGACTCGAAACTTATTTTCGACGCAGCGGGGCAAATAATGGCGCATGAAGCTCCTCAAAGCTGTCTCAGAGACTTCGAGATCGCTGCCGAACTCAATGTCTAGCCCAGTGCGATAGCAAATGACACTCTTGAAGCCAACGACCGCATCATCTTCGAGGTATGCCACTATGGCTTCCTCGAATGCTGTGATGAATGCAATCCAGGCAAGCGAGCAAGCCTCTTCGTCTGCAATGGCAATGCCGACCGGCAACTTCTCAGCTGTGTGCAACCCGTACAGGATCTCAGAAGCAATAGCTTCGATTCGAACGATGCGCTTGCATGGCGAGGCCACGAACTGGTCGTGCCAGTCGTAAGGATGGAAATCACCGATCAAGCCGTCGTCTATGAGAATTGTCTGGGTGCCAGCCAAACACTTCCTTATCCAGCCATTGCTATCCTGATCTAGCAGCTCTTGTCGCTTTGAGAGTATTGCACTCCATTCCGCATCTTTCGAGAGGCCGTACAGCTCGCGAAGCTGTCTCAACGCTCGGAAGTGTGGGAGAGCGGTGACATGGTCGTCCAGAGCGCTGCCCGTAGCTTCGCTGGTTGCACTCAAGAAGTCCTCTTGTTTCAGCTGTTCGAGGCGGAGGAGATTATGGGCATGATTGTCGACGACAGGGTGGGTGCGAATCACGCGACGAAGGTCCTCGATAGTCGCGTTTTCAGCCGCCATGGTCAGTGTGCGCACGTCTACCGCGCATGATGGCTACGAAGAAGAGGATGCTGTGCATCGTTGAAGGAGCAGCTCGGGCAGCTCTGGCCGCGGAAGAAGCTGCAACGCGATGCGAGTTCCTGCGTCATGAAGCTTCTCCTTTGCACATCAATCCAGCAATCACAACAGATTGGTATCACCGCATCACAACTGGCATCGCTTGTGTTTCGCGTGCATTGGGTCAACCGCTGAATCTCGTGTCTGCACCAGTCCATGGTCAGCCATGTTGGTACACCAAGACCAAGATTCGGAACAGAGATTGGGGCAGGTTCAATGGCCAGAATCAACAGTCATCCAGGCTGGGCATAAGGTATCTTTGCTTGGTAGCTTTCCGCATTGAGCGCAAGCACGAGTAGCACAGTATAGCCTTCCGATGTAGCAGTCGAAGGTGACACAGCAGGATCAGGTGAGCGTGTGTGGAAGACGTGATTTCAGGCGTGAGCTCAAGCTCGTCCTGCACGTCATCCGACATACCATCATCGAGCTCTCCTTCAAACAACAAGCGGCTCTATAATCTCAGCAACAGGCCATTTGTCAAAGACACCCATCATGGCGGATGGGAACAAGAAGAATGTGCTCATCGTCGGAGCGACACGAGGACTAGGCAAAGCATTGGCAGAGGACTATGTCAAGCATGGCTGGCAAGTCTATGGTATGCTGCAAAGACAAAGCACACACTGTTCATACATTCGCCATTCAAGTTCACTGACACCCTTGTCCAGGCACTCTCCGCTCTGACTCTCCTCCCGACATCAAAGATGTGAACTGGATCTCGAACATTGATGTCGCCACTCCCGAAGCTGGCCCAACACTTGTTAAACAGCTGCCCAAGAACACCACTTTCTCCCTCGTCATAATCTCGGCCGGCGTATTCATCAAGGAGTCCTTCGAGGAGCCAGACTTCGATGCCCAAGTTCAGATGTATAAGACATCCGCCATTGGCCCCATCTTTCTAGTTCAGGCTCTCTTCAAAGGATACCACTTGCCCTCTGGCTCCAAGGTGATCCTCGTATCCTCCGAATCAGGTTCCATCACTCTCCGCCACGAGCAGGAGGGCGGTGGCAATTATGGCCACCACGCCTCGAAGGCAGCTTTGAACATGGTAGGCAAGCTATTGAGTTTAGACTTGAAAGAGCACCGAGTCGCAGTAGGCCTCGTGCACCCAGCTTTCATGAGGACAGAAATGACGAAGAATGTTGGGTTTGATAAGTTCTGGGATGATGGCGGTGCAGTGACGCCTGAAGAATCAGCGTGTAGTCTGAGGGAGTGGATTGACAAGGAGTTTGATATCAACAAGACTGGGGAGTATTGGGCACCAAGAGGTCCAAGGTATGACTTTACGCTCGATATGCGGATGTTTCCAATACTGACAACATCTCAGAGACATTGGAACTGCGGAGCCAGTTCTGGGCAAAGACAGCGATGTGCTGAAGACGCCAATGCATGTGCCGTGGTGAGCTGCTGGCCTTGAGCATGCACTGAGCATTTGTCCCATCATCGACGTAGATGGCGATTCTGGTTCAGTGAGAAGTGAGAGCAGACTCAAGCCGGACCATGCTATGTTTCATACATTCATCTATGACTCCTTCTGTGGTATTACAGGCAGCACTACATAATTCTCATGGCCCTCTCCGATATGCAAGTGATTCTCCCCGCCGAACACTGCCTCCGTCCTGTCCGCGCTGGATTTGTGCTGGAAGATGCCACTGCCTTGAGTATCGCCGCTTGCCACTTCCAAGACTAGCTCGCCTCCCTTCTCAACCACGATATTCGTCGGCCAGATCTCTACATCAACAGGATATACTTCGCAAGCCACAACTTCTTGAACATCATCCGATTTGTACTCTCGGTAAGGTAGGTACTCTTTATGCTGAGGATGCGAGGTATTGTTCTTACGGAGAGAGACACGAAGCCAGCCTTTTGTGAGAGGCACTGGGTCGCCTGCTGTTCCGGTGTAGAAGACTTCTTTACCGGAAGGTGAGATGTAACGCAAGGTGAGGAAGAGGTCGATGTCTGAGGGCGTTTGTGAGGGCTGCTCAGGGGGTGCGGAGCAGGAAATGGAGAGACGAGCGACGATGTGGCCGGTAATTTCTGTTTCCGCTTCAAAAGGGGCCGTTGTAAACTGAACAGCTTGTGGGTTGTCAAGTGTCCCAAGAGCTTTGTAGGAGATCTTTCTCACCTCTGGTTGCGATGGGTTCTCCACTGCGAGAGACTGATCTGGTCGAAGGTGGAATTTAGTGTATTCCGTCCTCGCAATTGGCCACTCATTCTCAGTCCGTCTGGTATAGGCCTTCTCCGCTTGGGCATCGTTGAATCCAACATCGCCTTTCCTGAGCACGAGATCAACTGGTGGGAGTTTGCCCTTCTCTGTCCACCCCAGACGATCGTCATTCTTCAGGAAAGCATCAAGGAATGAGCGTTGCAGCTCGACTTCTTCTTTGTAGTAAAACGGCAGATCATGGCGACCGGTGATGAAGCGCAGATATTTCAGTTCGCTCCCGGCATTCAAGTAGCCTTGGACGTTGCCGCGCAGGTGTAAAAGTATGCCACCCCAATTTGCGACGGAAAGCAGAGGTACTTTGATGTCGGACAAGTTGAAGTCCTTGCTTGCATAGTAGTCTTCGTCTCGGAATTTGTGATTTGCATTGTCAATCGTTTGATCTTGACGATTCTGCGCCCTTTCTTCCTCGGAGAGATCGCCCTCGAGTGTGTCTGGCCCCCAGTTCCGTGCTTTGCGACCAGGTCTGCCATACTGGTTTGTGATGACTTGGCGATTCCACCAGAAATCGATGAATTTGTCGCTCAGAATGCCGCCGTGTCTACATCGGTCCCGGTAGTAATCGCTCATTCCCTCCCATGGAATGATCGCAGAAAGACCTTTGGGCTGTCGTGCTGCGACGCGCCATTGAGTGCCGGCATAGTATGAGATTCCGAGAAGACCGGTCTTGCCTGATGACCACGGTTGCTCTGCACACCACTCCACGACTTCGAAGAAGGCTTCGGACGTCCCTCTGGACATGGTATCGAGAAATCCTGGCGATTGGCCAGTGCCGCGCTCATCAGCCCGTACCACTGCGTAACCCTGGCTTGTCCAGTATCCTGGATCCGGTGTCTCCCATGCTGAGTGTGCTGACTTTTGTTCTGGATTCACTTCTGAGAAGGATTTAGGAAAGAATGCTTCGTATGGGATGTCCTTGCCATATGGGCCGTAAGTCACGAGGACTGGTATTTTCTCGTTCGTCTTCGGTCTGTACACATTGACCCGCACAAGTCCATCTGAAGACTTGAGTGTGATGGTGGCATTTTCTTCGTAAATGTATGGGTATGTTTCTTGGTCAACCTTATGAAGGTCTAGAATCTTGTTAGGCATTTTGTAATCTTGTGGCGGCCGCAGACTGAGATGCAAGAAGTGCTGGAAATATCACTTTCACCTACGATGACACTTTTGTTAAGCACGTCGACAGACGCGTGCTAGAACAATGCCGAGACATCCTGCCGCTGGTTATCGATACTCTTTCCGTGGTTGATAGGCAAGACGAGGTCGCAATGTGGAGAAAGCTGGCAGCCACCGGATCGTTGTCTGCTTGCTTCCATGTGGCTTTCCGTGTGGGCGTGGTTGCTCATGCCTGAGGCGTCAAGTCGTTTCGGACCCGAACCGAAGCGAACCGACAACAGCTTGTTGCAAAGTCAACTGTTACAGTGCGCTCAATCACTTTCGAATGGAAGCCCTGACGCTGACGATGGCCAATGCCTGTGTCAGATAGAACAAGAAACGCACACTGCGGGCGACGGCGCCAATCTATTCGGGAGACGCGCACGACTTGCCCACGCTATGCAAATGCCAATTATGCCACTATGCCGAGTATCCGCTGGAACTGGTCCCTCGGTGGAGGGCTACGGAGCGGAGGCGGACACAGCATGCCGTCTGTGGTGGCGCTCTCTAGATGGGGCGCTCGGTTAGTCGATCGATATGAGTGCTGTTGAGTGTCATGGCATGGCATGTCGCCTGCTGAACGTCGCTTTCGACTTCGTCCAATATTCGTATTTCCATTTTGGACCTTGGGAGCTACTAAAATGCCTAACACAAAGCCATTGAGGATCCTGATAGTGGGAGCGGGTATCGGTGGCCTCACGGCTGCCATCGCGTTCCGCGAGCAAGGGCACGATGTCGAGATATTTGAACAATCAAAGATGGCACAAGAGACAGGGGCTGCCATCCATCTAGCACCAAACAGCAACGGCCTCCTACGACGAATGGGTCTCTATGCGGAAGACTTCGGTGGTGTTGAGTGCGTGGGTTTCACGAACAATCTGCCCAATGGCCAGCCTCGCTTCTCAATGCATACTGGTCATGCTGCTGAGAAATGGAAACATCCGTGGCACCTGGTCCATCGGGGTCAGCTGCATACTACTCTAAAGGACAGAGCCATCAAAGATGGAGCCAAATTGACGCTATCCAGTCGGGTCGCTTCGGTCGATCCAAAGAGTGCTACAATAACATTCGAAGACGGAAAGACCATTCGAGGAGATCTGGTCATTGGAGCAGACGGCGTGCACAGCAAGACGCGCAGAAGCATTCCCGGAGGTGACCTCCAACCTTTTGATTCAGGCAAGAGTGCCTTTCGCTTCCTCATTCCAACACAGGCGCTTCGATCGGACCCGATGACCGCTCCGCTTGTAGAGAAGGAAGGATACCTGACAATGTGGATTGGTGACGATCGCAGAATGGTCATGTATCCTTGCAATAGCGGAACAATGATGAATTTCGTGGCTATCCATCCAAGCCGGGAATCTGCTAGTGA
This sequence comes from Cercospora citrullina, assembly GCA_013365195.1. Classification (NCBI taxonomy): domain Eukaryota; kingdom Fungi; phylum Ascomycota; class Dothideomycetes; order Mycosphaerellales; family Mycosphaerellaceae; genus Cercospora; species Cercospora citrullina. The sequence goes on from JAASFF010000198.1 coordinate 344,662, forward strand.
CATCTCAGGGCAAGGTGGATGGCAAGAACTCGGCAGTAAAGAGCGTTTACTCCAAATCTACAAAGACTTTGCGCCATCAGTACAGAGTATCCTAGAGAAATCGGACGGCAGCAAACTCAGAGTGTGGAATCTACTGGATATGGCAGCCGTTCCTGGCTTCATTAACTCGCGACTTGCCATCATGGGCGATGCTGCTCACCCTTTCTTGCCGCATCAAGGTTAGTGATCGAACGAGTAGCGCTACCTGCTCCATACTGACTTTCCTTCTAGGGCAAGGCGGCGGCCAGGCAATCGAAGATGCTGTCTCTCTTTCGGCTTTACTCCCGGCCGGCACCGCGGTCGCTGACATCCCCTCTCGATTAGCACTTTACGAGAAGTGCCGATACGAACGCTCTCACAAGATCCAGGAGTACACACGAATCGCAGGCATGGATCTTTCGGAAATGGCCAAGCTTGGAAAGAAGAACGATATGAACGAGTATACACATTACAACTTCGGACATGATGAATTTGAAGCTTCCTCACAAGCATTGATTAATGCTCTCAGCGTAGCGGACACGAGGACACAGCCCTGGTCTGGCTGGCTAAGCAGTCTGAGAACACTCATCTCTTGGTTGCGATCGATGTTCACTGGGAAGGTGAAAAGTGTGTAAATCTCATCATGTACAGATTTTTCATGCTGTCAATATAGTGCATTTCACACGGTTGTATAGTGCCCAAAAGACACCAGCAAATGTATCAAGCTACAGTATCTGAGTCCATGGCCATTGATATCATGTTATTCACAATTTACAACCAATTGCAGATGGCTGACGTGAACGAAAAAGTCATAGTTGTTTTGACTCCGTCAAAATCGGAGCCCCTTCGAGTACTCCAGATTACCTGCGGGCCCCTGGCATCGCCAACAGGCAAAGACGGAAAACTGAAAATGTCACGTCGGAGAGAGGCAAAGAAAGATGTAATCGACTTACGAAGAGCCCCATGATCTCGAAACATCCATTCTAGAGCCTACCCACCCAACAAAGATCTAGTGAGCACTGACTGCCCTGTCCCAACTCCCAATAATGAACTGACTATTACACATATTCGTCAACTCCCAAGTCTCAGCCTTCAACTCCCCACCTTTTTCCTTCTCGTCCTCCCAATCCCCCGCCGCACCAGCCACAAAGCACAAAGACATGAAATGATCATCCGTCGCATGCGCATCCCGAAACTGCGGATGCTTCATCAACCTCGTAATCGCCCTCCTCAACTTCGGCCCCCGATTATTCTGAAAAACATCTTCCACACTCTGTCGAAATTCCAACGCCCATCCTTCTGGTGGTGTAGGTTGTGCGAGATTATCTCGGTATTTGAGCATCGGCCACCAGACGTTTCGGAAGAGATTGTGGACTGCGCCGCCGGTGCCGATGATGAGGTAGTTTTCTTTTCGTAAGGGACGGAGAGTTGAGCCGACGTGCATGTGGAAGTGAGGGTCGAAGCGGGCGTTCATGGAGATTATTGTAGTTGGAGGACATTTTTTGGGGAACATTCTGATCAAGATGAGATAGGTGTCGTGGATCCATTCGAATTTATCGTTGGGTGCGACGTTGAAGCCTTCGGATTTAAGCATTTTCATGCAGCGTTCGCCTGTGGGAAGGTCGGGTTCGAGTTTGTAGTTGACGTATTTTGAGGGGTGGACGTAGGCTACGGGGGATTTTCCTGGGGATGGGTTTGTTGAGACTTCGATTCGGTCGCCTGTGGCGTCCCAGTGTGCGCCCATCATGACTACGCCTTTGATTCCGTTTGCAAGGGCATCGTCGCCAGCTTGTTTCCAATAGTCGGCAGAGGAGGTTTCCTCGCCGAGCATCATTGTTGAGCCATGAGAGAAGAAGTATACTGGTGTGAGACCTGTTTCGATGTTAGCGAGACATCATTTGATCGGGTGATGGTGTTCTTGTTACCCATCGTTGGTTGTGATGTGATTTGAGACTTGTCGTGTCTCTGACTTAGCAATGTGATGTTCGATCTGGATTTGATACTAAGACTATCGTTTCCATGCCTCTCTGGTAAGCCTGAAGGTGTGGTGTTGTTCGGCACGGTGGCGGGTGGGCTGTCTGTACCTGACCACCCACATGCTTCCGGCGTGCCTCACACACTTCACCAAGAAGTCCAACGCGCTCCGATTGGACGCACTCACATTGGTACCATTCATCGTACATGTCCTCTGAGCTCCTGTGAACACAATCAATGTCCTCGGTCACTGACAGGCAATGGGTGCATAAATGCCTGTTCTGGGGCTGAAAATCAATTGCGAGCAGGGGGATCTGCTCTTCTTGCGATGCCACGAGGATGTTATGATCATAATGGTTTCCAGCTCTCTTGGCTGCGATACTCCCATTGTAATGGAAAGCTTCAAGAAAACGCTAGGAGAATTACAAGAAAAGCGTTCGCACGTGGAGACGTGCTGACCGATCATAGCTCTTCGGCAAAATCCCAAGCATCCGCATCCTTCAAGTTCGACTTGATCACATCTTTCTCAGCACCCTCAATGGCCTTGGCAAACTTCGCGGCACCCTCAGGGTCATCCTTAAACAAATGGTCTCTGACATTCTTCTGCGGAGTCTCTCCCAGCCACTGGAATAGAGAGAAGTCTTGGAATTCTGACGCACGGAAGATTTCCAACACCTCCAGAGGCTCGTCCTCGCTCAGGTTCTCGATGAAATGCCCCATGTTCTTGGGCACGATTCCGACGTCGCCGGCAGTGTAGTCAAATGTTCGGGCTGCGCCTTGGGCACCAAAGATGGTCACGCGAGCTCTGCCGCTGATGAAAAATGACCATTCGTCGGCGTTTGGGTGCCAGTGCATCTCGCGCATTGCACCAGGTTCGATGTCAAGATGTGCAGCGGCGACAGTCTTTGAGATTGGGAAGTTGTGGCTGTCGGTGATTCGAACACTTCCTCCAGTGGCGTTGACTGGCTCCTGTGCTAGCATTTTGTGTGTAAAGTTGTGCTTAGATTTCTTGAATGTCTTAGGTTGCTCTTTATCGATCGGGCCGGGCAATTCTCCTTGGAAGATGTACTTCTCCTTCTCGGGCAGGGTGTCGAAGACCTCTGGTGGTAATCGGAAGTTCTCTGCCTTCACAGATTGTGGCGTGTGCGCGAGCCAGTCTGTCAGCAAGAAGGTACTCTCCTCGCTGAAAGACCCATCGTCAAAGATCAACAAGAACTCGGTGCCGTTTGGCGCCAGACCTTGAAGAGAGTGTGGGTGACCTGGTGGGAAGTACCACAAATCGCCCTTCTCAACATCGTCGACAAATGATCCGCCTTCCGTGTCAAGTGCTGTGACGCGGACCTTGCCTTCGAGAACGTACGCCCATTCTGCTTCTTTGTGCCAGTGGAGCTCACGAATGACACCTTCATCGAGACGCATGTTGACGCCTGCAAGCTCTACAGACGTCGGAAGTTCTTTGATGGTGGTCTGTCGTGTCCAGCCACCTTCTTCAATACGGGTATGTGAGTCGGCGAAACTCCTGCAAGCTGGTCAGATCAATGATATATGTCATCGCAACGGAGCACGTACCAACGCATATTCTTGAAGTCGCCGTGATCGGTTGATGGCGGCCGAACCATATCGGGATTCTGCCTCTCTCGATCCCTGTTTCGCGGGCCCAGCACACTTGTTCCATCGCCATTTCGAAGCGGCTCTGGCTGTAGGTGGCGTCCGATGGAGTCCACCTTGTGATCATAAGGATCCGAGTAGTCCTTTCGATATGGGTTGCTGCGTGAGTGGCCAAGTGGGTGCTGTCGAGACGGAGCAGCCACAGACAGTGCCGAAAGGCACGACGCCACAACCACGTTGGAAAAATGCATGGCGAAGATGTGCTATTGCTGTAGAAGTGATGTTGTGTGCGTCCTTACCTTCATATAGCTCTCGCATTGACTTCGGCTAATGCCAGGCACGAAGCTCTGAATGACGCAGCGATATAGCAATCTTCCGGTTACGCTGCGACGCGTAGCCGGAGCACAACTCCATCGCTGTACCCGTTCGTCCCGCCAGACATTGTGCGTGAGCTTGGATCGAGCCGCTCTGCAGCTTCGTTTGGAGGCGGGCGTGTCGACGCGTGGGAGGATAGTGCGGGTGCTGAGGGCCGAAGAAGGAAGCGTCTGTGTCTTCAAAAGCAACGGCAGCGGGAAGACATGATTGGCGGCTACACGAGGACTGCTGCTTCAACAGTATAAGTATTAGCCCGCGCCAGCCGCCAACATCTTTGCGCCTGCCCAAAGCACGAAACCGCGAGTGTTGGCGTGGGAGACGCGACAAAGCAAGGCGACAACCGTGCGCTGAAGTGCTCCTGCATCCGACCTTCCCACGCTACCCGCAGCTTCCGATACCATGTCCGACGCAAACTATGGCACGCTGAACGGCGCGCGACTGCCAACCGGCCAACTGTTCAGCCGCACCGACGAGGAAGCGGTGCACTTGCTGCGCAAGGATGACACGCCGCCAGCTGTTGTCGACCGGCTCGCCGCTCACTTCAACCAGAATGTGCGCAAGGACTGGGCCGATCTGCTGTTGCTGTCGTGCTACGTGATCACGGGACTTCTCGACAGCAGCAGCGTCTACACATTCGGTTCCTTCGTGTCCATGCAGACGGGCAATACCATCTATGTCGGCACGGGCATTGTAGCGCCGACTCAAGATGATCGCTGGATCCGAGCCCTGACTTCCATCAGCTTCTTTTGTTTCGGCAGCTTCGTCTTTGCGAGGTATCACCGCTATATGGGAGCAAAGAAGCGCTGGGTGATAGTGCTCTCTCTGATCTTGCAGGCCATTTGCATTGGAATCGCGGCAACCATGGTCACCATTGGGCCGAAGATTACTCCCAAAGGAGAACTGAATCGCTGGGTCATATTGCCATTGGCCTTGATAGGCTTCCAAGCTGCTGGACAGGCATACTTGAGTAGAGTTCTCAAGTTCAATGCATTGACGAGTGTCGTCCTCACTTCCATCTACCACGACCTATTCGCCGATGCAGAGCTGTTCTCCATGCCAAGGAGCAACATCGAGCGTAATCAACGCGCTGGAGCCGTGGTGCTCTGCCTCGTAGGGGCTATAGCAGGAGGCTTCTTCGCACACAGCTCTATTGGGCTGGCTGGAGCGTTATGGACAGCCACAGGGCTAAAAGTCGTCATCATCATCATATTCTCCATGTGGAAGGCGGAGAGCTCAGCGTGATGCAAATCAATCTTCATGTATCTGGATTTCACGTAACATCAGCGCTAGGAACAAATGTCGCTCAGAAGCTGTGCCGAAAGCTGTCCCAGACATGTACAAGTATCTGCCGAGATCTATTACTGCATGCTACAAAGGCCTATCCCATCTCAAAAACCAGTATACCCCTGTTGCGGATACTGTCAATGTACTCGCCAATATCAAGCCGGCGCCGAGCAGGAAGCCTTGCTCGAAATATCCGATTCCACCTCCTGGGTTCCTCTTAAATGCCTTCAATGGCGACGCAGCTTCTGTGATGAGCTTCTGTGCTGCGTCGCTGCTAGAAGTCGCCAGAATAGCCGCTGTCCGCAGGCTCTGTGATGAAGCGTTGATCTGTACAGGTCGTGGGATCGTGAATGAATCGATCGAATATCGACTGCCCGTATCGGATTTTCTGCCGCTCACGACTGGAGCTCCAAGCAGAAGCTCTCGAGGAACATGATTGACGAAAGTCGCTTCCGACGAGATGAACTGCGAGAGGTATTTTCCTGTCCGAGCATTCGAGAAGTGGTATGCTGCGAGCAAGGGTGTCGTCGTTCGTGAGCCGATCAGGTCGATGGCATCGTCCAAGCTCTTGGTCGCATACACCGTGAGCACTGAAGCAGGAAGCTTCACGCTCAGAACAGCATCCCTTGAGCTCAATTCGACCACTGCAAACTTGTTCTCTTCCGATACTACACGCAGATCCCGGTCGGACTTTCTCAAAAGGTCGATGGAGTGATCAATTTCGTTGCTTGACAGCGTCTTGCCTTTCATTTCAGGCGCACGGCCTATTCCAACTGCTGCGCTCATCACAGCTTGAAGGAAGCCTTTCTTTGCGAACTCATTGACAAGTACCACGTCCGGCGCATAAGGACTTGACCCTCCGAAAGTCGAACGAGCAGCGACCAATTCCTGTGCGGCATGCTGTACATTCGCTGTTCGATCAACAACAGCCAGCACTGGAGCACGAGCTGCGGATGTAAGCTGATTTGCTCTGGGAGAACCTTCTACACCATTTTGCAGGACTCGGATCGCAGATTCTGGTAATTCATCGTCTTTGACTGGTTTCGAAGCTATCGCGAAGCCGTCCGCATCCAGCGCCTCGGATAGCAATTTTCGGAGCAGACTAGGCACAGCTCGTAATTTATTCTCTAGCTGCACAATGTCAGTTCGAAATCTCTATTCAATTCGATTCACATAGCTTACCAATAAGATCACAACATTCCCAGCAGCCAAAGCTGCACTCAGAGGCACAATCGTTGAATAGAATAGTGTGTGAGAGATTGGCTCGAGGTACACAACTCCAGCTGGGACCTTGCGATGCGACGCATCCTGGCCATTTGCGATCAAATACTCTTGTTCGAGAGCAGTTGTGTGGTCAAGAGTAGCATAGTCTCTCTTGACTGCTGAAAGTGTTTCGTGGAATTCTACAGCGACTTCTGCCAAAGAGCTTCCAGAATCTGAGGCAATGGCTTTCTTAATCTCGTCGACATTATCGGTTAATGCTTTGCATAGTCTTTCGAGCTGGTCTTGTCGGTGGAAGACGTTCTCGTAGCGACCGTCAATTGCTGCTGCTTGTACTCGCGGAAATGCTGGTGCCATGTTGAATTGCGTTTATGGAGTGGCTGTCCTATGGCAACCAGAGTCGGCTGTTGAGGTGAGGTCGTCGACTTTCGGACATAATGCCAGTCCGTCTCGGCCGCGTTCCTAGACCGCGTTGTCTAGGCTCAATTCCGCAGCCACAAGCATGTATGTGGGCACACATCGATCTGTAGGAGTGGGCAGTGAACGGTCGGAAGGGTGGCGATCCGGTGGGGTGGATCGCTCACGACGGTCTCGACCAAGCTATGCTAGGCACAACCACAACGTCACATCGAGGCTTTCGAGGATTGACAACGACACTTCGTTGCACGATCGATCACAGAGTACACCAAAATGTCCGTAACAACAACAGACAACGCTCACATCACTACACTTCGCCATACCCTCGCCGACTACGAACTGCATCACAGTCAGCCAAATTCCGCACAAGCGACACAAGCTCCGGCACCGAATTCTCGAGAAGAACAACAGCGATCGTTAGCAAACCCAGCTGGCTGGGAAGATCGATGGCGAAGAGTACCGGCGTATCAGCCCGTGAACCCTGAACTGATTCATGGCGGTGGGCGGAATGAAGTACAAAATGAGATTGAGCGGAACTTTATCAGAGTGATGTTTTCGGGTGTTTGGTTGCAATCTGTGAGTCCAAGAGTGTGTCATCTTGTGTCTTTTGGGAGTTAGCTGACGATGTGGCAGGCTGGAAGTCATCTGTGGAGATCCACGTGTGGCAAACTTAGGGATGATCTTTTTAGAGTGAAAGTTGGAGGGGAATGGTGAGATGAGTTTTCTATACAGCGTTGAGTGTGTGACTTCGGTATTGGAAACGGTTTGAGCGTTGCGATAGTTGGAGGTCGTGGCGTTGCCTGACAAACATCAAGGATATGAGCCATCATAAATGCAGACACTTCACACCAGCTTCATTTCTTCAATAAGAAATCTTCTAGGTAAATGAAGCGAGTTTTCCGAGAGTAGCAATGTATTATTCTATTCCTAGAGCGGTCTAGCAGGCAACAATGTGGCAACACATTCACCAAATCCAACGCCCTCTCCACAGTAGCCTGATAATGTGACAGTTTCTCCATCTTCCAAATAGCCCCGAGGCGGAGTCGTGCCTTGCTTCATGAATTCCAGGAGACACCCATGTTGGTCGTCACTTTCGCCACTTACTGTTCCAGTGGCTAACAGATCGCCTGTTCTCAAGCCGCAGCCACCGATAGCTTGATGGGCAACGCATTGTGCCAATGTCCAGTACATCCAGGAACTGTTGCTTCGACATGTCGTCTGAGAGGTGGCGTTGTCCTTTCTGGAAGAGACATCCACTCGTAGATCGATATTCAAAGCATCATTGCTGCTGTCCTTGAGGTAGACTACCTCTGCTTGATTCTTTCTTAGCGGCGAAGAAGTTTTGAAAGCCTGCAGGGCGGCACTTGTGATGACCCAAGGCGACATGGTGGTCCCTGCATTTTTGCCATTGAGAGGGCCCAGAGGAATCATCTCCAGTGCCTGGATATCCCGTGCGCTCCAGTCATTGACCAGCACATATCCAAAGATGTGTTCTTCAGCTTGCTCGGCCGTGATACGTTGATTCCTAGGCAATGGCTTTCCAATGACGGCACCCAGCTCAAGCTCGTAGTCCATTCTTTCACAAGGTCCAAATATAACGTCGCTTTGCATTGGCTTGCCGCTCCAGTGTTGTCCTAACGGACGCTCGACTGGCGTGCCCGAGACGTCGATGCTGGAACATCGTCCAGCGTAGCCTATAGGGAAATGGTAAAAAGCTGGTGGTGTGGACCTTTGACCCGTCATGGCTTCTGAAGCGTTTTGCACATGATGCTCCGAGCAAGAGAAATCCGTGAAATCGCCCACATCAACGGGAACGTGCATCACAACTTCAGAGATGTGCTTGACCGAATCTGCAGGGAAGCGTTTGGCCCCATTACCTTTCTGGATTTCGTTCTGTACTCGCTGCCGGACTTCATTTTGAACTTCTTGTGTGTATGCAGCAAAAGTGTTTAGTGTTGGCTGCTCGAAGACCTCGGTATTGAATTCTTTGATGTCGGCAAAAAGATGCTGTAACTGAGCAAGAAATACCACACTATCCTCATATCGCGTGACAACTGTTGGCTTCGTGCCGTTCCCAGATGATGCAATACTGAACGGTATGTTTTCGATCCCAAAGTGAGATCCATAACCAGAGAGTGGCGGTGCCATATTGACAGCTCGGTGCTTCTGGAATGTCGATGGGGTGCTTGCTAGTGCGGTGATCAAGGCACGATTGTCGTGGTTATCATCGTATTGGCAACAGCATCAACCGGCTCTGCTGTTATTGAGAGGTGCCCGGCTGTCTCTCAGGTGATGCCCACGTCTTCCGTAGCCGGAAACTCACCCATGTCCGCTCTCCGTGCCTGTGGGACGAGCAGCAGTGGTGATCCGCTGCCACACTGGGGTACCTCTACAGGCACGCGGTACATTTATCTTGCTCGTGAATTCTGATGAGTCTCAGTTAGTTCAGGAAGGCGCCATTAGCCATCAGCTGTATTTGTTCACAATGTCACCACAACCACGCACGCCACCAACGGTGATCAGAACCGGGCACGATCAATCTGGCAAGGCCATCATCTCGGACAAACTACCAGAGCAACCGACTGCGCAGGTAGTCTCCAATGGCGATGCTTCATTCTACCTCGCCTACACGACCGAGGAATTCCCAGTCGACATGAACAAGGACAAAGACCTCGCAGCCTACCAGAAGTACGCGAGCCAGCCACCCGGACTCGTGGTAAGTGGCGGTACAGTGCTCAGATATGTCGATATGGCGCCGGGCATCACCAGTCCGATGCACAGAACCGTGTCCATGGACTATGGCATCGTCATCAGTGGAGAGATTGAGCTTGTCCTGGACAGTGGCGAGACGAGACTCATGAAACCCGGAGATGTGTGCGTGCAAAGAGGCACGATGCACGCTTGGCGAAACACGAGCACAACGTCGTACGCCCGGATGCTGTACGTGCTGCTTCCAAGCAAGGCGTTGACGGTGGGCGAGCAGACGCTGGGAGAGGATTATGGCGGCACCATGGACGGAGTGCGCGCGTCGACTTGAGAGGGAGCGGAGGCAGGAGCGGGCCGACGTGGTTGGTTGGCGGCGCGGCCGCGCAATGCGGGGGATGAGAAGGCACGATGGAGACAAATGTCGAGCTAACACCACAATGGGTTAATTGTGAAGGAACAACTGCTTGGCGACGAGTCTATGCACCTGCTCAGACACTCCACTTCTCCGTTCCACTCCCCTCGTTCTCTTTGTCAGTATCGGATGCGCCATGCCCACTGTCCGACTCCATCTACGCGAATTCCATCGAGAGAGCCGTGTAGGCTGAAGACGAATGCCATTGACGAGACATTGAGCCACATCCTGGTCGGCAGCATCCTGGACCGCGCACGTGGATTGTCCACTTAGCCGGTGGCCGCCGTCAGCAGCATGCCAGCAGCAGAGGACAGCGCTGAGGCATCCCACACCTCGTCCGGAGACACCCGCCACAAGTGCTATCTCTGTAGCAGAACATACGAGAGGCACGACCACCTGAGCCGGCATCTGAAATCGCACGACAACGAGCGCGCATACAAGTGCAACGAGTGCGGCAAGGGCTTCAACAGAGCGGACTTGCTCAATCGCCATCGTGCAGCTCATGCCAAGACTACCGCCGGCGATGTCTTCAGGAAGCGGACGCCACGAGCCTGTGAGGCGTGCATCAAAGCCAAGACCAAGTGAGTGAAGCGAATGGCAGGTGTCAGACAATGCAAAGCTGCCACATCTCTGATGCGCCTCAAAGTGCAACAATCAGTTTTAGCATATTACTGATACTCTACTCCTTCACTCAGATGCGAAGACGATAGGCCATGCAAGCGATGTAGGACGCGCGAGATCTCTTGCGTAGACACTGATGCGAGAAGCGTCTCAGTGGACGACAGCAGTCTGAGCTCTCTAAATCATGCTGAGGCGAATGCACCCGCGCAACTCACTACTCCATCATCATTGACACATGTGCTGAGTAATGGTCCGACATCCAATGCCGGCGTCAACGACTTTGCGCCGTTCTCGGTTGGTCAGGGTGACTTCGTCAACGCAATTCCAATGAGCGACTACGGCTACCCAGATTTCTTCGAGCAAATCATGATGCCAGACCTGAACAGCATTTCTCAATTTCACCCTCAAAGGCCACCAGATCTATCCCATCTGACGCAGGACCTCAATCTAGAAGGACTCAATTTCGATTTCACCTTTCTCGCAAGTGGTCTAACGCGGCCATCGACGCCACATGGCGACAATACCGGAATGTTAGAAGCAGGTGCCGATACGTCGTCTGATGTGCGACTCAGAACGGAGGCATTCAACAAATCACCATGGTCCTGGAATCATTGGATCCCGGAAAGAAACCACGCCACATTTACTGGACAAGAAGAAATCAACGTCCGGCAAGACGGAATCAACACCAATGATCAGCACGTCAGTCCGAGTATCAAGCGCTCTGTACATTGTGATCTGGACCACGAAGCACGAGATCGAATGATACGGGTCGTCACCACAATAGCGCAATCTAAGCTTGCCATGCCATCATTTCCCTCTCTTCAACTGTTAGAGGATTTGATCGACATCTTCCTGCTACAAGATAGCAATTCAATCGATACATTCGTACATGCTGCTTCTTTCTCTGCAAAAGAAACGCGAACCGAGTTGCTCCTTGGCATGGTCGCCGGCGGAGCACGCTACGTAGCGCTTCCTACCGTGTGGAAGATGGGACTAGTTTTCCAGGAGGTTGTGCGTCTTGGAGTCGCGGATGTCTTTGAATCAGACAACAGCTCTACTCGCGATCTCCAGCCCATTCAGACCTCGCTCATCTGGGTCAGCGTTGGAATTTGGAGTGGTTTCCGTCGGAAGACTGAAATCGCGAGCTCGTTCTTGCAGCCTACAGTGACCATGCTTACTTGGGCCAATGCTTTGACGCGAGCTCGCTATTCAGATATCAGCCCATCAATGGATGACAACGACGAAGTGCTTCACCAAAAATGGCGATCATGGATACAGGAAGAAAGCTTGAAGAGGGTGGTGCTGCATACTTTCCTGCATGATTCTCAGGTGGCCACAACTCATCTCAGGAACAGATTGGTGTCTCCCTCGCAACTCTTGCTCCCTGTACCAATGTCTCTCGATCTCTGGCTTGCTCAAAATGCTCAGGTATGGCGGAACATCTGGCTCTCTAGAGTGCGGCCCCCTCAAAGCCAGCTTCCCTCAGTCCTGGAGCTTTTCACAAACCCCAGGAAGCTCGATGATTTTGCTGGTCTCGTCGACAAACGCTTGTGTCTACTGGTAATATGCCACGCATTCGCTCATGACGTCTGGCAATTCAGACAGCAGTCCGTGCTTCTTAGCAATTGGGAGGCGCAAGGAAGACGAGATCGCTGGCTGACACATCAAAGTCGGCAACGAGATATCATGGATGATTTAACGACAGCGCATACTTACTGCGAAGCGCAGGAAAACATTGCACCGGAGGTTTTATTTACAATCGAGTTTCTCATCATGTCATTGCATGTTTCAGTTGAGGATATTCTACTCTTCGCAGGCAAATCTGGTGAAGAGGAGGCGAGGAAAGTGTACCCTCGCGTGAAGGTCTGGACGCAGGATTCCGAGGCCAGAACTGCTGTGTGGCACGCTGGACAAGTCTTGCGAGTTGCTCGAACGTTTGAGCAGACCAGGCTGCGAGATTTCTATGCTGTTGCACTGTATCAGGCCACCCTCACACTTTGGGTGTACGGCATGATCACGACGAATACTGCAAGGAGAAGTGGCGATAAGACGCCGACCCCTGGGCCATCGGGAAGCAATGCTACGCAAGGGAGCCGAGTAGTTCTTGACGATGACAACGACAAAGCAGCCAAGTCTTTCAAGCTCATCGGCACAGGAGTCGCTGGACTGACAAGTACGAACTATGGGCAAGTCGATCTCGATCGCTGGAATGGACGACCGAATTTTTGCCCATTAAGTAATTCGAAAGGTGTCATGCTCATATCTAGAGAAATCCTGAGGGGCAACTTTCCGGACAGCAGGAATGGGCTGCCACCTCTCGTGGAGAATCTAGTGAATCTGATCAATGAGCTTGGAAATCTTTCTGGAAAATGATGATTTCACGACTTGGTCCTAATCGTGAAACAGCATGTATAATAGGATACTTCATGATAAAGCTCGGAGAGTGTTGCCATCTTTGTCCTTAATAGCCAATTCGAATTCATGCATGGCTCTGAAGCGCACAGAAGCTAATCCTCATCTGTTTCATGTCTTCATTCCGTCAACCTCTAGATTCCGACATGTATCATCATAATCATAATTCGAGAAATCTCTCTACTCATCATCGACAAACAACTTCGCATCCTTCCCATCAGCCGGCAAGAACGTGCCATCACACACCTTAAACCGCTCCTGGATCGAGCTCACAGTCTCAATCTCCTCCTTAGTCAACTCCCACCCATCGAGGTCAAAGTTCGCCGCAATTCGGTTCGGGCTCGTCGACTTTGGAATAACAGAGTATCCTCTGCTCAAACCCCACTGCAACAGAACCTGCTGCACAGTCTTTCCCTTCTTCTCAGCAAGTTTCGCCAACGTCTCATTCTTATACAATGGCGAATCTGTCGATCCGAGACAAGAGTATGCGGTTGTGTGGATTCCTTGCGAAGTGTTGAATTCAACGAGTTTCCAAGATGGATAGCAAGGGTGGACTTCGACTTGATTGACTGCAGGTTTGATCTTGAATTCTGGATCGGCGAAAAGTTCTTCGAGGTGGTGTTTGCTGAAGTTGGAGACACCGATTGCTCGGACTTTACCCGTTGCAGGGAGTTTTTGGAGCTCGGCCCAGGTTTTCTTGAAATCCCAGTTCGCAAGGGCTTTTTTGCCGCTGTCGTCGCTCGGGTCGACGGGTTGGGGCCAGTGCATGAGGTAAAGGTCGACGTAGTCGGTTCCGAGGCGTTTGAGGGATTCGTCAATGGCTTCGGCGACGCGGCCTTGGTCAGGGTTGTTCAGTTTTGTGGTGAGGAAGAATTGGTCTCGTGGGACGCCGGAGGCTTGCCAGCCGGCTCCTACTTCGGCTTCATTTTGGTAGGCGGCGGCGGTGTCGATGTGTCGGTAGCCGTGCTTCAATGCTGCTTCAACGGCCTTTTCGACTTGGCCAGGTGGTGATTGCCATGTTCCGAGACCAATGGCTGGAATCTCAGCGCCGGTGTTCAGCTTGTAAGTACGCCTATTCCAATTGTCAACTCTCAATTGTCCATCGGGATGTGGAGAATCCCAAACTCACTTGGTCAACTGAGGTGCGGAACCCATGTTTGCGGTATGTGTCTATTGCAATTCGTTTTTGAGTGAGACTGTGTATTCGTTTCGAGGTTGAAGACAATCAGCAGAATGTTTCTGAGCTTTTATGATAAGTGTCGTTGAGTTAGACTTGGCCTGGATAAATGTAACGAGCTCCACTTTTGCCCCAATTGGCCACTTCCCGGCAGAATGATGCAAGAGGTCGGGCGACACAGCAGATTTTCCCCCAATCGCGATATCAGGACCTCCAGTTTTTGGTTCCCACACTCCACTACAGATATGGACCAAAGTTTCATATGGTGACTGGAATGTTCTATGCTTCCGTGTCGATGGATGGGCTGCAGAGGCAGAGGCGTTTGCAGCCGCTCTGCTTTCTCAGCCTGATCTTTTCGCGTCAAGGACTCATCAAGGTCTGCAGATACGGTTCGTGGATACCAAAGTTGCAACGATTGCTTTGCCATCTGTGGCAGAGAGCTTTCAGACGACTTCAAATCCAAGCCGCGAGCAGAGAAGCCTCAGCTTCCACTGCTCTAACTTGGTCAAGTCCATCTGCGGTGGTAGAAAGCTTCAAGGTGTTTACCCTACACCTGTGCCGACCGTCGCGACATTTCAGCCTTTTGTCACCTGTGGGCACTCTTCGAATCCGATGAAGTTCAAGGCGCTCATCTGTCGTATCCAACAGATGTTCATGGCACTCAGCCCGGCTCAGAAACAGTCGAGGTGACTCTCTTTCGCTGAACGGGATCGAAGCGGCTGCGCAGCACAGGCACAGTCCCTTTTGCATGGATGCATGCGTATGCACCACAGAACTATGCACAATGGTCAGTCGTCGCCGGCGAATCATCAAATATCAGTAAGGCAGAGATCGTCTTATTACACATGTAGTTTCTCTGCCAGCTGTTGCGCTGCTTTGTGGCTGAATGGCGCAATTGTACAATTCATACATTACACGCACTGGGTATCTTCCTGTGCTCGATCGAGAAGAGGCTACGATCCATCCGGGCTCAGCTGAGCAGACTCAAGTCGTTTTCTTTCCAAGCCGCTCCCTGTACGCCATCGCTATGCTTTCCGAAATTCGTCGGTCCCTTCTCGTGATAGGTGTGACCAGGCCTGACCCGCCGAAGACGTCGCTGCCGTTCGCTTGACCTAGCACTCCGTTACTACGCTGAGTGTTCCCGCGACATGCTATGGCCAGCTGAACATCGCACGCTCTACTTCGTCTTCCAGTCCGATCGTAACGTCTCTGTGCGCATCAGAGTGCGCGGAAGGATTGCGAGTAGTCGTCTTAGATCTCCTATTCCACTCTTCAAGCCTCGCCTTCGACACGAATGAAGTATGCCTTCGCCAGCTCGTACGCCGACCAGCAGATCGCAGTCGAAGGCGCGGCTGTGACAACACGTGCCTTCATTCCTCTGAAGAATCCATTGGCGCCTTCTCTTCTCCAAATGATGCTTGCGGCGGGCCACAGACCTCGGCAGTTCCGGATCTCTGCATCTGTCGCATTTCCTCGTGTTTGCAGCAATGTCTTGATCACATCAAGTGGTGTTGTAGCTGCAGCGGCGAAACCACCTGCAATGCCTCCTGCAGCACAGTGCGTGAGTGGGTCGTAACCAGGTGCCCGTCTCTTTTGGAAGACCTTCGTGAGAGACTCGTAGGCGGTGAACTGGAGCGCAGTGAAGGGTACGGTCATCGCGAGAGTGGTTGGGTATGAAACGTAGAAAGCTCGTATTCCCTCGGTTCGCCAGACTTGGCGCGCGCAGTCGACGAGGGAGCGATAGGTCGAGCCATGCAATTGCATGCGCTGTTTGATGACATCGAAGGGGTTCATGAAGGCGTCGCTAGCTATTGTCGCGCAAGCACCACTTGAAGCTGTCGCATGAGTCGTCAGTATGGGGCTTCGTCGCGAGGAGGTGGTTCAACGGACCTGCGGCGATGGGGTGGTGCCCCGAGGCATTTCCTCCCATTGCCTGCTTCACGATTTCGTACGTGGCAAAGTAGACAGCGTGCGCAGGTCCTGTAGGTCGCGGTCAGGTCCAAGTCTCCCAATTTTCATATGTTTGTGTTTGCGCACCTGCTCCTACGACCACGGAAGAGACTCCTCTCCACAGCGCCATACCACCCTCGGCGCGCGATATCGTCGCAATCGCATTACCGATGCCTGTGTATACCGCCGCTGGTGTCGGGTTGACGACTTGCATCCGCGTCTGTGTAGCACCATCAGCATTGTTCGCGTCCCATCTGGACGTGTCCGGAAAGACCGAGCATACCTTAAGCAGGTCGATTGGGTACATCACCGAGTGTTCCTGTTGCCCCATCAGCTCCAGTCGCCTCATGCTCTTACTTCATACACTCACAGCAATGCCGGCGAATGCACCGGCCGCCATGTTGGCAGCCAGCGAGAAGTTGGGCGGTAGAGACTCATAGCTGCCAATGCGTTAGACAAGCGGCCGCATGTTTTCTTGTTTGCAGTGCGTACTCGTATTCCTCCGCCTCTTCGACGACCAGCTTGTTCTGCGCCATGCGCGTCCTGTCCACTATCGTATCCACGATAGCTGGTGTCGTGGCCGAGGGAGACGACATGTAAGTCGAGCGTCGGGCGCAGCTTGCGGTGGTGGAAGCGTAATGGATCCTGGAGTTATCAATCGATCTGATTATTCCGCGATCGCTTCTCCTTCGGGAGTGCTGGGCTACTTGGCTGGAAACCACGAAATCACGAACAACAACAATGCAGCCGCGTGAAACCTGTCGATATCTTGCTCAGAGCGCTGCAAAGGACAAAGAGGAGGCGTGTGTAGATGGCAAAAGGCGAGGTGGGCACTATTGCTTTGAGAGAGTTGCTGGGCTCGCTGCAAAGTTTACGACCGCGGCTCTTCGCCCGCCCAGCCCAGCAGCAAGGATGTCGGTCATTACGGAAGTGGCAGAGCGTAAATCGTCTAGTCAATCCAATACTTCACCATTACTACCGCACTGCATCATGGCACTTCCCGCTTTGAGCTTCTGCCGGCTATGCTGCATATTTGTCTGTTTCTGCACTACGAACTTTCTGGCACTTCTTGTGGTTATCGACAGCGACAGCCCTACATGTGCAGGGTGTGTCAAGATGACAAGATCGTCACCGAATCCGCGGAAACGCTGAGCCGCGCGATGGACTCTCACTAGCTGGGGCTTCCGCGATGTCGGAGAGCGTCACTGCACTAAAGTCTTCCTCGCTGATCTATTACCTGGACAGGAAGGAGACGCCTATGTCAAATACTTGTCTTTTCGGGCATGGCAGCCACGAGGTACAGCGCCTTAGTAGTGCAGGCGTGAGGGCATGTTCGAGGACCTGTTAGCAGAGCATGTCCCAGATCACCCTTCGAGTACTTGTGTGCACAAGCAAAACACGAAAGAACCGGGTACAAGTGCTCCAAGCGTTTGGCATGCGTGTTTGCTACGCACATCTACGTCTACTTCGCTCGCGGTCTTGTCCGTCACTGTTGATACGTGAGATATGGTGCTTTTTGGTACACCATCAACAGTCGCAACGTCCATACCATCTGGGGAAAGCAACAATGTCGCGAATGCTGCCCACCCCGCTAAGGTAGCAGAGCAATCGATCAAATCCAAGTCCAAACCCTCCATGTGGAACACTTCCATATTTTCGCAAGTCTTGATACCAATCCAGGTTGTTTCCAGCGACTCCTTTCGACTTCATAGTCTCGAGGAGCTCTTGCGAGCGGTACTCACGCATCGAACCTCCGGCTAGTTCGCACAGGTCTGGCACCAGTAGATCAAAACATGCGACCGTGTCAGAATTGCCTCTGCTGTTGGCTGTCGAGTTCGATGAGGCCATGTAGAATGGCTTCTGAGCAACAGGATAATCTGTCACGAAGACTGGCGAGCCTTTGCCGACTGATGTCGCTAACCAGCGTTCATGCTCGGCCTGCAGCCCGTCCTCGATGGTAGGCTTGAATTCGAACGTGACTTCGCTGTTTGCCACAGCGTTCTGCAACTGCTCAACAGCCTCGTGGTAGGTGATACGCGGCCAGTCCTGAGAAGCCATGCCGTGCCAGCGTTGCTGAAGCACTTCGGTTGTGACAGTGTCATCTCTCTCTTGCTGGTCGCTCGTTGACTGCCTTGCTTCGAGAAGTTCTTGGCCAACTCTCGACGCCACAAGATAGCCTGCAACGGTGCGCAGCATTGCTTCGACCAGATCCATGATTTGCGCCATGTCATTTGCGAAGCATACTTCTGCTTCAAGCATGTAGAATTCGCTCAAATGTCTAGGAGTGTCGCTCCTTTCCGCTCGAAAGGTTGGCGACAATGTCCAGACACGATCAACAGCTTGCGCAAGGGCTTCGAGATGAAGCTGAGCAGATACGGTTAGGTACTTTGGTGATCGAAAGAAGTGCTCGACCACGTCTTTCCCTTCATGTTTGGTAGGCTGGTCGGACTGCTTTGAGTCATTAGCTGATATGGTGAAGACCTCTCCAGCACCCTCACAGTCTGAGGACGTAATGATCGGAGTATGTGTCTGCACGAAATCTTGATTGTCGAAAAATTGTGTCAAGGTGCTGATGACTTGGGATCGCAACCGGAGAAGCAGAGCATTGGATGGTATCCGTGGGCGCAGATGTGGGACAGTTCTCAAAAACTCCGGCGTCTGATACTTTGGTTGAACTGGGTTACTTTCCGCGTGGTTCTCTCCTAGAACATCGACATCGGACACCTGCAACTCGCGTGCTTGCTTCCCTCCTTGTGATGGTGTCCATGCTCCAGTCAATTGGACTGCGGATCCGTACGAAAGACTGCGCTCGAATCAGTATGAATGGCATGCAGCAATTCGAGATCCCCACCTTGCCGCCTGCTCAGGCTTCAACACTGCCTGTAGAGGTTTGGTAGTCGTCCCATCCCCGATGTGAGCAAAGGCGATCCGCTTCTGCTTTCTGACAGACCGTACCCATCCATTCACGGTGACATTTTGCTCCGTCTCGCCCGCCGCATCGGGATTGAAACTGTCATACTCCAGCAGGTCTACTATGAGAGCACGCCTTTGTGAAACACATGATCTCGTGGAGAAACGCTGCTGGCACGTGGTGTCAAGTCTTCTGACCGCGCACGCTGGCCGCCAGACTCTCATCGCCTGCGACACTGCTCGATACCCGGATCGGCCGCCACTCGTGTGTCGTTGGCAGAGCAGACGTGCGTGCGGTCAGTGCGGAAGGCGAATGGTGAGCATCGCATCGCATCGCGTCCGAGTGTAGGGAGCGACGCGCCGGCGATCAGGCTTGAGGCTAGCAAACGTTGGCGGACAAGGCACGAGCCACCACAAGTGAGGTCATTGCCTGGCTGCGCGCTGCTGCGGTTGGGCGGCCACGACTGCGATTCGAGCCTGTTGTCTTGTTGTCTCTCATGATCTGCTGCTCGCACTCATCACCACCGGGCTGGCCTCTGGGGAGTCCTGCTTGCGACACGCAGACACCATGATGCGCAAGGCGCCGGCAACCTCGATGCAGAAGACCTACGACGAGTGCTACTTGATCTGCTCCACGGCCATCTACTTTGAAAGCCAGGTACGTACGCGAGCCTGGAGGCTGCGCTAGTCGCTGTCCTCCAACACCAGCTGATTGCAAGCACGACAGAACAACGAAGCCGAAGCCTTGCGAGCGTGGCGCAATGCCCTCGATCAGATCTACTATCACAATGCCTACAAGATACCCTCCAACTATGTTCCCCGCTCCGAGACCGAGAAGGCATTGGCAGATTCGCTCAAGGCTATGGAGCTGCAGTGCAAGGAGCGCGTCGATCTGCTAGAAGCGCTGAAGAAGAGCAAACTGGAAGCGGCGAAGGCAGATAAGGAAGCAGCGGGAAGTGGCTCTGGGAGTCCTTTCCGAAGTCGAGAATCCCTGCCTGCTACACTACCTGCAACGGCCAGCAACTCGAATGGCCAGGGCAGTTCCTGGTTGGGAAACAACACGGTGCCTCCAGCGACGTATGCAGATATCCCACGACCAACGCCGACGCCTGAACGCCGACCAGCGCCGCCACCTCGACCGTCCTACGTGACCAAGAAGAGCAGCCAAGGATATGACACGCCTCGTAATATGAGTCTGCAGTCCCAGGCTGTCCCTGGACCTCGATTGACACCACCTGTGCCCGTCACCTCCGAACGATCTCGAGATAGGACTCCGAGCCCGGATAAGAAGAACGGCGGCATGCTGAAGACACTGCGCGCAGGCAACGCCAAGGATGGCAAATCGTCATCCTCGAGAATGACGACTACGTTGCGACCAAAGCCGCAACCTGCGGCAGCGAGCGCAGCAGCCTTAAGTTGGACGAAGCCAGCTCCAAATAATGGCAATGGTGCAGGGCCTAGCAGTTCAATGAACACGTCTACACAATGGGATCCTGTTTCGAAAACAGTTGTTCGAGGAAATCCTCCACCGCAGGAGTACCGACGAGCATCTGATAATGTCTTCGTGCAGCCGCCCAGCCCATCCGACTTCCAGCAAGGACGACCTTCTTACAGCCAGCCTCCGAGAAGACGTGGACCGCCGTATCCCGACCATGCCGCTGCTAATCCGTTCGCAAACTTTGATTCAAGCAATGACTTTGATGATACTAGTATGCCACCTCCACCTCCGCCACATCAGTTCACTTCTTCGCCTCCACCCGCGACCGTTCCATCGCAGGCGGCCCCGAACATAGCACAGATG
Organism: Cercospora citrullina; assembly: GCA_013365195.1. Taxonomy (NCBI): domain Eukaryota; kingdom Fungi; phylum Ascomycota; class Dothideomycetes; order Mycosphaerellales; family Mycosphaerellaceae; genus Cercospora; species Cercospora citrullina. The sequence continues at coordinate 365,548 of JAASFF010000198.1, forward strand.
CCCGCCGCGTCACTGTCATATATGCAGGAGTACCCGAACAGTCCACCGATAGCAAAGAAAACACCACCTGCCGTGCCATTGAAGCCGACCGAGAGAAAATCAGATTCAGAAAGGACATCGAGAAAAGCAAACAGGATTGTCGAAGCCAGCTCGACGGGCGGCATCCCTCGCAAAGCTATCGGCAGAGCTGCTGGTGTTGCGGCCGCTACTGCTGAAAGGCAGAAGCTTGACAATGTACAGGCTGAGCTGAGTAGTCGGACACGACAAGACGCGCGAGCTGGACCAGCTGGCTATTCGAGCAGCCCCGATAGCGTACCCAGACGTAATGCAACGAAGAAGAAAATCGAAGGCCGAACTATCCCAGCTCGAGCTATGACCCCGCCAACTACAGACGACGCAGATGAAGATTCTGGCGAGAACACGGGCTCGCCCAGCGCGAAAGATCTGTGGGACGCGCGCGTGAGTAAGATCATGAAGAACCTGCCTAAGGGAGTCGACGAATTTGCAGCGAAGCAGATCTTTAACGAGATCGTGATTCAAGGCGATGAAGTGCATTGGGATGACGTTGCCGGGCTGGAAATCGCAAAGTCGGCGCTCAAGGAAACAGTGGTCTATCCGTTCTTACGACCAGATCTTTTCATGGGTCTGCGAGAACCTGCGCGTGGCATGCTTCTCTTCGGGCCCCCAGGCACAGGCAAAACAATGCTGGCACGGGCAGTTGCAACCGAGAGTAAGAGCATATTCTTCGCCATCTCAGCTAGTAGCTTGACAAGCAAATTTCTGGGCGAGTCCGAGAAACTTGTCAGGGCCCTGTTCGTGTTGGCAAAAGAGTTGGCGCCGTCAATCATCTTCGTTGATGAAATCGATTCTTTGCTTGGGTCACGAGGTGGGAGTAGCGAACACGAAGCCACGAGGAGGATCAAAACGGAGTTCCTGATTCAGTGGAGCGATCTGCAGAAAGCTGCGGCAGGAAGAGAGGCCACTGAAGGTGACGCGAGCCGAGTGTTAGTGCTTGCTGCCACGAATACACCGTGGGCGATCGACGAAGCTGCGCGACGACGATTTGTACGGAGACAGTATATTCCATTGCCGGAAGACTGGGTGCGAGAGAAACAGCTTCGGACGCTATTGGCGGCGCAGAAGCATAATCTTCGAGATAAGGACTTGAAGGTTCTGGTCATCTTGACCGAAGGCTTCTCTGGATCAGACATTACAGCTCTGGCGAAAGATGCTGCGATGGGGCCTCTTCGATCACTGGGCGAGAAGCTCTTGCACATGTCGCCTGATGAGATTCGACCGATCGGAATGCAGGATTTCGAGGCATCACTCGTGAATATTCGACCTTCGGTAAGCAAGCAAGGCTTGAAAGAGTTTGAAGATTGGGCTCGGGAATTTGGTGAGAGAGGAGGATGATGATCTGCTGGCCAACTTACAACTTTTGCCCTCAACGAGAAAGGATGACGAAAACGAATGAACATGAGCTTGGTTGGACAAAGGAAGAAGCTGCGCGAAAGACTTTCTTCGAGACTAGAAATGCCGTTCACGAGCGCGGTGCGATAGGCCTGCAGCGTTTCGTATGACATGTATGTAACTTGGGGCGCTTCTTTGAGTTTTTGAGATACCACATAAACAGAATTCTTGATGCATCACGAGAAATGGCTTGCTTTCTGGGAGAGAGGTTCTTTCGCATTTGTAATCGCCATCGTGTACTTGGCTGACGAGGCTGGTATATGCGCGACTCGTGGCTTATCTTTTGTGCTGCGTTTGTGCTTGCTCGGCGTTCTTTGACTGTTATGGACCTGGCCGCACTCAAGAAGCTACCTGATGAGTACGGTTTTGTAATTGAGCGGCAGGTGACAGTGGCGTTGCGGTTGGAGATTATTGGGAAACACACGATTCAAAAGTGCAGTGCTATGTAGTAGATACATCAAATACATGTAGCCATGTAGCTCCTCGGAGGCTGCGGAAAGTTTAGCTTGGCTAATTGTTGTGGCGCGCGGCATTCCTTGTTTGCAAGAAGAACGCGGCACGCGCTGGGCAATAAGCTGATCACTTGTGCTGTGCTGCTCGGGCAGTTGAAAAATGAGCACCAAGTGCATGGTGCTCTGGACTGCGTTGCACAGATCGTGATTGCACGAAACGTCGATGGTTGAATTGCGAACTTGGAGAGAATTTGAGGCTGGAGGCCGATCGAAGGTCGAAACTTCCTCTTTAGGAGGTTATGAAATCCTGCAAATAACGGCAAGCATCACGTGGGTGATTCCACGCTAGAGAGGGACCCAAGGAGCAAGGAGCCTGCTATACCTGTACAAGCAACATTGGTAACTGCGGCTAGCATTCCTGCCTCGCTTTGTACCATTCTGCGCTTTCCTTGAATTCCTTCTTGCTGGCAAACAACAGCCGTGGTTCTTTCAAGACAATTCAGCCTTCAGCCCAGACCCCCCCTGCCACGAGATAGAAACATCAATAGCCACAACGTGGAATATTGTATTTGCTCAGCGCGTCGCATATTCCGCCGGAGTTTGAGTTGAACGTGCTTTGTAACATTTCTTTGGTTAATTATGTTTCAACTGTTTGGCCTTCCAACAGCGCTGTGCGCTTGCATCTTTGCGATCGTGTCGGATGCTCGATCAATTATCCCTCAGCGCCACGGAACGGTAGCCCAGCAACATCATGGAAATCCGGAGAGCCAGCAGCCATTATTCGTATCGGATGATTTCAAGACAAACGCCTGGCATCGACAAGCCATACCGCCCCCGCAGCATGTCAATGTGATGGAGCACTTTGATGCGCGAGAGAACTCTGTTGGCATAATCTTCACGACGGCTTCGGGAGAAGACGAAGCGGTGCACCTGTGGTTGCCTTTGGGGAAACGGGTATTTACTCGTTGGTCCATCCTTGATCAATTGGCCACGAACATTGCTGACAATTGTTGTTACAGGCGATTGTCCAATTCTTCCGCTTCATCCTGTCACAGCGCTGATCACTACGCTGATCACTACAAATCCTTCGCTCGCTGAGCCTGAACGACTCGACTCGGTGCGCTGCGAGCTTTGGACAACAGCGCGAGCTACCGTCCCCGGCTCCGGCGTGAGCGCAACCGAGGCGAGGAATGTGTCTTTCACGCGGCGAGACGGACTTGTCCGGTTTGTGAAGGTTGATGATGAGAGATTTTGGCTTGCCGGAGGAGAGCTTGAGAGCTATGAATGCCATGTGTAGGCCTTCCAGCGCATGAGGATGGCAGTGAAGACGCGTGCAAGCCTGGGAACCAAAGCCGAAGAGTTGATCCTGAGTGGTCCTGGGTCCCTTCGTGCCTTGGACAGTGTACCTCGAGCTGGCTTCCCGGAGCCCTCGTGTCGGGACGCTTTGCCCAAGTGCACTGTGCTGCACAAATTCTTGAGCCTGGGAATCTGCCTGGCCGTTGGACAACAAGTAGCCATACCCCTTATCTTCAGCCCTCTGGCTTCTTCGATGGCATACCGACCATCTCGTATGTGCCCGCTCCGTCTCGACCTGCGCCTCTCCTTTCGCCCATTTCAAAGCCCTCTCCTGCCTCCAATTCTGAGCCGTGACTATTTGAATCAGCCGCTGTAGTGTCCTTCGACCTGCCACCGAATGCCATCGGTTTCAACTCTCTCCATTGACAAGCCCATATTCCAAGAGAGATCATTAGAGCTGCGGAGCAAATCTGTAAAGCCCACCAAGCAACTGTTGAAGGTATCGTCCGCGTATATAGAGAAGTAATGACCAGGTTAACGAAGTGGACCGTGAGCGCAAAATCCGCAACCAGTTTCGATCGCGCGATGAGGAGGAGTATGGGGACGACCCTGTGATACTGTCAGGAATCGATCGCGGGACACAGTCGCGTTCATATAGCTGTAGGTGACACGTACATTCCCAAACTATCCAGCATCCAGCACAGTCCTAGCGTCCATCCAGTCGTGACATCTCCTCTCAAGTTGCGCCAGTCAAAGATCATGCCCGGATTGACATGTTCGCCTTCTACCAGGGTTGTGAAGACGATGAGGACAACGGCGATGCCGTAGTAGATGAGTTGGAGGATTAGAATCTGGGTCAAGATGCGCAGCGGAGCTAAGTCGGCGAGTGCTCCTGGCCGAGCCGGACGACGACGACGTAGGCCTGGCATGGCGTGTGCAAATATTTATCAGGAGCCCGAAGCGTGCTATCGGAGGACCATGGCGGCGTCGATGTATATGAATGCAAAGAGCATGTCGGGAAAGGAGGAAAGGACATGTAGGGTGTTGTGAAAGTGCCGGCAGCCTGGGCCTCTTGCGGGGCCTGTCCCTACGCAACGCCGGAGTGAGAAGCTCCCATCCGATGCGGCTCCGCTCAGCCAATCACAACTGACCTCACTACCATTGACCTCACATCCTCCATAGCCCAGAAACCAGTCCTCTCATCCGCTCCCCATTGCGCGACCACCACACGTCCACCATGGAGGAAGCCGGCCACCTGACCGCCCAGGCCCTTACCGGCGACCACACCGAAGACTCCTACCACCCCAAAGATGCCGTCGGCGCCGCCATCAAGGGCACAATGGTCACCGCGACGGGAGGAGCTTTCGTGTCGGCTGTCCAGAACACATTGACAAAGCAAAATATTGGCGCATGGGGTGTATTCACAAGGACAGGAGGCACAATTGGTACTTTCGGTGCGTGCGGACTAATGTTGGCGAACGAGTGGCCAGATGGGCGGCAGTGGGAAAGAGCTAATCTCGTACTTCGTCTTCAGCTGCCATGGGAGGAGCCTATGCATTCTTCAAGTCTGCTTCCGCGAACTTGAGACAAAAGGACGACACATACAACCACGCCATCGGAGGCTTCTTCTCCGGCTCGATGCTGGGTCTCAGATGTATGTTTCCCAGTCCCGCACGACGCGGCACGCCAAGGAGAGCTGGAAGTGAGACTAACGACTTCCGCAGTCCGCTCGGCACCAGCAGTTCTCGGATACGGAACATCGCTTGCTGTCATTCTTGCAGCATTCAACTACACAGGAGGTCGTCTAGTGGGCGCAGAACTCGACCCAGAGGTGGACGAGGTTGCACGGAAAGAGTACTTGCGAAAGAACAGGCGGCGAAGGATTGAGGAGACAATCAACGAGCTTGGTGAGGGAAGAGGTACGTATTGGGGAGCAGCTCCTGCTGCCATGGCAGCGCCACGAGGGGTGTACAGCAGGCTAATATATCATAGGCGTACATGGTCCAGGTTATGCCGAACGGAGAGCAGCACGCCTGAAGGAGGCTTACGGCATCGATGTTGTGCACTCACCCACTGTTCCTGGCCAAGCGCAATAGAAGCCAGATCATGAGGCTTGGTGGGCGACTATGAAGAAAGTGTATGTATACTCACAAACGCAGATTCCCATTTGTGCACCTTCTGTCTCCAAGTCTGCCACCAACGAAGACAAAAAACATATCTACGCAGACATAGGGCAACACTCGGACGTGCACTTCACTGGCTGTCCTCTCATCTCTCATAGGCTCGAAAGGAGACTTGTTCCCTGTAACCTCGAACAGCCACTCTGCTTGGCGGAAGCGTCAATGAGGCTCTGTTCAACCCGTGACGCTCGCACTCTCGCGCGTTAATAGCACAATGCCTGGTGATGGAGAGGCTCGACAAAGGCGCGGAGAGTACAAGTCCTGAACTTGATGCATGCTTTTGCACTTTCATCTTCATCATCACAATAACGCAACGCAACGACTAGCAACCAAGACAATGCTCGAAGCTGAGACTCTGATCAGAGCCAAAGATCAACAATACAACCGAAAGCTGAAACATGGAGCAAACTACCAAGCGCAGGCGTGTCGAACGAGCTTCGCCAGCACCCCGTCCGGAACCACGTATCGAGCGAAACGCCGACTTTCTTCGACGTTTCAAACCAAGTTTCAAAGCAAACGAACTTGAGATTCTCGATGAGCTTTTCAGTGACGCTACCTTGCCTTCTGGAAACAGTAAGAATATCATCCAGCGCTGGCGAATCCGCCTCGCAGATCTAATGTACAAAGCCGGAGCTGACATGGGACTGGCTCAAAGACTTGTCGCCAAAGTTGTCGAAGACCGCACAGGTAGCCGCACACACGAGTTAGTCCCAGATGACCTCTACAACGTCCACGATCAGTTCTCGATGTGCGAAGGGGAGAGGAAGTTGGCTTCTACGTTCAAGGAAACTTCCGAGTTGAAAATATTTACTGCAAATGTGCAAAGGATGATCGCATCCGAAGCTGCAGACGCTCATGAAGCTAGCCTGGGCACAGACGAACCGGATATCACACCAGGAATGGATTCTCAACAGTTGACAGATTCGGGGCAACCAGCAAACAAGGTCTTCAAAGAACCACAAGGGGGCAGCAGATTCAATTTTTCAACCGGGAGATCGGACGCCTCCTGGGGTTCTCCCAGTTATCGTCAATCGAGCCCGGCGTTCCAGAAGTCAAGCCCTCACTTCAACCCACAAGCACGCTACGAGCCTGTTACACCTCCCGCGAAACCCCGAGACCCAACTCATCTGCCTAGGACACCGTATTCTGATGATGGCGACGACTCTGAAAGTGATCGGGACGACTCTGAAAATGATGGCGACGAGTCTGAGAGTGATGGCGATGAAACTGCTGCGGTCAAAGCCTATGAATGGTCTGTAATGCTTCGGATCATCGACTGAACAATCAACGACCAAAACTGCCGAGGACGCTTGATCCACTCCACTGCTTGTGGCGGTCCACAGAAGGAATGGGACTGATAGGGCATAGCACTATATGAGTCCCACGAGTGCACGCAACCATAATCAAATCCACTTGTTCATTGCAGGAAATGTCTTTCTGTGAAATCTACAGGAGTTTTCAAACATTTGTCCGAGATGCAATGCGTGCTACCTCGTCCGTTGTAGTATCACAGAATCCGAGTGCACAGCGTGAAGCACGTCGCTCGTTTCTTAAACAGCAAAATGCATTCAACGAGCGCAGGCAATCTTTTATCGAATCATTTGTTTCAGTGCCACATACAGCGTGCAACACAAGACCTATGAATTATCTGGGGTTTGCTTCGAAGCCCGGTCCGCTCATGCGATAGCAACGACTCGGCTGAATGGATCATGCACACGAGACAGGGGACTGTTACTAAAGCGAGTTGCAACGCAGCAAGTTAAACTAAAACCGATAACGAGGCCGTTGCGTATCTTAGCGTATGAAGTGTCACTGCCAATGAGCCTGCGAGCTCTCAGAAAGACACACTGGAAGATCCCCAAGCTTTGCCGGTGTCCACGTGAACGCAGGCTCCGAGACCGTGACGCTTGTATAAGTATGGATTGGAACAATCGGTTTTTCTCTGGCGCGGGTGAAAACAAGCAACATCGTTAGCCTTGAGTTCTCCGGTACGCAATCGTTGCGAACGAGAGATGGGTGATATTGCAGCCTGTCGAGCAGTTTGGGAATTGTTCATACGTACCGAGTATCCAATGTTGAGCCCTCCTCTACACTCGACTGAGATACGATAGGACTGTCGACCTGTGGCAACGAAACAGATACCTCCACGGTTGGTCACTGTTCGTCTCGCGCCCGCGCTATTATCGCACATGGTGCCAGTGAAACTGGATTGATATCATGGTCGGATAGAGCACTGAACGCCCGTTGGCTACTGTGATGGTCACTGGCTATTCAACATACGCTTGAATATAGCAACCGGCTTGTCGAGAGACGAGATTGCTTTCTGTCTCGTTGACAGACGAAGTCTCGCCGAGTGGTAGGTCGAGGACTTCCTTGACGACGTCCTCGTTGGGTGTAGGAAGTGCGAAACCAAGTGGAACAAGTAGTGCCATAGAGAGGATGGTGGAGTACTTCATGATGGCTGGGAGTGTTCTCTTGCTGATATTCCAAAGATGTGAACGTACTTCTTGCTTGGTGGGGAAAGTTCATGGTCTATGTCTTCTGCGCCCTCTTCATTTCGTTCACCGCAATTGCTGTGACACTTGCTCCAGGCTCGCAAGATGGTGCTACGTTCCGCGCCTAGGCCGTCAATTCCGTGGCTCGACAAAGACTTGCGTTCGAGCTACGAGGTCAGCTTACGCGGCCGAGAGACTCATGATACGTGTCTGACGTTCCTCGGCGACGCCTGTGTGCTACTGTCCAGCGTAGCTCTGGAAGGTCTACTGAGAGCTTCTCACCCGCTCTCATAATGATGCTATATTTTAAGCCAAGCTCGTCTCTTGTATAGCTGTATAAAGACCAAGTCGAGAGCTAGGAACTCAGCCCATGCCGATTAAAAGCTCGGACAGGTTCCTCAAATATCTTGTGATGTGTTCGTGCAGCTTTTCAGCATCGCTGTGAGCTCGGATGTCCGGTTCTTTCGAGTCACTGGGTACATGGGGGCCGCGAGATGATCAGTGAGAGTCTGCTGCAATGACCCAGAGCCCGTATAACATTCATCCTACAAGGCGCAGGAAAGTTGTGGTATTTCTTGGCTTCTGCAACAAGGCGCTCAAGCGAAGGCACAACCGATTGAGGTGCAGAGAATTGCGAGAAAGGTATGTTATACGAGCGCACGGGGGTCGCTCGAGATCTCGAGGATTCAGTGTATACGCGCCATGCCCGCGTCTTTGGATGTTGATCGACGTCAGGTGCTTCTCGCGTCAAGGCGCGAAGCTGAAGGACTCGTCTTGGCGAAACGGGAAGCTGCCGCCCCGTAACTTCCTCGGTCTCAACCATCGTTCGGTCGTGCACTTCTGCAAGACGAACGCGGCAATGCACCACCGTGATCCGATTTCCCATGCTGAGGCCTCGCAGCCGGTGGATTTTCGATCATTCAGCGAAAGACCGGCGACCTCAAACTCGTGAGACGCATTGCCGCATTGTGAACCAGCGACGTTGGAATTGTACTGGATGGCCGGGCAGCGGAAGCGACGCTCACGAAGATGCTGGCTCAAGACGAAGGATGTCACGTATTTGCGCTGAAGCCTGCTCATCGGCAGCCTGGAGCCGGTGTCAAACAGTATGCCACAAGGCGGACGCACAAGAAGTCGCGCGCTGGGTGCTTGACTTGTAGGCAAAAGAGGGTCAAGTGCGACGAGAGACAACCGTCATGCATGTATTGTTCGCGGCGTAATTTGGACTGCACATATGAGACTAGTCCGCCCGCAAGGCGAGGCAGCGACTACTCTTCCAGTGATGAGACGCACACGCCAGTATCTCCAGCGGGATCCGATGCCCTGGTCCAGGTTGAGAGCCCGGCAAGGCCACTGGAGAAGGCATCTACAGAGATGCTCTTATACAACCATTATGAAATCATGACAGCCAACGGACTGCTTTTAGGTGTCGAGCATGAAAAATATCATCGAAGAGTGTTGTCACTGGCTCAAGATGTACAATAATCCAACACTTGACACTGTCCATATACTGACTGAAAACAGCACTCATACCTTCGACATGCGCAGCTAGCAATCGCTGCACTCCATCTCACAGCTTCTGGAGTCAAGCTCTACGAAAAGGCCCAATTCTACAACCTGTCAAGAGCGCTCCAAGAATTTCAAAAAGCCATCGAAAAGCCAATCGCCAAAGAAGACTCTGATCCACTGGTTATGACATCGATGATGATCAATATTCTCTACTTCTTCTGCGATCAAAGGACAGGCGAAAACGAATCTTGGTTGTGCTCCAAGGATCCGCAGCGCCTCAGCTGGCTATGCGTGCAACAAGGGATGGGGGCGATCCTGTCCCAAACACGCCCGTATCACTGCCGCAGTGGACTGCTGTCTTTCTTCGCTGTAGCGCCGAAGCCCGTCACACGCGGTCGACGATTGCCTGAGCAATTCTGGGATATCTGCAACGTTACACATCCCATCGGCCCTCGCGGCGTGCATCCGAATCCATACCATGACATTCTGCACTGTCTGGCCCTCTTGATGCCTTTAGAACCGGGCTCGAACAGCTTGATCAAATACATGCACCTTTGCGCAAGGATCTATCCTTCATTCATCGCATTGGTGGAGGAAAACGACCACAAAGCGCTGCTCATCCTCGGCTACTGGTTCGCTCTCCTGACCAGCGTTGGCGATCTTTGGTGGTGTACACTGAGAGCAAAGAGAGATTGTCTGGCTATCTGCACTTACCTGGACCTCCTTGGCGATGAAACCATTCGGAGCCTCTTGGGCTTTCCGGCGAGCGCCTGCGGGTATATTCTGCAAGACAGTGTTAGTGATGAAGAGCTCGGAACGTCTTCAAGCATGCTGGTTACAGGGTCGCCGCGGCAATGTGTTGTACTTTCGCCTTGGCTGGACTGGACCTGAAGCGCGCCTACATTGACATAAGAGGGAATGAACACTTCTTCGAATGTCGTTCGATGCACTCGATTTGGCATCTGCGCTTTGCAATCAGCCACCCGCATTTGATCCATATCGCGCAAGTCGCATTCTAGAAAGCACAGTGCACTGTGTTCGAATTGGGAACCAGATAAACTCCTGCAGCGCTGTGAAATCTGCACTGCAACAACGTGGAACCGGCAGACCTCTCTCCAGCGGCTCACTGTATACCGCGCAGGATGACCAAACGGGAGCGCCTGCGCCTCTGTGCGCTCTATGTACTAGCGAACCGAGTGTACTGCAAGATCATTAGAGCGGCCGCAGCACTTCGCAGTGGGCTACCTCTCGACCGTCAGACCGAGTCTTGCCGCATTCATGGCCGACACAGAAGCAAGGCCGTCTTTGCCGATTTGGCTAGATTCCGAGTTCCTGTGGTTGTCTGGTCTCACGACTGATGAATGTACGAGTTGATGGTGGCGAAGGGTGGTGAAAAAGGGTGGTTGTTCGTAACATGTTCATAAAAGCACGAGGCATCTCAATCTATCAGCCCATGCTGGTGACTGTAGCACTGTAACGCCACGCCGCGAAGTATGTTCGCGAGAATGCACTACTCATACATATGCTTTCGCTGGGAGATCAAGCGATAGCAGCATCCTCACCCATCTCAGAATCACCACGCCTATGCATCAACGTCCATCTTCTCTGCCACGCCCGCTTCTCCATCGCCAATGTCCTGCACCGTCACATACTTGCTAATTTCTTCCTTCGTAATCACCTTCTCATTCAGAACAGCCGTCGTTCCTCTCTGGAACTTGTAATTCCTCTCCTTCTTCCCTCGCACGTTTGGTGTAATGTAATTCCTCATCAACGTCGTCTTTTCCTTGGTGATTACGCAAACATCCACATTGCTTCCTGACCCCAGATCGTTCCAGATACCCGCCTCAATCGCATCCGCGCACAGCTTCACTGCTTCGTCCTTGCTCAGATCCGGCTTCCACTGTGTCTCGAACACAGACATGGCAGCTAATGAACCAGATCCCATCGTCACGTAAGGAAGCTTGTCGGTAGATCCGTGTGCGTGTACAGTGAAGAGGTGGGCGCCAGTAGGATCGCAACCTGCGACGACCAAGTATGCACCGATGTGGCCTTGGTAGCGGAAGAGATGTTGTTTAAGCATGGTCATGACGGTCACGACGCGGGGTTTGCGGCCGGTCGATAGGGCGTGGAGTTCGAGATTGGAGGACATGAGGGCGGTGGTGAATTCGGTGTCTGCGGCTGTGCCTGCGCCGGCGCACCAGATTTGGGGCGAGATGTAGTGGAGTTTCTCGCAGTTCTGGGTGGTGTTAGTGGGCTGATGGGTGGGATGGGATATGATGAGGGCAATGATAATACCTTGTCTGCTACGATGGGACCGCTCGTGGCTCGCGTATCTGCTGCGATGACAACTCCGCCATTGTAGAGTGCGCCGACGATGGTGGTACCGGTGGATGTGGCTTTGGGGAGCGGAACGCCAGCAGCGTGGAGGGCGAGGTTTCTGTTGTGGTTGCTGAAGTCGAAGCCCGGCATGATGATCGTTGTCGTCGCAGTCTATAGTTCGATCCGAATTGTGACTGTCGAAGAAGATGGAACGGCGATGGCAGTGGTTTCGATGTTGGTGTTTGGCGGATATGTGAAGCTCGCGCAGGCAGCTGGTGGATGATGCAGCTGTTCGCGCCTGCTGCAGCTGTCGGGAGTGGCACAAGTCGACGCGAGCTCTGCTGCTGCAGCACTTCTCGTCTCAAACACCACTTTTCGCACACACCATCTTGGACAAACGGATTTCCAGCGAACTTCCAGGACTATTGTATAATCTTGCTCCACGTCTGCCGACCCTCATCACCTCGCAGAAACTGTCTCCGCCCTACTGGGCCTCCACAGTCCCACGACTTCCTCGCCCACGACGCGCCGCGACTCGCTCAGACGCGATATCACGAGCTGGCCGTTTGCAAGTGAATTGTCAATTCGCAAACGACTGTCCGGTGCCTAGAGCTGCCTCTCGCACTCGCCACGGCCACACGACACTCTGTTGCCCCTCCGCATCGGTCTCCAATCAGCCAAACTGCCTCCAGTGCAATTCCGTCCCTTTTCTGCTGCTTTTCGCATACCCGATTCCGAACAGCTCCAAACTGCCCTCTCGAGCGCCGACATTCATCACCCGGTCAACGACGAACACGACGAAATTCCTGCTGAGAGTGCGCAGCTTGTGGATGAGGGTGCCACGAACATGAGCTCCGGCAGTCAGGCGCAGGCTGGCCCAGAGCTGGACGAAATCCTCTCTGACGAGATCGCTTTGGATGATGCAGCGAGCAAGCCCGGTGATCGAGTACGAGCATCGCAGGCATGGAACCCTCCACCGCAGCCTTGGGCATCGCTGGTCAGCGTAGCGTCGGGAAAGGGACTGTTAGCGGTGGCAGGCCCGGACAGTTTGGTCATCGCGAGCACAAAAGAAGTGCGCCAGAAGCAATATATTCCAAAGCGCGAAGATGATGTGACGGGAGACGCGAGACACTTGCCCATCAATGCTCTGAACACGCTGAAGGTGCCCAGGCTGTCACACGTCGCCTTCAGCGCTGATGAGAGCTGCCTGGTCATTGCTTCTGAAGAGGGAGGAGGGTTGGCTGTTTACGAGACAGACGCCTTGGTCCGTGGAAGCAAAGACTCGGCCTTCCAAATCAGCACTCAAAATACCGCCGTGCGTCATGTGTTGCCCAACCCCAACAAAGATGCGGACACAGCACACCTTTTTGGCGTAGTGTTGATGAATGGGCAGCTCGTGATTGCCAGTCTCAAGAGCCGCGAAATGGTTGATGGTCAGAACGGAAAAGTCTTCCACAACAATGTGCTCTCCGCATGTTGGTCGCCGAAAGGGAAGCAGATTGTCGTCGGTTTGCAGGACGGCTCATGTGCACAAATTGACCCCTCAGGTGCGGTCAAAGGTCAAATCCCTGCGCCACCACAGCTTTCCGAGATCAAGAACTCGGAGTATGCATCTGCTCAAGCGCTTCCGCCGTGTGCGATACAGTGGCTGGAGACTCACAAGTTCTTCATCGTGTACACGCCTTTCTACGGAACGACCACAAACGAGGATGACATGCTCATACACGACTCCCTCTACTTTACTGCAGAGCGGAGTAGTAAAGATGCGCCATTCGTCTTCAGTAAATCCTCCCTCGACCCCTGCATGGTTCCACCGCAAGGACAGGAGCGACTTCCAGCCTCCCACTTCCTTCAGCGTTTAGGTTCATGGGATCCAAAGGTGAAGGACGTTTTGTTGGTCACCTCGACCGCTTGCAGCGACGGAGGGTCATTTGTACAACTACAAGGTGAATCCAACTTTGTTCTTTCGACACCCTTGGACGAAAACCGGAAGATCACTCTGCCCTTTAGCACAATCGATGATGAGGAGTCATCCCCTATTGGCATGGCCTTAGATTTCAGCTCACAGGAGCTCGCCCCAAAGCCTATTCCCAGTGAACTGGACCAATTTCCGACAGCGACAAAGCCCGTCCCTTGCCTGATCGTTGCGACGACTGACGGCATACTTTGTATGTGGTGGATCATCTCGAGGGCAGCAGTGCAACAGGAGACTATGCACACGAACATGGTACACAGAGAAGGTCCTTATCGTGACTATGCCGACCTTCGCCTGACCAAGGACAAGGCAGTCATCGATGAAGAGGGGCAAGCGACAGCAGCAAGCGCAGATTCAGCCGTTTCAAATCCTGCCGCAAGCCTGTTCGGTGCTAATACGACGACATCATCTGGTCCACTCACAAGCAAGCCGGCAACTCCAGCCTTCGGACAAGCTGCATTCGGTAAACCAGCAACACCAGCAGGGACAGTTTCCCAAATTTCAGCGCCAGCTTTTGGCCAGTCCTCGTTTGGTCAGCCTGCATTCGGCCAGAGTGCTTTTGGCAAACCATCGACCCCAGCCGTGAGCTCGCAGAACACGGCTCCCGCATTTGGCAAGCCTTCAACCCCGGGAGCGACACCTGCTCAAGGCGCCGCTGCTTTTGGCATGGCGAGTGCTATTGGAGGTGCCGCCAGTTCTCCCTGGGCTGCTAAAGCCGCTCAATCACCAGCACCTGGCGGCGCCACATTTGGCTCGACCTCAAAGATGGGCACCACAGGTGGCTTTGGCAGCGTTGGTGCCTTGGGGGCGAACAAGCCAAGCCCATGGGGGGCGACCGGGAACAATTCCAGCACGACAGCCTCGTCGCCATTTGGACAAACAGCTGCGGTTTCATCTCCTTTCTCCAAATTCTCGATTACGAATGCGTTCGCGGCGAATGCGCCGAGTAGCACAAGCCCCTTTGCCCCGAAAGCGCAGGACACATCAACGACAAATCCAAGCACTGGTGGATCATGGTTCAGCAACACACAACAGAACAATGCCAGTACATCATTCTCCAGCTCATCCTTTGGTAAGCCGTCGACGCCTTCGCTGTTCCAGCAGCAGTCCACAGGTTCGACTGCCACGTTGGGATCGAATGAGACAAGCAGCTTTGGCAAGCCTTCCACCCTGTTCGGCGGTACCCCATCATTGTCCAATAATTCCAGTGGACTGTCTGGACTGGAGGGTGGGTTCAAGCTCGGGTCAACATTCAAGGGCGACGGCACGGCCAAGGATGACCTGCCGATGCCCAAGAACCCAGGTGCAGGACTTTTCGGTGCCAACTTCCTGGGCGGCGCAGACGACAAGAAGCCCGAAGTCAAGGCTGAACCTGGGACTGAGAAACAAACATCCCTCAAAGACATTCCGCCGGCGAAGCCACCAGCGAGCGACGGCTCTGGCCTTCCTCCGGACCCGTCAGTGTTCAATTACAAGAAGGCGCAGGCAGCCATGGCCCCTCCTCCCGGCGTGAAAGAAGCGCCAAAACCCGAAGCTGATGCTGCCGTCGCTCCACTGCCACCTGATCCGTCCACTTACAATCATAAAAAGGTCATGGCAGGTTTGGGCACACCACCAGGCGCTGCTGATACAGCAGAAGCTGGCAAGGACGTTCCGATTGCCGGCAGCCCCCCTGCAGATATCACTCATAGCCAAACATTCTCCCCAGAAAGCTCAGAAGCAGGACCACCAGATGACGGGAGCGAGGACTGGGATGATGAAGAAGAAGATGAGGAGGACGGCACCGAAGACGACGAAGAACGGAGCGATGAAGCAGAATCTGATGAGGATGACGAGGACGGGGAAGACGAAGAAGGGGAGGAGCTGCCTCACAAACCGGAAGACCCAGCCGGGCTGGCTAGATTCATGTCCCGCATAGGTGGTCCTGAGCGTGCAGCTCCGCAGTCGCCAGAGGCGAGCCAGTCTAAAACGAAGTCGACTACGCCGCAGTCATCATTTGAGCAGAGCTACACTCCGAAGGAACTGCCGCCAGGTCCGATCCTGCAGCCAGGAGGCATGCGGAAGACAGAGGACAGTCCTCGCTCGCCCAGTCCTCAGCGGAGAGCACAGCAACCGCGCTCAGTCACCAGCCCTGTACGCGGAAGGAGCGCTATGAACCTGCCACCCCAGATCAAGGCCACTGCTGTGCCTCCAGCCAAACCTGTGGAGAAGCCCGTGGTAGCCTTGCAGCCGCCTCGAGAGAAGACAGCAGCAGAACTGGCAGATGAGGCATCTGACAGGTTAAGAGAGGAACTCGCGGCCCCGATTGTCCCAACCAAGGAGCAGCCTCAGTTTTTCTCACATCATGACTACGTGGGTGACGTTGATACCCCAGGCATTGGAGGCGAGGTTGAAAAAGTCTTTCGAGATGTGAATTCCATGATTGACACTGTCGGTCTCAACGGGCGATCACTTCTCTCTCTGCTCGAAGGCCACGAGCAATTGAGAAAGCCTGGACAACGGGATTTCAAGGACTTGGACGACAGTGACGCTTGGACTTTGGCGGAAATTCAAGGGCTCAGCCGTGTAATGGACAATATTGATCGCCAATTGCAGAACGGCAAGCTCCTCAACGTTCCAGAGACACTTGCGAAGCTGAAGCAAGACGAAGAAGAGGTGCTTAAGCTTCGGACACGCACAAAAGAAATGCGAAGGCAAATAGGACAGCATGTCGATCCTGATAAGATTGCGGAACGCGATGCTGCACCTTTGTCTGCCGAAGCCGCTGCCCAGCAAAGCGAGCTGCGGACAAGCCTACAGAACGTTCAAAAGCTTCTAGCAGAGGTTGAGGAAAAATCCACTATGCTTCGCGCCGAGCTTTCCTCAGTTCAGTCTCGCGATAGCAAAACTTCACAGGCTGCTCCTGTGCCCACGGTGGAAGCAGTTGAACGCACAATTTTGAAGATGACAGCCATGGTACAGCAGAAGTCCGGAGACATCGATCTACTCGAAAGTCGTATTCGACAATTACCCGGAGGTCTCGCAGCTCTACGCCTCGCCGACGACTATGAAGACGATCTTGCCTCTCGTTTAGGCGGCTCAAAACTTCTCACCGACTCACATAGTCGAAGGACCCCGCAGAAATATCCTCGAATGGCCGCCAATGGAGATGCTCTCGGCGCGAGCGCAATGTTCAGCGTCAGCAGGTTCCAAACCCCTCCAAGCTCTAGTGCGCGAGCTAGCCCTAGCTTGAGAGCGAGCGCTTTGGGGCGGAGCGGTGGTAGCGCGTTAGGACGCAGCACGGGAAGCTTGAGTGGTAGTGCGAGGAAGAAGATGCGTGATGTCACGTCAGAGGAAATCGTAGCTTTCAAGGCGAGGTCGCAGAGGAGGAGAGACGTGCTGGGCGCTTTACAGGATAAGATTGAATTGAGGGGTCCGAGAATTGTGAAACCAGCTCAATAGGCAGCCACGCCTGAAGTTTGTCATCGAATGAGAGGGAGAAGCTTTGTAGGATAGCTCTGTGCAGAGAACGTGAGGATAGAGCAAGTCATGGGCAGCACATGCACAAGAAAGCATTACGATTGCAGTCTGTCAAATGGAAACCACAACAACTTCTGTACGTCCTGTTGATCGGCGTACACCATTCAATCTGCGTCTAGTCACTGAGTCGCCTGTCGTCCTCGTCGTCGTCATCGTCCCCGACAACCCTCCCTACCTGGAAAACCTTCTCCATTGCCTCGCCGAATAATTGCGGCCCCCAAATTTCGTCTTCTCGTCCCTTTCCTTTTCGACTCAACTTCCTGCCTCCTTCTTGTCCTTCATTATGAATATCGAAGAACTCTTCATAACTCATCAGAACCTGATCTCGAACAGCGGCGACCAAAGTTTCTCTCGTCCGAGCATCATCCACGAATTCTTCTAATTTGGCACGGAGTAATGGAACGTCCTTTTCTGCGAGTCCGCGGACAGTACGGATAGCTTTCATGCCATCGAAACCGCTATCACCACCTTCTCCTTCACTTTGCTTCCCTGCATTCTTTTTCTTCTGCTGAGCAACTGTCGCAGGATCAACGGGAGCAGTGATGTGGCTGGCGTAGCTCTTCACAAAATCGTTGATGACAGTCCTTAATCGTCCGTCGAGCTCGGCTTTGGCGTCGAGCATATTTTCGACAACTTTGGGGAGAAGACCCCCGCCCACCACAGCTCCGCTGACGAGCCGCACCCAAGATGCTGGGTTCCAGAGACTTCCGCGATCGCGCAATTCGTAAAAGGTATTCGTGACTGATGAGAAATCGAATTCGACTTCGGGCGGGATGAATTCGATGTCGAAGGCGACAATCTGTTGTTTGAGGTGGAGAAGGTGGACGATGAGGAAGAGTTGGCCATCCTGCGGAGACTTGTCCTTTTGAGAGCTTAAGGAGTTGCTGGCATACAGTAGAGAGGCTATGGTGGAGTGGACGATGCGGTGGGCGAGGTCGTCGAAGACGGTGCTATTGACGAGTCGATAGATGCGGCGGAGAAGCCAAATAGCTTTGCGGAGCGTTGGATACCACTGTCTTTGACCAGGTGCAGTATTTTCGGGCGTAAAGCGTTTGCTGAACATGCTTTCTGCGTCATCGATATCGTCTTCTGCCACAGCTAACGTTTTCGGAGCTGGCGTTGACGGCGTTGTCGGATTTCGTTTACCAGAAAGAACTGGTCCCTTCTTGGTCCCAGTGCTTCCATCAGCGCCGGCTCGTGGTGCAAAGTCAAGATCCTCGGGCTTGGGTTTGTAAGTCTCAATGCTGTCTCGAAGCACATTCAATGCAAGAAAGACCAGTCTAGTCTGAGCATCTTCAAGCGCTGGATGGACCAAGTTACCAAAATCGAGCTTCCTCCCCAAGGGTCGGCCGTTTGTCGAAGGAGTGACGACAGAGTCTTCAACATCGTCCTCTTCCTCCGAGTCTACTTCCATGTAGCGGCCTTGTATCATAGTGCAGAGATCGCATAGCTTTTCCATCTTGGTCTCGTGGATTGTGCGGGGGCGAAGATAGTCATACATCGGCTCCAGTAAGCTTTCTAAGAAGTCGTACAGGGAACCCTCGGTCTCGAACCACTCAAACCAGAGATCGTACTCATCCAGGCAAATACCCCTCGCAAAGCTTAGACATGATTTGGCAAAAGATGCGACGTCTGCTTGCTGTGGATCCGCAGCAAGATCTGCCATCTTCTTCGCGACCAGAGGCAAAATCAGTCGTCCGCGCGTTGTTGAGTATGACTGATACAGCTCGCGGAGCAGACTGAGATACTCCGGCTCTCGACCTGCATCGACATCTTCTGGTGTGGGGACCGCTCTTTTCTGGATCTCCAGACCAAGATTTTTCAGTTCCGGAGCAGGTACACGGAACTTCGCATATAGAATTGCAGAATGAGTGGCCTCCTTGAGCTGCCCACCATGAATGCGCTTGCTGATATCTGCAGCGATTTCACCCAACGACTTGGTGAAGTGATGCCTGATAAGCGTAAGCCCGCGAGTAAGTAGCAATCGATACCGGCTTCGGTATGTGGCGGACTCTTTATGTTTTGGGTGCGATTCCATATAGGCCAAGCAATTATCGAGATTCGACAACATGTCCAGAAAATCGTTGGCTTTGACAAGATTTGCCGCGCCAGGCGCATTGAGTCTTCGCGTCATGGGCTCTAGATACGCGTAATACTGAACATTCTCATCAATAGCATGGGCTAGACCACTCAATCGTCTTTGCTCAAGCACGAGCTCTTCACATTGCTGTCGAAATGCCTCGGTTTGTGCCTCTACTGCCTTGAAAGAGTCCGAAAGGGTAGAAAGCAGGCCGAGAGTGCTTGTTGTGGAGGCCAATAGGTTATCAAGATGTGCATATGAGACCTCCAGATCGTCGAGATATGCCTGATGCTCGGCATGACTTTCGTTCAGCAGAAGCTCCTCTATGGTGGCATATTCGGCCTCGAAATCCAGCTCCACATCCTGGTGAGACACGGAATCGTGTATAGTACCCAAGCTGTTTTTCCGACGCGCTCGATCCTCCTTTTGGCTGTATGCGGTTACTGCATCATAGAAGCCGCTGTAACTCTGAGCTCTGCGAGCTACGGAGGCGCTCGGGGGTCCGGTCCACGCGGTGTCTACCTCGTGTATGTCCTGAATGGGCTCTATCGCCACATCAGCTTTCTCTCCGGCCTAGCTCGCTATCAGAAGAGCCAATGCGATTGGCGCTGGAGCTGCTTACAGGCTGTTGCAGCAGCGTGGCCCGGCGTGCGTGCTGCGGCCTCTCCCACGTGTTGGCCGCCGGGGCCGCAGTCAGAGTATGGAACCAGGCGTCGTCCATGTTGGCAATCAATACGATGGCTGGGGACCTGGCGCTGTGCTGCTGTGCGTGGAGGATATCGTGGCCAGACAGCCAACATCGCTTAGCCAAAGTGAATGCGTGTCGTCCCTTGATGGCCTGAGGCCCGGAAGAAATCGGCGGGCGGACGGCACGGGCACTGGCTGAACCCTCATGTTCCAAAGCCCACCTCACTCATATCGCAATATAGTCTATCCTTGGCCTGCATCAAATGCCGCTCCACACGCTCCCTTGTCGTGTCCACCTAGACTGGATCAGCTTCGTTTGTCGTCACTACCACATCAGGTCGCAGAATGGGTGTTAGGGGCCGAAGAAATAGCCTTTCGCTGCGTGTTACACAGCAGCGTGCTAGGCACGGCACACGCCCTCCATTCACTCGCGGCTATGCTATGCTGGGGTTCTGGCGAGTCCCGATCAGTCTTGCTCCCACAACGGCCTCACACCATCTTCAGAGCGCGTGCTGCATGGCGCTTGCTCGAAATCGTCATTGCCCGGTCAACAAATCACCCACCTGGCGCCGCACACGTTGACAGGACCTCGGGCGCTCCCCGAGCACAAGTCCCGTCCTTGAGTTCGTGAACTTGCATGTCAGATCCGCCTAGATCAAAGTACATGCAACAGGCTTGTCGTGCAACGGATTGACATGTTGAGCGAGCAAATTGTATCCCATTCTTCGAATCTGACCCGATCTCCATCTCCAGATTCATATCAAAGAAGCGCCACTCCGATCCTGCCGAAGCATCCGATTCGAAGCTCGCTCCTTCTTCACGCTAACATGTGGTAATTCTGCACCAAGCTTCCATGAATCTGCGCTTTTGCCCCTCGGGACAGTCGGAATGCGCGCAATTAGCGAGACTGCTGGCCATGCAGCCACATCTGTCTTCGCGGGATGTGCTGCTCGGACTGGCCAGTCGTCTCCACGTTCGCATCCATTGGGCGAAGCAATGACTGGGATTACCCTCATGCATGTGAACGGGCGAGGCCTCCTTCTGGACCTCTACAATCCCAACCTACTACGCCGCTCGAGCACGTCTACTACAAACGCACCCAAACGGCGAGGCGCTGTGCACGCTGTGCATTCGGCCCACATTGTCACATCACATCCATTCTGCAGCGCGGCTGATAGTTGGGGTAATCATGGAGATGTCAAGAGCTAATTCTTGATTTGTCTCTGAGCACAGATGTTCAACGAGGCATTTAAAGGGTCAGGTCATTCTCATACCAGTAACCTCTCATTCATCTCCTGCTCCAGGCCTACCCCTCCTCCGAGCACATTGAATTCGATCAATTTCATACATTTTTCTCACTTTCAACTTCTGATACGAAGATCTTTCACTGACGATCCGCGGCGGCTTTTCTTCCCAATTGTCCTTCTGGAGGCTATCTGCATAATGTCAATTTCACGGTCGATCGCGAGCAGTGGCCCATACTTCGTGCATATCGAGGGGGTCAGTCACAGTTCCATGGAACCAATTTTCGAAGCTGACCCACGACTAGCTTCCTGCGAGATACACTTGGCACGACCTGAAAGATCTGATCAAGAACCGGGCTACACACGGTCTTTGGGCAGATATGGCAGTCTTTGCGAACGGGCGACCTACTAGTGATGGCGTGGGCTACGCCAGAGTGGGGCTGCCGGTTGAAGCCATGCAACTTTATCGTAAGCTCTTCAATGGCTTGAGGCGTTCAACCGCTGACATCTCAAGAATGGCTTGCGACCAACGTCATCGAGGGCAATCGTCTGAGAGCGCACCTGTGGGACATTAGCAATGTTAACAGTGCCCGATTCCTACGGTGCAACTGTGGACATAGTCCACAAAGTCCTCCAGCAGTCAACGGCATTTTGCCAATGGTAGCAGCGTCGTTGCAGTGGCAGCCCTTGACCCCGGTCGGTCCCGCCGTTCTTCCATCCGCTGGTCAGTTCTCGACAGGCCAAAACCGTACACGAATGAGTGTTCCCAACCCCAATGGAACGCCGGTCCAGTGGATCTCCCAGCAAATGGGTGGTCCAGTGCCACAGTACGGGGCCAACCCTCAGGCTCTGATGGCCCAAGGCTATGCGATGCAACAGAGGCAAACACAGGCAGCGCCGTTGCCTGGCCCGGCATATAACGCTGATGGTATGCCAGTCAACATGACGTACGGAGCTGTTCGGACGGAAGCGCGAGGTGTGTATGTGGGCCATCTACCTTACAGTGCAAGCGAGAAGGATATCAAGAAGTGGTTCGGCCAAGCCGGTCGCATCCTCGAATTCCGCCTCAATATCGACAAAACAACAAAGAAATCCAAGGGCAACTGCACCATTCAATATGGTTCCATTGCTGAGGCAAAAAGAGCCATTGACATTTTCCATGAGAAGGAATTTATGGATATGAAGCTCCAGGTTCGATTCGACAAGGCAGCTAAACCTGTTCTACCGCAGTCCCAAACCACCCCTGGCAGGAGTGCAACTGGACCATTGATCGTTGATAGCAACAGGCCATACAACCAGCGTATCGTGGCCACTTGATCAGCGAAGGGACGCCTTTGCGAAGACCTCGCATTGATTCATATTCATTCGGCGTTTGGGGTCAGGAGTCTGGCAGCATACAGCACTAGGGTGAAAGGCATTTCAGAACGCACAAGTCCACCCGAGCTTCTTCGGCCGAATTGGTCCGCAGGAGGCCTTCCAGGAGGGTGGGCCTGCAGAGCATGTGAAATGCTATTGAAAGTACCATTGATTTGGAAAGTCATGCTACGTAATACGCAATCAATCTCGTCTCGTCCTGAAAGAAATGTCGATACCCGCTGTCAAATCGTCGTGTGACGTGGACGTTTGACCATGGCATGATGTGCCGTGGAACTTCCCAAGCCCGACCGCTCTGGCGGAACGTTGTGCTACAGGCGCTACTCGTACATTTGCAGTTTCCCGTTCGGGATGTGGGCTGATATCGCCGCGTGTCAGCTTTTGCTGACTATGTCCAAACGTATAGAACGCGTGCGCCCAGGCGTTCCCCGCAGAACCCGATGTCATATGCGTAATACAGTATTCCTCGGGCTTCGAGAACCGCAGCATCATATACTGTAAAGTCTTGCGATGTGCCAGTGTCCCGGTAAATGGACACCTTCGTCGCCAATTTCGCGGCTGGAAGACATTACCCGCGCAACTCCTCCTCGGGTGACCAGGTGCAGGATCGTTTACATGTGCCACAACGCGGCAATCTTCACGCGAAGCGGTAACATTGGGTGGTGTGAATTGGAATATGACAGGTGAGGTTGGAGGCTCTCTGTGGTGCCACGATTCTGCATATCGCAATCCATCTTCTGCTCGCGACGAGTTGCCATTGCCAACGAGTAGACAAGACAGGGTTGCACGGGTGGTAGCTGCAAAAGTGGTTGAAGTGGTACCGCTTGCCGCCCTGCAGGGTTTCCGCAAGTAACATTAGCTTGGGAGACGAGCGAAGGGAAGGTTGAAAGCATGGGCATCGCGCATGGCCAGCACACATTGTGCGCTTACACAGCCCGCGGATGCAAACCACGCGAGATGTGGGGGGTCGGGATGTAACATGTCGCGATTTCTCCGCGATTCTTCATGCAATACTCTTCTGCATGATTGCACAGAATGCCAGTTGTGCCAGGGAGCCAGGTTCTCTTGTCTCTCAAGCGATCTCTGGACCGTGGATCATGCGCCCGAAATACTTCGGGCCCGAATCCTAGTCGCTCGAGACCGAAACTGTATTGACAGCCCGCGTGTCACAGAGCTCCACCATACTTGCAGCTTCCTATGCCAACAACAGGCAGCGCGGATAGTGGCGCATTCGCTAATGAGAATCGGGTCTTCTCCGTGGGCCGATCTTCGACCTAGACTGGCATAAGTTGACGCATATGTGATAGCAAGTGGTTACACTTCTTCCAGGGCTGTGCGCTCAACGGATCGGTCACTTGGGTCCTCTGCGAATCGGGGTGTCAGCATCCGCTCGGCACTGGCGCTCGGTACTGTCGTCAGTGCCGTCCGTTTGTAGCCCGTGTTCGAACTGCCTCCCGCGCACCCAGCCTGCTGGAAGCGACGAAAAGAGGCTGCAAGGACGCAGTAATGTCCATGAGCGGCACTATACTGCCACGGGCGCATATAGACTAATGCGATCAGCACGACGCGTGCTGCCGCTCTTGCAGATTTTGTGATAGATGCGCGTCTGTGGACGCTGTGAGACAGTGGCAGTGCCGCGGACGGTTGCTGCGATCCAGGATAATGCTTCGGTTGCGCACTTGCGGCATTGTGATGGGTGCTACGAGGAAGGTGGTACTGAAGCGGGACCGGCAAGTGCGTGTTGAAATGCTCGATGCGAGGAGAGGGGCCTGCTAAGAATCAGTAGATCCATCGTACACTAAGGACAGACGATGAAGTTCTACAGAGTGCTTCAGTGCCCTGAATGATCACCTGCCCAGTGACGCCTATCCCGGGTATATACTGCGCACTATCAAAGCACATGCAATGTTGTGGCATTAGAATGTTACGCAATACCAAAGATTTTGCGGTACTAGAGGTTCGGCGCAGTTGTTGGGAGGTGGCATTTGACAAATAGGAGTTAAGGGACCGGAGGGCGTTTCCAATGCTACATTTCTTGTTGGTACGGGAAATGCAGCCCTTTCAAATCTGAAGAGTGCACAGCACATGTGACTGAGATCAATCGCAGCGCCAATTCCATGTTTCGCACTCAAAATTGGCATAGCATCTGAACTCGTTGCTAAGGCCTTTGCTGTGCTCTGGCTCGAAGGTAGTCGTCTTCACGCCAATTTTCGCGTAAAGTCGAAGTATGTTGGACTCCATTCGCTCTCCGGTGCAGGATATGAAGCGCAGCGTTTGCTGGGGAACATCAGACCAGCTCTTTGCTAGGTATCGAGCGGTGAGTGCCGTCTTGGTCTGGCAATCCGCAGACAGGAAAGGAGGATCGCAAATGATGCGGTCGAACTTTCCCTTCAAAGTCGGTGGAACGCGGAGAGGGTGCTGAAAGTCGTAGAACTCAAAGTCCGACCCTACCACCTCAAAACGTCTGTCATACTCGAGCAGGCATAGCTGCGGCCGGGGAACTGTCTCGTCCTCAGCAAGGATGTTCCGCAGCGCAACGTAGACGCTGGGGGCGGACACAACAGCGATCGCAGAAGAGTCGGTGGCGCCTTTCAACAGCTGTCGTGCAAGCACTTCCGCAGTGTGATCGGTGTACCAGAACTGACTCGCGTTCCAGTCCTCGCCGAAGAGATCCATGGTGAGCTTGCCCGAGCCATTCGCAAAATCGTCCTCCGCCTGGGTTTTCAGATCCTCGAAGTCTTTGGCTTTGGCATCGCGTTCAGCATGGAACTCAGCTAGGGCCGCGAGAGTGTCGGCGGGGAGTTGACTGGGCGTCTAATGAGTGGTTTTTCTTCGGCGAACCCACAATGAACGGCGTACGGTATGTCATCATCGTCCATGATGTCTCGAGTGATGCAATTCGGTGACTTCTTCACTATCGTGCACTGACATGAGCGTGGCTTTGTGTTGGTCTTTGTTGTCGTGAATGATTCGGACTCATCTGACCACAACCAACAATGCCGTTGTTGGTTGCAAATTTAGGCGTGGCGTGACTGCGGCAGGCGCGATTTGGTTCCAGGCTCAGGCATCCTTGCATCGACGACTCCGCCTCATCTGTCACCTGTGCCAACACCTATCTAATCTCCGCCGCCAACACTGCACGCTTCCAACACCGCCGACATCACTGCCAACGCCGCCTGCGCCTCCGCTACGACACCTTTCCGCGGGCTGAGACCCTCCGACTATTCCACCGCGACCACCATGAGCTCACAGCGTTATGAGCGGGTACGTAAGCGCCCGGGCACTCGCCTCCCTGGTTTTCAGGCTGCCAACATGAATACAACTAACATGGCATATTTGCAGGTCGCCGGAACAGATGAAGACGACCATGTAGCATCGAATGCCCCTATCGCTCTCCCCGACTCCCCGCCACCAGCTTTCCGATCGCGCAACTCATCCCGGCGAGCGTCAAGAGACAACCATTCGGTCGAAGACGAGCGCGAACTAGATGATGCCTTTGGTGCACCTTCAGACGATGAGGATGAGGATGACGACACACGCGACCGCAGGCGACTGATACTTGGAGACGAGGCGCCATCCGGACCCGCGCCGCCTACCAGAAGACCGGAAGCGCCACATCGAGAGGTTACCGAAATACCTTCGTACGTGCCCGCCGCCGCGCCCGGCTCGTCAAACGGACGGGTAGTGGGTGGCGGGCAGAACGACGGAGTGTGGGCAAATCTGAACGCTAAACCACGGCCTGGAGATGACGTTGACGAGAAACCACCGACATACGAACAGGCTGCGGCTGACGCAACACCGCCTTACTGGGAGACAACCGTCCTCTCCCCCTACAACATGACTGGCAATCCGGATGATGTGTTCATCGATGGATTATTAGTCGGCAGCATATTCAGTTTCATCTGGAACGCACTCATTTCCATGTCTTTCCAGCTGATCGGCTTCTTACTCACATATCTCTTACACACGACACATGCGGCGAAGAACGGATCAAGAGCTGGACTGGGCGTCACACTTGTACAGTATGGCTTCCAAATGCGATACGCGAGTACAATAGGAGGTGGGAACTCTGATCCTTCACCTGGTGCTCCCACAGATGGCGTACCTGACGACCCGAACTCGCACGATTTCGATCCCGGACAGGTCACAGGAGGCGATTCCGGCTTAGGCGGTAGCGGATTGAGCACGACAGATTGGCTTTCATATGTTCTGATGATTGTGGGATGGTTCATCCTTATCCGAGCCGTGAGCGACTTCCTCAAAGCCAGACGGCAGGAAGCTCTCGTACGGTCTTCGCCCGATAGAGGACTGGGTGTTGCAATCGTGGCGGAGAACGAGACACCTGCGCAGGCCGTATGAGTGGACAGTTTTAATCATTGTAGCGAGCGAGTCTTTTCATTTTTGGAGTACACACTCTACGAGTTACGCATGGAGTTTCTAGTGCATGGGAAAGAAGTACCTGCTTACGACGAAGTACCTGCTTAGGACTGTAACACGCTAATACGCGCCCCACCTCTAAGCCGATACTTTCACTCATGTGCCTCTGGTTAAGTTTGAAGTGAAATATAGCATAGTGCCACTGCGCACTCATCTCATGTCTCATTCTGCTCAACAGAAACTCAAGCTGATGCTCTACCGTCGTCAAGATTTCGATCGATTGTGCGCTTCCCTCTATTGTGCCATTGCATGTTCAGCTTGCTGATGGTCAAAAATCTCTCTTCTATGTCGCGCCGAAACCCTCTACAACAACCGCGCAAGACCTCTCGCCCCGGCCCAGCTCAGATGCATGACAGCTTGCCATTCTGCTGGCCTCGTCAATTACAGCTCAAAAGCGCACCACTCTCTCTTTGGCGGAATCTCAGGCATGATGATCGCTCCGTCTTTAGCAAATGTTCCACTCTGCGAAACCCACTCATACACCTCTTTCAACTTCGGTCCTATGCTCGGATCTTCGTAGACCGGGGCTGGAGCTTGAGTCATGGCAGTCAACTTTTCTGACATCTCAGGAGGCCCATACGGGAACCAGATTCGCTCGATACCTCTCCCATCTGGCTTTGATTGATCAACGACTGGATAGCCCGGATTGTCGTTCTTAGGGTCTCTGACGACGCGGTGGCCTTTCCATGTTGTGGGTAAGTTTTCAGTTTGAGTGCCGGGTGCGAGGTTGTTGGCACCGAAATTCGCAGGTGCTTTCGCAGCAAATGGATTGGACCTCACCAGATTCGATTGCTGCTGGATTGAAGAGGCCGCAAATGGTGATAGACGGTTGGCGCTGAATGCTGAAGGAGCATTGAATCCAACTCCTGATGTCTGAGCTGTTTGCTGACTGCTGAACGGATTGTGATTATTGTTCGTCTGCGCTGGTGCTGACTGGCTACCAAAGCCGCCAATAGGTTGCACAATTGGGCCCAAAGGAGTAGGACTGCTTGCCTGCGCGTTCGCTGGTGCGAAGGAAGCGGGTTGCTGAGCACCCCAGAACGGATTCGGTTTTGGGTCGAGTGTAGAAGGAGCGCTGAAGCCCGTGATGGGTGCCACACTCGCACTTGCACTGAACGGCGATGGCTTTGCTCCTAAAATTGAGGGAGCGCCAAAGGCAGTCCTGGGTGCCGCACTTGCACTTGCACTGAACGTACGCTGAGAAGATGCTCCAAATGTCGGTCTCGAGGGGGCCCCAAAACCGCCTGAAGGCTGGGAGGCGGCGGCGGCAAACCCGCCAGACGACGCGCTCGTGCTCTGTCCCACCCTCAGAGGCCATGTTCCCGGCGCTGGTTTGATGAGATTGTCGTTACGATTGGGCTGTGACTCGTCTGCCGCGTATCTCTTCGCATCTTCGGTGTTGGCAAGGATATTTTGCACTTTGCTGTTCATCAATTGCTCCAGCTGCGCGTATTGCGCTTCCTGCGCTAACTATCAGTACGCAAGTTTTTGCCTCAAAAAGCGAGAGATTAACAAATTGTGGCAATGTACCAGTCGCTTGCGCAAGATACGCCTGTACTCGAAGTTCCTCGGGACTAAGCTCCAGCGGACCTTCTATCAGCTGTTTAGGACCCCCTTTCCCGGGACCATAAGCACCAAATGGATACGCCGGTCGTTCGCCCTCTTTCTTATCTCGCACGTAGGTGACATCGTTCCTGATATCGTCCGTGACTAGATGGTATGGGTTGTCATCGGCTGCGATGCAGTTAGCTCCTTTGTCTTGAATTTGTGCAAGTCCTCAATTGCGCTAGCCAGACAGGCAGCTGTATGGCGGGGCGCACTCTTCTCCATCGTGATCACAAAGCTGCCAGGTGATGAATCCCTGATGTCCAGTGCATGTAAATGAAGGTAGTCTCACCGTTACCCGATCGACCTCGCGAGCCAAAGCCGCCACTTCCTCCTTGATTCAAGAGCGGCGCGAAGCGATTGGATTGAGGCTGCTGGAACGAGTTCCTTCCAGGATGTTCATTGCGACAGCCGTCTAGTTTGGAAACTTAGCACATTCAGGGTGGGAAGCTGGCGACTTGCTCTTACCTCCATATCTGCACCGCCCCTCTTGATAGAACTTGCAGACCACCATTGCGGCCGCCGCTACCTGAAGCGCAGCGTCCTGCTCACCATGCGCAGTGAGGACTGGACTTCACTTGTCGCTGACAGGTAGCGGTGCACAGGACTGCAGAGCGCGATGATTATAGCCAAATATGCGATGATGGTGATGCACAACGTCGAGGCCGAGATCTCGCGACGGACCGCAATCAGGATAAAGGCGTTGATGCCGTACTAGAATGTCTCGTCACGACAACATTTTTTGGGATAGGGCCTGAGGTCCGCGTCGGCACAGCAGCCGAAACCTTGTTTGCGCTTCCGCAATTCGTGTCGTCTGCGCGCTTTGTGCGCTCACGCTGCTTGTGCAGGACAAAAACGTGGTCTCGCATCGTCCTGGCTGAATATGCTGCGGTCTGATCAACGGATCTTGACCGGCACGTAGTGATTTCGCCTGGTCGCGAACGTGGACTGCTTGCGCCTGGCGCTCCTATTGCACGCGCAAACCTTCCGTCGCTAGCCACCGAGGCGTCTTCTGCCCGCAGCCTCGAAAACGACACTGCATCCTCGTCCACGACCTCGAGCATGACACTTTCGCCTGATGCACCCCGTCTCAGTCCTTACATTCGGCATCTTCCTAGCCGGATACATCACAGCTCGCTGGGATCTGGTAACGCGGTTGTATGAGCTCGCCATCTTTGCTTGGGACCACGGGGTGATTGTAGGTGCAGCAGGCCCCGCTGGGCAAGACCGTGGCTAACGACCACCTCCACAGACACGGGCTGCCAAAGGCTTCGCCGTACTGTCCATCTTCTTCGTGCTGGTGCTTATCCCCATCGAGCGCATTGCCGCCAGAGAAGCCGAGCTTGTCAGTCTCCGAGGTGTGTGCACCGCGCGAAGACATCGATCTAATACGAAGCTTCAGCACCCTCGACCCCCGGAAGCCAGCATATCAGCGCGCGAACAGCTGAGACGCCGAGGATCATTTTAGACTCTGCTTCGACACAAAGAGTGCCCGCAATGGGAGCATGCCCAGCCACAATCATGGGTTGATGCGCGTATTCTGGCCCTCGGATGCGCCAAGGGACAACATCCCGGGAGTACTTGTAGGATGGAGGAATTCAGACCTGGACGTGCTCATTGTAGCCGTCCTGCAAGGCGTGGAGGTGAGATTCGGTGGGCGAGACGTCGATTGCAGTCGCGCTGACAGGAAACTAGCCTCGCAACGTAGAACATGCCCTGCGCATGCGAACACTTTTTCGCGGTAGCCCATACTCGATCGACAAGCTCGTAGCACACTGTGGGAACCAGCAATTGCAGGTCCTCGGAACACTCAACACCGAACCCGCGAGTACAATCTTCGATCCAAAGCTGCTCTGTCTGCATATTGTGCCCAAGAGCGCAACACCACGAGTCGAACGTTACGAACATGCCTCGGTCACTTTTCAGATCATCACTTTTGACAGACCCGACCCACGCAGGATGCAATATTTGTCACTCACGCCAATTTCTCTTGCGCTCGTGGATAAGAGCGGGCCGCACAGCGGTGACTCCTCGTTCGATCGAATCGACAAAGACGAAGCAGAAGCCAGGAAGCAAAAGGCGAGCCTTGTGGAGAAATTGAAGCAGCACAGCGTCATTAGACATCCACGATCCGAGAAAGAGATGGCATTGAACAACATCGTTGTACAAATCAATTGCTCAGCTGAGTTGGACGCTCTGCTGCAGTCCAACATCGGCATGGTTGGTGTGCGGACGAAGCGCGCGATGAGCGTGGGAGAAAGAGTGGTGGAGTCGGCAACAAATTTCTGGGGCTATGTGCAGCTGGAATCGAAAAGATCATTCCGGCATCACGTCTGGCCGTTTTTGAGGCAAGTGGTTGTGCTATACCTGATGGTGCTCCGAATAGCAGCAGAGGTTTTGCTTTCCCTGCTGGACTGGCGACCGTTTGGGCAAGCGGCCCTGAAGGATATCTCGGCTACTGCGCAGCAGGTCGACATCCGCCTGCAGCAGTTCTGCTACTGGCCTGATCAATACGTCACGTTGAACCGGAGACGCAATGATTGGGAGAGCATTACCAACAGTCATCCGGACTACATCCGCTTTTTCAATTCGCTGTGGCTTGTTGCGAATGATGTGATCATTGGCATTGCCCTGGGTTCATACATCGTTGAGAATGTCGACTATGTGGCCTACCTGCTCGACACCACTTTAGCTGAGTATTCGGTAGCTGGCCTTCAACAGATGCTGACATGGCTCATGGACTATCCCGCTGGATTGAAGCTAAACAATGAGCTCGCAACTTTCCTTGGTGACCTCTTCCTATGGGTCATAGAATACTGGAATGGCTGCATGACTGAACTAAGGCCGGCACTACCTTCATTGATCCGAATCATTGGCATCACCAGCTTCGCCGGCGCCAGTCTTCCGATTTCCATGTTCTCAGACTTGCTCTCCGTGTTGACCATGCACATCTACTGCTTCTACGTTGCTTCGGCTCGCATCTACAACTGGCAGCTAACAATCATCATTTCGCTCTTCCATCTCTTCCGCGGGAAAAAGCGAAACATATTACGAAGTCGCATCGACAGCTGCGACTACGACCTGGACCAGCTTCTCCTGGGTACGATTCTCTTTACTCTCCTGTTCTTTTTGTTGCCGACGGTTGCCGTGTTCTATGCGACATTTGCCGGTGCAAGGATGGCCATCATAGCGCTCAAGGCCGCGCTGGACACATGGTTGGCGTGCTTGAACCATTTCCCACTTTTTGCTTTGATGCTTCGCGTCAAAGACTCCCGGCGTTTGCCTGGAGGTATTCAGTTCGAGTTGCAGGGGCCTCCACGCATAGTTTCGTCGGTCTCTGACAGTTCTGCTGAGGTGGGTAAGGTGGCGCCAACATCTTATATTAAACTCAAGGTAGCATCCTCCTTCAAATGCCGTTCGACGTAGCTGACCTGTTCGCAGTCCATTCCCCTTCCTCTCTCTCAGACATTCTCGCAATACGCACAGCTGGGACAGAGACTTCGTAAGCACTATCTCTTACCAAGAGTATTCTTGTGCTTGGTGTCTGGGCAGTTTGTGCCTCCAATCCATCGCAAGAACCTGTACAGCTTGCAGTACAGCATGCTCCCTGTCAAGCGAATAACAATCGGCGAGCTATGGCAGCTTTTGACGGAGCAGAGGCCGGTCGAGCACGGACAGGTGAACGGACAGCTGATTATCAATGGCCATATTGGTGGTGGCAAGAAGATGAACGGGAGATTGAAAGGCGCCAACGGCTACTGGTGGAGCAAATGACAACTTCAAGATGAATGCATAATGTGTATTGTGGAGAAGAGAAGCTCCTTCGGTAATGTGAAATAGGCTGGAGTTCCAGCTCTCTGGTCTTGGATTGCATCAAGAAGCAGCAATCACGAGGTGAAGAAGGGAAGCGATCTACTGCAACCATTTGCACGTGGCGTGTAATTTTTCGTGCCTGTTTCATGTATGTCGGTGGCGCAAGAAGGCGCGTCTGATCGAGACACGATGGCTTGGTTTCGAGGAAGTGCATATGCAGAACGTCTCGAGGGATGTGGCGAGACAGCCATGCATCCGTGGTTTCGCTGGGCAGCACGTGCGAGCTTCGTGCCACACCTTGCTGCCGTCCTTGCTGCGGTCGAAAAGATACTGTGCCTTGATGCGCAACGCTGCCGTAACCCATAGCGTTGTTAGTGAGCTGCAGGAGTAGTCAGCTCGCAGCTATATAACCCTCGCGCTAGATTGACTGCAGCTGGCCGTATGTGAGATCGTGGAACAAGCTTTGCGGCAGTCGCAATACGACAGGCATATGCTGGCTTCGATGCAGTTGCGCGTTCGGTGACCTTTTGTCGTGTCTCCCTCGAGCGCGGTGGGTGATCAGAAAGGAGGCTGTGCTCAGAGACAACACCAGCCGCAGCCAAAGACAACAGCGTTGGGCTTCAGCCACTAGTATAACGTGCGGTGCTGCGAGATCCTATGCGCACCACTTGTCAGCACGGTCGACGACGGCGCCGAACAAATATAGAAGGACGCGCAGACGTATAGTTCGCATGCCCGCCCCCAAAACGTCTGTATCGACTTTGATTGTGCCGGTTTCGCGAGACCGGGGAGAATTGGCTTGGGGCTATTGGCGAGGTACGTACGTCAGTCGCAGCAGACGCGAATACGCTGGCACGTGCGGAGCAGCGAGATGAGCTTCATTGCCAGTTGCCTTGCCTGGTGGAGCTCACCTCCCGGGACCTCGCTCATATTGTCGCTTCTCCTAACCGCTCGTTCGCTCGCTCGTCCATGCACCGCCAAGTACACATGCTAAGAGCCACTGCGCCGTTAGATTGTGGGTGACGAGTCTCGCGAACCTCCCACCCACCGACCCGCGCAACGAGGGGCTCACAGCAGCCGGCTAAGGCAGTCGGCGAGATTGACTCTGTACGATTACGATTCTCCACCGAGATATAGTCGTCCGCGCCAGCCGGCG
The DNA here is from genome assembly GCA_013365195.1 of Cercospora citrullina. NCBI lineage: Eukaryota > Fungi > Ascomycota > Dothideomycetes > Mycosphaerellales > Mycosphaerellaceae > Cercospora > Cercospora citrullina. The sequence goes on from JAASFF010000198.1 coordinate 399,159, forward strand.
CGCGCTTTTCTGGGACGATGGCATACTCTCACCACTATCCGCACGACAACATGAGTGCGACATTCGTGCCGGGCGGCAACGATGACTTCTACATGCCGCCCGTCAGCCCACCTTTGGTGCAGCCGGAGCCGCAAAGGTATGATGTCCACTTGCGAGAGTTATACTTGGTGGGGAAAACGCCGTGCATCTCGCGTGGTCCTCGCGAGCCAGTTCATTGTTATCGACGAGGACCAGGACGATTCGCCGCATTCCCGCAAAAATAGATAAAGAACATGCCTCGAAGGACATATGTGGCTGACCGGCGTGACAACATAGGATCAACCCAGAAATGTCGAACCAGATCAGCGAAGGCCTAAACAACTTGGACTTGAACAGTCGCGCAAACGACCTACCCCACCTCTCGCCCTTCCCAAAACTGGTCAATCCTGCTCCCAATGTGCCTCCGTCCGATGATGAGCTCGAGGCGCGGCTCGAGAATGCGCGAGTACCGGTGCTCAACTCGAACGATCCCGAAATGCAGCTTGCATGGGCAGCAGACGCCCTCTTATATGCTGGAGTATGCTCCGACGAGGCGGAACGATTGGCAGCATTGAAGCCACAACAAGCGCGGGCATCCACGCCGAGGATAGAGCACCAGCTCAAGACTGATGCCATGAATATTGTCACCTTTCTCGCAGATCAACATCACCCTCGAGCAGAGTTCTTGCGGGGCATGTGGCTGGAGTGGGGGCGATTTGGGCAGCGAGAGGACAAGAAGGAGGCGTTTCGATGCTATTCGAGAGCAGCAGATCGGGGATATGTGCGAGCAGAGTACAGGATTGGGATGCTATACGAATCGTACAATGACCCAGTCAAGGCTCTACGGCATTACCACCGAGGTGTGGATGCGGGGGACGCAGCGTCGTGCTACAGATTGGGCATGATGACTCTACGAGGACAGCATGGACAACAACAGGATTGGGCAAAGGGCATCTCGCTGATCAAGCAGTCTGCCGAAGCTGCGGACGAAAATGCTGCCCAGGGTGCCTACGTATACGGAATGCTGCTCGCAAGGCAGCTGCCCCAGATCGAAGTGCCGGAGCAGTATTTGGCGCTGGACGAATTTCAAGCAAAAGTAAACATTGAGAAGGCTGCATACATGAAGTTTGCGAAGGCACAGGCAAAAATGGGATCAGCATACGAGTTGGGATCGTTGGGCTGTGAGTTCAACCCAGCTTTATCGGTGCACTACAATGCTTTGGCCTCGAAACAAGGCGAGGCAGACGCGGATATGGCATTGAGTAAGTGGTTCTTGGTTGGCTCGGAAGGCTTGTTCCCGAAGAACGAAGAGCTGGCATACACATACGCGGAGCGAGCTGCGGCTACAGGGTTACCGACTGCGGAATTTGCGCTGGGATACTTCAACGAGATCGGCATGCATGTGCCGGTCAGTCTCGAAAAGGCGATGGATTGGTATGACAAAGCGGCTAAGCACGGGAACGGAGATGCAAAAGGACGAATTGAGGGACTGAAGAAGAAAGAGGTGCTGAACAAGCGTGATCACGAGAATGTGGCGATCAACAGGATTCGATCAACGCATGGCTCTATGCGTGGACAACGGCCAGATCGATTCCGACAGAAACAGGAGCCCGCACTAGGCACTGTCGGAGAGAGCTATGCCCCATATTCGAATGGCTATAACGCTGTGCAGCCTCCTGCGCGAGGGACTACGCCATATCCTACTGATGACGGCCCGCCCAAGGTCGATGTGAGACCAGCTTCGGTTGCTCCATATCCTATGGCAGATGGTCCTCCATCACAATTTGGCACTCCACGAATTGGCGGTGGACCCACGAGCGGCTTCTTCAACGGGACTCCGCAACGTCCAGCAACCACAGTTGGTGCAGCACCTTATGATCGTCCCAGCTCTGCTTTTCAGATCAATCCTACGATCTTGCAGAATCCATCGCAAGGTGGACAACGACCGTATTCCGAAGCCAACTTTGCGCCTGCTCCACTACGGCCTCAAACCGCGCAACCACATCCTATTGATCAGCGACAATCGTCCGCGCCATCTGGACATTACAATGGACAAGCGCTACACCCTAACGATCCTCGCGCTCGACCTGGCATGGGTGGCCGCGTCACGTCGGGTCCCGCTGGCTTGCAGTCACGACCGCCTCAGAACGGCATTCCACCTCCAGGACCTGGCCATCTCCAACACCAACAGACAGCACCCCCTGGGGCGCCTGCAGCACCCGCATCAACGCCACAACCACAACAGCAAGCTGTAGGTCTTGGATACCAAGCACCATACACCGAGCGACCTCAAAGCGTGGACCCGACATGGCGCGAGAAGCCCGAACGACGAAGAAGAGGCTCTGATGATCGACGGCCCTATGGAGCTGCATCGAAACCCGCTCCTGCCGGGCCCTCTGCGAGGCCACCATCTGCCGCTGTAGGCGCGGTCGGAAAGGTTTCGAATGCAGGAGGCGTGCCTGTCGGCAGCGGCAAAGGCGGTAGTGCACCCACTCCACCGCAAATACAGAGTCCAGCTCTTCCGCCTAGTAAGACCGGGACGCCGAAACCTGGTGCGCCTGCTGCTGCTGCTCGGCCGCCTGGGAAAGGACCGAAGACGTTTGAGGAGATGGGCGTGCCTGCGCATAATCAGGATAAGGATTGTGTAAATCTTCCTCTATTACTCCATTCCTTTTAGGCAGGTGCACTGACGCGTTGTGATAGGTTGTCATGTGATCTCTCATCAATGTTGTTCGTTGATTTTGAGTGTGTATGATTCTAGTGATACCAAGTGTGATTTTCGGGAGCGAAGCACAAAGATTCCGGTAGTGCTCGTTTGCGCCGGTTGTTTCGATGAGGCAAGGGCAGTCTGTTCGAAGCTTTTTTGCCATCTGAAGAGGGATTCTTCGCGACATTGGGCTGGTTGTTGCGCTCGTGATAATTCGGGTACTTGCATAGCGTGTGGTAGCGTACAGTTACGTATCAGCGGATTCTGAGAAGATCTAACTCAATGTATCTGTCAGAGACCTCGTTGGGCTGGAGAGAGATTGAGCGATCGGGATAGAGGAAGCTTTACTGAGCCACGCTTATTCACTGTGTCTTTACGTCAAGGTCACGATGATGGCGTAAGTGAAGGTATGCATGTTGAAGTAAATGACGATGGTTTTGCTTTAATTGAATACTTCCAGCCACCAGTACCTACAGGCGCTCATACTGGAGCAACTGCCTCCCCTGCCTGTCGCTTCGTTTCTGTGTTAGCCGGTTGCCTGGCGAGGTCGCAACGTTCCTGTGATGACATATTGCTAATGTTGCTGGGAGTTATGATTTCTCTCATGCTCATCTTCACGTCACGTCCAAACCCTCTCTGCGAGATTCTTTGACCCAATCAAGACGGTCGCTTTCCGCCACGACCTATTGTACTTCTCACTTCAAAGTCTTCTCCAGGATCGTTCTTACTCTCGCTTCGTAGGCGGCAGCTGCATCGTCGTATTCTTGCTGCCTGGCGTCTCCGAACCATCTAATTGCTCTCCAGCGAATGATCCGAAGAACCTCGTTTTTCTCGGTCGGCTTGCGTTGCTTCCAGAGAAAACGCGAGAGTGGTCCAAGCGCTTTCGCAGCCTCTTGGTCGTCGTAAATTCCCAGACCGCGGCCGTTCATGCCAACGTCAAGTGTCAAACTGCGCAGCCTGACGGCGCGTTTGAGTGTGATGAGAAGGCGTGCAAAGCTGGTCTTCGTTTTATCACCCAATCCGACACTCATATCACGAATGTGTCCCATTGAGCCCGACTTGCAGGAGGAGCGCTTGCGCCACTTTTGCGTCTTCAAATGTGAACGCATTTTCGCCATAAAGGATCGATGTCGCCTCCTGGTTGATCTGCTTACAGCTGCGCAGCAGACCTAACGCGCGGAGCTTCTGAGACGTGCGAACAGTCGTGTACTGCTTCCTTATGCAATACAAACGAATTCGTTGTAGTTCAACAAAATGCGTGGCCTCTGGCGCAAGCAGGCAATGGCGATAGATTTCGTTCCGCAGCTCGGCTGGTAGATCCAGGAACGAGGTCTTGCTTTCGTCTCCTTGTGCCGGCATCTTGAAGCTGCTTCTCGTCAGCCAGGCCATGCGCATTCGCGTCTGGATTAACCAGTCACCTGGAAGCGAACCTTTGTGCTTTTCGATCTGTTGCTGTCATGGCGATGTGCTAATTGATGCCGATGCTTATGTTACGTTGAACGACGAGCATGATACTTGTGAGGAGTTAAGCTGACTGAATGCAAGGCGCGACTTCCAAAGCAGACGTGATGAAACGAAGTGATGAAATCACATGTGACCATACCCACGTGCAGACCTTTGTGAGATTGGATTTCGGCTCACTTCAACGCCAGTAGTTCTTCAAGGGCCAACGCAAGATCGAGTCGGGCGGCCAGCTGCCATGAAGCGAACCGTGCTATGGTTTGAGGCGCCGTTTACTTACAGACCCCATGTCTGACACTTTTGCACTTGTCTTTGCGATTGTACTCTTGGTCCGCTCATATCAATGCTCAATCTTGCCCCAAATGCCGACAAAGTTCAACTTGAAGGACTGCTCAAAGTACCATAGCTTCCAGGCGATATTAAGATCTGTTGTGGATACTGCTGAACGGCGTAAGTTTTAGCGGGCGACTAAGAGACACTGATTGCGGTAAAATGTAAGCTGCGGCTTGTGGTTGATTCTCAATACACGATTCACTTCAAGGTTCTCTCAAGGCGAGCTCTTACGTCAGCTCCGAACTGGATTGCTTGCTCGCGAATCGCCGGCGGGCACAGTGGATATTTTCTGGTGTCTTCCATTGAACATCGAATAATTTCGAGCACCTCAATTTTACCAGCGTCCTTGCGCTGCCTCCACAGTTGACATATCGATGGGCCTAACACCTTCGCAGCTCTCTCAACGTCGTAATGTTTCATTCCACGACCTTGTCCAATTCTGAGGTCTGCGTCAAAACCGAGGGTCAGCTCACGCAGCCTAGGTGCGCCCTTGATTCTGGTGAGTAGACGTTTCACTTCAGTCTTGGTTTGACACTTTCCGGGTGAGACGGTGACGGATCGGATATGCTTTAATGCGTGAGGACTTTTGTTGAAGAAGAATTGCGCCGGCTGCGCGTTCCGAAAGACGAAGGCATTTTCGCCGTAAAGGATCGAGATCGACTCGTCTCTGATTTGTTTGCAACATCCTGATAGTCCTGGGGCGAATGGGTTCACCCGCTTTCCGTTGGACGAACACGAGAACGTGCGATACCCGGTCATGCTGAAATCACCAAAATTGCCGGCAACATGTACTGGCTTCCGTGCTATCAGACAGAGGCGGTAAATCTGGTTCCGTAGTTCGGCTGACAGATCCAGGAACGAAGTTTTGTGCTTGTTCGCAGGCTCAGCAACCTTGGAATCACTACTCCTAATCAGCCAGATACTATACCCTCAGGACACAATTCGTTACCTTGAAGCTTCGATGTTGTGCTGCGCCTGCTGATGTCTTGTGATCATGGCGAAACACTCGCTGATGCTGAATGTCAGGATGATGGGAAGAGACATACGATTGCAGTTCCGGAGGCTCAAATAGAAAGCGATGCAGGCAGCAATGTGTCGCGAGGTGGAGTGTGTGATCAGACCGCATACTTGTGCGACTTCAATGCAAGGAGCTCGGTATGGACTCTCCGAGCTTGATTACTGTTCTCTTCATTAGTTCGTGTGACACCTACCTGGCCTGCCTCCCATATCTTTGCAAACATGACCTCGAGCATTGTTCGAGCGCTCGCTCATTGTGTATCGATCTCCCCGAGAGCGTTTTCGTGTGCCCGGTCGGCTGGTCGTGCAGTACACCTGTAGTCTACGCGATTCAGTCGTGCTATTTTTACGCCAACTTGTGCGAATGCTGCAGCGCTTGCTTTGCAATTTGGCTCGTGAAAAGCGCAGTACGAGTGCGTGTTTGTTATGAGCAGCGCACGACAAGATGCATGTTCGTAACATTGGTGTCCGCCAAGCCTCGGATCTGATCGGCCCGGAACGCGTCCCTATGCAAGACACGTCCTCCTACTGCCCTTCTCTCTTTTTCCTCTTCCAACGCAACTTCGACGAAGTCTGACGATGACATTGGCAAGGAACTCATCAGCGGTGAAAGCAAGCACAAGACTGATGTCATCTACGCGTACGCGTCGCTAGTTCTAGTCCGAGACCATGCCTGACACACCGCAAATATGGCCCCAAAATCACGACATCGCAGCTAAGAGTTTCGCCATGTTTACAAACAACGGCCTTCCTACGTCGCTGCCCCTGCGCACGAGCACGATGCAGGTACGATGTTCGATAAACGTGGCCACGTGCAACGGTTACCCCAAAAACGATAAGATATCCAAGGGCCGTCTTTGTTCGACATCGCGCTCACGCAATGCCGCGTCCGTAATTGCTAAGAGAGGGAGTCAGACTATACTAAGCATTGATGACCATCTCTTCTTTTCCATTCTAATCTTCTCTCTCTACCCCTCCAAAGCCCCTCCTCACTCGAGCATACTTTCTCCGCATCCCCCACAGAGTCCTAACATCACATCATGGCACCTTCAGCAGTGGAAGTCGAGACAGCGCCTGCAGTGGCGGATGTCACGAACGGTGTGAAGAAGCTTCTGTCCGCTGACAGCACAACCTCACTCAAGAGAGAGCCATTGACCTATTCTGGATCCCTGGATGAATACGAGTCCTTCGACGTCACCAATGTCATTGGCCGAGAGTTCCCGCACCTCCAACTGAGCCAGATCTTGCACGATGACAGGAAGATCAGAGATCTCGCTATTACTGGTGTGCCAGCCTCTTGACCATAGATCCTGCTCAACCTAATGATGTTCAGTCTCACGACGCGGCGTGGTCTTCTTCCGAAACCAGGACCTCCAAATCACCGACCAGAAGATCCTGGGGCAGAAGCTCGGCGAACTGACTGGCAAGCCCAAGACCTCTGGACTACATCGTCATGCTCTTCTCAATGGCAAGTCCCTTGGAATCAAGCTTGGCGAGAATGGAGAGGAACTGCCAGATGATGATGAGATTTCCATCATCTCCTCTCAGGCGAACAGAAAGTACTATGAGGAGCGATACAAGGCAGCTTCGGTGCACCCTGCCTCCGAGGGCTGGCACGCAGACATCTCCTTCGAGCCGATCCCATCCGATTACGCCATTTTGAAGATCGTCCAACCTCCAGAGGATGCTGGTGGTGACACTCTGTGGGGTATGTGGTACGGTCCTGATTGATTGTTTCACTCGCTAACTTCCTCGCAGCGTCTGGATACGAAGCCTACGACCGCTTGTCACCACCTGTCAAGAAGTTCGCCGAAGGCCTGACCGCAACGCACCACACTCCCGAATTCGCCAAAACCGCAGCTCGAAATGGTCTTCAACTTGTCGACGGCGAGCGTGGCGCTCCAGAAAACGTCGGTCTTGATTTTGCCGCCTCGCATCCCGTGGTCCGAACAAACCCGGTCACAGGCTGGAAGTCGTTATATGGTGCCGCTGGCCAAGTAAGAGAGGGATACATTGACGACGTGACGCCCCGCGAGTCCGAGCTCTTAAAGGACTACTTCCTGTCAGTCATCGCAAACAATCACGATCTGCAGGTGAGGTTCAGATGGAACAAGAATGATCTGGCGATCTGGGACAAGTAAGTGTCTTCATGCGTGAAGGATTAAGAAAGTGACTGACGACTTGCAGCCGGAGCACCTTCCACACCGCTACCAACGATTACTACGGCGCCCGACAAGGTAACCGTGTGGTGTCGCTTGGAGAGCGGCCTTACTACGACCCTGCCTCCCTGTCAAGACGGGAGGCGTTGGCCAAGGAGGGCAAGAGGTGATATAGATAGCATCTTGGGGAGACTGAAGAAAGCTCACAAGACTTCGCAACTGCTTCACAGGACAATGAACTTAAATCTTGCATGGCATGAAATGACCAGATTTCACTCCAGTTCAACTTTCTTGCAGCCTCAACGTCGACGAAACCATGCCGTGGGGAATGATACACGCATCCTAGACTTCGCCGATGTAACATGGCCCAATTCTTCAGATCAGAAGTGAGTTGACTTTCGTATGAGTGAGCTTGGCCAGAATCCTTCCGGTGCTGGAATTAACTTGACGTGAAGTTCTGCAATAGCCCGCCGAGCTTGGCGCCGTGGACGATTCGGGCAGATGATGCGACGCTCCGCGGTCTTCACGTGTTCATGTCTTCACTCAAAGCCCTAGGCGCATGAAAAGACGAGGACGATTCAAGCTAGAACACAGCCGCTGTCATCACGGCGAATCCGTTCTGCTCCTCGGCTTATACAGAACACTGCCACCAAGCGGTTGAGGAAGCAGGGATCCCGAAATTCGACCGGCCGACCTCACCGATTGCAAGTCATCATTATATGACTGACAGCGGCAGAAGCACACAATGGAAAGTGCATGACCCGGCCGTACATATGTGCTGGTTCAATCCAATTACTTTGCTGAAACTTAGATGGAGCCTCTTACAGATTGCTCAGACGGCGGAGCGATGCGGAACGCGTGGTGCTGACACCGACCAACTGTCGCTTGTACGCATTGTGATACTGCCTCGGCTTCTTCACCCTTGTCGATACTGACTGCTCTTTGGAGCTCTACGTTCAATTGGACATTTTATAGGGCTCGATGGAAGCAATGGACAGCCATATGGAAGTCATATATATAGGCAATCGCGCTCTGCCATGTGCCTCATCTGACTGTAACTCGCGAAACAAAAACATCACTTCTGATATATCACGTCAACATGGGATCGACTGATCAGGAACAAGGCTCCGATGCTATTCACGCCGATGTCTTGGTAATTGGTGCTGGTTTCACTGGCATTGTAGCCATCCATCGACTTCGTAAACAAGGCTTCAACGTCAAATGCTTTGAACAAGGCGAGGGGTTCGGAGGCGTTTGGTACCGGAACAGGTATGATTATCAGAGCGTATCAAAGAGTACAGGTCGATATTGACTGAGGCAGGTACCCCGGAGCACGAGTCGATTCTGAATGGCCCTTCTACCAGCTTGACATACCAGAGCTGATCAAGTCTTGGACATTTTCCGAACGCTTCCCGGGCCATGGAGAAATTCGGAGATATTTTGAGCATGCTGATAAGGTGCTCAATTTGTCGAAAGACACCTATTTCAATGCACGAGTGATCGAGGCTACACGAGATGAGGACACGAATCTATGGACGATCAAAACTCAGCAAGGGCATGTTGCGACTGCCAAATACCTTATTCTCGGTACCGGTTTGCTCCATCGCTCCTACATGCCAGATTTCTCTGGTCTGCAAAAGTACAAGGGTGATTTGTGTCATTCGGCAAACTGGCTCAAGGACTTCGATGGCAGAGGGAAGAAAATTGGGTTAATCGGAGCAGGAGCGACTGCAGTACAGATCACTGAGCAGCTCGGAAAGATTGCTGAAGAGCTCGTTGTCTTCCTTCGACGACCTTCTTATTGCCTGCCAATGGGACAGCGAAAGATTTCCACAACAGAACATGACCAACTACGCCCATACATCCCTGCACTGATGAAAGCAAGTAGAGAGTCCGTCTCTGGATTTCCAACAATCCCACTGGGAGGAAGTATGCTCGCAAACCCAAGAGAAGTGTGGGAAGCGGAGCTTGAACGCCTCTGGAGTGTGGGCGGCTTTCATCCCAACCAGGCCACTTATCGTGACATCTATATCAATCCAGAAGCGAACGAACTGCACTACCAATTCTGGCGCAAGAAAGTCTGTCAACGCACTCACAGATGCCGAAAAACAGAAAATCATGGCTCCGGGGAAGAAGCCCTACCACATCGGAACAAAACGTTGCCCTCTCGAACAAGACTACTACGAAGTCATAAACCAACCCAACGTCAAGCTTCACGATCTCAAAGCCGCCCCTCTAAGAGAATTCACCGAAAAAGGCATCATCACAACCGACGGCAAAGAATACGAATTGGACGCCGTAGTCCTCGCCACAGGTTTCGACGCTTTGACAGGCTCTCTCACCAAACTCGGCCTCAAAAACAAAGAAAGCATCGATCTAAAAGATCTCTGGGCCAACGGTGTTTCCTCCTATCTAGGTCTTGCCATTTCCGGATTTCCTAACGCTTTCATGGCATACAGTCCTCAAACTCCCAATACCTTGTCAAACGGCACCACGATCCTTCAATGCCAAATCGATATCATTGTTGATCTGGTCAATAAACTAGAAGGTGAAGAGATTAAGTCTATCGAGGCGACGCCCGAGGCGGAAAAGGAATGGAAAGCAGCGATTACTGAATTTGCGGATCGCACATTGTTCCCACAGACAGATTTTTGGTGGAATGGAGCGAACGTTCCAGGCAAAAAAGCAGAATTCTCGACGTTTCTGCCGGGTATTGCTGTATATGAGCGGAATTGTAGGGATACATTTGAGAATTGGAGAGGGTGGAAGGTTGTTAGGAACCAATAGCTAGGAGAATGGATTCTTTCAGATTGAGACACCAGTGCTGCAGCCGTGGGGAACATAATTATACATTTGGCGTAAAGACTGTGCTTCTTAACACTGCTCCTTTGATCTTTGCTGCTCGCGAATCTCAGACGAAGCGACTGTTCTCTGTCTTCTCAATCACGGCAACATGTAACCATCCGCATCAGCTCCCCAGAAGCTATTACTTGTCCAGATATTTTTGATAGCCACTTTGTGCCCGTGAAGATCGATGTCACGCCGGACAAGATGTTGTCTCTTTTTCAAGCCACGTTTCGTCAATTTATAGGGCCGGCCATACATGTTATCCGCCATACTTTTGAATCCTGTCCCTGCGACGCAGTGGTTGATACCATTAAACGCCGTATCAGCGACAGTCTTCCACTGCGCTGTCATGTCGACTGCCATCTGAGGAGTATAGAAGATTCTACAATCTGCCGGCTCGTACTGAAACTGGAGTGGGATACCCGAAGTATCGTTTTGTCGAAACCCATCCCTTGCGTTGACGCCGCTGGCGAGGGTGCGGTATAGCAAGAGATTGTTGTATTTGCCGAAGATGGTGTTGTTCTGGTAGTAGTCTCGTGATCTGATGTACTGGTATTGAAATGGCATGAGAGAATAGTAGAGAATAGCGCCCAAGCTGAGACTGTTGACTCCTTTGACGCCTCCAACGGCTTGTGTGAGGTTCTTGTTCGGTCGCCCTCCCATGTTAATGAGTTTGACGCCGCCTTGACTTTTCATCAATTCAGCGAAAATGGTGCACGTCGAAGCACAGTAGCCATCTGTGACGATAACAATATTCTCTGGGAGGAAGGGCTGCGTTGTAATGTTGGTGCGGTTCGTGTAACCAGAAATTTCAATGCCGCCAGAATTAACAGTAGTGAGCGTGTCGCTCAGGTTCCAGCGTTGCAAACTAGTGTAGTTGTCTGCAGAAGGGCCAAATGTGTCTGGTCCGAACTTCTGGTCCCAGCAATCGAAGTTGGTGTAATTTATGTTTACGTCTGAACGATAATTCCATGATGTTGCAATGTAAAAGAGGGCAGTGTCATTGAGATCCAAGCTTCGGTTTCCGACGCGTCCAGAGAATTCACTAATCTCTTGTCCAAAAATGTCAATAGCTTCGTGAGCGCGGTACCGGTTTCCTCCGTGCGGAAGCACTTGAGGAAATAGCTGTTTGAAAAGATCGAATCCTTGCAAAATGGTTCCACCTCCGTTCGCTGAAACATCGATAATGAGTTTAGTTTTGTTTCTCGCCTTTGCCTCATTGATGAAGTAAGTGTTGATGGCCTGGAAGGGAATTTGATCTTCACCCGTGCCAAGGAAGGACTGGATACTGAGTACCGCCACATCATTATATCCTTCTCCTTCCAGAAAGTATCCTCCGTTTGTGTTGTTGCCTTCACGAATGAACGGAAGAGGAAAACCAGGCGCCGAAAGCGGAGGTGTAGCTGTGGCCGTGGCCGCGCTCACTGTTGAGTTGGAGGTTGTAGTAGCATTCGAGGTCATAGTGGGCGACACGCTGGTGGAAGAACTAGTAGAGGACTGTAACGAGGTCTGCCACTCAATTTGTCAGTTGAAAATTTTGCTGGAAATCGCATGATAGAAAGTGTCACAATAATGCCCTTACCGCGATCTGGTATGCATTCAGCAGACTTTCAGCCGGCGGGATGAAATACTCCTTGTAGATATCGTGTCCACTCGTGATATTGTCGAATGCTTGCAATACCCGGGCATGATTCTCTTTTGTGACACAAGTACCATTCGCAAAGGTCAGCGTAGTATTTGCCCCTGGGTAATGGATCCGTCCGCGACCTCCACCTGCGAAAGAGCCAGCGCCACCGCCATTTGGGCCGAGAGCTACCTGGGCGAGGTTGTAGAATAAGCTGTTCCACAGCGCATCTCTGTCTTGTAGACTTCCAATCTGTGACCAATCTAGCAAGAAATCAGTGGCTTTCTGGCCGTCAATCTGGACTATCGGGCTGGGCTTGTAGGTAGCATTGCCGGCAGTGGTTTCCAGAATATCCTCATAGGCGAATATCTCAGGGATGGACATGCCATCTTTTGACACAGACACAATCGGCGTGAGGCGGTAAAATGCAAATATGCCAGTGATCGAGTCGGGAAAGAGGACGAAATGGCCATCATGTGTCCGCTGAAAACATGTGTAGAGGTCGAGACCAAACTCGTATTCGCTGAGGTACGATCCGGCCTTCGCACTATCATTAATTCTTTCGAATTCGGCCAGGATATCGTAAGGTGGCTGGACCTTCTCGGCGTACTCTTTTGGTGGATCTTTGATCCACTGTAGAGTACTCTGCCACTGCAAGTATGGACGAATGGAGTCAATCAATGCGACTAGCAGATCATTAGAATGGCAAAGGTAGAATGAAGGAAAGCATACCTGCTGCAGACTGATTGAAGGGCACGCTGTTAATACACTCATATGCCAAGCTTGCAGGCACAGTGGGAATGGCCCTTGACCTCGTTGCTGATGATGCCAGAGCAATCGATCGAATACTTGCGCAGGCGTTGTCGGGTGTCGTAGATGAGTTCAAACAGGTAGTGTTGGTCCAAGGTGCTGACAGCGCGCTAGGCGGATTTGTGATGGTAGTGAGGACGCTGCTGGTTGTGTTGGTGCTTTTCGTGTGCGTGCTGTTGCTCGGTCTTGTTGATGTTGCTTCTGGGAGGCCCGGCCAGGACACAGGATCCTGAGAAGGCGTATAGACAGCGGGACCTCTGTGAAGCCATCAGAGTCATGTCATCATTGAGCAATTCGAATCGCAATTTGACTTTGGGCAATCAGCGCAACGCAAGACTCACTCCGGCCATCGTTCTTCCCAGTATCTCCACTTTGGTTCATCCTTCGCTGCTTGTGGTGCAGCATACGTTATAGCAATTGCTGCAACAACGAAGGCTGCGATGCGCCACATAACTTGTGGAAGAGGAAGTCGAGCGACGAGGCCGGGCAACACAACTGTGACCGACAGCGTGGAATCCAAGCAGGGACTCTGCAAGGATGGCCAAGCAATAGTATCAAGGATGGTCGAGGATCATTATAAGCGCCAAGGAAAGACAAGCAGGAGAGGAGTTGGTGGGTTGGAGGGTGAATAGATGACGGTCCAGTACAGAGAGGCATCGCGTCTATTTTGCTGGATGCGATACTCTCGCCCTCACCTGTTGCGCGCATGGTCGTGCCTGAGTCGATAGTGTTGTCACTGCCGTCCAGCTTGGCGGAACCGAGAGGGGCAAGGCACGCGCACGTACCATCATCTTGTATCTTGTGAGAGTCCGCAGCGCATCGCGTGTTTGGGAGTCGGCTGTGCCATTGCTGGGGTGTCGGTGCGTCCACGGTACGGGTCTGGCGAGCGGACGTTCGATGGGACAAGCGCTCGTACGCACGCGTCCGCGTCTTTGGCAGCGAGTCGCGTGTGATGGCATGATGCCCCGGTCACCGTCACGGTGCGATTGATGAAGTTTAGATCAACACGCCGGGAAGTTTGTTGGTGGTGCCAAGACCAACTTCCGCCCTCTCCGGAGCGGACCTCCTTCACTCCGCCTCGTCATCTTCGTCGTTCTTCCACGCTATTCTTTCCAGACACACGCTACGTGCAATTGCCATTCTCGTGCCTGGCCGCATGCTCATTCTGCTGCTTAGTGCCACTCCAGTTGCCCCAGAACGCCACAAGTTCCGCCAGCGGCAACACGTTCCTCCGCCTCGTGCTGTAGTCCGTGAAGTCCTACGTGGGAGGCAGAGCCAGCTTCGCGTCGGCACGAAGACAACTCCCACGAAGACAACTTCCAGGTTAAGCACGATCTCGGAAAGCGGGGAGCTTCTGCTTCATTGGCGAAGAGAGTAGACGCGCATCTTGGAGCAAACATAAGTTTTGCAGTTGGCGTTGGTCAAGAGTCGCACGCATCGCGCATATGACTACAGCATCAGTCGGCTGTACACGCTGAATCTTGCGTAGGGAGCAGTTGTGGCCGGGCTGGAAAGTGTCACCTTCTCTCGTGGAAGAGCAGGCTAGAAGGTCGAGATCAAGTTTGCTTCGAGCGTCCTCTGGAATAAAGCGATTTTGACTACCCCCGCTATTGGACGATGAACCCTTCATCCATGATTGCTAAACAATCAGGTCTCTTGAATTCATATTGGCCCAGAAACGCATTGTTGTGCCAGGAAATAAGCTGCTGCTTGCCACAGCAAACTTCATCTCCGCCCATCTCCGTTTGTGTCTCTTGAGCACAGATTCATACCACGTGTGTCGAGGTAACAGTCCTACCTTCTGAACCCGGTTTCCGGGAGCCGGGACGCAGGCCATGGTCGTACGAAGCAACACTTCCCTAGGCACGGTGCTGTGATTCCATGCGAGCCGCGTTGTGCTCGGCTAATTGAGCAGGAGAGATATGACCAATCCGCCCGCCGTTCAGCGATGCGGAGTACTACTTCCAGGGAAAGAGCAACTGCTGCCTCTGGTAATTCTCGGAGCACTCCCGGGGGCAACCACTCAATCGCGTAACGCATTCACTTTTCTAAAGTATGTGCAAGAAGCATACAATCTGCTGTCATTTTGTACTGATGTCAGCGAAAGTCAAAGCACTCAAGCAACTCTGAAACTCTCTGGCGGGCCCAAGTAGCTCGGCTTCAAGCCACCAAGATCCACCCAGGCACTTCCTAGAACCAAGGCTGGCTCCAATGCCCAGATTGTCAATGTATGTTCGCCTGGACCCGAATATGCGAATGTCAAAGTATTCTTCCATGCCATATCCGCAACAGCTTGCAACCAGCCTTTCGGATTCTGACCATTCGGCTGATCGATGACAGGTTGGACAACTTGAACTTCCTCATCATCGAGCCGGACGGCGTATCTAAGCGGCCGTGTTGGATTCGTGTTGAGAGAAGGCGTAGTGAGGATCGTGATATTGGTAGTGTTGACACCTTCAGTGAAAGTGTAGAGATTGTACCGCAGAGCAGGGCCAGCCGCAACGTCCTGTGAGTCGGCCGTGACATTCGAAAGTGTGACACCACTGCCTGTTTTTGTCAGACTAGGGATGACCTCGTAGGTGATGGCATCAGAATCGTTGACGACCTCGCTCCAGTGTTCCAGCTGGATTGACAAGACCGAGTTGCTCTCTACAAAGCCGTTCGTGAAATCTTCTGGAACTTGAGTGTTGTTGATGTTGAGCCACAGCTGAGGCATGTTGAACTGCGCGCCATACAGAGCCTGCTGGAGATATTGCGTGGAATTGTCCTTCGACCTGCTTATGTTCACCTGGACAAGGTGATGCACCTCATCGGGAACATTCTCCCAGGCGATATTGACCCAGACACGGACATCTGGGTCTTCGGGAGCCAGTGAACCAGAGCTTTGCGAGAAGTTGAGCCAGGTGGCGTTGGCACTTATAGTCCACTCAAATGGCAGCGTGCCAACTTGGAAAATATCGATCCACTGAGGTTGACCATAGCGATCGAAGGAATTCATCGTCAGCGCATTTGAGCCAAGACTATGCCAGCGATCGTCTCCAGGAACGGAGGCATTAGATCCTTGAATGGCGACTTTCATATCACCTACAAGCGAACGCTCCATGCTGGCGACGTATCTCAATGGTGGGAGTACCTGCCTCATAGGTTGCTGCCAGTACGAGTACCCAATATGCGTCTGATCCATCATGTGGTTCCATTTGCCGTCAAGCAATTCGTGATATTGCTTTGTCAATTGCTGATCCTTCGTGAACAGTTCTCGGACACGATCTGCAATGTCGTTCGCGCTATTACGGCCCTGGTCTGCGTACAAGTTGTTGAGTGCGGCAGAAATCATGATGTCGTGGTAGTTGGCTCCTGCAGTGACTGGATGGTAGACAAGCTCGAAGAATGCTGGCTTAGCATCGTCTGACAACGTATCATAGATGGCTTGAGCCTGGCGTTGAACGTCACGCCACTCTCCCAGGACGCGATCTGCTTCGCTGTAGTCGAGGATACTGTATGTGCTGGGGTCGACGAGTTCGAATTTGCGGCGGCTCGATAGCTTCCCGTAGGCGTACATCACCTCGGCAGTGTCTGCAGCTACACTTTGTCCAAACTCACGAGCTGCCCATTGTTGCAGGTATGCTGGTGTGCTATCTTTGTCGAATCGTGTAATGTCGTATGCCATGTCGAGAAAGTGGCTGATGGGTAGTTCCACAGGCTTCAGATCTCCAACATTGACAACCCTAAAGCGTGGTCAGCTTCCCTGTGGCCGAGAGCATAGCCTCCCACATTTTCGCCGAACCATATGATCAACTTACCAAATTTCTCGCGCCTGCCTCTCATATGCAAGTCTCATCTGCTCCCAAGTCTTGGTCAACTTGGTCGTGCTGATCCACTTGTAGTTTCTGGGGTCGCCGACGTAGTCAAAGTGATAGTACACGCCAGCTCCTCCGCTGCGTTCCGTCTCATTACCAACAGGAAGACGTCTGATGTTACCATAGTTGTCTTCAGCCCAGAGCAATGTGATATAATCTGGGACCTGCATTCCTTGTTCATAGTAGCCCTGAACTTCCTTGTAGAGACACCACAATTGAGGCACTGTTGACGCATCGCCATGGAACCTTTCCAGGATCTCAGTCTGTGCAGCAACGACAGCCTCGAGTAGCTCTGTCTGGATGTCATCGCTGATGGGAGTGTCGTGATAACCTCGCATGCCGACAGTCACCACATTGTCATAATTCTGGCTTCGCTCTATGCCATCGACGAAGAATTCGTATATGGAGGCGTTATTGGTGCCCCAAAACCACTCGCCTTCGGCGAATTCGGTCCACTCTTTTGTTGCCCTGGTCATCGGTTCAGTGTGGGAAGTACCCATGACGATACCATAGTCGTTGGCAAGTGGCTGAGTCCTTGGATCGTCGACATTGAACATGCTGTTCCACATGGCAGGCCACAGGTAGTTTGCTCGTAGTCGCAGGAGCAGCTCGAAAACAGTCGAGTAGAATTCAGCGTTGAAGCCAGGACCATACTCGCCTTGTGGGAAGTTGTCCATGATCCAGCCGGTCAGGCCTGGGGCCTCATCATTGATGAAGATCCCTCGATACTTGACAGATGGCGGTCCCTGGACCACGGAGACGTTGCTCGCGTAGATTTGATCATGCTTCTGGCCACGGGCATCAGCCCAGAAGTGCCAAGGCGAAACACCGATTTGCTCAGAGACGCTGTAAATACCGAAGATAGTGCCACGCCTGTCGGAACCTGTGGATAATGAGCTTAGAGATGTGATTTTTGTCATGTAAAGAACGAACCTGCGATGACCAAAGCCTGCGCTACATCGTCCATCGGGTTGTCCACGAGGACTGAAATGTACGACTCCCAGTCATCCTGAATCTCACTGACATCGATGACACCGCGCTGGACCAAGTCGTCGATAACGTGAGAGTGGCCAAGTGTGCCTGCAATGATCGTTGCACCAGTAGCAGACGTGCTTTCAAGCTCGAATGAAGTCTTGTTGTTGACAGCCAGGATCAAACTCGTGTTGGATCGACCCGCTTCGTCTCCGGCGACCACACGCAAGCCAGCGCTGCTTCCTGTAACACGGCCGAAATCTTCGGCAAGGTCATTGCAAGCCTTCAACACGCCCGGAGAGTCATTATCGGCGCATCGAATCTGAGGAGAAGAGCCCGCGGCAGCCAACTCTAGGCCGTTGCCTTCGAAGTTGATCGTGGGCTCCTGCCAGATGGCCTGGGAAGTGGCCAGAAACGCCGCCAACGACAGAAATTGAAACCGCCCCATCATCTCAGCACATCGATGGGTCGCTCACCGTGGTATAATCCGCACAATATATGCAGCGGCATTCAGGCTGCTTCATGGCTTGCTGAACGAGGAGATGGCGAACGTGTTAACGGCTAAATCGTATGCCGAGACCTACTCTTTAGCGACAGTGAAGGCTCTGCCGGCTTGACTAGATCTTGATTCTGCAATATCCCAGATTTAAACTGCCGATCACCAGAGCAGTAAGTGGACAGTTTCCAGAATCAGGCGTGTGACCCCCATATCCCCAGTCTCGCCAAGGCGTGACTTTAGCCGGGCAGGCTCAAAAACCATACAGAACGAGCTGTCATGGCAGTGGCTAGACTCCAGGCGAGATGCCTCCTGCTTGGCAGCAAAAGGCTGATCAATTTAGCTTGCAGAGTAATTCGGGTCTTTAGGTCGTGGCATGAAAAACTGTTGTAATTGATACATCCCGGGCCTTTTCCACAGATCTGAAGTGAAGCAAAGGTGTTCATGAGTTGGCTATGCAATCATCAGCCGTCCTGAGCGATTCCGTGTGCTGCGAGGCAGGATGTAATTCTGCAGCCGTTACGCGAGGCATCTCCGCTATCAACTGAGGCATCTGAGCGTCTTTGCTGCCTTTCGAACAGCTACGCGTCTTCGTGCAGATAACGTGCCATCTTCGCGGGTTTCGTCGCAGTATTACAGGCTCGACTCGGGATACTATGCTGCGTCCTGCCGCATAGTTTCTGTCCTGATCTGCTGGGGTCCGGCATGACGGCGATAAAGTGATGTGAAGTGCAGAGGTTTGGGTTGCGTTACTCGTGTGAGAGGCGCAGCAGTTGCAAAATAGAAAGTCAGCAGCATCGGCCCGCGATCCTCCGAATCTCCGAATCATCGCGGACGCGTCTCCTTCTCTTCCACCCGCCACCACTTCTCTCGTCACTGACAAAGCAAACCATCAGCATCCTCGTCCGAACACGCATACGATTGGCACTTTTGCGCCGGCTCTCGTGTTGACCGAGTGCTGTATGCGAGTCTTCTTCCGGACATCCTGCCGAAACAACATTAGCAGCCTTCGGCACTCGCCATCCACATACCGATGACCAGAAATGCCACATGCGAAAATCTTGAAGGCTCACGCAGGCGCTTATTGGTCCTGTTCCTGTGACGCGTCGGACCCTCATCGCTGACGCCGTGTTCACTGCCTCAAAACGCCTCAGCTGCGTCCATAAGCAGCATCGCCTTTAGGCCGCCAGCCACAATTGACATGGGTACTCGCTGAAGGCTGTTTTGGATACGAAGCCTCACCAGAAGAATCACTATGGAGAGTCAGCGTGACATCGGCTTCGGTGTACAAATATAAACCCCTGCTCTTTGTGTAGAGATGACATGCTGCAGGCGGCGTTGAGAACGAGTAAGTATATGAGTGCTGATCTCTACTAGGAGCAGATTTCTTGCACAGTATCACAACAGTAACAGCAACATCTTCTACACATACTTTCGCTTGAGTGGTAAACATCAGACATTCGTTTGATCTGACTGAAACAGCAACTTGGTTTTCTTCTTCTCGAACAACGGGTCGACACATTCGTTTGTGCTACCTTTTCCCCAGGCGACACAGAACCGACCAAATCATGCAGACTTCATTAGCGGTACTGGCTCTCCTGGTTACTGCACATGCTTTCCCGGGCGCTCAGCATGATGCATATGGCAATTCCAATACTACGAAGATCGTCGGTACACAATCGTCGAGCTCGGCTGCCAATACCGGGGCAATTTCGACTTCAACATGTCTTGAGTCGAGCATTTCGAGCAGCGTAGCATCCTCAAGCTCTACATCGACGGTCAGACCTCATTCGTACGGTATTGACGGTGCTCCGTGGCAGTATCATCCTGGCACCGGCGTGCCGTCTCGACCACAACCACACCACACAGGTGGAAGCCACAATCAACCATCGGCTTTTACGACGAAACACGTTACTGAGACAACGATAATACCTATCACCAAAACGATCACGAGCCATGTACCGTGTAGCACCGAGATCACCACCAACGGCCAAAGCTGGTGGAGCACATACCTCACAGTCTCCTACTACACGACCAGCTATCTGACAACGTCTACAATCGATGCACCTCAACCATCGACGAAGCCTGCCACGTGGTATGGGGGAGACTCAACACCAAGTCGGCATCCCGCTTCATGGCACGAGCAATGTCCACCTCAGGCAACCGTTACCGAGACAATCACGAGATATATCAGCCTGCCGTCATCAAGGCCTGAAGAGCCGAACCAGCCCTTGACTACAAAGACTTTGACCTTGACTCTCGACCATGATCATGCCACAACAATCACAGTTTCATACCCGGTGGCATCAGACACGCCTGTGAAGACGACCAAAGATCACGTTCTGGCACCATACCCAACCAAGAGCAGCAGCACGATCCGAGGCCAACCTCATCCTACAGGTGGCTATCCCCACGGAACTGGAATATGGACATATGCTACAGCTACAGGCACTAAGCCAGCGGCAAGTGGCTCTGGCTTTTCGAGTTCAAGTACCGCTAGAGCGCGCAGCACCGGCGCGCCAGGCCACTATTGATTAGGAGTTTCTAGAGATCGGTTATAATGATGCATGAGAGACACGTAATGGAACAGACATAGATATCAGCATTAACAATGGCGTTGAAAAGGAGGGCGGGTTGGCTGACAGCACGAGAGAAATAGATAGAGTGTATCATAACACAATGTAGTAATCAAAAGTCTCTTTCAGCAGACTACAAGATGTGTCATCGTCATGCGCTTGCATGTGGGTCTCTCAGGCATGAACAAATTGTTGAGAGCAGAATATCACCAGCCTTGAGGTTCTTTCGACCAGCAAATATGTGCACTCGCCCACCGCCAATACTTCATCCTTCCACATATCAGCAACCGTTTTGCCGACAACTCCGCAAGGTTTTGTGCTCTGCGTATCTTGCTCGAGTAACAGACGACTGGTTTAGGGTCTAGTCTTTGGAAGATGAGCTGCTTGGCTCTTGTGCGACGGCTGGAGGGACCACTAGCGTGTCAGACATCGACGACGACTTGTTTGCATTCTCCTTTGCGAGTGCTGCTAGCTCGTCTGCATCAAGCGGAAACATCGGCCTGACACGGCCGTAACCATACTTGAAACGGGGCTGGATATCTTTGACTTGCATCTTGGTCTGATCTTGCTCGTTATCAGAATCAGTGCTCAGAGCAGCGACTTCCGCGGCAAGGATTTCAACTGAGGACTTGGGCTTGCTGGATGACTGCTCTGGCTTTGTCTGCTTCTTTATCGAGGCGTCTGCGGACTGATGCTTCCAAATTTGCTTCTGTTGCCACTCCTTCTTGGACCCCGACTTTGAGAATTCTGTCGATTTGGGCTTCGGCTTGCCACGACGCTTCCGGGGAATTGTGCCAGCTGGATCTAGTTTTGATTGGAAACGCACTGAGTTGGATGTTCTTGGCCCGTATTCATCACTGCTTGGCTGATCGTCCCAGTCGGTCGGCTTGATGACTCGGCCCTGTGGCGCCATCTTGACTGCTGTGGAAGTTGTGGCACGCATTGAATCGAGCTCTTTGGGCATGTTCGGCTCAGTCGAAGGCTTATCTGTAACAGGGGCGATCTTCTTTTCGGCTGCTGGGCTCTTCTCGTGATCCTTCACCTGTATCTTTTCCGGCTTATCGATCAATTTTTGCGCGAGCCCCGAAAGACACGTCGGAGCTTGCGTCAACAGCGGCGTGTGCTCCGACTGAGATTCCTCATTGCGCTCGAAGGTACCGATATTGGAGCTCGTTCCGAAAGCAGAGTCAGACAAATGACGGGACACAATGCGTGAGTGGGTCGCGGTGGTGCGGTTGGATGACGATGCGATGGAGCATCTCAGCGCGGTGTCTTGTTGCTTGCTGATTGCACGGAGAAGCGATTTCAGGCGGTTGTGGGTGAGCGAGGCGCCGTCGTTCTCTGCAAGAGTCAGCGTTGCCGCGTGCGCGAAGATTTGCGACTTATCTGTTTGGGTCGAGGGCTCACTGCGCGCCGCGACCGTGACAACTCTCTCGAATGGCGAGGCGTTGACTTGATTCGCCATGGTTGTGGCCGATGCCCTGCTGTCAGTATGTAAGAGCAAGGCTGTTGTTAGGATTTAGGAGTAATGTGACCACCGCAAATTGCGTGCAGACCAGATGTTGTTGATGGAGGAAGAAAGAGACAGCTTGGTCGCACTAAATATCGCACTTCGGCGCTCGTGCGCTAGCAGTTTTGTTTGCTCGACCTCTTTCTAGAAGCAAACAGAAGTCAGGCAGCGAGGTTGTTGCCTAGCTGAACCTCGCCGATTGATCAATGGGAGCTCACTCATAGGCCTCGCGTTGCACTAGACATGTCTACTCAGGGGTCGAGCTTGAGAATCTCCACTTCACTTCGGCCGTCCATGCCTACCTACATGCGCAAACGTCGAGCAATCAGCGACCGCACATGTTTCACGCCAAGCGAACTTCACTTCAGTTGTCGCACACATCCACCATTCGGGAAGAATCTTCGCGTCGGCGACAGATTACAAGCCCATTTATGCGCACTTGCAACACGCTCACGGCATTGTCCACGCGACGGTCACAGGCATCTTCTGCGACATGGCCAGCAGGTGCAATTCCTGCCGCGAAGGACAAGGAAATGTTATGCTGGAACTGCAGGTCGGCTTCATCATCGTCAGTGCTGAACACTCTCATGAAAGGTGTATTGTGCCGTTGACGCGGGACGCGTCGACGCGTCAACGCGTGAAGTGAAGTTGAGGAAGATGCATGTGCGCTCGGCTCGGATCCGGAGCCGAGAGCACGACACGGCAAAAGTGGCCACACACTGGGACCTATGAATGCAGAACACGAGAACGATGCTGACCATTAGGGCGAACATCTGCGCTGAAATGATAACAGGGAGGACCTTGAGACAAGGCCGTTGACCAAGTGTCACGAAGAGTGCGCAAACGAACCAACACGAGATGCACGTTGTCCAATTTCATTTACCTCCTGCAAGGACCAAGGGTGTGTACGGGGAGAAGCCAGGCCAGGAAAGCCAGAGGAAATCCAGAGCGATCAGTCACTTCCGTGCACCGTCCGCACAGCCAAGCCACGCAGCTTCTGGAAGCAAATGCAAAGCACCTTGATGACAAGCAGAGAAATGAAATGCAATCCCATCCTTCATCAACGCGATTACATTAATCACCCTAAATACAACAATGTAAATTGTCGCTTTGCTTTGTGTGTTGTGTACGAAATGAAAGACAGAGACGAACGAGCCTGAAAGCCTCGCACTTCCCAACGACATCGACTCCTCCCACATGCCAACTGACCGATCGTCATAGCTATCCCAGCGTAGCAGCACGTAGTGCAGCGCGGCGACCGGAGTAAAGTCCTCTCGTATCATCGTCTTGCCTATTGTGGATGACAATTCAAGCATTAGGTCCGCTGCGAAACAGTGTCAGTTCTTGCTGCTCTTGATTTCGGGTTTGAAGGATTCGCAGAACATCGGACTTACGTGCTACTGTATCCCTGAAGCTGCTGCTGGATAGGCTCGGTGTCTCTGAGTGGTCTAGATAGGAAGGATTCCCAGGAGACCAGCGCCACCGGCGCCAGGAGCGGGGGCCTGGTTGTTGAACGGGAAACCAGGTGCTGCCAACAAAATTAGTTCCACGCCACCAAGAAACCTCACCCAAGAGCTGCATAGACTTACCAAGGATCGAGTTCGGGTCCTTGACGAGTGGGAAACCTGCTCCGAAGGGGACCGCTGTTCATTGATATTAGTAAAATGTGCGAGAGCGATGGTCAGATTTGATTCTTCCAAGTGCAAGCTGTGTTCAAAGTCGGAGTGCTCGATTATGACTTACGTGCTGTTCGACGATTAGTCTTGCAGATCAGGTAGAACATGACTTTCAATAATCAGACTTACGAAGGCCGTATGCGGGTGGTGGCGGGTACGCAACGGGAGAAGGAGGGTACGCAGCTGGAGGAGGAGCGTAGGAAGCCGGTCGTGGCGGTGGCGGTGGATAGCTCGGCGGTGGAGGCTGAGGATAGCTTGGTTGACCGTAGCTCGGAGGTGGCCTTTGAGCGGGAGGCGGAGGGTAAGCTGAGGGAGCGTTGTTTGGCAGTCCGCCTGTAATTTATATTAGTACTGTGTGACTTCGGCTCTCACGTCAATTGACGTACCGTAACTCTGTGGAGGCACTGGTGATGGTGGAAAGCCGCCCTGCTGAGGTGGGATACCGCCGCCCTGCTGGGGTGGGATACCGCCGCCTTGCTGGGGTGGGAAGTTTGGTGCACCACCCGGCTGTTGCCCTGGGAAGCCTTGGCCAGCGCCCTGCGGGAAGTTTGGAGCACCGCCTGGAGCGCTGCCTGGCTGTGGCCCTGGGAAGCCTTGACCTGCAAGCCTGCAGTCAGAGCACAGTACACTGATGTAGAAGTGATGAAATATCATTGAAAGCATTCACGTACCTTGGGCTTGTGGCAAATTGGCAGCGCCGTATCCACTCTGCGGAGCCGGCATGTATGCTATGAAGTATGTCAACATCGTCAATTACAAACAGATACTAGACAATCATCTTACGCTTAGGCTGCGATGGTTGTGCTGGAGGAAGGTTTGTGGCTCCGTACCCACCTGCTCCTGTGACAGTCACAGTCAATACAGCTCGTCATGGAACCAGTTGACAAAACTTACCGCCTTGAGGGCTTAGTCCTTGTGGGCCAGCGCCTGGAGGTCCTTGATTGAAAGGTGGGCCTTGCATTTGTCCTTGCCCTTGGCCTGGAGCTGGACCCGTTGGCGGACCTTGGCCCATGCCATTTTGCGATTGAGGCATCGCGTTTGGTGGAGCACCGAGGCTGCCAGACGAGCTTCGACCACCGAAGCTACCATCAAGGCTTTGGCCGTTGCTTGGAGGTCCTCCCATGCCGTTTTGATTTTGAGAAGGCATGGGGTTGGGAGGGGGCCCTTGGCCGTTCTGACGGTTCTGCGGGGGAATGCCGTTCTGAGAAGAAGCGCCAGGAGCACCGGGTGCGTTGCCAGAAACGCTTTGGCTTTGAGTACCGTACCCTCCAGAGCCTCCCTGAGGAACGGCTCCGTTGTTCGCGGTAGGTCCGTTCGTTGTGATGCCATTGCTGGCCCCAGGGCCGTTCTGAGTAATGCCACTGTTAGATCCTGCTGCGTTCTGGGGCATAGCACCATTTGGTCCCATTGGCCCGTTGTGAGGGCCACCGTTGCTTGTTCCAGGACCGCCATTCTGGGCGCCACTGTTAGTAGCCCCAGGACCGCTGCTTTGCGGGACGTTATTGTTCAATCCGGATGGGCTCTTTGGGCCGCTTCCAGAATTTGGTGAAGGATGGCCTTGATTCTGCTGCTGTCCGTTTGAAGGGGCTGGAGAGCCAGATCCTGAACTGCCGTAGCCCTTTGGCTGAGATGGCTGGGCCGGAGGCAAGTTCTTGGACTCGTGCGATTGCGGCTGCGGAGGTTGGGGCTGCGGTTGCGGCGGCGGAAGGTTCTTGGCCGGATACGATGATGGAGGCTGCTGAGGCTGAGGCGGTTGCTGAGGCTGCTTTGGTTGCTGAGGTTGGGCAGGGGGAAGGCTCTTAGACTCATAGGACTGAGGCTGAGGCAAGTTCTTTGCACCATATGATTGAGCAGATCCAGCACCAGTAGGACCTCCTTGAGCTGGACCGAGAGCGCCAGGATTCATGGCATTCGCAGCAGCTTGTGCAGCAGGATTCTTTTGCGTTCCTGGTCCGCCATTGGCTTTACCGGCACCTATGTCACGTCAGTCGAACCCAAGAGGTCAAAATCCGTGTGAAAGCGCATACCCGGGATGTCAGAGATGCCAGGAACGATTGGAGGCTGGCCGTTCATAGCTTGAGCTGCGTTTGCAGTCGGAGGCATATTTGCCGATGGAGGCGCATTCAACGACTGAGGTGCGTTGTCCATTTCCGAATCGTCCATATTCGAAGCATCAAGTTGCAAAGCATCCATTGGAGATGCACCCATCGGCGAAGCACCCATTGGCGAGCCAGAACCTGCTCATATTAGTGACAACTTCATACTGAATGTTGAGAATGCAATGCTCGTACCTTGGATCTGTTGAGCTGTAGACTTCGTGCCCCAAGCGCCAGCCTCTGCACGGCGTTGGCTGTTTCCAGTCAGTTGTGCTACTTTATGTGAGTCTGATGGAACTTACAAATTAGGAGCAGAGCCAGAAGCACCAAATCCCTGAGCTATAGAATTGTCAGTATCATGATCGATGTTTGGAGCTCAAGTGATGCGTCATATCGGAGCATGATTGAGAGTGAACACAGCGATATAATCCGTGCGGTACGATTCTGTACTTACGAGCTTGACCTGGCATCTGTCCTTGCTGCATCTGCGATGCACCGAACTGTTGAGCAGCCATTTGGTTGGGATCGAACTGAGGCGATCCATATCCGGCGCCATTTACCTGTTGTGGCCAAGATGGAGAGTTCATCGCGTAGCTGTTAGAACCGCCAGGTTGACCTGGGGGGAAGTCAGCACTTGATTCATGAAATAGATCGGAGAGTGACGACGCTGTAACTGCGATGAGTACTCACCTCCAAAGCCGCTTGGGCCCGTCGCGCCTTGTAGACTCGGTGCACCACCCATGTTGGGTTGCCGCGCATTCTGTTGAGGGAAAGCAGAGTTGGGCTGAACATTCTGTTGACCGAGAGAACCGCTCATGCTATTTGGACCCATCATTCCTGGGCCCATGCCCATGCCAGCTTGCTGAGCACTCTGTTGACCGAGAGCATCGCTCATGCTGCCGCTGCTTGGACCCATGCCACTTGGCGGGCCAGATGGACTACCCATTCCGTTCTGGACACTCTGCTGGGGCATCATGGAGCCCATGCCGTTCATAGAGTTTGGCTGCGATCCGCCGGACATGCCATTGTGTCCGTTCTGGGAAGGCATCATCGAGTCCATATCGTTTTCAGAGTTGATCTGGGAAGCACCAGGCATGCCGTTCTGAGCGTTTTGCTGAGACTGAGTGCTTGGAGCGCCGTTCTGCGAAGTGGGTGGGGCATGCTGAGATCCAGGACCGGACGCGCCAGAGGGAGTATTCATGTTTGGAGGTGGAACTGTTCCTTGGCCCTGGCCTTGTCCTTGAGATGGTCCAGTCGGAGGCTTAGATGGGCTTGAGCCTGCATTTTGCTGAGCAGCTGGAAGAGCGGCGCTCGCGCCGTACCCAGATGGTGCTTGAGGCGAACTTGGAGGCTGGTTGTGCGGAGGAGACGGTGGCGTGTCCTGCTCAGGCGACGTAGGAGGCTTCTCAGTTGGCTTATCAGGCTGCTTGTTGCCGCCGTATGGCTGTGCAGGAGTGTCAGGCTTCTTCGGAGTATCAGGCTTGGATGGCGTTGGGGAATCTTCGTGAGGCTTGTCAGGATGCTTCTCTTCACCGTAGGACTTCTGCTTTGGAGTGTCATGCGTCGGTGGAGTGTCTTTTGGAGAATCTGGCTTTGGACTTTCTGGCTTAGGTGGCGTAGGTGGTGACTGCTGGGTCGGCTTCTCCTCGTAAGACGACGGGTGATCGCCTCGCTTGGAGTGACGGACAGCAGAAGTGGAGCAGGTGAAACCGTGCTCAGGCGCGGCCTCTTCGTCTGCCCACGCCTGAAGATCTGGAAGCCAAGCCTGGAACTTTTTGATCTCGCCAGCGTCGTTGAAACGCCAGAAGGCGACTTGGGAGAGCACGATATCGTCGTTGGACGTGCGACGACGGAGAGTGCGGTGAGCGTCGGATGCAACCTTCTTCTCCTCGGTTGCTGGACGGAAGTAGACCAACGAGGAAGCAACATCTGGGCAGTCTGAAACAAAGTCGACGATCTCGGCCTCATATGTTCCCTCTGCGCTGGCGGCGTTGATCTTTGGAGCGGGAGCAAGTGCAAAGAAGTCCTCGATGGAATCTTCAAAATCCGCGAACTTGCCGTCGGGATCGACACGTCCAATGGCATCTGGCGCGAAGAGGCCACGGACTGCCTTCCTGCCTTGCTTGGCCGATGCTAGGTTTGCTGGAGAGACAGTGGAGTCGTAGACCGACTGAATGGCCTTCAGATTGCGCTGAAACCATTCTGGCTGCTTGTTGCCATCCTCACCACCCTTGGGCAGTGCAGAGGCGACAGTCGCCAAGCATAACAAAGAACGAGTGACAGTCTTGGAGACCATGGTGTCGGCTCCAAAACGAATGTAGAGCAAACTAAACGAGTGTGAATGAAGGTGGTCCGCAACAGCGGTTGTCGGTGAGGAGAAAAGACCTTCCCTCTAGAGGAATCTCTATATATCGCAACGTGGGGCTGCCAGATGCTGGCATTCCGCTTGCATGCCCTCTAATCATGCTTGGGGTCTTGGTACGAGGTAAGATTACTCTCCTGAGCTTCGAGGGTTCATACGCCATTAGCCGTTATGGGCGACCTGGCGAACATACCAGGCCGCGAATCGAGCAAGGTGCACGGATGAATGCAAAAGCCGATTATCGTCGAACTTTCTCTGGACCGGTGCTCGTCATGCCCTCATTCATGGTTCTCAAAGGAGTTGAGCATGGGTTTGTCTATGCTGCAGCGTGGATACCCATATGCGGAGATGTTGTAGATGACTCCGCAAGACCGCATTAGTCCACCGGCCAAGCCAAGGCCATTTCAAGCGGCATGAGCAACGAACATACGCACTCGATCAGCAGTGCAATTGTAAGCACGTACAGTACAGAATGGCTTGACATAGATGCTCTCAAACTTGGAGACCTCAGTGCGGAAGGCACATAGTAGACTGCAGAGCTGCCCAGCTGGAAGTGTTGCACAGAGTTCATGTTCCTGCATTGGCCTGGCATGTCAAATCTCGAAGATCCAGGTATATCGTGGACGACCAAGGATTTCTAGCTTTTGTGTAGACCAGGCCATCGCATTGCGTTCCAAAGACGTCGACCAGCGCACAAACATATTCGAGAAATGTTGTGC
This sequence comes from Cercospora citrullina, assembly GCA_013365195.1. Taxonomy (NCBI): domain Eukaryota; kingdom Fungi; phylum Ascomycota; class Dothideomycetes; order Mycosphaerellales; family Mycosphaerellaceae; genus Cercospora; species Cercospora citrullina. The sequence continues at coordinate 428,399 of JAASFF010000198.1, forward strand.
AGCGATTCCTACCCTTGCGGCAGAGATCATTGATCGCACGTTGCGAGCGTGCGAGCAAGATGGCAATGGTTTGGGCGTCACGCGTGAGGTTCGAAGAAGCAGCAGCTAAAAATTAAAGTTCGCGACGACAGCTTCATCCATGTTCGCGGAAAGGCCTCCAATTGCTGTACCTGACAAACCCTGCGCGGACGCGCACGCGAATGGAGACGACGCACTCTCCAGGAATAAGTACCGCACGAGCAATTATGTAAAACCTAGTCCACAATTCATCTTGCTCGTCGATGAACCCCAACGTGGTGCTGAGAAAGCGAACGGAAGGGATTCGATATCGTCATACCGCCAATAGACTCATCAATTCGGATTAGAGGTGCCAGCTGGCAACACGAGGCGCTTGTTCTGTATAAGGCCGCTGAACCAGACAGTCAGTCGTCGCCATCTTGTATTGATATGGGGTGTAAATCCCCAGCCAAGGGCGAATTTCCGGCATGGCGCGATGCAGAATAGGAGAGCTCGAGCATTAGCTGCCTGAAAGCTGGCCAAGCATCAAGATTTCGGCGTTGAAGATTGTGCTGGTCCACAGCAATGGACGTCTGAAACAGTGGAGCTCATGATGACCATGTCAACGGCATTTGTGAAGCTGATTCTCAGGACAACGACTCGGATCCTGTAGCTGGCTTCGGCATTGCGCCCGCTTCCCAAATCTCTTCATCATCCTCGATCGCGCATCTGACGCTCTCGCGTCCACTTCGAGATGAGTTCTGCGACATCCAATACTTCAAGTGAGCCAATCCTTAGTGAACCATCCACGTTTCCAGTCACTGGAGTCTGACATGCGCTCATGCAATACCGGACCAAGGTCTGAGCACGGGCTGCCCTAGGCTGTTGCTTGCGCATGGGTTGCCGACGATTCGAATGCAGCTTCTCCGTGAGCACCTTTTGGTGCATGACCATACTGTCGAATAATCGATTCCGTCACGCATATTTCTGTCTTGCCACGGCATTACACACTTCCTCTGCGATCGGGCTCAAACCGGCTGACGATCCATTGCAGATCATTGTCGTGTGGCGCTCTCGCGTACAGCCACTTTTGCTTCTCTTTGCTCCAAGCCCGGTTCGGTACATACGCCTCGAGATTGTAGTACATGTCGCGGTGATACGGAATTGTCGTTGAAGGCGGCCCACTACGCTCCAAAAACATGTCGGTTCCTGACGCCACGTCATCCGGCGACATATGGTACAATCGTTTTGGGTGCGCAGCCTTCTTCCCTGCGCGAGCGGTTCGTGTCAAAGTACCGACGATGGTTTCCAGATGAACTTGGAGAATAAGCGCATAGCATAGCGGATGGTACATGGCTCTCATTACCATTGCTGCATTCCGCTCCTGCAACTCGGTGTGCCATTTGGGACTTGTGCCTCGTGGGACCAGAGGGATCGGCTCTCGCTCATTGAGATTTTTCTGAAAATGCGCAAGATCGAGGATGATATTCAGGTTGTTCCACGCCAGCATACAAGTCGTGCATGTACAGACCTTCCTGGGATCGAGCAGCCTGACGATTTGATAGTACGAATTTCGGTGCAACTTGCTCTTGTCCTGCCACTCAGAGCTGAGCAACGAGCATTGTGTGCGAGCGTTCAGTTGCTCGAACGGAACCGGACACTGGAAGCTGCGGGAAAGCACATGATATCGTCGCGCAATAATGGTCTTGGCGATGCTCTCCTCGTTCTCCGTGATGTACGCCTGCGTGGCTTTGTTGAGCTGTTGCAGCCGGATGACATCGCTGGGGGCGAGATAGCTCAACACGTCGTCCAGAAGCTCCCTTGGCAGTTCGAGGAAAGACTGTGTGTCCGACGTCACAGACACCTTCTTCCGCTTTCGCTCCTGCTTCTTCTTGGCGCGATCGGTCTTCTTTGACTTGAGCGCCAACTGCTCCGTCGTGTCGACCAGCGGCTCGTCTTCGTCGACGACTGCGCCTTTCTTCGAAACGGCCGCTCGTGGAGAGATCACACTGCAGACTTCCTGCGCGGTTGTTCTCGTGACTTGTGGTTTTTGCGACGGCATTCTTCTCCTCTCGGGAAACGCCGCTCGTGCAAGTCCAATCTCAATGCTCATGCTCATCTCTGCTGCGCGCGGCGGTACTTCAGCATGCTGTCGGACAAGCAAAGGCGACGGAACAAGATGTTTGTGGCGCAGATTGCGAGATGCGCTATTTTTCTCCACGTTGTCTCGGCTAAATGCTCGCTAGGGAAAGCTTAACCCAAACTATTCCACCATGGACGTCTATGGTCAAATTGATTCACTTCACGACCACTCTGAGTGTTCCCAATGGACTCCACAATTCCACTGACGACTCTCCAGGCCGAACGAAACCCTAGCGGCAGTGTCACTAATGCGTCACTAGCCCACGATCGCCACAGCCTGCCAGAGGATCAACTCGAGGAAGTGAGCGAAGATGTTCAACACCCTTCACAATCCCTCCCACCTGTGGACGGCGGCTGGCAAGCATGGACATTTCTAGCTGCATGCTTCACCTTAGAAGCAATTGTATGGGGCCTGTAAGTTCTGGCACAAATCACAGCTCCCAACAATCCTCTAATCCAGCACGTAGACCTTTCTCTTTCGGCATCTTTCAGTCCTACTACCAAGAAAGCCCAGACCTCGTCGGTCAATCCTCAAGCATCGCTTCCATCGGCACAACCACAATCGGTGTCTCGTACTTCTCATGTCCATTCCTCGGAATTGCTATGCAGCGTTTACCATGGACTCGCAGACCTTGCATGTATCTTGGCCTGGCAATCATGGCCATAGGACTCGCTGGCGCAAGTTTCTGCAACACGATCACGGGTCTCGTTGCAACACAAGGCGCCATGTACGGCATCGGAAGCATTCTGCTTTATTTCCCAAGCAATCTGTTCATCGATGAGTGGTTTGTCCAACGAAAAGGCATGGCATACGGCATCATGTTTGCAGGTACTGGTTTCAGTGGAGTAGGTGTACCGTTTGTGCTGCAGTGGTTGCTGGATACCTACGGATGGAGAACTGCGTTACGGACTTGGGCGGTTGTCCTTGTTGTCATTACGCTTCCGGTTCTGCAACCCATCAGACCTCGTCTGCCGGTGACTACTGCTTCAGCTCTCCGACCAAGGGATCTCGGCTTCTTGAAACGGAAGTCGTTCTTCTTGTTCCAAATCGGAAACATTCTTCAATCTCTTGGTGTCTTCATTCCATCTCTCTGGATGCCGACATTTGCACTTTCGCTCGGTCTTCCATCCTTCGCAGGCCCACTGAGTCTCGCGTTCTACAATGGCGCCTCTTCGGTTGGTGTCATTATTGGTGGCCACATGAGCGACCGATTCCACGTTTCGACAGTAATCCTTACATCCACAATTGGTTGCATGACTGCGAGTCTCGTCTTCTGGGGCCTTACCTCTGGCCAAGCGATGCTTTATATATTCGCCATACTGTGGGGTATCTTCGCAGGCATGTACAATGCGACGTATTCGGGTTGTGCAAAGACTTTGAGTCGACTGGAACCTAACAGCGCCATTGACACTGGCATCGTCATTGGGATCATGGCTGCTGGAAAGGGCATTGGCGGCGTGGTCTCCGGACCACTCAGCGAGAAGTTGCTGGAGGTGAGCTGGAGGTCAACTGCCGACTTTGCCTACGGGACTTCTTACGGAGTGTTGGTAATCTTCTGCGGTATCAGTGCCGCGTTTGGCGGTACGGCGTGCGTCGGGAGGCTTCTGAAAATGCTGTGAGATAAGTGTCTTGATCATCGACAAAGCATGGACTGTTCTGAAGAAGGCATATCTTGAACAGAGCTCTCGAGAGCAGTTTTCGAAGTCTCAACTACAAATGGAAACTTACAAAATTCTTTGCGCTCTCAGTATCGTCATAACTGCATGCTGCCAGAAAGCGCCAGACGCCTCGCCATGCATACCAGTTCCGTTTCAAAGTGATCCCAATCTTACACAAACCCAAAATTCAGTATCGCTTCAAGCCTAATAGTATCCCAACCTCTTCTTCGCACCCTTCGCCTGCTCTACATTGATTCCCGCCTTAGTGTACGCACAATGTGCATCTTTGATGCTGACCACCTCGTACGTGCCCTCTTCACTCGCCCAGATACGCATTGAGTGCTCATCGGAAACCTCGCTGCGCATATCAAGTACTTGACCCTTCTTCTTGCCGTGCTTGTCAGTATTCGAAGATCGAGTGTAAGTGAACTCGAAAGGCGGCGTGCCGCCAAAGTCAAAAGTGAGTTCGGCTTGACCACCTTCGTGGATATCCACATAGCTGTCCTTGCCTTTGCTAACGCGAACTGAGGGCATGCCGTGAATGCGCTTGGTGATATTTGTGCTTGCCTTGCAGGAAGAGGCGCTGTCTTGAAGCCCGGTGATCTGGAACGTTCCTGGCTTCTCGGCCAGACGCTTGAACGTGTTGCCGGAGCTGACGGAAGCTTTGCGCGCATGACCTTCGAACGTGTAGAAAACTTGGAATGGTGCGACACCTGAGAGACCAAAATTGAGACGGTCTCCTACGCAGTAGTCTGTTCGTTCCTCCAAGCTAACGATCGTTGGAGCATCGTGAACGCTGATCTGGACGCGAGGGGTCGTGTTGTCAAGGAAACGTGAACAGCCCCGAGCATCCGAAACTCGCCGAAGCGAAACAGCGCTCTTGCCAAGGTGCAGACGTGAGTGTGGAATGCGAATGCTGTGGCTCTTGCTTTCAATGTTGGTGTAATGCACCATCTCAGGTTTGATTGTGCCGTGATGCTTGATCTCAACCTCCAGTTCGAATGGCGGCACCCCATGCAGGCTGACAGGTATGACTTCCTCACCATCCGACTCTACGGAGCAGAAGCTGTACGTCTTTCCCGGGGTGACAAATGCTGCAGACGGCCGAGCGTTGACCTTCTGCGTGATACTCAGAGGAGTGAAGTGCTTTGGCGAGTGTTCGTAATTACCGTCCTTCAGCTTGGAGAATTTGTACTCGTATGCGCCAGCAACGGCCGTCTCCATGCGAAGACTTGCGACGTTGACAGCAGCGCGAAGATCCTTCGTGCGCGGTGCCACGGTCCCCGCATCCGGTTTGACGGTTTGCACATAGGTAAGCTCATACGGAGGTGAACCTTTGAACAGCACTTCCACTGCATCCTCATCACCCTCGCACACCTCAGCGCGCACAAGAACGTTATTCTTCTGGCTTGCGATGTCGCTAGGCGAGATTCGGTATTGTGGTCGCGAAATCCAGTTGATCTGGAAATCCTTCGCGCCGGTGTCGACTAGTCCTGGACACACATTGTCATGGACACTAACGAGTTCGTAAATGCCTTCCCGGTCCACATCAAGTCGATCATTCGGTCCCCTAGGCCTTATGATCTGCTCGTGCCCTTGGCTGTCCAGATACCGCACAGTCCAAGGACCTTCGCCGGCGAGTCGCAATGGCAGCGCGACCTGCTTGCCTTCTAAGGTGTCGACGATGCGGCGGCCCTCGATCTGCCCGAAGCTGACCTTTGGCTTTTGGTGTCGCACTGTGACCTTGGCCTCATCTTTCAAGAACTCTGTACATCCATTTTTGTCTGTAATGCTGACGAGTGCCATGGTGTAGTCGCCACCTTCCTTCAGGATTGGTGTCTCGAGCTGGAGGAAATTGGAACTGATATTGTCCTGGCTCATTTTGTGACGCTTGCCATTGTGTATCAGTTCGTAGTCGAGTTTGAAAGGATGTTCGCCAGTCAGCTGTGCCTCGAATGTGGCAGCGTGATCGATGCATGTGATTTGCTTGCCTTGCTGTACAAGCCGTGCCGACGCAGACGGCTTCACATCTTGCCGCAGTGTTAAATGCTCGCCTGAGAGTTCCTGTTTCTTGTAGACGTCATCACTAATCTTGGTGAACTTGTACTCGTAGGATCCAGCCTCCGATGGGGTGAGCTCTATCTGTCCGCGCAGGCCATTGATCCTCTCACGGCCCGTTTCGTGATGACTGTTACCCTTGCGAGACACGGTGTATTCGACTTCAAAGGGCGGCGTTCCGATTAAATCAAGATCGACGCGGAGGCCAATCGAGCTACCAGCGCACTTGTCGTGGATCGAGTCGGAACTGATTTGAAGTCGTGGCTCGAGAGGGTTTTCCAACAAGCACGACGCGGGCTCGAGGACATCGCCAGAGCAGAAGTCGGTGGACACACCAGTTAGTGTGTATAAGCCCGGCTCCGATATGTATGGAACCTCTCTCGCATTCTTGACTGTCTCTTTCCTGGTCTGTGGCGCAGGGCCATGGCCACTAGTAGAACTCATGTCAGCTTGCGGGCTGAAAATGTATTCGATATTGTAGGGGGTGTCCGGTATCGCTCCGCGCCCTGTCGAAGCATATTGAATCGGGAGCGCGCGTGGTTTGCCTTTTGGCACCTTCAGTGGTTGCTGCGGTGTACATCCTTTGAGATTGATTACAGGCCGCTCATGAACCTCAATGTACTGATGGAGATGATGCGTCGTCTTCGCATTCTTTTTATCCTCGGGTTTGTGGTTGTTCGCTGAGTATTGTACGCGATTTCCGAATCCATCCACAACCTCGTCAATCGCGTAGACCCAAGTGCCAGACGTGACGAGACCTTCGCTCAGTGGTACGCGCATAGTGTGCGACTTCGCCCACGAGGTATCGACCTTGTTCGGTACCACCAGTGCATCAACATTCTGCTTGAGCAACGGCGAGACCAGATCTTCAGGCTGAATGTTCTCAAATGTCGATGTTTGAGGCGTCTTATTGACCACCTTGCGGTACTTGATCTTCATTGGCGGTGTTCCCACGGCTTCCAGCTCGATGTTTGATAGCTCGCCTCTGCATCGGTCCGCTTGTGCAGGCAGAAACTCAGCCCTGGGGCAGGGCACAACAACCGTGTGCGCTAGCTTCTTTCTGCTCACTTCCAGATTGGACGCATCGACCACTTTGGCCAAGGCGTACAGTCCTGGTTTCTTGACGGTGAAGTATAGTGTCTTGGGTTCATTCGGATTGTCGCTGTATGTTATCAATCTGCTTGCCTCCTTGTGCATTGCCTTGATCTGGCTCTTGCTGATACGAATTGTGCTATTCGCCTGCGTGTCCAGGTCCACATGCATAATATCGATCCCAATCGGTTCTGTCGCGTTGATCATGATGGGAAGTCTGACTTCATTCTTCGCCTGTCCATCGATGCAGAAAGCATGTCTTTCAGGATTCAGTATCGCGCTGCCCTCTGGCAAGATGTGAATGATCTGCCGGCCCAAGATCAAGCTATCGTTGAACAAGACAGTGTCTGGGTTTACGCCGTGCTCGTTGATGGCCGTCTCATATGCTCCCCACACCCCTCTCCACAGCACCGCCAATCCTGCCATGATCGGAATTGGAATCCTGAACATGAGCATTCCATCTGCCACGGCGTGCGCCAGGAAAATCAACGTCATGGTCGCGGAGCTCCATTCTAGCCATGGTATCCGCAATCCGGGCAGACCAAACAGGAACACACCATCGATGGCGACCCACTTCATAAACAACCACAAGCTCTGCTCTTCAGCGTCCACCAAATTACTGAAGTCAAATAATCGCCATCCCCATAGCGCAATCCAAAAAGCGACCGCATACAGTCTTTGTGAAGGAGCGTCGATAATCGTTTCGGGGATCAGAGGTTCTGCTGGCGGCGCAGGTGACGATTTGAGAGTGGCTATTTGCGGTAGCGGTTTCTGCTGGCTCGAGGGTGCTGATGTTTGGAAGGGATTCGCTCTTTGCTGCGGATCCCGGCCGCCGTCTCTTCGTCGTGGGGTCTGCGGAAATGCGCTCCTAAGGCGCGGCGTGCCATGCTCCATGACCACTGCTACCGCCGCTGCTGCATCGGGTTCGAGAGGTGCTGCAAATCGATCGCTCTAGATAGAGTTGATATGTTATGTGGTTTGAAAGCGTCCCAGAATCGAGTCCAATCACTTGTCTCTGCAAGCGATGTGGATAGTGACGGTGTGGTGAGAAAGTGAAAGGAATCGCTTTGTTTGGGCTGCTCTAAACATCTCGAGTTTCTTTGCGGGACGCGCTGCGCGTTTGGACGATTTCGGGAGTTCATGCCTGAGGCCGCCAAGATTTACTTCAATTTCAATTGCTGCTCAGTTGTCGCAAATGTGAGTGATGCCGATGCCGATGCTGAACACAATGGCCTCCTCGTCTTCGAACCCTTGTGCGGCTTCGACGAGCAAACTTGGCGCGTCTGCCGTTTGCTCGCCCTTCGTGCCGCGAACCTGACGTGCCTCGCCGTGCCTGCCTGCCTGCTCGCATCCATTGATTTCGTCGCCAATCGTTCGACAACAGGTTTACTAATTCCACATCGCCAGTGCCTCAACGAAAATGCCACCGAAACGGGGAAAGAAGAGGAAGCACCAGGAGACGACGAATGGCGATGGGACCAATAGCAATGTCGCACTTGCACCGCCAGACCGCGACGCGTGGGAGGGCTGGGTGGAGATGGAGAGTGAGCCAGTAAGTCCAACATCATCGCACGCAACGTATAGAGCTAACCCTCAACCAGGCTTTCTTCAATGTCATGCTGAAAGAGATGGGAGTTCGAGGCGCCAAAGTGCAAGAAGTGTTATCCATTGACGAAGAGGGACTTGCCATGTTGCCGTAAGCCACGCATTTGAATCTATTCTGCATTGACTAACATTACACAGGAGACCAGTGCACGCACTCATATTCCTTTTCCGCTACAGGACCCAAGATGAGCAAGACCAGTATACAGGAGCTCCGCAGAAACACATCTGGTTTGCGAACCAGGTTCCCGATTTTGCTTGTGCTACCATTGCCACCTTGAACATCGTCAATAACATTCCTGGCCTGCAGATGGGAAAGGAACTTCGTGAGTTTAGAGAACTCACCAAAGACATGGATCCCATCGAGCGTGGCCGGAAAATCGATCGCTTTGATTTTGTGAGGCGCATTCACAACTCATTCGCAAGCGAGAACGATATTTTGACTGCTGATTTGCACGCACGGGGAAAAATCACCAAAGCTAAGAAGAAAGCGGCAACCGAGAAAGCTAGAGCCACAAGGCAAAAGAACAAGGTGAAAGACGAATCCGACGCGGAGGCGCCCAGGAGGCCAACAAGGGCCGAGCGCGCAAGTAGGAGAAGTCGCACACCAACGATAGACACAGATGCTTCGTCGACAAAACCATCGAAGCCAACACGAAAGGCCGCCAATTCGGCGAAGACGAGCTCCGAGCCGGATGCAGATAGCGACTTCAAACTCAGCGGTAAGGGGAAGGTGCGCGTGACCAAGCTGCAGGGACCACGCCCACCCGACTCAGAAACAGATGAAGACGTCAAAAAGCAGCCTCGCCGCTCTGGCCGAGCACGCAAAGCTCCCAACCGGGACGTCTATGTGTCCGAAGCGCCAGAAGTGCACCAGTCCGGGTTCCACTTCATCGCCTACATGCCCATCGAAGACCACGTCTGGAAACTTGACGGCCTTGACTACCATCCTCACGACATGGGCTCTTTCGGAGTCGGTGGCAATCGTGCGGACGGCGGGACCGGAGACTGGTTGCATTTGGTCGCACCCGTTCTGCAAGACCGCATGCAAATTGCCTCAGACGAAGGTGAACACGGTTTCACGCTCCTAGCTGTCGTTCACGATTCCATCCTCGAGGATCGTCAAGAGCTTTGCTGCAATATCAAAACCCTGCAGACCATTGACAAGCGCCTAGACAATGTCTACGATGACTGGCGTAGTCTGGATGAAGTTAAACTGCAGTGGAAAGACGAGACTCTTCTCGGTCCTTCAAATGAATACGATGTGTTCAATTTCGACATTGATCAGGTCAAAGTGCCCAAAGACATTGCGGATAAGCTGGAGGGTAACGATGATCTCGCACAGTTAATCAAGTTGCGACAACAGAGCGCATCGCGGCAGACACAGATTCGTTCGAGCATGAGAGACGTGAGAGACGCGGAGGACCGGGATGCGGAGCGAGCAAAGCATCGGCGACATGACTATGGCAAGTTTGTGAGGAGATGGCTGGGGGCTTTGGCGGACCAAGGGACGCTGGAAGATGTTTTGGGATAGGGTTCCTGTCTCGCTTACCGCGGCGAAGTTGAGATGGGAGAAGGTAACCATTGCCGTCCTCGCTCCTGCGTAAACAAGAAGGTGACGGGGTGGGAGCAACGACGGCACTTCTCCGCACTATCTGATCTGTCGTCGCTCGAGATCAGTCCAGGTGCTAGTGGCTGTAGCTGCTATAACAGCATCAACGTCGAGCGTCTAATCAAACTTTGCCCTGCTTCTTTCACATCGTCAGAAAATTGCAAAATGTGAGGCGAGTAGGTCTAGCTGGTAGAGCTAACTCCATTTTTCAACATTACACTTTGTCGTTCTTTGAGATTTAACGTGTCCAAAATGTATAAAGACCATTGCTGAATGGACCCAAGTGGGCGAAGGTGAACCCATTCGACGCCGGCGAAGACTGCAAGCGCAATCTACGACGACGAACTCCGCGATTCATACATGGATAGCACACATGGCCGATCATCTCCATGCAGCACCGTGCTTTTCTGCTCATCGGCGTAACTAATCATACATGCTGATACACATTCTCAGATGAGAGCGATATGACTGCTTTCAGCTCAACATCGATTAGTCGTAGTTGATACGAGCCAGAGGAGCCCGAAGCTTCCCTCTGTCTGCATGACGGAGATGATGGCGACGCCGCGGGCGTTCTCCGCTCCGGCGACGCGATGTCGCTTGGCGCCGGTGTGATGGCTCACTGTGGATGGCCAACAGTAAGCCAAGCTCCTGTCCACCTGGCCGCGGTCCACTCCTGATATTGTGTATGGCTTTTCCCCTCATCACTGCACCTCCTCATTTGAATCGCACCATGCTCTTCAATCTCTGCACAAAGTTTCCAAACACGCTCCGATTCGGCAGCTCTTGCAATTCCCGTTCTAGGTTCTTATAGTGCTCGGGGTTACTCGCTGGCTCCATGACTCTCTGGCCTGGAGGAAATTGTTTGGAGAAGCTGTTCTCCAGCAAAAGATATGCGGCATTGACTTCGTTGTTCTCATTTCGTGTGTAGTTCGTTGAGGCACCGCTGGTGATCGCTTCACTTGTTACGCCAGCAGGAGCTGCGGAAGGAGCAGCTTGGAGGCGTGGCTCGAGGACGAGTTGTTGGAAGGTCTTCTCGGGACGAAGAACATCTTTGGGCCAGCGGGCGCGAAGGCGGGTGTAATGCGAGATGATTTGCTGGAAACACTGTCAGCATGCGCAGCGAGAATGCTTTCAGTCAACATACCTGACGCGACATGTTGGATGGTCAAAGTAACGACGGCTTTGGTTACAGTGTATACACGAAGCAAGACGAGAGAGACGTGCATTGAATCAATCGTCGGCGTCATGCATGCATGCATACGGCTTCGGCCGAAACTCGGCAGTCTTCAGAAACTCAGCAGCCAGCAACGACTCCCGCGTTCTCCGCATCAGCCAAATAATCTTAGGAGAGGGAGACATCGGGAGGAATGAATCGCTGGGAGAAATGCGAAGGCAACGCGCATTGAGGGTCAGTCTTCTCATGAATGTTGCCGATGCATCGCTAACAATGATCAGACGGCTTCGGCGTCATCGCTGTGTATCTTCTGCGCGTGTCGACTCGGGGCCATTGAATTGCCTGCTACATCTGCACCTTTGAACCCTCTAGGATCGTCGTCGCAGCGCAGAAGCATCTCTACTACCCGTGCGCCTTTCCAAAGCACCGCGACTGCATCGATACCGTCGGCCGTCGAAAATGCTTCCGACTCTTTCCCAGCATGGTACGACCCGACTTCCTCCCTCTCCATGTCGGAACAGAGGGAGAAGGCCAACCGGGCAGCTGTGAGGCAGCAATTTGAGACGGAGCAGAACCAGGTTCGGCAAGAAAGGCTCTGGAAAGAGGAAGAGAAGAAGAGTCAGTTGAAGGAAGAGGCTGAAGCAAAGCGCAAGATGGAGAGGGAAAGGAGGTCACAGCACTTCAAACAGCAATCGCTGTCCAGGGCATCTCGCGGCATTGACCTCTCCGCTGGCGGCAGTACACTGGGTCAGGCCATGTTGAAGGGCGGTCATTCGCGGAACTCCAAGCCGAATGCTGCCCCAAATGCGCGGCCAGTGGCCACCCCTCGAGAGCCAAAGATTCGGATCAGCTACACTGGTGCACGCAGCCCTGGCAGAGCGGAGCAGACCCAGGCGGGGAAAGGCCGAGCTGCCACGATACCCGTGGTGAAACCACCCCTCAAGAAAGTGTCGAACCCATTTGGAGTGCCAGCGGCTGTCATAGCGGAACCTGCCAATGGGCCTTCCTCCGGATGGGGTGTTAGCAGTACGCAGACTGCGCCTCTGGAGTACGCTGAAGCTCCAGCAGCAGTCGTGCATAGGAGGGCCGCTGAGACGAACACAAATCCACAAGAGAATTCCGGATTTAGAGTGAGTCTAGGCGGCTATACGAAATCCTTTAGACCGACCTATCGCGATGCGGATCAACAGCACAATGAGAACATCGAGACTATCGAAGGTCAAAGGAGTCAGAACGAGCCAAATGCAGCAGATTTACGGTCACAGCAGGAGGCTTATGACAGGGCGGCTAAGCAGTTCGCTGCGAGCTCTCCTCAGTACGCTAACAGCGCCTTCGAGGATTCAAGAGATCATGAAATCGAGAAGAATTCAAGAGCGTCATTCTCGTTCGTTGAGGCCGATGCGATAGGGCCAGACCATCGAAACGATGTCATTGAAAATACTGAGTTAGATTCTGGCGCAGTGCTATCCGAGACTGAAATCCTCGAAGCGGGCAGCAGGTTTGACGCTGCTACGCCGCGTGAAAACTCACTCCCATCGCAACCCTCCGAGGCTGACTCTCTACCTTCGGCATCGGGCATGGGCTCTTTCGGTCACTTCGAAGCAGAGGCAGAGTCCACAGCGCAGCCGGCGACCCAAGAGGTACCTCCCGCTGAAGAGGAACCGGTGTCGCCAGAGAGCCAACACGCGCAAACCGAGCTTGGGACGTCTACATCCAGTGCCATTGATCAGCCTGCACAGGAGACAATGCAAGATCAAGCCCCAAAGCAAAGCGCACAACAGCCTGCGGCTCCCGCAGCTCCCTCGCCATTGTCACAATTGGCGCAGCACACACAGCACACACAGCAGTCTGTAGGCCAGTCCGGACACTCGACGGACAAAGCAGGGTCGCGGCAAGCAGCACACACACCCGCTACTCCAGCACCGCCCCCGCCACCGACTGCTGCACCTCCTCCGGCGCACATGATTCCCTCTGGTGGCCAGCTTGTTTGGCAACCGATTCATGGACATCCGCAGGGTGGCCAATGGACGTGGCAAACCTCGCCTCCATCCTTCGTCACTCCTCCGCCTGCTGCCACTACAACGGAGGCACCATCTCACTCACAGTACACGCCGCCGCAGTACCCGCAGACTCATTCTACGGCACGTGCACCTAGCGTATCTCTCGGCGACAGTGGTTACCGTGCCATGCCCTTCTCGGCGGACGAGTATCAAAATCCGTCCAGTTTTGACGAGGAGAAAGCCGCGAATTGGCAACATCTTCGACGCAAAGAGAGTCGATCAACAGACCCAGTCACTGCCTCACCTTCGCCAACGCAGTCACAGTCGCAGTCACAGCCACAGCCACAGCAAACACAACAGTCGCAATTTCACCAAGATTTTGACGACGAGAGTTGGGTAGACTGGACGTTCAACAATCATGTGCGTGAACGAGAAGAGCGCTTGAAGCTGCAGAAAGAACGAGAGGAGAAGCAAAAGACGCAGAAACAGCGTAGTCAGTCTGTTCAAGGCCAGGAGATGGAAGGCAACCGCCGGCTGTACAACGGCCCAGCGCAAGCCTACCGAGATAAGGAGTGCGCCAGGTGTGGCGAGAGAGGTCACATTGCTCGCTACTGCACCAAAAAAATCGGTCCATTCGACAGGCCGAACGGCGAATCGAATGAGTTCCGTCAAAACCGTGGATCGGATCCAAGGACGCAAAGGTCATCTGAGAGTCGGACCACTGAGAATGACCGATTAAGCAACCCGTTCGCCGCACCCAACCCATTCGGCGCGCGCGGCTCTGCAGCTAGAGCAGCCAGCAACCCTTTTGCGAACCGCGAGCTATTGAGCCAGCCAGCAAACGATCAGAGACCCAGAAAAGCATGGGGAGCCGACCAGATTATCTCAACTGAGCCACCGGACATGCCTAAACGTGAGCCTAGATTCCGGATTGTCCCCATTGTCGCCGCTGATGAAGGCGTGGCCACCGATCCAGGCCAGGTCAGCAAGTGGGATCCAGAAGCAGTAGCTGGGCAGCACGCTGAGCGGGATGAACACGCTAGAGCTGCCGACACAGAACGTACTGCAGAAAGCAAATCAGCTCGCCGCTCCGAACGTTTCCAGGTGGAGTCGGATATCGATGAGCATGCTCCAGCACCCGAGAGTCGTGCTTCTCGTGACAAAGCAGCCAGAAAGAGTCGGTGGGCCGACGATGAAGACGATGTTTTTGCTGACAAGGGCAAGGGCGCTGGTCGCAAAGCCCAACGCGCCGGCAGACGCGAATACGATGAAGAAGAAGACGACGAAGCTGAAGCTCGCGACAACTTCCGTGCACGTAAAGCAGCTCGCCAAGCTGAGAAGGAAGCTAAGGGTGAGAAAAGACTCAAAAATGCTCGACGTGAGCGCGAGGTCAAGAAAGCTGAAGACTCAACCCCTATCAGCATTCCTGAGTTTGTCAGCGTGCAGCAGCTCTCCCAGATGCTTGGTGTTCGATACGAACAATTTATCGACCGCCTTCAGGAGCTTGGCTACGATGATGTGTTCCCTGGCATGACATTGAATTCTGAGACTAGTGGCATGATTGCTATGGAGTACAACTTCGACCCTACCATCGACACCGGCGTGCGTGAAGAGGAAGAACGTGATCTGAAGCCTCGACCAGAAGTTGAGGACAAGGAGTTCCTGCCCACACGACCCCCGGTCGTCACCATCATGGGCCATGTTGATCACGGCAAGACCACAATTCTGGACTACCTCCGCAAGTCCTCTGTCGCAGCTGGTGAAGCTGGAGGCATAACGCAACACATCGGTGCGTTCAGTGTTCCAATGGCCAGCAGCGGCAAGACGATCACCTTCCTGGATACCCCGGGCCACGCCGCGTTCTTGGCAATGCGACAGCGCGGCGCGAACGTGACAGATATTGTCATCCTCGTTGTAGCTGCCGATGACAGCGTCAAGCCTCAAACTCTAGAAGCTATCAAGCATGCTAAGGCTGCCGGCGTGCCGATGATAGTCGCGATCAACAAAGTCGACAAGGAGGGATCAGACATTCAGCGCGTCAAGCAGGACCTTGCTCGCCATGGTGTCGAGATAGAAGACTTTGGCGGCGAGACGCAGGTCGTGCCTGTCTCCGGCAAGACTGGTCAAGGCATGGATGATCTAGAAGAAACGGTAGTGGCTTTATCGGAGATCATCGACCAGCGTGCAGAAACGGACGGAGCCGTTGAGGGCTGGGTTCTTGAAGCAACGACAAAGGCGAATGGGCGTGTGGCTACTGTTCTTGTTCGCCGCGGCACCCTGAAGACAGGCGCTATCATTGTTGCTGGCAAGACATGGGCTCGCGTTCGCAGCTTGCGCAATGAGGGGGGCCGAACGCTGCAAGAGGTCGGCCCAGGCATGCCAGTCGAGGTCGATGGCTGGAGAGACCAACCCATGGCTGGCGATGAAGTTTTGCAAGCTCCCAGCGAACAGAAAGCCACCTCCGTCGTCGAATACAGACAAGAACGCGAGGAGAGGGAGAAGGCCGCTGCCGACATGGAAGCTATCAATGAGGCGCGACGACTCGCCACCGCACGCCAGCAGAGGGAGCGGGAAGCTGCGCAGGCTTTGAAACAAGCTCAGCGCACTGCAAATGCTGAAGGAGGCACTGCAGACGTCGTCAGTAAGCCGGACGACCTCGACGCTCCACAACAGGAACAGAGCGGTCAGATCGACGTACCTTTCATCATCAAAGCTGATGTTTCTGGATCCGCCGAGGCAGTGTCGGCGTACATCATGTCTGTCTCCAATCCACTCATCACGCCATCTGTATTGCAGAGTCAAGTGGGGCCTGTCCACGAGAGCGACATTGAACTCGCCAATGCCGCCGGCGGCCACATCATCGCCTTCAACCTACCACCTGATCCACAGATGCAAGGCAAGGCCGAGGCGCAAGGCGTAAAGATTCTCCAAAACAACATCATCTACAGAGTGCTCGACGATGTGAAGGCTGTGCTTGAAGAGAAACTTCCTCCTATCCTCACGCAGCGTGTCCTCGGTGAAGCTGAAATCGGAGCTGCATTTCAGATCAGCGTTGGTGGGAGGAAAAAGGTTAAGATCGCGGGCTGCAAAGTACGGAATGGCATGGTTGGGAAGGGTTCGAGGGTGAGAGTGATGCGTGGTAGCGAGAAGGTTTATGATGGTGAGTTTTCCCCACTCCGGCTAACATGTCGAAGTTTTGGCTAACCGAAGATGACGCAGGCACGATCAACTCCCTCAAGAACGTCAAGAAAGATGTCACAGAGATGCGTAAGGGATCGGAATGTGGCATGGGCTTTGACGACTGGGAAAGCTTTGAGGTTGGCGATCAAGTGCAAACGTATGAGGAAATTAGTGAGAGAAGGAATCTGTAAGGCACGAAGCGGAACTTCGCAATGCTCAACTCGTGGGTGCCAGTGTGTCTGGGAGTAATGTACAAAAGATTTGGTAGTGAGTTTTGTACGAGCATCGCGAGGTGGGCCTGGACGCCTACTGGGGAAAAGTATTCGTACAGACATAGATGTCATAGAGACTGGTACAGTTGACATGTAGTCCCCTCCCGGTGAAGAGAACGGCGTACGAATGAAAGGTTGTCGTGCCAGTCAATACAGTGTGGCGGAGCAACGACACATCCGTCTCTGGAGTCCTGCTGCTTCGCTCGACGACTACATGCATACAGATCACCACACATCGCGCATATTGAAGCAATTTCGTAACCCGGCCGAGAGCCAGTCGAAACATGGCGAAGACAAGGTGGTGTTCGTAAGGAAGCGACGCTGCTGTAGTCTGTTCTTCCCAACGACCACAACAATTCTATTGTCAAAGACAGGCATTGTTTGCTGGTGACCAGTCGATAAGAGAAATGAGACGTGACCCATTTGGCGGCAAACAGGGAGAGACGGAGATCCCACAACGTGCGGAAAACGTCTTTTCGGCAACTATTCAGGTCGAATGAGGAGAGCTCCAATAATAGGGTCGAATCAAGCGCAGCAACTGATCCATATCACATTCTCCGTCCTTTGAAAAAGGCAACAAACTTATCGGGTAGGTCCTCGTAGCTCCTGCCGCTGGCTGCCAGCTCCCACAGCTCCTGCATGTTCTCGTCGCTCATACCGTCCAATTTGAATTCGGATCCATCCTTCAAGCCCAAGGTATCTGGCTCCTGGCTCGTTTGGCACCGGAAAGCCTCCTCTATCTTCTCTGCAGATTCCTCGTCTCTTTGCCAGCCCACATCTCTTACCCACGAGAAGCCAGCAAATGCCGCGAAACCACGAGCATATGCATCGATACACCCGCTTCCGCTCATCCAGCCACGAAATTTACCACACTTGTTTCCTTGGTAGTCGCTTTGCCATGCATGACCACGGCTTCCTTCAGGCATGTATGCGAACCCTCCGGAGCGGGCACCTACCACGCCTGTGACTCTGAGTGTGGTGCAGCATGCAAGAGTAGTAATGTTGGTGCAGGAGACCCAGGCGCCGTCGCAGCGTGAGTCTGACCAGCGTATGATGGTCACAGTAGCTATGGCGAGCTTAGACAGCGTAAGAAGAGGGAGTACCAATGTATAGAGGTTCATGTCGATGACTTGTTGTAGTATGCACTAGCAGGGTCAAGTGTTCTGTCTTGCTCTTTGCTTGGGACTCTTATCTTGCGCTGAGTGGATATTGAATCCAAAATTTCGTTCTGATCTGACACAAAGTGGAGAGGCATGTACATACTGTGGTGAACAGCACGAGCCGACAGATCGCGTCTGAAATCGCGTTCAAGAACCGGATCGCAAGGGCTAGAAGTTTTCCAGTGTCACGTCACAGCGCATGTGCTACCCCAAGCTGCACGCGGTCCTTGTTGATAACCATCCTCGTTAGAGTTCCGGAAGCAACAAGAGCAAAAGCATCAGGAGATTTATTGGGGTCCGGAGCCTCGTGGTTGTTTCCGACTCTCATGCAGATACAAGCTCGATTGTTCAGGCTCGTGCCGTGTGCTATGGAGTTATCCGCACTATATGACAGGCGCGAAATGCATCTAAGAACGAGCGGCAGAGGTCAAGACAAGCGTCTCACTGTCGGTCTCGCGAAGTGGTCAGCGCCGGCTGATGAAGAGTCCTGGCATGTCGTCCAAGGTCATTCGCAGTCGCGCCATGAATTCCCCGCCCAGGAACTCTATAATAAGCACGAAGCCTGGTCCGCTTGCCTCCTTCCGAGACTGGCCTCCGTTGCGATGAATCTGGTGATATGAATGGTTGATGTGGGGCTTTTTGCGATGTCTTTCTTAAGGGACTTCAACATCAGACGGCAGTTGCAGTGATCGGGACCTTGGAAGTGATCACTAGCAGATTGGTGCCAGCATCTCGACTCATCACTCTCCATTCTCCATTGCGATCCGAACGACAAAGAATTTTCCAATGTCTGTCAGCGCAAACTCATCAAGAGCACTCCCTCCTTGAGTGTTGGAACCATACATCGCAGCCACAACGCTCCGCACTCGATCGCAAAAGTCCAGCTTATCATCTTCATGACCCAATTACGATCACGCTTCTTCCACAACCTTTTTTCCAGTAAACATCCCACACCCTGTGATACGAAGACCAAGAACATGCTGGTCCCAGCCATCCAAGGACGTTCACTCAGCACTGCCGCACACCACGCATGCCACAGCCCACTCAGTGCAAAGGTTCCTAGCACACCCACAGCATTTCCAATGTCTTTGGAGCATCTCAGAACTTCCATAGCAAAATTTTTCGAAGGCCGCAATCCCACGGAGATCAGCCAACTCTGCGCTCCTTGATGCCAATGTACAGCCCAAAAATCCGTCATACCAGAAGCCGCGAATGGAGCAAGGAACAGATAATTCGGACAGTACGGGTGTACAATCACATGCTCAAACTCCAATCCCGAACTAACGATGACGAGAATCAGTAATATTTGCAGTTCCGCAACTGGAAAGAGCAACGCCGCGATCGGGATGATGATTCGCGGTCCCCAGATCCAGAAGATTTCGTACCTTGCTGAATGTTTCTCACGCCAGAGTTTTCGCTTCGACTTGTCATCAATCGCGATATCGAATGAAGCATACCTTGCTTCCGTGAAGATCCGGCCAACATATTCCACTTTCCTTTTCCAGTCCTTCATATTCCCCTCTGAAAGCAACAGCGGCGGCTTTGGTGCTTTCAACGCAACCAAGTCCACGACCTTGCAAGCCAAAAAGAAGCACGACACACGCACCACCAACTCAGTCCATGGATGCAGTTCCGGGCTCAAGTATGGTAGAACTAGAGAATAGACTGCTGCTATCCAGCCGATCTGTTTTACGTCTGGCACCACATCTCTCGCACCTTTGCGCTTCTCATATTCAGTGACGGTCTTTGCCTGTATTGTCGAAGTTTTGGTTCCCTCAGCCGCGATGGCAAGCGCCCAGTAAGCCAGAATATGGAGTATGAAAGCGATCCCGCATCGCAAGGCGAAAGCTGAGATGGGTTGAAATAGTAGACTTGGGAGCTTGATGGAGATGAAGACCAAACAGTGCGTTATTGCGACCAGGCGGCCTGTGGACATTGTCTTGGTGTCGTCTTTACCGCTCCTCTCGCACGGTACGTAGCAGCAACAAGAACCTTGAAGTAGTCAGCAACTCATGACGAGCTGGTCATACGAGAAAGGGCAGCCCATGTTAGGGTTTGGGCTCGGACCACAATCATCATCTGCAATCATTTGTTGGCCTTAGAAATGCCCGAGAAAATCTCTGCCAGGAAGGTGGCTGATCTGGAAAGTGCTTGGCATTCATTCGTCCAAAGTGGACGTGGACGCGACGCGTTGGTCGTTCCGTGATATGCTGGAGCCTTGCACGGACGGGAAGGTTGAGTTGTTGGCAGACTCGTCTGATCGTATGGAAGAGCCGAGCAACGTCGCCCAGAGTCCAATACTGCCAGCCTCTGCTCGCGTAAGCATACGCAATTCGATAGCAGTGATGACAATGCCACTCCGTGCAAGCCACGGCGGTGGCGGCGGCTATCGATTCCAACAATTCAGAAAAGGCAAGCACTCCCCAAAGACGGCGACACAGCTAGCATATCAAAGACTACCTTAACCGGGGTTAAGCAATTGTCGGCGGGGTTAAGTGATTGTTGACGGGGTTAAGCAAGTCTATCAGTACATCTCTATACCGAGGCATGTATCAAATTAAGCTGGCCTTAACAGTATGGGATCGCTACGATTCTTCCCATCGTGCTCTACTGAACTGCCCAATTCTACAGTCATATCTAAATTAGCTTCGCAAACTCAAACTAAGCTATGGGTAAATCTGTGCTCATCACTGGCTGTTCAGAGGCCACCATTGGCAATGCTCTAGCACTCGAGTTTGCCAGGCGAGGATGGACCGTTTTTGCAACAGCTCGGAACACGGCCAAGATGGCCAATCTGGCCGGGAACCCCAATATCAAGCTACTTGCGCTTGACATAAAAGACGCAAAGAGTGTCTTTGCGGCACGCGAACAAATCTCCATCGACCAAGGAGGCAAACTGGACTGCCTATATCACAACGCCGGCGTGCGTTCTGTCAGCATGGCCATTGAATACGACGCAGAGGAACAAAAAGCCATTCAGGCTGGTGGAGAGGGGCCCTACATTCGTAGCGACGACGTTTGGATGTTCGAAGGAAATGTGATTGCTGTAATGGCACTTACCCGAGCCTTCTCAAAGCTTCTCATTGCAGCCAAAGGCACTGTTGCCATCACTGGTAGCGGCTCCAGCCGGGTGCATGTGCCCACGAGCGCGACTTATAATGCGACCAAGGCCGCCGTTGAGATGTACGCTAAAACTTTGCGACTTGAGTTGCAGCCCTTTGGATGTCACGTCGTGTACGTAATGACCGGCGCTGTGGCAACTCCAATGTTCTACGAGCAAGACATGGCTTTCGCGAGCGATTCGCCGTATGAATCAATTGTCGACAAGATTAAAGCTGGTTGGGATCGCGCGCCTGGATACACGCCATCACCGCCAGAAGAATATGCTCGAGGTGTTGTTCAAGAAGTGACGAAACCGAGTCCGCCGAAAGAAGTCTGGTGCGGAAAAGGGGTTGCCTCGTTGTGGTGGGTTGAGAAGCTCGGACTAACCTGGCTACTTGATGTTACGTTCTCTCGGCGTTACGGATTGAACAGTGTGATCGCATAGGTCTTTTCAGTATGTTGTCTCATTTCTGCTTCCTTTAGCTAGCGAGACTGAACGTAGTCGAGCCTGCGTACTTGACCTGAATGGGGTCGCAAAGCAAATCTTACTGGATAAGAGATGTCATAAGCGTTTTCTTTTAGCAGAGAGCGCTGCACGATGGTCTGATACCCTTACACTGCTCTTGCGTAAGCCAATGCCGGAGATTATTCAATACACGAAATGTATTACTATCAAGCCTCGGGATCTGGCACATCTTCCACCTCTACAGCTTTGGCCTTGCCCTTGCCGCTGTAGCTTTGACTCTGCCCAGGATCGTCTTGTTCTGCGCTTTGGGCAGTCGGTAACGAGGAACCGATTGGCGTCGTTGACTGCTTCACCTCGGGTTGGGAATCTTGCTGAGACTGGTCATTGAACGACCAACCGCTACCATTCCATGGTGTCTGCGTTTGTGTCTGCGGAGGCGCTTGATTGGGCGTCGTACCAGATACGAGCTCTCCTGGTCCTGGCGAGCCGGCCGCACTCCGGCCACGTGTGGATGTGTTCGGAAGAGAAGCCGAGTCGTTGGAGCTTGCAAAAGCAGCCGCCCATTTACGACCTGCGGCTTCCCCTCGTTCTTCAGCAGCACGCAACACAGCACTATCGGGTTCCTGCGTACTTGATGTGTTATCTTGCGCTGGTGAGGTGTTCACCGGCACGAAGAGTGGCGATCCTCGCTCGTCCACTGGACCCTGTGGACCTGGGGTACTCGATTGAAGTCCATTCTGCGCCACGGATGCTGGAGCCTGCGAGCTGACATTCTCAGATTGGGCAGACGCTGAATCTTGAGTTCGCGATGGGGCTTGCGCTACTCCGCCAGTGTTGGAGACACGTGGTCCCGATAAGCCGGCGCTCTGCTGGGGAGCAGCAAGATTCATCGCGGGCTGCAGCGGAAGGACAGTCCAGCCCTCTGGTAACACCATACCTGGCGGGAGGTGCTCATGCCCGCTGCTCATCTGTTGACTCGGATTGCCGTGCAGCTGACTGGGAAGCAGCTGATGTTGCGGTGAGAAGCCCGGCATCGGGTATCTGGTTATGCCAGTAGGCGGAGCCGAGATGTGTTGTGCCCGTAGTCTTGCCAATTCGGCTTCCATCATGCGCAAAGTGTTTAGTTGCTGTTGCTCGATGCCGAGATTGTGGGCTTCTCGCACGAGTCTTTGTTCGAGCTGGAGCAGTTGAACGTGCGTTGGCACTTGCGATCCTGCGTTCCATGGTCGTCCAGCAGCTGGCTGTTGCTGACCCGCGCCGCCTGCGACGGGATTTGCTGCTGGGTCCAGTGCTTGCTGTACAGCTTGTGCGTCGCCGTTCCTAATCTGGTTGAGGACGTTTTGTATCTGCCCTCGTGGCGCGTTCACCATTCCTATGCGCAGTGGCCCGAGATTGAATATTCTGCCTCGCGGTCTTGGCGGCTGCTGTCCAGGCTGGCCATTTTGAGCTGGAGCAGCGGCATTTCCTGCGTTTCCAGCAGCAGGCGTTGCTGCTACCACAGGTCGTCGGCATGTTGGGCATACTTGCTGTCTCTCCAACCATGCCTTTAAGCATCGCAGATGCAGAATGTGTCCGCAAGGAAGCTTCTTTGCGCGCATTCCTTCATCCCTTCTTCGTGCCGGAGCTGGAGCTGGTGCTGGTGCGGCAGCTGGTTGTCCATCTGCACCCGCGCCCGGTGCAGCGGCTTGTGGCTCACCTTCGGCCCAGGCTACCATCTCCTCTCTGCACACAATACATGCGTCTCCTCTGATTTCTGCCGTCGTGGCGTCTGGGTATCTCGTGTTCATGTCGCTCGTGGCTTTCCGGTATGCCATATAGTCCGTCACTCGCTTGCTGAAGCTGGCAAATGTCATGTAGACGTCCCTCATGATATGCATGGGAAGCCCGTTGAAGGTGACGCTGACCGTGAAGAAGAAGATATAGATGACCAGCTTGACAAAGTCTGTGACCACCTCCACGATGAACAGCACCCTTCTCTTGTCCTCCCACCCGGGCACATCGACTTCATTTTCGTCCACGTCGATCGGCTCATCGAATGTCGGGATCTCTCTTTCCTCTTCCCTTGCTTTCGCGATCGCTACCTCTCTTTCAGCTTTGATTTCCTCTTTCCTCTGCTCGATGGCGGCAACAGTCTGCTCCCTCGTCACTTTGATCTCCCAAACCGCAAGTCCATATCTGATGGCCGTGAACAAGCTGAAGACACACAGAATGGCGAACTCGAAGGTGAATATAACCATCATGCCGGGCCTCGGGTCCTCGATCACCACTTCCAAGCAGTATTTGAACATGCCAATCGCAAACGCCAATGAGATGAGCAAGCTTGTGGCAAGGCGAGCATGGAACAATTTGTTATTGGCGCCTCCCATTATCTGTCCCTGTTCCAGCACGTCTACTCTTCCTTCTCCGATCCAACCCCACACCTTGCCTGCGAGGAGAAGCACAAACATGACTAGTAATCTGCCGCCGACGTCCTCTCTAAAGCTCGGCATAGCGAGCAGAGTGTCGAGCACAGCATACCAGGCCTTTTCGCTGAGCTGTTCGATTTCGATTGGTCGGAGGGGCCCATAGAGCAGGCGCTGGAGGAGGTAGAGGAAGGAGGTGCTTAACAAGAGCAGCAGGTTCGTGAGGATGAGTAGGCAGGCATTGGATTGCGAGAGGTAAACGGTCGCCGAGTAGAAGTTCGGTCGCTGCGAGAAGGCCTTTAGAAGACATGCTGCCGCCGCCAAAGTGCTGGCGCCAGCGTAGTGTGCGAGCCGCATCGTTTTGTCGTGTCCAGAAGTCTTCGAATGGTGTCTGATGCGCTTCGTTCGGGCTGACTTTTGCTCGGTGGCTATGATGTGGATACGTGTAAGCGCTCCATGTTCGTGACCATCAGTCAAGAGGTCCGTCTGAATGAACGCCGAATGTTGGCTGAATGTGCTCGTACGGTGTCGATGCTTCGCGCAGGCAGCTGCTTCGGCTGGCACGTCAAAGGAAAGCTGGCGATCGGCAGCTGCAACGGCCATGTCATCGTCCCGAGGTGCTGGCCCGTGCACGAGACGCGACCTCTTCTTTTAACTAGTGCAAGACTCTGCTGCACGACGCGGAGCAATTGACCTCGATTTTTCAATCAACGTAGGCATGCACACGTGAACTGATCAAGACAGATTTGTGCGATGCTGGAAGAACAAAAGCTTCAATTCATGCAACTCTCAAGAGACTACGATACGCAAGAATGCAATAAATGCTCACAGCATGGCTCCGATGGCCATGAGGACAACACCAAAGCTGGCCCCGTGCGTCAAGGCACCGCCCGTTGCGACAGCAGGCTGTGACTGTTGTGGTCGCTCATCGGCCGGAGTGAGCTTGGGAGTCTGCTCCACATTTGTAGACGACTCGGTTGTGCTCTTTGGTGCGTTATTGTCCGGCTTAGATGACAGCGAGCTTGGCACCCCGGTACTCTGGATTGGCACTGCAGTGCTCTTCGGAGTCGTTGGGGCTGGTGTTGATTGAGACAAAGTCGTAGCAACAGACGGCGAGGTCTCTGCCGTCGATGCGCGAGAAGTGGGATACGTTGGAAAGACCGGTGGCTCACTTGATTGGCTGCTGGACTTCTGAGACGGCGTGATTTGCGAAGTGGGCTGAGTTTTGGGGGCAATGGTGCACTCTTGCGGCGTAGTCGGGCAGATTGTTTCGTGGTAGATCAAGGTCTCAACTACCGTGACGGTGGCTGGACTTGCCTCACGAACAGCAAGCGTACTGGAGGCTTGGAATCGTCAGAATGGCGAAGCTCATCATGGGACAGTAGGCTCGCTTACCGGATTTGCAGTAGTTGAGGCAACTGTCGAGTATCCTTCCGTCGGCGAACCAATTCCTGCATCGCTTTTCGCAGCTTCCGGTCGGCGTTGTCGTAGAGTCCAAGGCAGCAGCCTCAAGTGCGAGAGGAGGGCCTCCAGCATGTCAGCATAGTCAGAGTCGCGAATTTCGCAGTATGCTTGCTCACCACCACTGCAGTACTTGAGGCAACCTCGAAGTCGTTTGTCACCAGTGAACCGATCCCTGCATTTTTTATCGCATTCACTGATTGGTGTTGTCGTGGATTCCAAGCCTGCAGTCTCAAGTGCAAGAGGAGGATGTGGCCATGCTGGCAAAAGCGCTGGAATCTGTCAGTATAGGATGAGTCGCGGATGCAATAGCGGGCCCACTCACCAAGTTGGCAGCGCTTGATGCAATCGTTAAGTGGTTTCCCACCCACGAACTTTTGCTTGCATTGCTTTTCGCAGCGGGAAGCCGACGATGTTGGAGAATCCAGAGCTGCAGCCCCAAGTGCGAAAGCCGTCGCGATGATGCTGAACGTATGCATGTTGAATACTGTGTGGTTTTGGCGATTGAAGCCAGTTGTAATGCTGGTGTATGCTGTGTGATATTGTTGTGTTTCGTTGATGATGCGAGTCTGGAAGATGAAGGAGAAGAACAGCAAGAGAAGTTGAAGCGGGCTGGCTGGAGGACATGGCCATGGAAGCTGCCTGCACAAAACTGTCCTTACCTGTTGCCAACAAGCAGTTTCCATGGCAGGCAGCCAGAAGCAGCAGGAAGCACAGCGATTGTGCATCCACACGCTGTGGAGAAGGTGCATGTGTATGAGCCTGCCCTGGCCCAGAAGGCACCCGGGTCTCCATGAGCTCCTGCGCAAGCATTGCAAAGGAAGGAAAATGCAAGTCTGACGTATTATGTTCATTCCAGAGTACAAACTCGTGTCTCAGGCGAAGCTATCATGCTGAATTTCGTCGTCTGGCCAAGCTGACGAGCAGAGAAGCCTCAACATGTTCGGAGGCACATGTGAATGCTGGGCTATTGCGTTGATTCCACCATTCTCTTACTGTGATTGCCAGCTGTGGTCACCCTCGGCAGCTGAGAAACCTAATGGTCTCAGGAGAAAGGCGCGTCTCTCTTAGTACCTGACGCAGGACCTGCAGCCGCCGGTCACTTCCTGTATGTAGCCCAGCATCATGATAATGAAAGTCCATACGCCCAACACTTCCGGGTAAGAAACGCGTCCTTCCTCTTTGAAAAAGAAATGCCAAGCAAAACCCCACCAGATAGCGTCGTTAGGCAGGCGCGATAGCCAGAGATACGCAAGCGACATCACCGTCGGGAGATCGGCAGACATGTTCGGCCAAGTGCTGAAGAAGAGGTTCTTGAATGCGAAGAGGGTGACAGCCGCGTAGAAGAGCAGGGACCGATCTCTGGTCACGAAACGGAAATAATCCGACGAGGTGGTGATGCTGGGCGGCGGAGAAGGTCCGTACCTTTGGAGAGAGTCAGCGGTCCAGAAACTCGTCGCGCGAGTGGAGGCAGTACACGTACCAGTAGGCGCGGCAAAGACCGCAGCGATTGCGATACTCGGGCATGAACTTGAGTGTGCACTTCAAGCACACTGGGTGGTTACATGGCTATCATGAGTATCAGCGTCAGTGTCTCTTCGGGAAGCCGATTGACCGTGGTGATACTAACCGGAATACTCAAGGCTTGGTGATCAGAGCCACGACAGGAGAAGCAGATCTCGCCAGGTGGACTCGGAACAGCCTGGCCGATTTCGCTCAGGAAGGTCGCCTGTGTCTTGTAGGGGAGCAAAATTCTCGGCACGATGGCTTCCACGATTCGCTCAAGTGGCTCGTTGCGGATGACGTCCATCAAGGCGCCCATATTGGCGACGCAGAGCTGCTGCGAGTCGAGGTTTGATGGAGAAGTTGACGCGAAATGGACGCGCGGAACGCTCAATTTCAAGTGATGGTACCTGCCTTCACTTCAGCGCTCGCGGTGGGGCTTGCCGAGATCCGTGATCCGCTGATGCTGACGTTTGTGTTTACGAGGCAAACAACGTTCTTTCCATCTCACTTTCTCAACTGGTCTTGTTGCCTGCTTGAACGTTTGCAACCTCGTCGCCGCACGCTCTTCTCTTGCACCTCTTGTCGCCGTCGCCCATCACATACAGCATCCCGACCAGAGGTCTGCCGCCGCCATGAAACTCAACATGATCCTCGCCGCGCTGTTCGCAGGCATTGTGGTGGCCGACAGCGCTTCCATCAACGTTGGTGCGGAATACTTGTCCGGTTGTCATTGTGTACGAGAACTGACAACGGGACTCCAGATGCGGCCATCACCAACGGGGCGACTGTCGTCTACTCGACTCGCGTCCAGACCGTTTTCTCCTGCGGCCCGGATGTCACCGACTGCCCGACGCTCACGTCCGTCATCGACAAGACCACGACCATCTGTCCGGTCACCGCATCTCTCGGCAGTTCGACTGAAGTAACGACTTTGTCTTTCAGCGGCTCGACCGTAACCGTCACCAAGACCGCCGCCGTCTCCTCCACTGCTGTCTCCTCCACGGCTGCTCCTTCGACCGCACCGCCAAAGGTGCCTGCGCCACTACACACGACCCTCGGATCTCCCGAGACTACCAGCGCAGTCGCAACCACTACCGTGGTCAAGTACACCTCGTTCGTCTTCAGCACGGTGACCGCTCCGGCCAACTTCTCCAGCACTGTTAGTGGCTCGACCATTTCTACCAACAGCGTAATAGTCCTCCCAGAACCTGCGATGGGACAGTCGTGCTGACAACTTCTAGACTATCGCGCACACTACCGTGTCCAGAAGCATTGGTGCTCCGACCAGCTCGCTGAACGGTACTTTGTCGACGGTAAGTATTGTCCGACTATTGCATCGCAGTGCATCATTTGGGAGCGCTTAGGGAGCGCTCCATTACGGAATGCAACGCGCTGACACTCTCACTTTTAGGCCACGGCTCCAGGTACTATCCCATCGCAATCGATCGTGCCATATACTGGCGCCGCCGCTGGAACATCAAGCTCGCTTCTCTTGGTCCTGGTCGCGGTCGCTGCGGCGTTCCGCATCTAAAGTCACGTTGTACTTGGAGCAGTGATTGACATGATCAAGATGGATGGTAATGGCACGAATGGGTGATACAAGGACACACTTTCATACAAAGCAGACCACTTTGGCATAGGCACGAGATAGAAGTGAGGTTCTCCCCCGGACTTCTCACCGTGTCACGGCGCGTATATCTCATCACGGCGCGTGGCACAATACATCGTGACGTCGACGAAGCGGAAGCATTGATCACACATGGCCAACCGTTTACCTCTTTCGTGCAATGTAAACGTCCTCTCCGAAGTCCGGCGTGCCCATTCCATATAAGTCCTCGTGCCCTCCGAAACCTTGTCCACTTCGTCCGCCGGATAAAACAGCCCCAGATGTCCTCCTCCTCGCAGCCCTCCGACTCTCGTGTCCCACCCTTCCACCGATTGCTCAGCTTCTACTCGAATCGAAATCCGTACGACTCCCAAACAATCCGGTTACAGGACAGCATCAAAGGTAACCTTGCCCTCGGATTGGACTTTCCTGTCGCCTGTTCCGTAGCCCTCGGTCGTCACCTCTTCCTCCGCAACGTCGGCTTCTTCAGCCTATCTATCTTCGTTCCGAACGTTTCCTGGCGAACAACTCCTCTGGAGGGCCTGCAAGTCGACGAAAAGAAAGACTATACATGCTCCGAGCTGGTTGGTGAAGCGAGGAAGCAGAACTTGGGCGTCATGGGCGTGGTGGAATGTGCGGGGTTGTGGAGTTTGGCGGCGGATGTGCATACTGGGTTGGTGAAGGGGGAGGATGTAGAAGGGTTCAAGAGGGGGACTGTGTTCAAACATCTGGAACAGAGGAGGAAGGATCGGAGTCAAGTTTTGCCGCTTTGGAGAGGAGGACCGATTTCTGTGGCAGGGCATTCGTGGGTTGTTGGGAGGATGTTTGGGGTGGAGGTTTATTTGGCTGAGGGGGAGAGGAAGGAGGATTGAAGAGATGGATATGAGTGAGACATTGGGAAGAGCAGGATTCTAAAAAGCTGATCACACAACGGAGACAATGTGACTGGACGATATACTGGACGCGGGACCCACGGACCTGGACTTGGACACGGATCCAATTCCTCGTTAGATCTTACGTGGATCGTACACATGAAGAGAGCATCTGGCCTGTTACGTATTCTCCGCGTGCAGATGTCTGTGACTCGTCCCCGATGTTGCAAGACCCCTCGCTCCTTCCGGGTTCGCCATCTTGGAGGTCAACAAGCTTGGTTCATACCGAGCTCACTTGGCAAACAGCGACCTGGCCCAACTCTTGAGGCGATGCCTGTGCTGGCTGCAGGACGGTCGCGGTATACTTTCTGCTTGGCTCTCGTGCATTCAGATGTTCTGATGCCTGGGGTAACGGCATCGTAGACTCCGGTCCTGCTCGTCTGATCCTCCACCTGCCATGCACTCTCTCCATCGGACTGACACCTTGACCCGGGAACCTCTTCGCCGTCCTGGGCGCACCAGCGATCTTCCAAGACCACCAACCGTAGCCTGCGGCGCTGAGAACCATGAGAGGAACGAGGGCAAGATGCCACTGCGGCTTGTCTTGGGACTGTTCGGAGACCAGTTCGAGCAGACTAGGACCGCCGCAATACGTGAAGACGATCGCTGCGATGGCAATCTTCATCCATGTCGGAAGCTTGTTGAGATTCGTGGACCTCCTGGTATTGGAAGTGGTTATTCTCGTACTGGACCTCTCGACCTTGGAATTTTGTCGCCGTTGCGCACGATTGGGTTGTGTGCCATCTTGTCTCGACGGACTCTTCATGCCTCTTGCCATTGCAGTAAATGTTGCGAAGTGCGGCGCGAAACTTTGCTGCAAACTGTGGTTGCGGAATGGGTTGCGATTTTGGCGAGGGTGGAAGCCTCTTCAACGCGGACAGAGGACATCATAACTGGCAACGATCCGAGTCACATTTGACGCAATGAACACTTTGCAACAGAGTCTGGAGCAATAGTGTCGACGTCTCGTCGCTGAGACGACTCGAACTTTCGCGAATGCATGCGATCGATGACTGGCTAGTTGGCGCTACGTGTCCTCGATCCTTCCTCCCACTCCACACCTTCCCACCACAACACATCGCGGATCGTCTCTGGTCGGGAGCGTGGACTGTTCCCACTTGATGCAGGACTTATGTGACGAAATACTTCGCCTCTAGGAGTTGGAAGTCCTGGAGTCTGGACAGCCGGTGCTGGTCGCGCGATTAGTGAGGAGACACCGCCCGTCCTCTTGCTGCAATTTCGCTCGCCCAACTCAACATCATCGTTCTGCTGGTCGGGGATGTGGACGTTGGCCACATTCCTGCCGTGAGACTCATGCTTGTGCGTCGATCGGCACCAGTCTGTCCACCACCACGTCAGTGAAGGTATCCAAGGCTCACTGACTTCCGGTCCTGTCCCTTGTCGCTGGCGATCATGCGGAGGTGATGGAACTGCTGTAGCAGCTTGGGTAAGATCATTCCTCCGAATCCTGTGAAGGCACGGTCAGCCACCTGTTCAAGTCTCGTGCATGTGCGCGATTGGTCATGGACGGTACCTTCTCTTTCTGAGACGAAGAAGGCAAACTGTGAGACCAGCGAGTACAAGAAGCAATACTATCGGCGCAAAGAGCGCAGCTATGTTGACACTGTCCATGCTCAATCTTATCGGAGTCCTTGCTTCGTTTGCTGCTTCAGCGGCTTCGAATTCTCGCCCTATTGTGTCAAACGGCTCTTCGAAGTTCCGGCTCATCATTGCTATTAGAAGAGAGTCTGCGCACACAATTTTCCGAGAGCATCTTGAATATATCCTACGACAATTTCCATGGACAATTCCGCGCTATTCCGTCTTCCAGGCCGTGGTTGGTCAAGACCTATGGTCAGCAGAAATGCTACTCTGGTTTCCACGAAGCTTCCACATTTCGAGCCAAAGGACATTTTGGCAACTCTCCACTTACTTGGACGCAGCCATTCCTGGCTCTTGGGCACACACGGTGATAACGCGTGCGCGCATATTGGCGATGTGGACTTGTTACTGGCGGGCAATGTCCTCATGGACGGCACACTGTGCCTCGCGGATGGGTTTGGACAACCTGCAAAGATGCCGATTGTTGCGGCAGAATCTGCGGCGAATGTTCGTCTTGTCTACTTTCTTCATCATCAACCAGGAGCATACAACACATAAGGCCTTCATCTTGACAGTGTAGTGAACCGCAGAACTGCATCTATGCATTTGCCTCGAGCCATTTTCAACGTGCGCGGCAGCTCAAGATTTCTGAGCAGAAGTCACGACTTGCCGACGAAATCCACCGAATGCACCTCCAGATTCCAGCGATCGCGTTCCGCGCCATCATTGCTCCGTCTCTGTGGCTTTGGAATCAATTGACTCAACGCGCACGTAGCGCAACACTCCCATCATCGATTCAAGATCACTGATCTCAGAAACAACTGTCATGCCATTCACTCCACTTCACGGCACCGAGCAGCGCACCATCAGTAACCTCTGCAATTCGTTCCTTCTGGGTCCGGCACAGCGACAGCGACGCACTGGCAATCCGCGAAGCTTTGCAGCAAGAACAATGGTAACAAGATACGCGAACCAGAAGCTACGCGTCGCACGCGCTTGTGAGGTCATCCTGACAGTTTCTGCGCCATGTAAACGCCCTTCAGGCTGTGTGGGCTTTAGCGCACAAGCTTTGACACAGCAGGAAACTATTTGGAAGGCTCCTGCCTAATTTGGACAAACTGCCACGAGAAGGGATTTTCTGATCGTTTGGGTCAAACGTTGTGGGATCCCTTTACTTGGTACCTTTTAGTGGAGTGTACCAAGTTTCATCAGGAAGCATGAGCCATGAGGCTGATGAAAGGATGATGATTGGATTTGGAGTTGTGGAGGATGGAGTCGTCGTTGTTGTGGTGATCAAATGGACAGCGCGGTGAAGGAGATATCATATCGTAGTACAAGATCGTACATGCAAAAGGCAACTCAACTGGAGCTTCTGCGCTCTATTCTGATCATTCATGAATTAGTTCATCCTCATGCCTTCAGCTCCGTGACTGGGACATTGTAGAACACGCTCATGCAGACATAATTCTTCGGTCCCGGCAGTAGTAGTAGTAGTAGAACATCGGACATGCAGAGCTGATACTTGGAATACCAACCGGGAGGTTCCTCATAGTTCGACCCAGTCCGGCATTGCGACAGACTCGTTGTGGAACTGTTGTGCATATGCGTCACTTGGAAAGTCGACAATGCATCGTGAGAACTGTGAACAAGTCGGATTGAGAGAATTGCTTCCACGCTCGAACACTCATTAATGAGCGAAGTTGATATTTTGATTTTAATTTTGTTAAAATGAGCCGCAAATAATACTTCGCAGGCCTGCCTTCCTTCCATTTGGTTTCCTCCATCACATGCTCCAAAACTCCTTACATGTTATGAGTTTGGTATCTAAATGAGATTCGTTTCATTCGTCATCTTCCTCCTCTGCTTCCATTGCTCCGCGCCTGTTGTCCCTCTGGCGACATTTCTCCCGAGCTTTCTCATCTTAATAATACACATCGAAGCGACTTTCCTAGTGTTACAGTGGATACGGCGGATTCCGACCGGTCAAACTTTTCGTAGCCCCGGCCATCTGGCAAGTGCCGATGATCGAAGATACTTGCGGGTGTTTCTGCACAAGTGCATTGCCACGACAGGTCTAGCGATAGTCTTGCGAGAGTGCTAGTGGCTCATGAGTGAGACGTGCATGAGCGGAACCGTGCCGGTGATTCTTGGTCGACGGAACTGCGCATGCGGTGTGACGTTGCATCATCTTGCTGTGGTAGCATACTCAACCTCATTCACCAGATGCTGGGTAGTTGAAGAAGTCGTCAGGATTCCAGCTGGCCTCCAGACCAGCGGGTGTGACCTGCCCGCTGTTGTTCGCATTGCCTGTGTGATGACCGCTACTGAAGTCCATATCGAATGCGTATTTGGAGTCGGCGCCTGTATTGTAGTTGGCACCAAAGTCACTGCTGAGCATGTCGTAGCCAAAGTTGTAGTCGAGTGCACCTGGTGCGCTCGCGGCTGACATTGGCTCTTGATATAGCGACCGTGATGAGAGGTCGTGATGCATGTTATATGGTGACAGTGTTTGTTGCAATCCAGATTGAGCGCTGAGAGGAGAATCACGCTTGCTTGACTTGCCGTTGGGGTTGTACGAATAGCTCATGGATGGCATGGGTACTCCAGTGGACATCATGTATGGTTGAACGCCGAGCGCGGCCTGCTGACCATCTACCAGCTGCTGTACGTTGGGTTCAAGCTGAAGTGTTAATGGACCATCCAGAGATGGCGATTGCATAGGATGCGCTGATTGCCCGGGAGTCTGTGGCTGCATTGCCATGGACGCAGGTGTCATTGAGCTGGAACTCTGTCTCCGTAGTTCGCTTGATGACGTGGCAGCAGGTGAGACAGCAGTGGAGGCTGGTCGTTGCGCGTCTGATGCACTTGGCGTGGTTGGCTTCGCACCTGGTGGTGGCTGCTGTTGGCTAGTGAATGCCTGTGGAGTGGCTATCGATGCCGACCGGGCGTGTGCAGATGCAGGAAGAGTGTTTTGCATATTCATCTGCCATGCTTGCTGGCCGCTTTGCTGCAACATTGGGTTGTACATTTGATTGGCATTGTAGTTCTGGTTGGCCTGGTATATTGCTTGGTGCAAGTAGTTTCGGACTCCGATCTGTCCTTGCAGGTAGCTGTTGACTCGCTCGTTGAAAGCGCTGTAGGCGAAGCCGGGGTTTAATGCGTTGATTCTTCGGAACTGCATGGGTAGGTCATCGTCCTCTTCCTCGTACATCTCCTCGTTCATCACATCCTCTTCTCTGACGCGTAGTGATCGACCGGTGCGCTTCTTGTGGATCTCGGATGCTCGTCGAGCGGATTCGACGCGCGCTTCCAGACTTCGGTCGCTTCGTCGCGATGCAGCAATGTAGGCTCTGTTAGGAGGTTAGTGACTGTGTTGACACTGGAAGAACACTGCACACCTTTCCTGGTTCTCTTCGTGGGTGCGCTCCGTGCGAATGGGCTTCGCAATCGGCATGGTGCGGATTGGCGGCATGGTGGCTGATAGCTGTAGCTAGGCAGTGGCAGCGGTTGTGATTGCACGTGAATGCAGGCTGCAACTCATCAGTGTGATGCTCGCAGCAAGGTAGAACACGATGCGAAAGGATTGAGAGGTGCGAGAGAGGGAGAGGGAAGGTGGTGAGTGAATAGGACGTACGGGCGTAGCAGGCGATTGGCGGTAGCGATGTCCCGAGCCCAAGGATGAGTGCTCGTGAGAAGCGGGGCGATAGCGGTGGCGAGCTGTGGTGCACTGGTATCGGAGACCAGCGTGCGACGGCAGGGTCTCGTCGTCGTGTGTGTCTAATAACAAATGCCGCTGCTGCAGTGGCTGGGCGCAGACACGGTGATGGCGAGTGCGTGGTGGTGGTGGTGAGTGCGGTGGATGGAGGATGCAGCGTGCGAGGCGGCGCGCTGGCACAGATAAAGTGCACGCCTCCGTCTACGAGCTGGCTACGAGCCTACGGGGCAGCGATTCGCGAGCTCTGCTACCCTGGCCATCGTTAGACCCGGCCGCGTGAGGGAGCTGCAAGGCTAAGGCGCACGCCTGTCTCTCTGCCCGCTCGCACCTCCACCAGCAGGATGAGAACCGAGTGGCCATTCTCATTGTCCCCGAGGCGCTGCAGACAGCACAGGTCGTGCTGTTCCACCGATCGTGATTGGTGCCGCAGGCGGTGGTACGAGATAGACTCGAGATCTGTCTCCGCTGGCACGCTGCCGCAATGCGCTAGGGTGCGGGAATCTCAATGATTTTCGATCTCCTGCTCTCTTGGGCGCAGCCCATTGCGCATCCCATCGGCGAGCTGTAGCCTGTGACGTTTGTTGTGCTCAAGGCTCAATGCTCAAGGCACGCAGAGTGGACCAGCGTAGGCCCGAGAGAGAATTTCACGTCCTCCATAGCTCGTGGAAGAGGCACTCGCAAGCCGTACGAATGCCGTCCGGCACCAACTCCGTGTGAAGTACTGCTCGCGTCACGTTCTCAACCCACACGGCAGCATCTGTGGTTATGGTTGTTGCACAGTGTCTGTTCGTACCGTACGAAGTGGCCGCAGGAGATTGCCCCATGTGTGTTCAAAGGTATCCCGCCGAGCCGTCGCAACATTCCTCCGAGATGCACGCCACCCAAGCCATGATCAGGAGCGCCTCCGACAGATCTGAGAGATCGCAGCGGAAGTGCTGCCGGGGGTGCGAGGCTTCCTGTGTGGCTCTGGCTCTGATGCTCGCCAGCAAAAGCGGAGTCGCCCACTTGCCCAGACGCCAGATTTCGACCTCATCTTCGATCTTCTTGCATCAGCGCTAGGCTGGAGTGGGGATAGACTCGCAACGCTCTGCCCCATGGCGGCAGTGATGGGCGGAAAGTCGAGACATGCTTTCTCGCTTATCTCGAATGTCAGATCGGGCCCGGCGCTAAGGCCTCGCGGCAGGGCCTGTGGTGTCACAGTCGACAGCAAAGGCAAGGTGAGGGCGAGGTGAAGACTTGCTTCTCCTGTGCTTATGTCCGGACACACTGCCGACGCTGTCCCTTTCTTCAGCACACTCTCACTCGTGCTCGATCTTTGGCAGACGGCCTAACATTAGCCCAGATCGTGGGAGGTTGCGAGAGTGTTCAGTGATCAGCTTGCATCACATCCAACGCAAGCGGCTTCCAATGTCGCACAGCGTCATTGGCGTCAGCGCTGCAGTGGTCGGGAGGAGGGAGGGAACGCCACGGCACATGGCAGCCAGATCTGCCCAGGCACGCTGGCAAGGCACGGCTTGTTGTCAGCGGCGTTTGGCAAGCAGACAAGCAGAGTTGCGAGCACAGCAAGGAGCCGGCCAGGGTTGTGAGGGTCTGCTACCGTGCTATCGCTCATACTGGCAGTTGCATTCACTTCCGAACCCTCGCAGTCGTCGCACCACGCCCTCCGATCCGCTGGCGAGGGACGAATTCCCACCGCAGACGGCCTGCATATTGCACGACTCCACCATGCGCGGGCAGCTGGCGTAGCCACGAGGTACTGCACGTCCAGCCACATATTACCATCGCTCGTCACGCCGTCGCCTGACCGTCCCAGCGATGCAAACTCATCTGCACCTCCATGCCAGCACGATGAAGTATGATTGCCTCTTCAGGATCTCATACCGACTGCCTTGAATGCTCCGAACGACACGGAACATGCCCCCCACCGTCTCATGTCTTTCCAGTGAACCGCTGCGGAGCACTCTCCGAATGGAGAGCGAAAAGTCTTCCAGTGGCATCTTCTCTCCATCCTATGGCCGACACTGAAACAGTCAACAACACGTCTTCATACTAACATGGGTAGCGCAGATTTGATCAGAACTTGATACTCGAAGGTCTCTCCGCCTGGGAAACTACACTCTCCATGCGACAGGCCCACGCCGCGCATCATATCCCATCACTTCACACAATCTGTGCAATGCTACTTTTGCACCTCCTGCAGACAGCTGTACAGTACTTCGCCAACTCGCGCACACAATAATATGCTCGGACCTTGCCCCACGCGCACGCAATGCCGTCTGCCACTGCCTCCGAAGCTCAAGCGACATATCTGCTACTGAAGGTGCAACCGTGCTGTGTCTCGCTGCCCTCTCGCCTATGCAATCCCGATACCACTACCGCCTGCACGATCCACCACTAATCCCGCCCAATCTGCACAGAAACCTCCCAACAGCGCCAACATCCGGAGGCAAGCCCAGGCGTCTCGGAGCACAGCAATAATACGCGCAGCCACCTCATTCGCCTCGCCCATCCCTACTGTGCTACCCAGCCCCAACGATCGATATCCTCCGGCTCGCTAGAGACGCGCGTTATTCATCGCCACGCACCATGCCGTACCACGCCTCAGATCTACAGTATCTGAGACTCCTCTCTGCACCATCTCTGCTCGGAGAGAAAACAAGAGCCTGGGTCCTGGCGGACGAAGCTCCGAATCGCTATACTGCGCTTCCGGAAGCTCACCGGAAGAGAATGTGATGCATTTTCCTTCGTCAGGCGAGATAACCGATCTTGCCGAGCTGTAGTTCTGCGCTTGATCGTCTTTCAGCGTGGTATTGCAGGATGCTTGCGGAATTGTTTAGCCAGAAGTGTGTGATGAGGCGCGATAAGAGTCTGCGTCGTCGTGGCGGTTGTGGTCTCGAAGCTACTTTCGACCTCTCGCGTTTCTCGTACCCTCATCGAGGATCGTCTGCGAGCGGGCGTGTCAGTGCAGAGCACCTTATCCTCTTCTTGCAGCCTGGGCCCAGTATGTCGAACAGATTCTCCATGCTTTGCTACAGCTCTGTACTAGCAAATACACCATGTGTCCGCCATCGCTCCCTCAATAGACAGAAATCAACAAAACACCTTCGCTATGCCAAGACCTCAAAACTCCCTCTGGGGTATCACATGTCCTTCCTTTACGACCTGTGCCGAACCAACCTGACAACGTTTGCTATCGTTCAAGCATTCCAGGCCACTTCGAGCAACCTCCAATCATGCTCAATCCCTCTTAATACCTTCTAAGCCGACGACGACGATGACGAGCGCTTCGACTCTTGCGGTCTCTGAAAGAAATGCGCTTCGGTATTCAACACCCAATCATCCAAACTCCATGCATCCTCTTCATCGAACAACAAGTAAAAGTACTTGAGTGTCTCCGCAATCCAGAAAGATTCCATCCCATCGAGATGCTCCGGATGTGTCTTGGAAATATCATCAATAGCCGAGTGGCCGAATTCGACTCGTGTATGACGTTCCACAGCCTTGAACATTTCCCACCCCGCATCACGCCAGTGCTGTTCTCCTGTAATGCGATACATGTAGAATACGGATTCGATGGCTTCAGGTCGCAAGATGTATTTCTTGCTGTCGTATCTTGCGAACCCGGGTGGAAGGCGCTCGTCTTCGAGCTTTTTCTTCACGAATTCTTCGTGTGTTGGGGGTGGTGCCGGAGTGTAGATTGGTGCTGACGCGACGTAGGGGTCGTAAGGTTCTTCGTAAAGATCTTGGTCATCTTTTAGGTTGGGGAGTGGTGCTGGGATGGGAGCTGGCACCGCGACATTGTTCTCTGAGTCATCAGCGAACGAGGACCTCACCAATGCTTCGTTCTCTTCTGTAGGAAACGCTTTGGTCGGCACGTATTGAGGCTGGGGCGCCGCAGGCTGTGCTGGAGCATCAAGTTGCCTCTTGTTGAGACTGCCGAAACTGCTCGTGTCTTTCAGCTGCATTTCTTCCTCGGCCGATGGATTTGACGCTCCAGCGTGGGCGCCTTCCGCACTTCCAAAGCTATTTGTATCCTTCACTTTCGTAAGATCACTGTCTTTCGTGTTGATATTCGGGTGCCCATTGTTGGCATAAACGAGATTTCCAGGCATGCGGCCACGTCCAGCTGACTGTCCAGAATTGTAGAAGCTGGGCCCTCCATGTTGGCTCCCATACTTCGTACGAGAATTTGATTGATAGGCCACCGGAGTGGGCGTGGTCCACGAGAGCAGCGCCTGCTCACCGTATTGCTCAACCCATATGGCCCGCTGCTCTTCGCGATACTCCTTGTACGGGTCGAGTCTCTCATGCCACAATGTTTCATTCCACTGACAGTCAGTCTTACTCGCACAAGCCGAGGCAACGAAGCTCTCGGGCATGATGCCACTGGCTGTAGAGTTGTAGCTCCAAATACACCCATCTGTCAGCTTCCTCCCAATCTCGACGTGCTCAGGCTTGTTGAAGATTTTGCCCCCCATTGCCAGCATGCCTCCCGTGAAGCAAGTCAGATGCTCGGCCTTGGGTATGTGAGTTTCATACCACTCCTCAGTCGTGTAATTTTTTGAAATCGTCAATTCTCCAGAAATGAGGATGTCGAGGTTTTCTGGGGTCATTGGCCGGAAAATGAGCTTTTCGATCGTAGGCTCCATGCTGTCCAGATACATGGTCCTGTACTGATCCAGTCGACCACCAAGGAGCAAGTATTCCTTCGGCAGGTATTCGTACACGCTATCGCTCTGACCTCCCATGGTGAATGTTTCCTGAGCGTTCATGCTTGGCGATCGTAGTCCTTGAGGCACGCACTCAGGCTCCTCCCATGCTGGCGCCACTTCGCTACTCGTTGTACTCTGGTACGATGTGCCTGCACCAGCATTCGCCCCTGCTGCTTGGTATTCCTTGGAAGCTCCCGACTTGTGCAAACCGGATGCGACCAAGTCTGGATCCTCGTCGTCTGCCGTGCCAACATCGAGCTGGCGTCTCCGAAGTTTGGAGTAGGCTGCGTCTTCCGTGTCCTCGATGTATGAATCTAATTCTGCAGATGCTTGCTTGAGGTTAGGAACATCCTCGGATGGGTCCCCCTTAAAGTCTTGCGTATGCCTGCTTGTGCTGTCCAGCGCTTCCCCAGCTTTCTGGACTGTATCGGCACTGCCTTGAACCGGCTCACTGGTCATCATCCAGGTGTTGCCTCCTGGAACGGGGACCTGACTGCCAGACTTGCTCGGGGCCAGTACGACAGGCTTCGCACATCCGCTAGCGTCCACAGAGATTGGCCACAGGCCTGGTAGCCTTGTCTGGTTCTGCCACTCTTCGAATGCGTCTGTGATCCTGGCAATGGCGTCGTAGTACTTGGGCTCTTTAGTCAATTGTGCAAGTCTTGTGAACTCCAGACTCAGCGTGCCCAGCTCAGCGAGAACTACTCTAGTGCTCGCACGATGATTATTCGTCGCGAACTGCGGTTTCCAATAGTAGTACGTCTCGGGCATGCGGTTCGGCGTGTCGAATGCGCTGTACAATATCTCGGCAAGCTCCACAGCTTTGTCAAGAAGCACGCGGTACTTTTGTCCAGACACATCGTAGCCTGCAATGAGTCCTCCAAGGTAACGAATGGTCACCTCGAACAGTGGAATATCATTCCTGGGGGATGTTGTGAAGTCGATGAAAGAGGTCTGGTTGACGGCATCCTCGAATTCATCCTTGAGTCCCATGATCCAGAGCGTATCCAACGAGTCGACCAGTGTTGCTCCCCAGCCATTGAAGCTGTTCTTGCCCTGACCAGAGACCGGCTCGACCTCGTCAAAGCCCCACCCGTACTTCCGGTATCCGCTCCAAGCATGTTTCGCGGCTTCCTTGATCGCCATGAGTCGTTCGACATCTGCGCCCTTTTTGGCAGACTGTATACGAGGTATAGGGACGGCAGTACCGGTGGGCAATTGGATTGTCGAGGTGACAGGATACCGCTCCGGCTGCTTGGTCCAGTGCACAGGAGGCGGAGAGCTATACACATATGGCGGATCCTCTACCCTTCCAACGCCGGGCGCGCTTTCCAAATATCCGCCATATCCCGTATCTTCATCATCGTCTTCATATTGCGGAACCGGCGGAAGAGTGGGGAGCGGCTGTTTTATCTTCACAGCTGGTTCGGTCGTCGTCGGCTCGGCATGGTCGATAGCTGCGGGCTTCTTGCCCTCGGATGTGGTTTCGGCGATTCGTATCGTCTCAGGCTTCGGATCTGGGTTGACTACAGGGCCTTCTTGGACAGGTGGTGCCTCGGGAGGCGTGTAGACGGGTTCGCGCTCCGGCTCCTTTGGTGTCTTGGGCGGAGTGTAGGCGTGCGGGTCCTCCTCCGGCTTCCTCAACACCGCTCCACCGCCGACAAGTGTGGGTGACAGGCCGTAGCTCGCAGCATTGCGCTCGTACAGGAAGAAGATGGTGATGATGCAGGCAGCAATGGCCAGGAGTCGGACTCGCCGGTTGCGGCCAGGCATCGTGCCGGCGTTTTACTCCAACGTGAGCGCGAGCTTGTGTGAGCAGGCCGATCCGGTCGGCGCTGTCACGTCTGCCGAAGCTGCTCTGCTATTATGCTATGCTCGCCAAAGGAAAATGAGTCGAAGGAGACAGTCGGCGCACTCTATACAGACATTGCAGATGCAGACGAGGGGGATGTCGATGGCGAAGTGTACAAGTATATTCGCCAAGCAGCTCCCAAGACCCTGCCGTCCGTCTGGCTGTCAGGAAGGAGGCCCTGCATTCCGCGGCAGGCTAGTCGCAGATCGCTTCTTCCGTCTTGCGGAGAAAATGCACCCCTTTGCATTCACAGCTGCGGGAGCGTGCGAAGCACTCTTTGGTAACACCATCATGCCACAACCTCGTACAAGACCGACCCCCTTGGCGGAAAAGTGGCCCGCTTTCCATTAATATATCCCTGCGTGAATCTATTCGGCACAGCTTCGTCTTCTCCACCGCCAGTCTTCACA
The DNA here is from genome assembly GCA_013365195.1 of Cercospora citrullina. Lineage (NCBI taxonomy): Eukaryota > Fungi > Ascomycota > Dothideomycetes > Mycosphaerellales > Mycosphaerellaceae > Cercospora > Cercospora citrullina. Next base: position 470,113 of record JAASFF010000198.1, read on the forward strand.
CACGCCTGGCAGCACTCTCAACTGACAACCCTATCACGCCTCTAGGGCTTTGCTTCATCACCAACAACGCGGAACAATTCTTCCATGCTTTCTCTCTGCGATTCATACGTACTCTGACTGCGTTACTCGTCACCGAGCGGCAAAGCTTCCCAGCAATACGACCCGCTCGACATTCCTATCGATGCTTCCCACCCTACAAGGTAATTTCTCTCCCGCTGACATGTACGACGGGCCCGAAATACCGTTTCCTTGCAACAAGCACGAAGTGGACCCCAGCAATGACCAGCACAGCCGCGAAGATTGGACTTGCCCAGTTGAAGTCTGCCGCGCTGGGCGCATAGCTCTGTGGCCAGAAGCTCCAAAAGAAAGCCCACAAGCTACACCCAACTGCCGCAGCATTGATCGCAGGTCCAACTTTTCCCAGAGAGAAGCGAGCTCTCGGGATTGTTTCCGGATGCTTCAGTCGCCTCCACAGCATGCAGCCTATCGAGAGGCAGTAGCATTGCAAGAGTGCGACTGTGAGCAACGACGTAATGGCGTAGAATGCCACGGGCGACCCAATATATATCATACTGAGCAAAAAGGCGAAGACACATGAAACCTGAGTCGCTACCACAGGTATCTTCCGCTTCGGGTGCACTGATGCCAGCCGGTCGCTGAATGGCAAGCCTTTGTCGCGTGCAAAGGCGTACATGTCGCGACTAACGGCAGCCAAGTAGACCACATTGGATGCTGTAAGCAAGAAGCAGATGAAGGCTAACAAGGCTGTGATGCCTCTGACGCTCATGCTCTGACGCAGCACGTAGATTGCCGGATAGGTCGTGCTGTCAGCCAAGGCAACCTCCAGGTCTGGCATCGCGTAGCAGACTGTAAGGACTCCCGGGAACAGAATGAGCATATTGACGACATAGACTACCAGCATCGCTCGTGGGATCGTATAAGCGGCGTCGCGGACCTCCTCACTCATATGTGCAGCCTGTGTCCTTCGCGTCAGACACTTGAACGCACTGGTCATTTCGGAGCGCAACTTACAGTATCGATTCCCGTTTGTTGGCTGATTCCAGAGAGTTGTCCAACCAAAACGGTCAGACCAATACTACTCCATCCTCCGTCATTCACGAAGCTGTTCCATACCTGAGTGTGACTGGCTTTCGGCGCGTTTACCCAGACAGGCACCAGAAATCCAAAGTACGCAGCAACATGGATGATGAAGACTGCTACCTGCCATTTTGCCAGCACTTTCGAACCGTATACATTCAGAATATACGCAATCACCATTGCGGCAATCGCAAGTAGGGTTCCATGCCAGGAAGGGAACGCGTAATTCTCGCTGTTGATGAGGATGATCGTTTGCACGAGAGAACCGACCAGGAAGATACCCATCGCATTTCCAGCTTGCGAGGCGATTGCTGAAGTCCAACCGGTGATGTAGCTGAGCACACACTGGAATTTCTCTGGCGCAAATTCACTAGTCCAGTGGTATCTATGTTTCGGTCAGGCAAGCTCGGGTGACACATTGCATTGTTAACACATACTGTGCTCCAGCAATCGGCGCAATCGATGCCATTTCCGCCATGCTCAAGTATATGGGCGCAAACCCGACAAAGTTCCAGAGTGGGTTGTACACTAGACCAGATCTTCCACCATTGATCAAGCCAGGCGATAACAGAAAGAGGCCAATTTCCCAAGCTGCTGTTGCGAGTGCAGTGAAAGCTGCGATGGAGAGCAGTTTGAAGTTGCGAACGAGCTCCTGATCTTTGCCCATGCGCTGCATATTACTCGCATCCGCGCGAGTGTTTTTGGTATCGCTCAAATCACCATCTTGCGACTCGTCGTAGATGCCATCATTGTCAAGCTGTGTCGCTGTATGGCGTGCAACCTCTTTCGTGTGGAATTCAGCGGGGTGTGGCAGCTCTTCGGTCTGGTTTCGCGGCTCCATGTGAGTCGTTGCCATCGTAATTGATTTAGCGAGCGTCGACCTCCAGTTTGCCTCAAAGCTGAGGAACTGATTTGACAAACTTCACAAGGTGAGGTACAGCTAGAGGAAACACGGCACTCTTAATTGCCTTAGACATCCCGTGTGAGGGGAGCCAAATCTGCAGTCGTGCATAAAGGATGCAAGACTATCAGAGAGGCGTGCCTAGACCTAGAATCCTTCTCGCCATTGGCTTGGGCTTGCATGAAGCTCCAATCAAGCTCGGCGAAGCATATGGTATGCAGTGTAACACACGTCTCACTGGTTGAGATTGGGTCTTGCAGCTTCTATCTTGTTCACTTATGTTGTGCTACCAATGTTTAAGCTGTGAAGGTAACGGAGGACAACTACCGACGAGTTCCATTTGGAATGGGTGGGAGATGCAAATTAGCTACATGTCTGCGATGCAATCGCCATCCGCTCCTGCCTACAATTCCAATAGCATCAGAGAACGAGCCATGTTCCTGTATGAAGTATGCTGGTGCACTTTGGGTTGGCTGGCATCTGCTACGCACGCCACCTTAGAACTCCACTGTGAATGCTATCCTTGCGACTGGTGACAGATGGCACACAGTTCAAGCCACGCGATACGATAAGTGCTCTTGCTCGTGCTTTCAATCGTTCAACCCAAGAAGTGCCAACAGCACGTTCTCACTATCAACCTCTGCATTGATATCCCCCGTGTACGCCACCTTACCCTCCCCGAAGCCCCCTAAAGCCACCGGTGTGTGCCTCAGCCAGTCAACCGAGGGATCAAAGAAGACACTCGAAGGCGGTCTCGAAGAAGCAGAAGGCAGGTACAGTGCATCTTCGTGCTGTACATTCGTCAAATGGTGGGCTCTCTGGCTGTAGCTCGGCGCAAGACCTGTTTTCCGGACGCTCGTCATCGCAGCGTTGAGATGGAAAGTTGCACGGCAGTAGTCATCAACACGCCAGGGCAGGGGAAAGTCGCTGAATAGCGACGAGGCCCCGCCCGAGAAGCGAGCTCCGAACACGATAGTACCGCCATTGCGAACGTAGGCAACCGCTTGAGCTTTCAGCTGACGGAACTCGGGCTCGGTGAGCGCTTTGTCTGTGGCCCAGACCGCTGCTGGTGGCGGTGTGTTCTAAAGCGCGTTGCTAGCTTCCTCCACGGTGGATATCATTTGCACGTTCGACTTGGCCTGGAATTTGGTCATGAACGTAGTGTACATTTCACTCCAGGACGTCAGCAGTTGCTCTTGGAGTTGCAGAACGATGATCGCCGGGAGTTCCATGTTGTTCCGCAAGGTGCCAATGTGAGAAGCTCAAAAAGGCTATCGAGTTAGTGCGATGTTGCAAGAGGAGCCGAGCAGCGCAATATATGACTCTGTCGAGGAAGGCGTTTGCGATTATGCAGTCAAGTTTGACTGCGAAAACTGAGTTTGCAACGAGGCAAACACAATTCAGACAGAAGCATCAATTCGTGTCTGGGGCGTCGCGAATCATCGACAGAAGCTATGCGTATAGTCGCGTCTCAAACAATTCTCTGCCACACTGATTTGCTTCTTCGCTAGGTTGAGAAGCAGGAAGCCTCCCGATTTCTCAGAGAAAGAGAAGCCTTCTCCCGATCGTTTCCAGCAATTCGCGGGCCTCAGTCAGCCTCGTGAATCAGGAAGGGTCTATTTCTCCCGAGATAGGTATGCTCTCTAGCCATTTTTCTGGCAAACAGTCGTCGAACCTGGATTTGTGGTAGACCCGCCACGCTTGGCCAACTCGTATCTTGCCTCGCACATTCGTACGTACGCGGCGGCCTTCTCATTCTCCAAATCTGCCAGAGTTTCTCTGACATGCGCCTCACCAAACCTTTTCAGAGCCAGCTTGATCGTCAAGACATTGATTTCAGCTTCACCAATAGACAAGGCCAGCTGTGCGCGGTCCACTGGTTGGGCTTGCTCCGGCTCCATGAGCGTGCGCATATGCTGAGTGTGCCAGAACTGTAATCTTGCCTCGGCAATGTTGAGCCTGTGCCGAAGATGATCAAGCGAAGACAAGCGAGATGTCGCCGTCGAAGTGTCGCTCAACAAACCTTCGAGTGCAGGCGTGGCCAAATGCCCTTCGCCCTCCGAGACAACATTTTGCTCGATTTCTTTCGAAGCGGCAGTGCGATTGGAGACTCCTGGAGAATGATCTACACCCGTGGAAGCAGGTAGTGGGCTGGGTTCCGGTTTGATTCGCCCATCTGCCGGAGAAGCACTTTCTCTGAAAATCGGCTGGGCGTCAATTCGTTGCTGAGTTCGCCTACGTGCCTTCTCAGTGGACTCGCGCAGCGAGTTGTCGATGATGACTAGCAATTGCTCACTAGAGTATTTCGCGATTCTCGGTGCCTGCCAGTGCCAGGTCGTGTCAGGTATCAGATCTCTTATATTCGTCTCTGCTCCTATTTGCTGCCGAATCCTAGCGATCCGTTTTCGACGGGACGACTGCTTCTCAGGCCCGCATGCGGCATATGGCTTGTGCCAACAGCTATGGCCCGAGGGGTAATGGAGGCGTATGTGGAATCGAAAGATCTTGGGATCAATCGGGTGTTCTGACGACTGCCGGACAGCCATTGTGGCGAGTGTGAAGGATGCCGCCGATCGGACGCAGCGACGCTCAGCTGCCAGTCGATGAGCTGAGGCTTTGGATGCAAAATACACAGCTGCGGACAGTGAAGCGAAATTTCGGAAACACCCGCCCCGCACTCGTTGATCTCTGGTGGCGATCTCGAATGGTTGCCTGCATCTTGCCGCCAGACAGCGTGCCTCGGCTGCGCTCCGGACGGTAGAGACACTGAATCCATCGATGTAGTCGAGTGTTTCAGGCAGTATATGTAGAGTTAAAAGGTGCGAATCTCGAAATTTTGGTCTTGATCGCGCGCGAGTACGCATCCCTGTAACCGTTTCGCGTTGCTTGATGATCTGGTCATGCATTCGTCACTAAATTTGTGGAGCTTGCCATGTGTGTTCACATTGAAGCGCGTTGCTTACATGAAGCGCCAGTATGGCCAAACAACTCTGCTCGCGAAGGCAGGAGCGCACATCGCTGGTACTCGAATTCTAGTTCCAGCCCACTGTAGTTGTTTTCTTCTCGCAACAGTTCCTGTAGCGGCACAGTCGGCCCATCAATCCTGTGTACTAGGGTTGCTGTATCAGTGTCAGCTCTGCTACATCTGGAATCGCGGCCGGCCCGTCCAAATCTTCGGACTAATATGTCAACAAAAGTAGAATTCATAGCAGTGGATGCACGCCGTAGCCGATTCCGGCTATTCTGGCTCCATGACTCCTCCGGTATATACATGGCACTCCTCTGTGCAGTGAGTCTCTGTAATGGCTCTACTTCGTCACATTTGAAGGAGTGACAGCATATGTCGGCCGCACGAATCTGCTTCCCGTCAGTATTGTCCCTGTCGGTTTTCTGGAGACAGCCACAAGCATACCGGTCCTTGTTGTATACAGGCACTTCCTTGCCCAGCAGCTCCTTCTCCATCGCCTTCTGCGCCAGATCTCTTCGCACCACATCTCGGTCCTCCTCGGCTTGTAATAGTGGAATAAGGTGGATGCGCGACCACATCTTCTCTCGTGCAAGTTCGCTGCGTGTCCATCAGTATGTGCCTCTCATGCCTGCGAAGTCCACCCACTTCTGCTCCCTGATTCCCTGCCCGAGTCTCCAAAAGCCATATGTCATGATGCCAGCGACTCCAACGAGGAGGTAGGCGGGTCTGAAGCCACGGACTGGCAGGTTTCGGCGGTATTGTACGGGCTCGTAGCCGCCCGTGGGCGGCATATCCTGTCCGACCATGATTGCGGCGTGTCGAGGGTGTCGTGTGTTGCAGCGCGTAGTTGTCAAGGCATCTGCCCAATGGCAGAGGTGCAGTTGGTGAGCCGGCGGGAGAAGCAGCGACGGGCGGGTGTGGCCCGTGCGCGAGCTCGAATTCGAATTTGAGCTTTGCGAAAAAGTCCGATTTCGAGACGACGGCAGCAGAGGATGCGGAGCAATTGACGACCGATCACCTCGACACCGCCGACCAGCACAAAAACTCTCTCTTCACCGGCTCCAGCGGCGTACAACACTATCACCGCCGCCATGTCGGTCGACTACCTGCTCCACGAGTCCTCGGTGGGCTACGCAATTTTCCAGGTCAAGCTGCAGTCCGATACCATCGGCGCACGTCTCAAGGAAGTGCAAGATGCGCAGACCGATCTCGCCAAGTTCGGCAAGCAGGTGCAGCTGGTGTCTTTCACTCCTTTCAAGGGCGCACAGGAGGCTTTGGAAAATGCCAACGATATCTCCGAGGGTATCATGAGCGACCTTCTCCGCACCGAGCTGGAGGCCAATCTTCCCAAGGCTGGAAAAAAGAACAAAGTGACACTAGGAGTCGGTGATAAGTCTCTGGCCGGAAGCATCAAGGATGGCTTCTCTGGTGTGCAGTGCGAGACTCCCGAGACGAGCGAATTGGCCGCCGATCTGCTGCGAGGTCTGCGATTGCATGCCGAGAAGCTGCTCAAAAATCTCCAGACTGGTGATATCTCTCGCGCGCAGCTTGGTTTGGGACACGCCTACTCTCGTGCCAAGGTCAAGTTCAGCGTGCAGAAGAACGACAACCACATCATCCAAGCAATTGCTACCATCGACCACCTCGACAAGGCCGTGAACACCTTCTCCATGCGAGTGCGTGAATGGTATGGCTGGCACTTCCCCGAATTGATCAAGATTGTCAGTGAGAACCAGAAGTATGCACGATGCGCCCTGTTCATTGGCGACAAGAAGACTCTTGACGAAGACAAGCTGCACGACCTGGCTGCAATCGTTGACGATGACGAGAGCGTTGCTCGCGCCATTATTGAGGCTGCGCGAGTCTCAATGGGACAAGACATCTCCGAACACGATATGGAGAACGTGATGACTTTTGCGAAGCGCACAGCTGAGTTGGCTGCCTACCGCAAGTCCCTAGGAAACTATCTCGTCGCCAAGATGGGCATTGTCGCGCCCAATCTGGCAGCTCTGATCGGCGAGACTGTTGGTGCTCGTCTCATTTCGCATGCTGGATCTCTCACCAACCTGGCCAAATACCCGGCTTCTACTGTGCAGATTCTTGGTGCCGAGAAGGCTCTCTTCCGTGCCCTCAAGACGAAGGGCAACACACCGAAGTACGGTCTCATCTATCACTCATCATTCATCGGTCGCGCTGGGACAAAGAACAAGGGCAGGATATCTCGGTTCCTCGCCAACAAGACTTCGATCGCTTCTCGTATTGACAACTTCAGCATGCAGCCTACAAGGAAGTTCGGTGAGGCTCTGCGCGCACAAGTGGACGAGAGGTTACGGTTCTACGCAGAGGGCGTAAATCCGACTAAGAATGCAGAAGTCATGGTATGGGTAACCCCGAATCTTGCCTCGAATGTAGCTTACTAACACCGCCCCAGAAAGCCGCTATGGATGCTACACTGGCTTCCATTGACATCGCCGACCCTACTGCGTTAGCCGCCGACGAAGAGATTGCCGCCGCGGGTGTGACAGCAAGCGCTGCCGAGCAGAAGCAACGGAAAGAGAAGAAGTCGAAGAAGTCAAAGTCGGAAGACGTTGATATGGCAGATATCGATGCCGATGAGGTCGACTCAAAAGCCGCGAAGAAGGCCAAGAAAGAGAAGCGCAAGTCCGATGCTATGGACATTGACGAAGATGCAGTCGCCAAGAAGCTGAAGAAGGACAAGAAAGAGAAGAGGAAATCCGAAGCGCTTACGAATGGCGAAGTGCCGAGTGAGCAAATCAAGGAGAAGAAGAAGAGCAAGAAGAACAAATGATCTCCCTATTGATGGCTTGGATATGCGTGTATGGCTGGCGATGGTGTTGTATGGCGTTCACAGGCATCGCTGAATGAGACGGAGGTACTGTACAGTACTGTATGCAAGAGTCTTGTGATTTTAGAGGCGACGAGTTGGTATTCCAAGAACAAAGTTTTCAATCTTCAAGCGCCTGTTCTGTAGTATGGATGAGAATGGGCGCTTCCGACTGACAAATGTAACAACGCGGTCTTGTTCCGGTATCGTTGTGATTTGTTCTGGCAACTTGCAAGACAGCTCTCCAGTACCAGCACTCGAAGGAGGTAGAACTAGTACCACTGTCCCACGTGGTATTGGGCGACGCCAAAAGCGCCACTTCCGCATATAACTTCGGCACAACTCATGGAGTCGCTTAGCTGCTGACGTTGATTCGAATCTCGTCCAGCAAGTCAGGGCAGGTCGCTACAGTAGGAAAGCAGACAATGACTTCGAGTCAAGACATGCAGAGGAGAACCACGTATCCATGCAAGCATGCGCATTTTAAACGGCGTGGCTGTGTCGTTTCGTATCCTGTGACAGGGGTTACTCATCAGGCTCTTGTCCACTGATACTTCCAGCGCGCGCGAATACCACGGGTGAGTGGGAAAGTCACACCAAAGTAACATCTTCCGTGGCAGATCAACCAGACTGTCGGGAACGCTTTGAGTAGCAAAAGTGTACAAGTCTTCCACCTATTCGATATTGAACAATGGCAGATGGCCATTTCCTCTCCTCAAACGATCGAAAGAGTGTTGGTCGATTCGCACCCAGTCGTAATGCGGCTTACTACTCATTTCAGAGGGCTTGTCGGCAAGCAGCATTGCGATATACAATGAGCTCCAACAGACATGTGAGTCTCGAACGAGACAAGGCGGAACAGCAGGTACAATGCGACGATACTTGTTGCTGCATGGGTACAGGATGACGATAATCGTGCAATCCACAGCCCATCCCAGTTAGAGTCCTGCATCTCGTAGAATTTGTCGATGCTAGGAAGCGAGAGACATCTGCAACCTTACGATAAGGCAGTCGAGGCCTTTGCAATACGAGAGAAGAAGCGCGAATGCAGCCACATGTGCATGGATCGTGCCATGAGCGTTCAGTAAGCATATCCTTGGACAGACGTGTTGCTCGTACAACGGCAAAGCACATCGCGGAACCGAATTCTCAGTATTCGCTCGTTCATACTCGCATGCCGTGCCATACAACGATGGGAATGGTTCCACGCAGGCCCTGAGCGTACTGTAGCCACACGACGACCAACCAGGAAGATGGCGGAAAGCTAGAAACGGCACATGCATCATCGGGGGCTTACTCACACGAATCGCATATGCCAAGCTCCTCTCGGCAGGTCCTTCGTGCATCCGGGACAATGCACTGCAGATTAGAGGAGACACCTTATTTTGAAGAAACCGTCGAGAGCGTTGCGCGTGGAAAGCCGAGATGTGACCGCCCTATGTGGCTTTCTACATATCCTGCAGAGTTTTGATTCCTCCAGCTGAGACTTTCTTTGGATCTGGTGCTTTCCCTCGTTTTATCTTCATTGAGTGATCATGGTCCGGTTGCGGCTCTGCTTTGGCCTCGTGGCCAGTCTGCAGGCTTCTCTGCTTGCAGCACAAGCAAACAGTACTGCCATCAAACAGGCTTGCGATGACATTGACGCGCAGTTCTCCGACGCGAGCGATGTCTTGACGTTCAGAGGCATTCGCTTTTACCAAGCTATCGATCATTGGATGGAGTCTTCTGACGAGACGCCGAGATGTGTGGTTCAGCCTGCTTCTGTTCAGGATTTGAGTACGGCTGTAGGATTCCGCATTCCGTGTCGGGCAGGCAAGTTGCTAACATCGACAGATGAGGATCATTGGTGAGCGAAGGGTGCCTTTCGCCGTGATGTCTGGTGGCCATACTTCCAATCCTGGATTCTCGAGCACAACTGGAGTTCACATCTCATTGGCGAAGCTCAATGAAGTCTCTTTGTCCCAGGACAGATCCATCGCGAGAGTCGGCTTTGGCAATAAGTGGTTAGATGTGTACAAGAAACTAGAGGGTACTGGGAGGAACGTAGTCGGAGGCAGGGTGAGTGTTGAATCCAGCGACTGGTTAGGTGAAGCTGATGTGCTTGCAGGTTCCTGGACCTGGTGTCGGCGGATTCACCCTTGGCGGCGGGTACTCGTGGAAGACAAACTTGTATGGCCTGACCGTTGATACGATCAAGTCTTTCACACTCGTCTGCCCCAATGGAACGATCGCAACAGTAGACCAGTCTCGCCCCGACCTATTCTTCGCTCTGCGAGGAGGGCTCAATCGGTTCGGCGTTGTTTCTGATGCAGAGCTCTACACTCATGCCCAAGTTCCCTTGATATATGGCGGAACGAGGCTGTACGACTCGACACAAGTGGATAGAATCGTCAACGCCACGTACGAATTCGAAAGGACGAATACCGACCCTAAAGCCACAGTCATCACATCAATTCTCGGGACGACCGCGACCACTCAGTTCTTCTACGATGGGCCAGAGAAACCTGCAAGCTTTGCAGTGTTTGACGGCATCAAGACCCTGCTTCTCGACACGGTCAAGACACAGTCTTTCTCGGACTTTGTGGCTTCTATCCCGGCTGAGATCAGGGATGTGACCAATTTTCGAGGAACCTGGGAGACTTTCTCGACGACCAAAACCACACTGCGGTTTCTGAAAGCATTGCAAGCAGAGGCTAAGGTTAGGCTTCTTTTCGTGGTGTTTTTGCATTTCATGCTGATCCTGTGAGCAGAGGCTTAGCAAATTACTCCGTGTTCCGACGGGAATCAACCTCGCGGTTGACGCGTATATTCCGGGCATGTACGGCCAGCACGCGGCGGCGGACACTTCTTACCCGCACTCCGAATCTCAGCTTCCGGTGAGTTTGCAGACGACAAAGCGTGAGGTGGACAAAGCTGACGCGAGACTAGGTCCTGCTCGATGTCGCGTGGGCATTTTCTGCAGACGATGAATTTTGGCGTCGTCAAGTCCGGCAGTCTCGAGACGCGCTGGTGAAGATTGCTCAAGAGGAAGGTATTCTCCATCCCGTCTCGTACTCAAACTACGCGCAAGGCACCACTCCTGCGCAGGAGCTTTATGGTTCGACAAATGCAGCGAGACTGGCCAGTATCAGGAACGAGGTGGACCCGCAGAGGATCATGGATCTGACCGGAGGCTATGTGATTTGATCGGCTTCCATTGTCTTCTAAAAGTCCGAGCGAGCGAGGAGTTGTGTTGTATTCTGGGCATGGCGCAGCCATTTTGCAAGCTGTCAATCTTGATGGAGAGTTTCTAGGTGCATTTTCAAATGGTGAGTATCACGTTCGTCGGTAGAAGATAGAAAGAGCTGAGCACCAACATCCATGAATGGGTTCGAAGTGCGCCAAGACATTACATAAGCGCCAAAGTGTCAGGACAACACTCCTGTAAGAACGAAATCACTTCTTCCATCCAAAGTAAGCCACCACATCCATTGCGTATTGACTACCCGAGTTCTAGGCTCATTAGAAGTCCTCAATCGATTGCATTGACCGGTCATGGCGCGTCATGTCGCCAATAGCCCGGAGCAGCTATGCCAAAGTGTCAAATGTTGAGGAATGTCTCGCAAAGCGAGCGCGAATCTACAGCACAAGAACACAAGCGTGTGTCACTGGCTGAGCGCGATCAGCCAACTCAGAACCAATAACCATTGTGGGGACGAGGAAATATGTCGTCCATACTAAGCAATGCTTGGTGAGACCGGATCCTCGCCAATACATCGGCTTTCGTAGCATGGACGGATCCTAGAGTCGCGATTCAGGAGATCAAAGACGCCAAACATGACGACCTCTTCTTCTATTTCTTTTGTCTTTAGCCCACACCTTCCGAGATGCTTTGCAAGTCGATCCTGGTCGCTGCGGCCTGCTTCGGCTTTGTAGCCGCCGAGCCTGGTTGCAATAACTGCACCAACGAGTCGCCCGACCCATACGTGGACGTTCCCGCGCCATGGGACCTCAAAGGAGACATCTACACGTTCTTCCTCCTGCCCGGTCTTGGAATCCCGTTGGACAACGAGTTGCCGAACAAAGCCTTTCCGCCTTTGGAGCGCCAGTTTCCGAGCGCCATTGAAGGCGATTACAAGGGAACGTTGGGAATGGTCCAGATTGTGCGGTATACGGAATCGCCTGTGGGACCTTATGATGAGATGTTCATCGTGCCTGGGTACTTCGAGTACGACAGAGATGGGAAGAAGAAGCGTGGCGTTCGAGTCAGCAGGATCTACGTGAGCCAAAAGTACCCTGTGTGGACTTCAAGGATAAGTATGTGCGGACATCTGGACAATGGAGCGTATCTGACGTGGGGGCAGCATGGAATCAGCCAAAGCATCTGGCCCGATTTGAGTGGCAAGATCGACCTGATGGGAGCACCTCTGTGAAAATCTATCCTTTTGGTGAGTTGCCTGAGTTGGAAGCCGGAAGTGAGCTAACGGAGGCTTAGACACCCGCGGAGAGGGTTTGCCAGAGGACGAACCTTCGGATAAGCCATGGTTCCAGGCTACATACTCCCCACTGCTCCCAGAGAACCTGCTCAACGAGACTTTGCCATTGCTGGGGTCGAAGGGTCTGTTGGGTGGACTGCTGGGCAACACACTGTCGAACCTCAACCTGAACCCACAAATTCCCTTCACCACCGATCTCTTCAAACTTCTCGGCATCAACGCTACACTGATCCAGCCTCCGGTCCCAGCAGGCAAGGATAAATTCGGCGCTCTTGTGTCTAGTACTCCGGAAGGAGCTTGGAAAGCCATCGATCCTTTGCAGGAGAGCAGTCAGACGACTGTTGGTAGCATCAATCTGAACCAAAGAGGTGGTGACGGCGAAGAGGAGGGCGTGAACGCCGTAGGAGACGAGTACTACGACAACTTCTGGCCAGGGCTGCCTGTAGTGAACGTCGCGCTGAAGCTGAAGGACGCCAAGATTGTGTTTGGCGCGCCGGAGGTGTGGCAAGGCTGAGAAGAGCAATTTCGACAGCAACGAGAAAACAGCTTCATCGCACGCGGCCGTATACGTCGAAGTTGACTACGGGTGCTCTTCGAGACAGCTGACTGGTACCATTGGAACGTATTTTCGCTGATTAGGCGAAACAGGGATTTTAGAAAGAGGTAAAGGTACCATTCGTCTCGAAAGACAATAATCCGACGATGACAGGCTGTTTAGCGCGAATTTGCTTGTCAACTTCCACTCTTAAAGTATTCAGGAAGACCGTACTCATGCATCAAGTGCTGACTTTCCCCACCTCAGCTCCACCAGCCTTCTGGAGTCCATGGTAAAACTGCCTCTCCTCAAAAATGGCAATATCATCTCCACCATACACCTGACCTTGCTTTTCAGCTTTGATACGCAGACGCCGAACTCGCAGCACATCCCACTCAACATTCCTCGTCAACCACCATGTCCAAAGATTGAACATCCATGCGACAATAATCGCGGCGGCACAGATGGCGAAGCTGGTCTTGTATCCATTGTATGCCCATTTGGACTGGAAGAGCTGCGGCCCTACCACGCCGCCGACTTGGCCGACGCAACTCTGGAAGGCCAATGCGAATGCCGAGCCAGTCATTCCTTTGAGTGTGCTTGATCTCCAAGGCCAGAATGGGATGAAGAACACTGAATAGAACATTGTTCCTAGCACGCATGCGATGTAAATGCCGATTCGGTTGGTGATCGTGAAGAAGAGAACGAAACACACCACGCAGCCTGCCATCATGGGTTGCGTGAAGGCCGGGCGTGTCAAATATGCGCGATCGAGAAGGAGTCCCACTACAATGATAGCAAGGACTGACGCTGCTGCAGGAGGTATGTTCAATAGCTGATTCCGTGGAAGTCCAGCGAAGCCAAGATTTGTCGTGATGGTAGGCAAGTACCAACTCAAGCCGTATCCTCCGAGATTGATGAATAACTGATTGAGCATGAAAGAGTACGTTCTCGGATCTTTCAATGCGGCAATCATTTCGTCCTTGTTGAAAGCAGACTCCTCCGTCAGAGGAGCGTTCTCGGAGAGCCGGACCTCGAGATATTCTTGCTCTCGTGGCGTCAACCATTTACTGGATCGAGGTGACTTGGGATAATCTGGCAGTACCATCCAGGTAACTCCGGCTAACAGAATTGTGTAGATGCCCTCGAGAAGGTAGACCCATCTCCAGGCGCTCATGCCACACATGCCGTTCATGTATGAGATGCCGTACGCGAGCAAAGAGCCCACGACACCTGAACAGTTTTGCCAGCCGAACATCCACATAATAGGTTTGCCCTATACAGAAACCGGCTTTAGCGAAGTTTACCGGAAAACTCAAAATGAGTGAAGGATCCTCACCATTTCATCAGAACGATACCAGGAGCAAAGCTGAACAGCCAGTCCAGGAAACAAGCCAGCCTCCATCATGCCAAGCAAGAAGCGCAAAGCATAGTACGTATCTTTGTTCTGTATCGCAGCATGGCATGCCAAGACTATTCCCCAGCTGAGGATAATCCTCGACTGCCATACTCGAGGTGTCATTTTCTTCAGCATCAGGTTACTCGGCACTTCAAAGACGATGTACGCGATGAAGTAAATGCTCTGCACCCAGTTGTATTGATCAGATGTCATGTTAAGTTCTGTAAGAATGTTGCGCGGTTCCCCAACTTGCAACACTTTGACGGCGGCGGCATTTTGGTAGTCGAGATTCTTGGTGAGGTATAGGATTCCGATCAAGAGAAGAAACCGTTTATCGACTTTTCGCATGATGGCCCTGTCGTCTTCGCGCGTGAAAGTGGCGAGAAAGGCTTCTCTGCTCCCGGCTTCGGACACATTGTTGGGCAAATTCGATGATAGCGATTGAACTTCTGGACTTGCTGGTATTTTGACGATTTTATCTGGAAGACTGGTAGTCATGGTGGTATCGTATCAATCCAAAGATCATTGACGAAGGCACAAGAGAAATCCTTCTGAGACATTTTTGTACTACTGATCAGCGATGGAGTATTTCGCAACTGCATCCTGAATGCATGTGCTCAACGAAGTGGGTTCTTGTTCGGGTTGTCGGTCCGTTGACGACCAAGCGCATTCAACCTCGTGGGCGACACGCGATTGAGGATAGAGCGATAAGATGGGCGTCTGCCAGTTGTGTTCGTTCGGATAGGACAAGTGCCAAGGTGAACTCATAACTGCAGTTATGGCGTGCTTGTGAGAGCTTGTCGGGCCAGTCGGCTTCGCTTGGGTGGAGAAGACGTACTGCGCAGGGACCTCCACTAGTGGGAGGACTACAACTGCACATTGACGAGGTGCGAACTTGTGCTTTCTGATCTTTTAGTCGTTAGCATACTGTTTTACAGACCACCAAGAAAAGGAGAGATGGGCTCACCAAAGCGACAGGCGGGACGAACAGAGCTTGGCTCCAGGCCCAAGTCTGCTGTTCAAGAGGCAGAGCGATCTTTCAGGTCGCTGAGAGTTGCTCGAGAGAGGCCAGAAGTAAATGACTTCGAAGTTGGTAGCACGACCCCACCCAAGCGGCAAGCCTTCAAATCCGAATTGCGTTCGTCAAGATCTCCAGAACCTCAAGTTATTGATGGCGTCCAGCATGCTTACTCAGTAAAGAGTACCTCTGGTACCAAGTTGCAAGCATTCCGGTCCGAACTGCGTTCGTCCAGGGCTTCAGAGCCTCCAGTGGCCGACGGGAGTCAGCACTCTCACGCAGGCAACAAGAGATCCGGTCTTAAGCTGCAAGCATTCCAATCCGAGTTACGCCCTTCCAAAACCAAGCCAGCAGTCAATGGCGTAAACAAGCACAAACCCCAAAAACACATCCTCCTCAACGCCTTCGACATGTCCACAATCGGCCACCTCTCCCCAGGCCAATGGAAAGACCCCACCGACAAAAGCACAACCAAACGCCGTCTAGACTACTGGATCAACCTCGCCCAACTCCTCGAAAAAGGCGACATCAATGCACTCTTCCTCGCAGATACCTATGGCGGCTACGATACCTACAATTCCAGTCTCGACGACTGTATCCGTCGCGCCGCCCAATGGCCCATGACAGATCCCACAATCCCCATCAGCGCCATGGCAGCCGTGACGAAGAATTTAGGATTCGGTATTACAGCTTCCACGTCTTTCGAACCTCCATTCTTGCTTGCGAAGAGGTTTTCTACGCTTGATCATTTGACCAATGGACGTATTGCGTGGAATATTGTGACGAGTTGGAAGAAAGCTGCGTTTAAAGCTATCGGGATCGATTCTCCTATTGAACACGATGAGCGTTATGCACAAGCAGACGAATATCTTCGAGTGTTGTACAAACTCTGGGAAGGTTCTTGGAGCGAAGATGCGATTTTGGCAGATGAGAAGAATGATGCGTATTTCGATCCGGAGAAGATTCGACATATTTCTCATCATGGAAAGTATTATGATCTCGAAACGAGACATATTACCGATCCGTCACCGCAGCGGACGCCGTTCTTGTTCCAGGCTGGGACGTCGGAGGCTGGATCGAAGTTTGCGGCAAGACATGCGGAAGCGGTGTTTGTTTCTTCGCATTCGCCAAAGGTTTTGAGGCCGAAGGTTGAGAGAATTAGGAAGTTGGCGGAAGAGGAGGGAAGGGATCCCAGGAGTGTGAAAGTTTTTGCGACGATTACGCCGATTTTGGGAAGGACAGATGAGGAGGCGAGGGAGAAATTTGAGCGAGCGAAGAAGCATGCGTCCACGATTGGGGGTCTGGTGTTGTTTTCGGGATGGACGGGGATTGATATCTCGACAATTCCAATTGATCAGAAGATTACGGAGGCCGATTCGAAGGAGGCGAATAAGGTGACTAGCTTGATGGAGGGCTTCACCACGACGAGCAAAGATGTGCCGGAGTGGACGCCGAGAGTCATTGCTGAGAAGGCTGCGATCGGAGGCTTGGGACCAGTGCCCGTAGGCTCGGCAGCGACAGTGGCTGATGAGATTGAGAGGTGGGTGGATGAAGCCGACCTGGATGGGTTCAACGTCGGATATGTCACAACACCAGGCACGTTTGAGGATGTCGTAGAGTTGCTGGTGCCAGAGCTGAGACGCCGTGGACTTTACCCAGAGAAGAGACGGACGGACGCTGAGCCAGTGGCGCTCCGTGAGAAGGTGTATGGATTGGGTCAGGCAAAGCTGCGAGACGACCATACCGGGTCGAGGTACAAGTACGATGTGTACCAAGAAGAAGCGCCGCACAGCTCGAAAGTGAAGGCAAACGGTGGTGCTGCTGACAAAGTTAGCGCAAAGGCAGTTGCGCAAACCACTTATGGTCGAGCAGATGACATTCCCTCCGAAGGTCCTGTGCTGAGAGCCCAGATCAGTCGAGAGCTCCCAACATGGGCAGTCGAGAGCTTGAGGTAGTCAAGAGTGAAATCAGTTGCAGTCTATAATCAAGAGTCAGCTAAACTAGAGTATCCACGTTGACCGCTTCCCTGTCACCAGGATCGACGTTTCCATCTCCCGCTACTTGGCACTCAACGACGCTCTCGCTGATCTTGTCTCCAGGTCTGAATATGTTCGAAAGCTGCAAGCCTGCTCTCTCAATTGCATCGCGGAATCGAGCCTCTGATCGTTCCTCTCCTCCTGCAAGATGCATCATTGTCAAATCTTGGCTACACATGAATGGATGGGGATCCTTTTCGGGCACGACCCAATCGTTGATGAGAAGCTTGGAGTAGCCAGGTTTCATGGCATTCCTGATGTTGGTAAGGATGGCGACCAGGTCATCTTGGTTCCAGTCGTGAGAAATGTAGCGCATGAAATAGAATCGCGCTCCTTGCACCTCGACAGGGTATGGTTTGAAGAAGTCATGCGCGCATGGGTGTACACGAGGTGGCAGCGATGAAGCAGATGCAACGGCACTCGGAAGGTCGAGAACCATGAATTTACCTGGCGCTTCTGGGAACTTCTCGCAGGTGCTGATGGCCACTGATCCAGTCCAGCCTCCAACGTCGACCATGAAGATACTGTTCGGGTCTTTCTCCGCACCCTCAACAAGTCGCTGATTGACGGGATAGACGTCGGTCCAGTGCTTGTGTGCGGCGTTGTACTGTGACATGAAAACACCACCATCGGCGATATAAGGCGTAGTGGCGAGGATGTCCCAAACGTGCTTACCCGGCATATTGTAGATGTCATTGAAGACAGTCTCAGTGCCGGAAGGTGGTGGCTTGTAGCCATTGCCACGGAGCTTGGCTGGAAACTTTAGCCAGGCCGGGTGGAAGAATTCTGTGATGAATGGTGGGCACGCCTCGCCCATTGGCGTGGTGAATGTGCGAGTCATGTTTGTTGGAGCGTACACCAGCTCGCCATAGGTATCGAACTGCTTCACGGCGTTGAAACTGTTTAAACAGCGTAGCAGGCGTTGGGTGAAGTTGAGGTCCGCTTCGCACTTGGTGGCAATTTCTCGAGCGGAGAGAGGCGAAGCAGAGTCAACGAGCGTGCGGAACAGCCCCATGTTCACGCCAATGGTGACTGATACGCCATACCAAGGCTGGCTGCGTTAGTGTTGGCTCACTCAGACACCTTCTGTACCACTTACATTCAGCAGGAAGATCCTCTGAATCGTATCCCATGGCGTCTCGATTTCTGCCTGCAATTGCTTGACTGCATTCAAGACATCTTGTCGTAGGTTGTCGTCATCTTTGACAAGTCCGGGCAAAGTGCGGATCATGCCACGCAACTGCTCGAGGCTTTGCGTGCCCAAGGCATCGCGAAGGCCTTCGAGCTGGACTCGTGACTGAGTCTTGGTATGACCTTTGCCTTGTGGCTTGAAGTTTTCGGTGACGACTGCGGTTGCCATGATGATGGATAGTGATGGGCGAAAGGCTCTGCGCAATCTTCGGACGTCGATTCTTATCCAGGTGCGGTGTGGTCTCCCATCTCAGGAGCGTGAGTTTAAGACCCTGAATTGAAAGTCAAGATCCTGGGCGAATGACTGGCATATCGCGGAATGAATACTCCAATGGGACCAGAGCCGCAGGGTCACGTAAGTTGCATTGCGGCCATGTTGGATTCGCAACCTCCAGGACACCTGGACATTTGACATGTGCGCATTCAGCATTGGCGCAAAGTAGAAAGCCAAAACGAGCTGTGCCGGGTTGCACTCAGCCAAGTTGTACTTAGTGCTGCCGTTTTCGAACTTTAAGCTTTGAAGCTGACAAGAGTTCGTTGTGCGTGTGAAGGGTCCGAAAAGTTGTCCGGTGGAGCCGACTTGAGGGTTGCCCATGAGTGATCGAGGCTATGATCGCGGCATGAGCAGGTGTAAAGTACAGAGCTCTCTGTAGGTCTGATATCAGGGCAGATCATTTAGCACCTGAGCTGTTGCAACGTCGGCGGAAGCTGACGTTGCGTTGCTGCCAAAGATATCCTCAGGGGCGATACGCAACAAGAAATGAGGTGCTCCTGTTGAGACAACGCGTCCATTGTCATCCGCGGTACGCTCGATTTGGCCATTGGATGGCCTGTACAAACAGCATTCCCAGTCTGAGCTGCCTGTCTCCGATTTGCTCTGGCCTCAACATGTCGAAGCAGCCTGCTATTGGAGAACACGTGCACGGGATCCGTAAGTCGGCATGCGTGAGCATGATCACGATCATGGGCAAAGAAAAGGAGAGGTGGTATGCCTTGCTGGTGGGGAAATTCCCGTGTTGCAGCGATGCCGGTTGCCTGAAGTGACAGTCATGTTGTCCAGCCCGAGATCCTGAGCGGATTCTTTCGATGTGGCGGAGGATGGAGTTGAGGAGAGGAAGCTGGGGATGATGGAGGAATCGCGTCTCATTGCCGCGGGCGGAGGTCTTGGCGCGCTCGTCTTCCCATCACGGTTGCACCTTCCAACCTCTCATCGCTTTTGCGCACACCGGCCCCTCGTGTTCACGAGATGGAAGCAAGTCAGAAGCTATGGAAGATGGAAATTGGCTGGCATGATTGGCGGCTGAGAATCACGGCTCCGTCGGATGCATATGCCGAGCCTCGTGGAGCGAACCATGACATTGGCCAAGGCGAGCAATGCGAGCCAGATCAGGCAAAGATGATGTGGGAGGCGCTGCGGAGAGCGAACCGACGAGTCTGCTTCCAAGAGACGCGCATGGACATGGCCTATATCTCCACCGTCTGTCTCGCTCGCTCGCTTTGCGTTCTGGCACGTTCGGGATTGGCCGGGATTGATGAGTGGGTGGAAAACACGAGAAGCAGCCGCCACGACCACTTCCTTCCACGGACACAGCATCTGGGGAAATCTGGGGAAAGTGCACCCTCGCACGCCATGAAGGCTGCCGCATGCATTGCGGCCTTGGTGCCTGCGGCCACAGCACTGTATGTCAATGGCTCCGTCACTGCTCCCTGCGAGTCGCCGCTCTACTGCCAAGGCGAGATCTTGAGAGAGATCCAACTGGCAGGCGCATTCGAGGACAGCAAGACCTATGTCGATCTGCCCACCATTCGCCCACTGGAGGAGGTCGTCGCAGCCTTCAACAATCTCACCAAACCGCTGACAAACAACACCGAATTGAACGACTTCCTTCAAGAGTACTTTGGCGAAGCTGGCAGTGAACTTGGCGAGGTGAATCCCGATGACTTGACCACCAATGCGACCTTCTTGGAGAATGTGACCAATCCCGACATTCGCGACTTTCTGCAGCAAGTCATTGATATTTGGCCCGAGTTGACCCGAGAGTATGTCGGGAGTGCAAACTGCACTGGATGTGTGAGCTCCTTCATCCCACTGAACCGCACGTTCGTGGTGGCAGGAGGCAGATTCCGCGAGCCATATTACGTGAGTCTACATTGATCTTGAAAGTGTTCAGCATTGACATCGACTGCAGTGGGACTCGTACTGGATCCTGGTCGGTCTGCTTAGAACTCAAGGCTCTTTCACCGAGATCGCATTGAACATCATCGAGAACTTTGTGGACCTGGTGAGTGTTTTTCACACGTGAGAGCGTGCGCGAGCATTAACAACTTCTCAGGTCGATCGATTCGGATTCGTGCCAAATGGTGCCCGACAGTACTACCTGAACCGCAGCCAGCCTCCCGTCTTGACGCTGATGGTGCAGGCATATGTGGAGTACACTAACGACACATCGATCCTGGAGCGTGTCCTGCCAACACTCGAAAAGGAACACGAATTCTGGGTTGTAAACCGAACAGTGGAAGTCGACATGAACGGCACCACGTACGAGCTCAATCATTATGCCGTAGAGAACAACCAGCCTCGCCCAGAAAGCTACATCGAAGACTACCACACCGCCACCAACGCATCATACTACGCCGAGTCTGGCATCATCTATCCAGCTACAGAGTTGAACGAATCGCAAATCGCGCAACTGTACAGCGACTTAGCCAGCGGTGCTGAGAGTGGTTGGGACTATACGTCGAGGTGGATTGGCAACCCACAGGATGCAATTGATCATGTCTACTTCCCTCTGCGCAGTTTGAATACTGCCAACATTGTCCCAGTCGACCTGAACAGCATCTTGTACGCCAACGAGGCAGCTCTGTCTGAATTGTACAACCTGACTGGCAACTCTTCCGCTGCCGAAGCCTGGGCCGAGATTGCCGCGAACAGAAGCGACGCCATGACTGCTGTGCTGTGGGATCAAGAACAGTGGGGCTACTTTGACTACAACTTGACCTCGTCGAGTCGGCAGATCTACATTCCAGCAGATGAGAATGCTGCACAAAGCGAGACCCAAGGCGCTCCTCTTGGTCAGCAGATCTTCACGCATATTGCTCAATTCTACCCCTACTGGACCGGAGCTGCCCCAGCGTGGATCAAGCAGAATCCTTCTGCCATCCTAAGAGCTTACGAAAGGATTGAGACGGAGCTCGAGCGTTTTTCAGGCGTACCCGGTGCAACGAACCTGGAGACTGGAGAACAATGGGATGAACCAAATGTCTGGCCTCCACTCACATATATCCTCATTGATGGCCTTCTGAACACCCCTGCTACGTTCGGCGAGGAAGACCCAAGTTACAACAGGACACAAGAGCTGGCTTTCGATATCGCGCAAAGATATCTTGATTCAGCATTCTGTACATGGCGCACTACTGGCGGTGCCACCGCGAACCTGCCAAAATTGGAGTCCGTGAATCCAGAGGATGACTACGACGGCGCTATATTCGAAAAGTATAACAGCACTGATATCACGGCGTTCGGTGGTGGGGGAGAGTATGAAGTCCAGCTGGGATTTGGCTGGTCTAATGGTGTTCTGATCTGGGTCGGAGATCTCTTTGGGGATCGCCTGGAGTTGCCTGCATGTGAGCAGGTACTGGAAGAGGGTGGGGATGCGAGTGATGGCGGGAATAGCAGGAAGATTAAGAAGAGGGATGCGAAGTGGCGATCGAAGGGACATTGAGTTGATGCCGAAGAATGAGTCTACGAAAAGGAATGAGGTGATGAGTTAATGTCGATATATGAAGCAAAAGATATACATACAACGGTATTATCGCAAACTTCAGGTATGTGGAGCAGAGTGCCGCAACGTGTGAGGTTATCTGAAGAACAATGGCATTGTTCGCTCGTGCGACCGAAACGTGCAATTCCGGATTCGGCAGCATGAACAAACAAAGAAATATTCTCATGAGTTCTGGACTTCAGAGAATGCAACAGGTCTGTTCGTTTTCCTGTGGGCGTTTGACAAATCTCACAGCATGACGGAGATGCGACAGACCCGCGGGAGGGCAGGAATCGTCAAGAAGAGCCGAAGATTGCTCGAGGCAGAGGAAGACGAGGCAGTACTTGTCGCTTTGAAGGGTGGAAAGAGGAAAAGAGCGACGCGCCAAAGTCCCCAAGCGGAAACGGACCCAGCACAGGAAACTTCGCCTCGAGCGGATCAGGCCTCAGAGATTGCCAGCAATGAGGTGGAAGTCGAGCAGCCATTGTCAGGACAGATTGATGCAATTAAAGAGCCACAGGGAGGCGCTACCGTGAGACCTACCCAGCGAGCAAAAGCAGGGCGACGTGCTGCAAAGCAAACCGTCACTGAAGCGGAGCCACAACTACTGCAGCAGAAGTCGAATTCTCCTGAGACCAGAGCCGACAAGAGTGAGAAACGGCGCTCAAAACGACTACAATCTCCAGAGCCTCCAGTCGGCCTTGGTATTTCAGATGCTAGAGCGATCTCTCCAACGCAGGTAGGAATACTCGTAATTACCCAGACCAGCTCAAGCGAGCCTCCACAAGAGAGAATTGCTAGCCCTGCGGCAAGCCAATTCGTACCAGAGACCCAACAAGCTCAAGAGCCCGCAATACGAAGAAGCAACCGGAGTCGCGACGTCGAAGCACCTTCGAAAACCATTATCCAAGACAAGCCAGCCAATCAAATCACGAAACCAGTCACCAAGCCTCCTCGAAGATCGAAAAGAGCCAGAAGAGCTCAACGTCAACCTGGTTGCTTGCAATTGTCGCCAAACACAATTGAGAACGACGTTTATCTGATGGTACAAATTGGAGTGGCGCATGAGACATCAAAGACGCGGAGAAGTAGAAGTAGACGTCAAGAAGCTGCTTCACCTCAGCCCAAGACACCGGATACTGGAAAGCTTGCTAAGCGGTTGTTTGAGAGTATGAAGAGTCCTGTATAATTTCATTGCTCCTCCTCTCTTTCCCAGCTTCGCCGTCTGAGACCAGCAACTGCCGCGAATGGCCCCAACGACCAGGGTGATGAGGCGTCTTGGTGCTAGTGAAAATGTACTGGGTCTCTCATGGTTGACCATCGATACCTCATGCTCATCACATCAGTTTTGAACACCTTCCAGGTCTGACTTTGGGAACACAAAACCAAATTGAGCGTACTGTGCGGATGATAATCGACACAGACCGTCGTCTTTGGGTTACAGAAGCTGTCTAGGAGTCTGCTCGAGACAGATTGGGTGGGGGGTGTACACACGTAGTAGCGAAGAAGATGGCGGTGATTGTGGAGAAGTGTATGGCGGGGCTCAGGCTCCACGGATATAGATAATCCACAGCAATGCCGATGGAAAGAAGTTGGCCAAGCGTGAGATGAACCAGAGGCTGCTTCACTCCAGTCGAACCAGACGTAGGGCAGATGTACAGTTCTGAGGACCTTTCAAATTGGTTTCATGAAGAACTTTTGCCTGCTACATATCTCCGACCCACACCTAGTCCAATCTGTATGACAATCTAGGATATACTATATCAAATCAAATGCTTCCTCGAGCTGCAGGAAATCGCGGTCGTTGCTGTTTGTGATGCGTTCATTAGACGTCAGTTCCACTGCTCATCGCATCGCCAGTCGTCCACTGCTGCAAAAGATCGTCGACTGCATCTTTAGGTTTCTGCGAAGACCTTCCTGTTCCGGTGGCATGACTTCGCATTTGGTCCCAGATCCAGTCGTCGTCTTTCACCGACTCGGCCGTGGCGGGAAGATAGCTATGTTTCTTGGATCCCTTTTTGTTCTTCTTCTCCTTTTGAGCAGACACAAAACCCTCAGTGATGGATCGGGGCAGAGGTAGAGGTGGAGGGGAGATGTAGTAGGACGTTGCAGGAAATGGAAATGCTAGTCCACCAATCGAGTCCTTTTCGCTGGGCGGTGGCGGCGGTCCAATGAGGCCGTCGGTCGCAGTGTCTTTCAGATCTCCCGCAGCCTTTTGCGAATGCTTCTTTCTAGGAGGGTCAGCTTCATTTATGGTGCTTGTGACTTCCGTGTCGGGAATGGCCTCTGATGGAAGTGCGCTCTTCTTTGGCTTCTTATGGGTTTTCTTGCCCTTCTTACCAATGACGGCGAACGTGTCCCAGTCTGTGTGAACTGTCAGCACTTTCGATCGTGCAACGCTTGTGTGCACATATCCTTACCATCGACGGGGTCAGTTTTGACTACCGTAGGAACAGCTTTGATTGCAATCGAACCTTGAGAGTCGGCATGGCCTACAGTTGAACGGGCAGCTGGCTGATTCATGTTTTGCCATGCTCGGAACTGTTGGTCTCGATCTCGCGCCAGGTCTCGCGCTCTGCATTGAGCCGACGTAGGATCGTCGACCGCTTCTGAAGCAGATGGCCCTTGGTAATCGCGATTAACGGAGTGCTTTGGATCCGGCAAGGCACTTGTTTCGATATTATCATCTGCTGCATGCCCATCGAGCGCAGCTACTTTGGTCTTATTCTCCCGGGGAGGCTTTGGTACCAGTACTTCTTCTGGGACGTTTGCGTCGGCAACGTCACGAGTTCCAACGAAATTCTGAAGGTCTGCGAAGGGATCGGCGAAGAGCTCAATCGGCACAGGAGGAGCAGCCATGTTCGTGACTGGTGGGTCCCAGCACTCCGTAAACTTCGACTCCTTCTGAGACTTTTTGGTTCCTTTCTTCTTCTCTTTAGATTTCTTGCCCTTCTTCTTTGGTGCCTGGTCGGCAAGATCAACATTAGGGAACGGGTTCGTGAGCGAAAGAGGAGGAGCGTCACTTCCTTCCTTCACACTTTGCTCATAGCTCACCAGTAGGTCATCGAAATTCTGATTGAGTATATCAAGTGCGCATCTGATAGAGTTCATGTACACGCGATTGGAGTTGTACCACCCGTAGGTTTCTGTCGCCAGAATCTCTGAAAAAGCACTGGCACTGTGTGCTGTTTGCATGAGGAGGTTGGCGAAGGTTGGTTTAGCCATGATTGGAGGCACGCCGTCCGGGATTGGCAGAAAGGCACCAATCGGTGGAGCGGCAGGTGAAGTGACTGCAGTGATAGAAGTCCGTCGCCTAGGCGGCTCTGCGCTGGTACAGTGGGGCTCGAAGCCAGATATTGATGGTACCCACGAGAGCCGATGTCGAGATGGCGACCGGGCCTTGGAGTCTCCGCTTCCGTCTCGATGATTCGATATGGCCGATCTTGGAGTAGAGTCGCGGCTTCTGATATCCCAGCTACTGTCGGACCCGGCGTTGCTCTCACCGTCTCCGGATGCGCTGTCATCGATATCTTGATCCATGGCTTTCATCTGCGTCACAAGATTCTCGATCTGTAGACGCTGGAGAGGTATGGTCGTTTCATTGCTGGGAGATGTATCAGCAGGCGGACTTACAGGAAAATAGTCAGCATACGATGTTGACATGTCTTTTCTCAGCTGCAGTACCGCAAGTATGAGAAGCAGCGAAGTCCTTGCTTTGTCCAGCCTCTTTAAGTAACGCGGAAGTCTGTCGTATTCGTCCAGTCTGGAAGAAGGCCATATGTTCTCACTCGGGTGCTGCAAATAATACCGATGAATGCTTTCGAATGCATTATCACAGCTATTGAATGCTTTCAGTGCTGACTTCCTAACAGCAGTTGTCGCAAATTCGCCGAGCGTCTCACGATCGAGTTGGACGCTCGCATACTTCAGCACCCCTGTAGTTGCATTGACAGAATGGAGAACAGCTTCTATCTTCGGCTGGTAGTCGAGAACCCACGGAGAACCGCCGATGCTTTCGAGTGCATCAAGATGTCGCTGCACCGTCTTCTGAACTATTGAGCCTAAATCTGCAAACGTAAGTGCTGTTCCAACGAGCTCGAAATGGTCAGTCATGGCTTCTGACATTCTGTTAGCAGTATGGGAATTGATCAAGTGGCAGAGGGAAACCTTCTGTTGAGGGAACTCTCATCAGCATCGACCGGTGAGAGAATGTCGTACAAAGTGCGGGCGGTGCATGCACAACATGAGTGCGTTGTCGCGAGCTAAGCTGGTTGTCGAGCTTGATCTTACGAATCACTGCATGTTTCTTGTTGCTCCAGGTCCGGGATCCTGCTTATGTGTGGGCCTCGTTGCTCCTCAGCAAGAGTCCTAGGCAACTCAGATAATGCGGGACGACGAGGGACTGCATGAAGATTTGCTGCACATGTGAGCACGGTGATCACAATCTCAATACAAGCACGGTATGCCCAATAGTTTGTACGGGTCACAATGAATCCGCGACGAACGAGTGGCAGCCCAATGAGGCGGAGGTCAAATCTGGAAGCTGCGGGTGATCTCGCATTCCAGAGTTCGATATTCTCTTCACCCAGAAGGACTCGAGCTGAGGACCAGAGACGTGTTGCTTGTATGCAAGAGACTCTGGGGCGTTGGAGGTCATGGTGCAGGTCGTCGAAGGTACATGGTACAGCTCAAACTTCGTCATGTGAGGTTGCAAAAATTGCGAAAATTGCATTTGTCCCCATGCGACCGAGTAGGCCCCTGCTTATCCTCGTCATGATAGGCCTGACTGCCTTCTGCACAAATGTTTCTGGGAAGTGGAGGTAAGTGTCCAAAGCATCTGGGCCTGCTTGAGCTCGCGAAACAGCTCGCAACAGTCCGCTAGAGCTGTAATCCCATCACCCAAAGCACTCGCGTAAAGGCTTCTTTTGTCTCTCAGATTCCCAGAGACTCTGGGCTGACTGGGTGGGCCTTGGGCGAAATTTTGTTTTAGAAGACAGTCTGGGACATCGCTGCCGTCCGCCGGCAACTTTGGGTCAAGCGGGCAATGCTAATCACTGCATCATGCATCTGCTCTCAAGCTGTAGCTTGTGAACTGCAGCTCGATCGTAGACAAGGCTTCATAGGTACTTGGTTGTTTCCTCAGGACACCCATGGAAGTGGAGCATTTGATTTCGAGGATGCAGATATGGGGGTGGAGCGTGATTGCAGCTTATTCGATCGCAAAATCATCGAAAGTCTTGGAAAGATTCTAGACTCTGGTATCGGGGCGTGCCATGCTGCACCAGTCGATAGGTATCATGGTGAGCTTGAACAATACTGTGCTGCGTATCAGGTATGCAGCTGACCTTGGAAATGTGACACACATTGCCAAGTTGTCGGTGGTTGAGTCGCTTGAGATGCGTTGAGTAGTTCTGCGTTTTGGACAGATTAGCAGAAGACCTCGTCGTAAATTATGGAAGTCGGTGTCGAGTGGATGGTTTTGGAAGGAGGTGGGATCTTCGTCCTGGTGCCAAGGGACAGGCTGCCTCAGGTCGGAGGCAATGTCTGCCGTACTTGGTGTCTGTACAATGCACAATCGAGCTCGAACTCCTAGAGACGCGACATAGTGCACGCAGAGACAGGCTATCGTGCATAGTGTCGATGTCTATAATGCGGGAAGGGGAGAAGCCGAGCGGTGACGGTACGAAGGACCGTAGAACTACCGTCACCTCGCTCCGCTCCTCTCCCCTCCTCGTACTCGCATGGTAATTCCAACCTTCACATTGAACCCCTCCGCCATCTCGCGTTCAACTCGTTCACATCACCTCAAACTCCACTACAATGTCGGACGGCACTGTCTCGGATTCCCTCTCCCCTGGATATTACGCAACGTCATCGTCTTGCGCGGATAGCATAACAGGATCCACTCCAGGCTGCAAGCATGTACATGTAGGGCTGTTCGTCGCTCATGGAGAGCCACCTTATCCTTTGTACACAGGCTTTGGACCTGGTGAGGAACAATGCAACTGCCAAATCTCTACCTTCCGTTTGTTACTGGTTCTTTCCAGTCCCGCCTTTGCGTTAACAAACGCCGACAATTGCAAATGTGTATGACGTCCTGATCCCCGGCTCGAAGGACAGATGTGCTGATCAAGATTCTAGCTTCCCAACGATGACTGCTGGCCGGATGACGAAGCCTGGTCTCAGCTGAACGCAACAGTCAATGGACGCCTCATCCGTAGCAAACCCCCGGCCTCCGTCTGCTATCTCGAAGAGAGCAACTATGACCTAGCAGCCTGTAGCCAAGTCTTCGAGAACTGGGACTCTTCCTACTGGCATGCTGATGACCCCATCTCCATTGACGCACCTCCACGCTATACTTGTCACCCGATCTATCCTAATGGCACGAGCATGCGTGGAGATCCCACCGCCGGTGAAAAAGGATGTGGAAGCGATTCGTACCCGGTAGACGTTGTTAATGCTTCTAGCATCTCCGATGTCTGAGCTGGGGTGGACTTTGCCCGCAGACATTCTGTCAAGCTCAATGTGAAGAGCACTGGTCATGGACGTAGCTCCATTCCAGGAAGTCTATCGATCTGGACGCATTACTTCAGGGGCAAGGAGTTTCATACAAACTTCGTCCCTCAAGGAGCCAATTCCAGTACTAACGCGACCTCCATGGCTGTCACTTTTGGAGCAGGAATCCTCGATCGGGAAGCCTTCGAGTTTGCGGCAGAGCATGACGCCGTTGTCGTTGGAGGCACGGATTCGACAGTCGGCCTTGTTGGGTGGGCTAGCGCTGGAGGCCATGGCTACTTGACTGGTGTCTATGG
Source organism: Cercospora citrullina (assembly GCA_013365195.1). Classification (NCBI taxonomy): domain Eukaryota; kingdom Fungi; phylum Ascomycota; class Dothideomycetes; order Mycosphaerellales; family Mycosphaerellaceae; genus Cercospora; species Cercospora citrullina. The sequence goes on from JAASFF010000198.1 coordinate 499,152, forward strand.
TATGGGAGCCGACAGCTTCCTGGAAGTTACTGTGGTTACGCCCAATGGTGAAATCGTCGTTGCCAACGCATACCAGCACGCCGATCTGTTTTGGGCCATCGGTGGTGGTGGTGCCGGCACTTGGGGTGTCGTTGTATCTCTGACTGTGAAGGCTTATCCCATGCCAGGTACGGCGATGTGGTCGCTCTCACTCGCTGCACAGAACGGAACTACGGCTTCAGAGTGGTACAAACTTGCTCCAGAACTAGTCGCTGATGTTCCACGACAAAGAGATCTGGGACTATCAGGGTATCAGACGCTGGGTGGACCGCCTTTAGTGGTGACCAACGCCATGTTTGGATACGATATGTCGCGTGAAGCTGTGGAAGAAATCGCTGGGCCTCTCTTTCAACGGCTTGAGACTCAAAATTCGACTGTTCAGGTCGAGTCCAACATTGTCACGTTCTCCAGATGGATCGATGTCTTCCATCAGTTCAACTTGACGCTGCCGGCGGGCGGGGCCACTGGCGGTACCACAGCCGCTAGGCTACTTCCTGCCAGCAGCCTCACTGATACTGAGACTTTCGCTCGAGTCTTGGAGAACATTGGTCCCAGCCTGGACAAGCAGAAAGTGGGTGGCACCGTTTCCTCCGCACTGGGCTGGCTAACGAAGTATTACAGGACAAATTCAGATCCGGACGTTCCATATCTGGGACTGCCACCGGGCCATCGCGAAAGGTCGACAATGCGCTGAACCCCGCCTGGCGTGATACTGCAGCCCACTTTATCGTGAGTGAGTCGTGGCCACATGACACACCTTCCGAAGTGGTCGACGAAGCAATAGCTGCAATGGAGCAGTCCGCATATCAGCTCAGATCAATTGCTCCAGACTCCGGGGTTTACATCAACGAGGTAAGCAAGCTCCACATCAATTGATGAGGTATGCACAACGCTAACGTATTTCAATAGCGCGGCGACTTCGTACCTGACTGGCAGAAAACTCTCTACGGCGACGAATGTTCCCGGCTCTTGGCCATCAAGCACAAATACGACCCCGAGAGCGTTCAGTGGTGTGAACTCTGTGTTGGAAGCGACGAGTGGTATGAACGTGAGGATGGAAGATTCTGCAAGAAGTCTTGGGCGTGATCGGAATGTTCCGCAAATCCAATCGGCTACGTGTTGGTTCCGAAACGCTTAGATTCCACGAGCAAGATTCTAGCTGTTCTAGTAGCATGCGCAGTGGATGCAAGTGAGCATCGGCTGTCAACACATTTCATTCATGGGATTATGGCTTCTCAAAGCCATGAATCAACCTTTTAATTGCATGCCTGGCATGAATCGTGGAATCGTACTCTCAATCGCGCTTCCGCTGTTCATCAAAGTAATCGAAAGTTCATGAACTTGCGCACGTTCATGTATTTCCGTAGTCCTGAATCAATCTGGTTCGGGGCGTTGTTCTCGGTGAATTCTCTCCAAGCTTGAGAGCAGGCATCAGCACGGGCAATCTCAGATTGATCCCCATGTACCACGGGGAAAAGAGTACTCACGTTCGCACGTTTGAGCAATGACACCCGGAATCTCATCACGTTGCCTCACCTCATCGGGCTTTTGTACGACATTGATGTAGAGTCCTTGGCCGACGTGCCTGTGAAAGTGGTCAGTCCGCTCAAGCTTCTACATTTACGGGGAAAGCTCTACTCACCACGCAATGTGGCAATGAAAGCCCCACACTCCGGGATTATTGCTGATGAGCTGAGCGACTAGATAACCGTTTGGCTTCAAGCTAGCAATATCACGTCTTGCTGGATTGTTGGGACGCACAGCGTTGATGCCGTTGTACTTGCCCACGCCTTCGTCGACGATGTACATATTTTGCCCATGGATGTGCTGGATCGTGGTCAGTAGGTCATTTCTCAAAAGTTGGAAGATGCTGGCAGTACCATGGGATGACCAAACGGAACATTGTTCTCAAAGATGAATCGAATGGTCTCGTTACGACCGAAGTTGTATACGTTCCATTCTGGATTTTCGGGATAAGAAGTGTTGCCGTTGTACGTCAAATTGAGGAGCGGGAAGTTGTAGTTCGCACGGAACGTCTGTCCGTTCATGAGGTAGGACGTATGACCAGTGGCGTTGACAGTTTGTGTGATCTTAATTGTCACCGTGGTGTCTGGAGGGTCAAGTTTGATGGGGTAAAACGGCTCTGTTTTGGTTAAGGCAGCGTCTCCGCAATTGATGAGAGTCGGCTGCACGAAGTCGAAATTCGGCAACGAATTCGGCCTTCTCTGCGTGTCGATGCCATTGTAGTAGACTGCTGCTAGTGCGAATGGCTGTGCGGCGAGAGCACAAAGAACTGGTTGACGAACACGCAGCCAGTATGCACTAGCTCTTTGATTGGCGGTGACGAGAACATCGATACGTTGGCCGACGAAGAGTGTGATAAACTTGGTCGTGTAGGGCTTAATCGCTACGAAGTCGTTGGCCACTACGACCATGTCATGCTGGTCCAAGCTGATGACCATGTACCCAGCAGCAGCAGTGTTGATGAAGCGTAGCAAATGAGTCTTGCCTCGAGTGAAGCCAAATTTCGCCAACGGCGCACCAGGTGTGCACTGAGTGCCTGCAGGAGCATTGGAGCAGTCGGCGCTCATTCTACCCTGGATCAAAGTGTTGCTTGAGGTCACAAGAGCAGCGATAGCAGGGTTGTTGCTCATTGACTGCTGAACAAGCTCATAGTAGTCTTTGTTATACTTGTCGCTGACAAGAATCGGCCCCAGATCGACATAGTCTTGTGTAGGATAGTTGTCCGTCGGTCCATGGATGATCATGGGGCCTAGGATACCACCAGCGTATTGCGCAGAGTAATGAGCATGCCACCAGCTGGACCCGTAGATATCTGCCTGGAACCTGTACACGAAGGTCTCTCCTGGAGCGATGGGACACATGTGGACCGAGGGCACGCCATCGTACCAAGGTGTCTTCTTTTGCAGCAGACCATGCCAGTGGATTGCCGTGCCCTCAGCTGGGTTGTCGATGGAGTTTGTCACAGTCACTTCAATCCAGTCACCCCAGTTCGCTTCGATCATAGGCCCAGGGAACTGTCCGTTGACGACGATCATTGGCGTGGGAACGCCGTCCGGCGCGAGAGTCATTCGAGCAATGTTGAAATTGTAGTATCGCGTGACACCAGTATCTGGCGTAACCTCGTACACATTCGTGCCCCCGGCTGTTTGGTTGCCCCAAGGTATGCCCTGGCTGCCACCCAGGAACTTGGGTAGGACAGGTGTTGGTAGCAGTCCCAGCGGTGTTGGGCCATTCTGTAGAAGACCAGGGATAATCGAGAGCAGGACGCCTGTCGAGGCAAGTAGATTGTTGATGAAGGTGACATTGCCCAGGCCATCAAGCAGGGGCATTAGTAGGCTGGCCATGATTGCCGCGATATTTTCTGCAAGTGCTGCAGCCTTACTCCAGGCAATGCTGGAAAGCCGGAACTGTTATGCATCTTGTGTCCCGCACTTCGCGACTGCTACAGCGTGTAGGAGGTCCAGCGCGCAGGCTGCCCAGAAGAAAAGCAAACCATTGCTGAATCAGGCGTCTGATCTTCTTGTCATGGCACCGCATAACAAGTCACTAGACTATTGATTAGCGGGCTCGTTTGCTGAAGCCAATGAGTGGTTGCGCGTCGCTCGTCCTTTTGGTGATCGACATCAAGCCAACCACTCAGCTTTCAAAGGATCAGCACCGCATCGCGCCGCCCGCATGCCTATACTTTTGCACTCTCCGCATCTGGGAATCGCTATACCCCAAGTACCAACGAGTCGACTGCTTCGACTCGCTAGATATACGAAGAGGGCATACTTTGCACTGATCAGTGCGGAGTGACTTGGGGGCGCGAGTGCGGATGCTGTACGTTGTTTAGCCTGTGAAAACCTCGATTGGGCGATGCTGCCTGTCGCATATGCTTCTGTAGGCCAGGAGAATGTCCTTCATCCAGGTGCATAGCGTCGGCAAGTATCTGAATTGATTCAGTGTCAAGCTTCAGCAATATAAGAGCGGTCCACTGGCGACAAAGCAGTTGAGATGTGGCCATCCAAGCGAATCTTGGAGACACCAAAGGGCGAAACGAAGTTGCTCGTCAGTCTTTTATCTGTTAGGCCGCTAGAATGTCACAACCAGTAATGCTAGTGGTGATAAAAGCTTTCGTCACGTCGTGCATGCGGAGCACGATGTGAAGCAGAACCTGTGCACAAAAGCAGACAATTTTCCGTGGTACAAGACTCGGCCTCCACGACAACGGCCCACCTCGCGCTCGCCCTTAGCAGCAGTGTTTCAGCCATCGACACTATTGGATCGGCACAGTGAAATCGGCGGTCTTCGAATGACTCCCTGCGATTGCCATACTCCGAATCTTGCACAGCGCTCATTTAGTATTCCTCGTAGCAAGCAAGTGCATTATCATGGCGCTCCGAGATGCGAAGGCGATGAGGGACGCAGCTTTGCGGAAACCCCAGTTTGACCTTGGAAAGACCACAAATCGACGTGGGGCCTTCAATACTGCTGTACATGGAGGAAAGCCTTATGCCGAACATGCAGGTGTAAATTGGCGGCGCTGGAGGACTGGCATAAGTAGTGATGTGAAGCACGCCGAAAGAGCTGGAAAGCGAGCATGTTTATATTGGAGAGTGCTGCTTTGACTGGTCGTGCCTTCCACCTAGCTCATCCGTGCATCACTTGCACCTGCGAATTTTGGCAGGCGATAACCCCATACCCAGACTCAACCGCACCCGAGAGGAGATCAGACCTCCAACCCCGCAAAGCGAGTGGCGGGAGCGGCCTGCAAACAATACTTCTCAACGCTGTGGTCCGTGGACACAAGTTCATCGACATCGTCTGACAGCCAAAGTCCATCCTTGGCAGCAGACAACGATCATCTCATCCAGCGTACGATGGTGAGCCGTCGGCTGGTGATCTCAATACAAATACGCTACAGAATCTGACAGCGCAACCTACAGTGGCGCCCAAGTTGATGCCAGGACTCGAAGCTGAAATATGGCCCCACGTCGTTTCTCCATGTACTCGAATCCACTACTTCCATCCCTCCCTGCAGGTCTCTCGATGCTCATCAAGAAGTGCTGATTCTATCTTGCGAGGAACATGGATGCAACATGATCGATACTATCCTGTAGACATAGAAAGGAGCTGATTGTAACTCTTCAAGGGAACGCCGCACTGGCACTGATATCTACAGAACACAGTATTCAGATAGCAATTGGTACCTCGATACGCTACCATAGTATGATTTGTAGTTACAGTACTACTCGACGCGCTTCCTTTGCCGTATCAAACAGATAGTCTAAGGACAAAGAACCTCTGCGCCAGGGTTCTCGCAATTGTTCAAATCTGGGCCCCCAAAATAGCAGCCTACCGAATGTCAGAGCATGAGCGAACGAAATACTCCGTAATTTGTGTTCATTATGATGTGACTTACGCCCATCCGCGCACATGCAGTGGTTTCCAATTCCCGAGTCGGGCTCCGCTCTGCTGTTCATTATTTATTACGCATAGATCAAGGAATGATAATCCCACCTGTTGTAGCATGGCTGCTGTTGAGCGAAGGCGGTGGTTATGATAGCCAGAAAAGACGCAAGAAGTTGTACGAGCATCATTTTGATTATGTTGAGGGCAAATTAGGATGACGGGAACTTTGATGTTTTGTTGTAGCTTCGGAGGTGGACACGCATTATATACCCCAGCGTAGCCAGCTGCAACAGGATCAAAAGGGCGTCAAAACACACAAGCTGAACTTGTTGTATGCTACTGCCTACCACGCGAGACCAGTCAGTGACCTGTATTCACCTCGTGTTGCCATGTATGACTCGAGGACTTCTCGTTCAATGCAATCGAGCGCGAGCTCAGTCACAAGTCTAGCTCAATCATGCGCTCGGCGCTTCAATTCATGCCTTGTTCAATCAGCGAAGCTCCTGCTTCGCTGCGAGATGATGGCACATGCTCCTTCTTGACATCTGTTCCAACAGCCAAGATTGCTGTAAAGGTAGCAAGATGTGCAGATCTGTCTAACCGCTGTGAGACCGCCAGTCAATGTATGTTCCACCTTCCTTTTGTTCATAGCCCGCGTACTCGGGGATCAACATCATGACACATTGATGGTCCTTATGCATGTTGTGTGCAAGCCGCTATGCTGTACCAAGGCCGAAGCTGTGTCCGAAGACTCCTCCCTTTCGAGCTCTTGCATACGGCACAGAACTAAATACTTTGCCAAGGAAGCATGGTAGGTTCACCTGAGCTGTTCGGCAATCCCGTGGGAGCCGTGGCATGGCTTCTTCTTGGCTCAGCACGTCCTCGCGCTGCCATTCGCGTCAGTATTGTGACTATAAGCTACCCCGAGCCGCTTCGTCGTAGCGCAGTGTAGTAAACGCATACAGGAGAATTCCTTGGGACCGCCCGATGGTCGTCCGCGTTGCATTCAATAAAGTCTATGGCACATCTGACGGCTCGAATCGAGGTTGAACCTGAGCATCTTCGACCAGCACTGGCGAAGATCGCGATTGCCAGATGGCGCTGAATCTCAAAGACTAGGACTGGTGATAGCACGAGACTATAAAACATGCAAGTTGTCGGCCACACTCACACAGCTCATCTGGCCGCTACTGTAACTCGGCCTCCTTATCTATAATATTTCCCATTGCCATCATGCATCTCGGACACACAGCTCTTGCCATTAGCGTGGCACTCGGGAGTCTCGTCATGGCCGGCGTGATACAGCCCGGCCTACAACGCAGAGAGATCTTTAATGGCGTAAGTAGCATGGCTTCGTTTTGAGTCACCGTTGACTCTGCGGTGAAGGCCTGCCTCCTGGATCCGGATGCTGGCTACCCAGATCCAGGTAGATGCCGCTATCAGCCTGACGAAGGCGTCGTCCTAGAGCCTAGTTGCGACCAGACGTTCCCAGTGAGTGCTCTGTGAGTGTGCTCCCAGACTGGCTCCCGAAATCTGACGCAGCTTCGCAGTGTATTCGCAATGGCGACTTATGCAGCTTCAACGATCAAGATCCGTTTGGGACTGCGACTTGTTCGTGAATTGTCCGTCAATGAGCTCACAACGAGCGCTCGTAGGCTGTGCCGCAAGCATGCACGCCAACGGTGATCTGATAGGTAGATACAAACTGCCAAGAATGCATGACGGTGATCTCTTACAGCTGGGGCAAGAAGGGCGGGCGAGGAGGAACGGACCGGCGGGGCCTCATGCACATCTCGGACTCTGGGCCAGCAATCTTGTACTGTCGAGATATACCCACGTGCCTTTTGAGCGAGTTCTGCCCTTTCCACTTTTACTTAAATAGTACATGACCCCCTTCTATTGAAGTTTACTGCCCAACTTGCACTTGCACATTGCACTTGTTGAACCCGGACCCCATACTGCTACAACTGCCCAGATCACAACGTCTGCTTGAACATGCAACCGAGCAGTGAAGACACCGTCAAGCGACGGCTTGAATTTCACGAGAGGAACCACCGTCGCGATCTGGACGAAAACATACGACAGAATCCCTCAGGCCTATGGAAGCATTTTCGTCTCCGTGTTCGAAATATCACATCTCGTTATGTGGGCACCGACAACCCTATAGCTGTCTTTGAGGATGATCTACACGAGCTGTGGGATCTGTTGATCGAAGCGGCGAAGTTAACACCGGCCAGTGATGCTGCAGCAGATCGCTTGGTTGCTCAGGTACTGTTTGCCCGAAATCTAGGACAAGTCAGGCGGCTCGTTCCCCCGGCCGATGCAAAGGCACAGCAACAAGCCGGAGCAGCTCATATCGAGCATGCCATCACCGGCTCAAATGCATCCATGTGGACAGACTTGCCATTCCTGGCGACAGATCTCCAAAGATCCTGGACGGAGTGTCTCGCAACCTGGAACGTGGTCGAAAGAAGTAATGTCGCAGGCATATGTGGGCGCCTCTCTGCGACTGGAGTGTGCAGATCCAGTGTCACATCTCTCGCATTGATTCTTTTTCGCGAGGCATTGGAAACTCAAAAGGATCTAAGGAAAACCTCTCAGCCACACACGACCGAGACCTTACCCTCTCATTTGGCGGACTACTTGCCCGCAGTCTTGACATGGGTACAGGCTGGTAGCTATCAGCTTCTCGACCTTTGCATGCATAACCATGTTCCTTCAGTCGATATGCTGCATGGTGAAGTCGACTGGAGGGTAGGAGGGCCGCTAACGGCTGATTTAGACAGCAATGGCGGGCTAATGCTGGGCTTCAGTATGCCGAGATGGCGATTCTGGAAAGACAGGCTAGAATATTTCCGAAACATGTGTCAGGATCAGGATATGATTGAGCAGAGCACAACGAGCGTGAATATCATGAACGAATGGGAAGTTCTTTCGGGAGGATTCGGGGGTGTATCGGAGTGCGAGAGAACTCATGCAGCCTATTTCCTGGGTGTCGTCGATGTATAAATAGACAAATGAGGCCAATGGAAGTGTCTCTGAATATCTTCGTCTGCTTTCACGTTCCTTGCTACGACCTCCAGCGGCTTCGGAAAGCCATGGTTTCCGCGGACGTGTACGTGCGGCCGGTGTTCTCATCGATCATCGTGGCGTGGAAGCATTGCGCGTCCTCGTGCTCGTGTGGCCCCCTTCGGTTTCCCCGTCTTTGTCGTTTGGAAGACTGTGCTCCTCGACGGCAAGCCGGTCAGGAAGGGCAGGGCCGTAGTGGACATTCGCGGCCTGAACAAGATGGCCGTCAAGGATTCTTACCCTCTCCCGCGACAGGACGAGATTGTGGAAGCACTTCGGGGGGCCGAGTGCATTACCACAATCGACGCGGCAGCACATTCTTCCACCAGCCTCACTACCGCAACACACAGACGCACTGCATTGGAACACCGTCACCCTTCCCTACCACGACGCCTACTGCATGTCAAGCAGCAACTTCGACGTCCGCGACACCATCGTCTACGCCGCACGCATTCGCGAGCTCCGTCGGGAGCGACTCGCCGCGGCCACCGCCGCACGACCGACTCCTCGGATGGGACGATGCGCCGCATCGTATCTCTCCTTCATAGCTGCGGCCGCCCAGGCCAACGAGTCTGCGGCTTGATCTCGCGCCTCCTGGCGGATGGCTACATAGTCCGCGGTGGGCAACTCGGCCAAGGGCAGAAGTGCGTCGAGGTTGTTCTTGAATCCTTGTATAACCACGTTTGGGATTTCACCGGAGGAGGCGTTGCGGGAGTTGTTGAGTTCGGCTTGGATGCACGGGAGTGCGTCCGTCCAGTTCGCAGCAGGGAAGGATGTAATAAAGTCAAGGAACCAGGGGATGGAAGAAAACATACGGTACTCTCTTGACTCCAAAGCATCGATACCCTCTCTTTATCACTCATTTCCAGGTTCGATCGCTTCGGGACGTTCAGTGCACTACAAAGTCTTGATCCTGTTGCTCGCGCCTAACACAGTCGGTAGCCTCACATGTCCACCAGTTCGAACATCAAAGGGCGTCGAGAGCTTCGTGGAACCAGAGTCAAGGGAGCATGTTCCCCTTTCCCCAGAAGCTTGTCGTGTTTCTCTCCCTGCGCTGATGCTCATCTGATGGCTTCCTGGGATGTACGGATTCAGAGATGCCTGAGCCTTGCGCGTATCACTCACAGGATTCGCGATCTCTGCATTGCATGCAATCCGAATTCCAAGCCGCAGACAATCAGCAACCCAAGCAGAGCCAGTGTGTACGATTGTCCATGATCTCCGAATATCTCATGCTCTCCTTTAGCTTAGTACCAACAGCTTCCTTCGCTTCCAATGGACATTACACCCAGAGACACCAGATATATAACGCTTTCCAGTCATCCACAGCACTCATTCTAGACACCTCCTTGACATTCAGTGGCTTACAGGAGTTGAATTGATCAGAGAAAGTGTCAAGATGTCTCCGCATTCCCGATGGGATGATGCTCGCATCTTCCCACTCGGTTGGAGTTCCAATGGCTGCTAAATGATTCTGTTTCAGAGACAAGAATGTCTGCTCGTAGCTCTCCAGAAATCGATGGAAAGCCATCCACACTGCTTCTAGAGTTCTGTTGGCAACGAAAGATGGGTCCTGGCGGAGCGATGGCGTATACCAGTGCTGTTTCTCAGGATTTGAAGGGCTCGAGCTCTTGCTCATTTGTATACTTGGAAGCAGTCATTGAGGTATGAATTTAGAAGCACGAGGGCAAATTTTCAGCTCTCCGAGACGCCATGGCTCTGGAAATCAGATGCTTCTGGAGCTCAAGTGGCAGGCAATAATGACGATGGGCAGAGACATCGGAACTTTATCAAAGTCTTCTGCCAGTCCACGCCTCTCAAGTTGTGCCTGATCTGGAGCGCGAGTGGCATGCAACGAGCCATTCAAGCAAAGACGCGGGCAAAGGATAGACATGGAGCATGAAACTGAGACAAAAGTGAACCCCACGTGCTTTCATTATGTGTGTTATGGACAGCCCAGCACCCCAAAAGACAGAAACAACGACACAAACCCCACTCTCACACCCCAAACAACCTAACGAACCCACAAGTTGCCCTCCACCTTGCCCTGGAGGGCCTCCTTCGCGCGGAGATAACTGCCGTAGCAATCGAAAGTGGCATGGCAGCCCGTTGGGCGCCAGTCCGCGTGGTAGTCGCCGAAGCGACGAAGGAGGCCCTCGACCTCGTGCGAGTATGGGGTGGCGCCGTCGGTGCGGAGCACGCAGAGAGAGTGCTTGGCGTAGCTGCGCTCCGCACGCAGACGACGACCACTCAGGGTCAGGCCCTTGACTCGCTTGATGGCGAGGTCGACGCACAGGGGTGTCTGCAGACTGGTCAGCTTGGTGTTGCAGCAAATGGTCGAGGCAATAAGGTAACATACGTAGAATTGGACCAACGCGTGTGGTCGCACGGCCTCTCCGCTGTATGTGCGGGCCACGTTGATGAAGCACGTGCCCGAGCCGACGGAGCGGAGGGTCTCTCCCAGCGCAGTGATGAGCTGGAGGTCGGTGAATGAAGCCGGGAGGCTAGGGCAGGGTCAGCGATTGTTCGAGCGAGGTAGCGTGAAGCAACTTACTTTCCAACGAAGAGCACGGCGTCGGCGGCCAGGTGCAGCTGGGCGTTCTCGGAGCAGGCCTGGTGGTAGTCGAGCAGCTTTTGGTTGTATGCGGGACCGAAGCGGGTGTCAATTGGGACGAGAAGGTCTCCGACAGATGGCATACACATATCTTCGGTGGGCGTGTATCGGTTGGTGCCGTTGGCGATGCTGGCACGGAACGACGCTGGTGGCAAGTTCGTGATGTCGGACAGGCTGGTGTCCGAGGAGAAGGTAGCCGGCGCAGAGGCGGTCGATGCTGGCGATCTCCACACGGAGTCGCTAGGCAAGGCGAGGAGTGGGTTCTTGAAGACATCTGGGTGGTTGATGTCCTCCTCGCGATACTTGTCAGCGAATCTGTGGAGCCACGGGTCCCTGGGCATCTCCAGCTCGACCATGCCATCGACTTCGCGGTGAAGGAATTTGCCTTTGTACTTGGTTTCCAGAGGTCGGGCGGCACGGTAGGTGAACTCTACCTGAATCATGTTCTCGAGGTTGTAGTACAGCTGGGTGGTGATGGCAAGCTGGCTGCGGGCTGGGACGTTGTCTTTCACCACGGTGGCGAGATGCTGCAGTGCATAGGCGAAGTCGGCGGAGCGAGCCAGAGCGAAGTCCGAGTGCATGGCAATATCTTTGAAACAGTCGTCGATGAAGCGGCGAAATTTCATCAGGTGGTTGGACTCGTGAAACATGCAGAAGCCGTTCGCCTTGAGGTCGCAGTACTTGTCGGTGGCGAAGGCTTGGTCAATTGGCTCAGAGGAGCCCCCATTGTAGCGAACGACGCGGCCACCGTCGATGTATCGAATGGTGGCTCTCTGCTCGCGAGTGTCGGCGAGGGCGATAGCAGCCATATGAGCAGGGTACTTGCCCTCATCACGCATCTGGACGAGGCGCTCGAACTTGTCGTTGCGGGTGGAGGTGGCAGTAGACATGATGGTAGGCGTGATGGTGTGAAGAATTTCCGGGGCAGCGATGCAATGCTAGTCGTGACGGCGGTGTGTAAGATTGCCGGAGAGCGAAGCGGTCTCAGTAATGTTGATAGTGTGCGGAAGCGCCGAAGAGCAATGCAATGACGGTGGTGAGAGTGCGGTGTTGCTGAAGAGCGACGCAGTGCTAGTGGCGGTGGTGATGGTTCGTTGAAGTGCTGATGAGCGACTCTGCACCGGCTGTGATGTTACTGAACTGCTGAGGAGCAATGCAGTGTTGGTGATGAGGGTGTCGTGTCGCCGGAGAGCGATGTAATGGAAGCAGCAGTGATGATGGTCCGTCAAAAAGCTGAAGAGCAATGCTGTACCCGCAGTGATGGCGCTGAAGTGCTGATACGTGATATAGTGCTGGCGATGAGGGTGCTGTATGCTGCTGGTGGAGCGCGATGCAGTGGTAGACGAGAAGTGGATGGATGTAGACGAGCGATGGCTGGTGCAAAGCGATGCGAGCGATTATGCTGTGAGGGTGTGAAGGTAACGAGGAAGAGTTGGCGGTGGGCGAGACGAAACTATTTGTGTTGTCCGCCACCGGACGCGTGAGACGAAATCAAAGGAAACGGCAAGAGTGCAGGGGGCCGTGCACCACAACATTGAGCGGGCGTGATGGACCGAGTGCGTCATGAACGCAATACCATGCAAGGTTGGTATGAGGAGGATGCGTTGGATGAGGCGGTCATGATGGTGCAGCTCATCACGCTGTGCGGTGTCTGGTTGTGGAGTTCTTTATGATTGAAGCTGGCTCTTCTCGTGAACTGCCTGCAGGGTGAAGCCAAAGTGACCCCAAAGCCACATACGAGCCAATACACCACAATATTGCGAATTACACACTACGCGCTCCATGGGCTCACTTTAGTCGTGCCCACGGGAAACAGAATACTCTCGAGGGCGCTGTGGTGGTCGACAACGAGCCTTTGCACCGTAGCTACTGTGGTGGAAGCCGCGCTGTATGAAGCCAAGATGACCAGGCCAGAAGGACGCGACACAACCTTCAAATACGCGACGAGACTACGATTATTGATCGAGACTGTTCTCAGCGCAAGCTAAACGCTTAGATACGTGTCCGTTACGCTGCAGCACAATACGATGAGCGCGAATGTGGCGGCGAAAACATCTACAGAACAACTCCACTGGGGCTTCAGATGGATGCCAGACAACCAGCAGCAGCTGAACGCGATGCGAAAGCACTGTAAGCAAGCGCAGTGTTACAGGATGCTCAGTGTAATGTCTCCAGGCCCGGCAACCCCTTCACCAGTGACTAAAATGCCCGCGTGTGTGTCCAAATTATTCGTTTCTAGTGCATTTGCCAGGCAAACATACCGCGAAAACTGTCTACCAAACGCCAAAACGCTTTATTGCATCCACCAATTTGTTACACGCGCATGAGCACCTTCTTCTACCCGTTGATCGAGGCCCTGTGTCACACAATGCTGGCTCAGACCTAAATGGCCAGATGCTGGACAAGTATGTAATCATCATTGGAGCCGGAGTAGCAACGAGACCTACTGAACCCTCTTCTAGAGATATCCCTGCTGCTCATAAAGCAGATGCAGGAACAAACCACCCGAAAGGACAGTTTCTAGACTCATCCAGCCCAGCAAATAAGTTTCCTTCCACCATGCCATATCCACTTTCCATGCCATCCATCAAACGCGCGCCATGGAGATCAAGCGTCTACTGAACCGCCGTCCGATGTCCGAAAGTGTCTTTTCTGCTCCTTTCCATCTTCCCTGGCTCTTTCTGAGAGTTCCACATCTCAATGCACAGCGGCCAATCCATGTATTCGTATTCCCACTCTTCTATCCGTGCAATTCTGTCATCCAGCACGGTGTCCCAACTGCTCAGCTCATCGCTGGGTGCTGCTTGTAGGTTGCTCTACTCTTCCCGCTGTCCAGTGTCCGTCGAACATGCATCCCTGCCACCCGACTCTCTCGATATTTCACGTCCAATATTGTTCCTCGTCGCCCTTATCCCGTGTTATCCTTCCCTGTTGGCTCGTCTTGCTCTTCTACCGGTTCCTTTATCAAGTCTCGCTGCTCTTTCATATCTGTAACGCTGTAGGATCGAGTTGGTACGAGGAGGGTAATTCGTGGATGGCCGTAGCCTTGCAGGCAGCAATAAGGCGATCATTGGGTTGTCGGCGAGGCTCAGGGCAGCAAGCTGGGTTCGCTGCTCGCCTTTGAGTCGTCGATTGCCCAGTCTCTGGTGGTGATGTGTATCTTCAGGGTCGCTTTGTCGCTCGGAATGGGTCAGAGTCGTGATGGGGATGAGGGTGTGGGCTCGTGGGACCGCTGGTGGTAATGCGCAGTGGCAGTGGAGGAACGTGATAGTTGCGAAGGAATGCGAAGGGAGTTGTTCTCATGGTTGTTGCGGTTGTTCAAAGCGGATGTTGCGCTCAGTTGTCGGTACAGATCTGTCAGATCGTCGGCGGAGGCATTCGAAAGGCAGTGGAGAGGTCGGTACCTGTGCTCGGGGGCATTGCGTCTAGGCTGAGCTGGTAGATTGGAGTAGGAGCTGGCAGTCCTTGTCAGGCCGCGCATCAGGACCTAAAGAAATGGTGTTTGTGTGGTCAGTAAGGAAGTTGGAACTTCAGCAGTCCAGCTATGAGCTACAGGGCGGCGCACATTGCCCGTCCGCCTCTGTCGTGACAAAGCATATAGGCCCAAAACAAGCACCAGTATGGTGCGGAAATGTCTATGGTACACTGGACGTTCTTTGCGAGCTTAAGAGAAGCCTGCTGCGTTGGACGTGTTGTGAGGAAGCCAAGGATGTGGCGAAACAGCCAGGACCATCTAGCTACCAACTTCACTGCCTGCTCTATCCTCCTCCCGTCCAGCCGAAATTGACTACAACTACACCACCCGACTCCTGCTTCTTTCTTGAAGCCCTATCTGCGCGACCACTGTGACAGTTTGCTTGCCATCCTTCCAGAGCAATGCTATTGCGGATTCAGGAACTGTCCATGAGCCGTCCAAGGACATGAACTTCGACAGACATTCTTTCTGTACGAAAGACCACCAATTGACAGCCCGAACAGCGCACCAAGAGCACGCGCACAACAACCGCTCCGTCTTGAGTCTCCCTGTTCGAACTGAGCATTCGCCAAAGATCCGCTGGTCGCTGGTCGCCAACAGCTTTACGGCCTGATAGATCTGACATGGTAAGGTTACTACGGATACAACACAATGCCGAGCTGGTCGTTTAAGCCAGTCCTTCGCATGACACACCTGTGTGTCAGATAGGGCTGGAGTGTGCTCTTGATGAAAGCCGCAGGTTCCCTTGCCCGGAAGCCCCTTGAGCCTCGTGACGGCGCCGCCATCAGCACCAGCATTGCTATCGAGCCAGGAGTTTGATCTCTAGCCACCACTGGGAGATCGTCCTTCTTGCTTCGACCGTTCGACTTGGCGCAATAGCGACTCCAGGGACGATGAGGAGCTTGATGAGATGTGCCAATGTCTTGCACTCACTGTTCAACCATTTGGCCTCGACTTAGTGCAGTAAGCAGAGCAACCCATGGCACCAGATGACTGACACCAAAGACAAAAGAGCAACGACCGGTAGGAAATTTCAACGCAGCCACTCTTTCCACCTAGCTTACCAAAGCAAACAGACAGATATTTCGAACGCCTTCCGTGTGACAAAGACCCGTTCTCCAACTTCCTCGAACGAACGAAAGTATCCACAACGACTGGCGGTAATACCATCGGTCAACATCGTCTTCGAGCCTCTTCCCAAACGCGCGATCATGTCCTCGCAAGTTCGACCCTTTCGATCTCGATTGCCTCAACCTTCCGGAAATAATGTTCTCCAGCAGGGGCACGCAGGCGACAACAAGGGTTATTTCGAAGAGCAGGATTTGAAGTCATAATCACGCGACAAGGGACAATATGTTGGGCCAGAAAGACTGGAAGGAATCGATCCGCCTCAAGTGGTGATATTCCCTCGGGCTGTGACAACGAATTAGCTTGATCCAAGCATGATCGGCGGCATCAGGGAGGAGACAAGAGAGCTGGCCAGACCGACTGGGCCAAGGCGGAGCATGAGGTTCACCACCTTCACACAATGTTCACACTACAAAAAGTCAATACAACCGCCAACAATGGAGCAGAGACATCCCGGATCGGAAGTGCACTACCTTTCCGTTCGCTTGGTTCGCGGAAGAGGCGCCAATCTGCCGCGGCTTGGACTGAAAACTACTTCCGGATTGTGTAATTCACCTTGAGCATCGGGGTCAACGTTCACCTCCAAGTCCGACACACAGGCAGTAGAAATATGAGGAGAGCTTGGCGCAGCTGGTTGGTGTGGGAGAGCACGTCTTTGTGTTACTTCGGGTTTCTGATCCAAGGGCTTCGGAATGGACATACAATAGAAATCGGGCCGCGGCTCTCACAGAGGATGAGTGCTGGTCGCAAGTTCTGAAAGCAGCTCGCACGCTTCCTAATGAGTTCAGGTGTGGTCAGGTGTTCCAAGAAGAGCCAAGAAACACATTAGACTTCAAGATCGGCGCTGTGTTGTCTCAACACAGTCAACTAGGTCCGAACATCGCCAGACCTCATCTTCAAGAGCTTGCAAATGGCAGCCCCATTATCGCATCTGTCTGATCCGCGGACAACATCGAGTGTGTCGTAGGCGTCGGCCTCGTGCGTGAAGGGCTGAGCGGCAAGTCGCGATGCTTCAAAAGCAGGAGGTGAGGGGACGTCGGTGATGGCCGATGGGCAAGAGATACCACCTGGACAGCTCACAACGGAAGGCGCAGCTCGTGCGACGACTCAGGAGCCCAGGAACCAGGACGATGCCATTGTACCGATCACGCATAGAGTGATCTGCGCTACCAGATGCTGTGGTCCCACGACAGACGCGCAGCGCCTCGCGCTGTGGAACGCTTCTCGACTGCTTCTCCATACGATACGCCCACAGCATGTCTCAGCATAGCAATGCCCCCAAAGGAAACTTGAGATGAGGAAGAGTTCGTCGAAGCGAGTTGTGCGGAGTGCAAGGATGCCACGCGAGCATAGCAGGGTGGAAAGCCGGTCGGCCGTCGCCGTGCTTGAAATACATGGGCACAAGTACCTGCAGCAGCATGGATGGGAGCAGCGGTGGCGTGGTCATTTGGAGGAGGATGGATAGCTCGCCGGCGATGTGCGCGAGGGGAAGAGGAACAATCCTTCGGCCACGCCAAGCTTGTCAGGCGAGCGAGCATGCGAACACCCTGCAGAATTGTCCGGCTGGGACGAGATTTTCCGGCGTCGCAATATCATCAGAAAGACACTCAACAACGCTGTTGCCGCCACCAGATACACATCGGAAGAGGGAAAATCCAGAATTGTGTGTCAGCAAGGAACAAATGCCTGATGGAGTACTTCGACCCGAAAGAGACCACCAACTGCCAAGTCGCCAAGAAGAGCTTGAGCCGGGAAAAAGTTGGTCACCATTCGCTGGAGATATGACTTTTCCACGAGGAGCCTAGAATTCGGCACGCGAGCAGCACATGTCCCGCTAAAGGATCTGCAGGTGCAGCTACCTCTGCTGGCTTGATCTCGACCGTGTGAAAAGGACGGCCTTTTCACCTTTCAATTTCCCCTCCCAGCAGAGGAATACCGTTGTTCTCTCCCATCCGCCAGGGTCCGCGAAACCCGGCGACAAATTCCAAGATGGGCTACTCCAGCTGGGTGCACAACGCGAATGCGGCCGTCGCGAGGACTGCCGTTGGGAGATACTTCCGTTTGGAAGGAAGCGGACATGTGTGTCGTTCGCATCCAACAATCAACAATGACCAGCTGACATTCATGGCCAGCCCAAAGAGCGCAAAGGAACATATTTCTTCACGGAAATCCGAGCAGGATTGGCAACCTTCTTCGCAATGGCATACATCATCAGCGTGAACTCCAACATCATCTCACAATCCGGAGGAACTTGCCGATGCGACTATGCCAACTCAGCCGATGGCGTTTGCGACACAGACCCTGCGTACATGCTTTGCGTGCAAGAAATTCGACGCGACTTGGTTACCGGAACTGCTGCGATTGCCGCGTTGACCAGTTTCTGTATGGGTTTATTCGCCAACATGCCGATCGCGCTTGCTCCTGGAATGGGTCTCAATGCGTACTTTACCTTCAATGTGGTCGGCTATCACGGGACTGGAACTATTCCTTATGAGACTGTGAGTGTCCTTTGCGCGAGGCCATCTCTTGCGAAACTGCGAAGAGACAGAAGCTAACGCCTCGCAGGCGCTGACCGCGGTCTTCATTGAAGGTCTGATCTTCGTCGCTCTCACAGTTCTCGGCTTGCGACAATGGCTTGCCCGAGCTATTCCTCATTCGATCAAGATGGCAACCGGTGTCGGGATCGGTCTCTACCTCACGCTGATTGGATTGACATACAGCGCTGGAATCGGTCTGGTAGTAGGAGCCAAGTCTACACCTCTCGAACTTGCTGGATGTGTTCAATCCGCATTTGACGAAGACGGACTTTGCCCGAGTGGAGCAAAGATGAGGAACCCCACTCTCTGGATCGGAATCTTCTGCGGCGGTCTCGTTACTGTCTTCCTGATGATGTTCCGCGTCAAGGGTGCCATCATTGCTGGTATTCTGCTCGTATCCATCATCTCCTGGCCACGAGGGACCGATGTGACTTACTTCCCATACACCGAAACTGGAGACTCCGGCTTCGACTTCTTCAAGCAAGTCGTCACATTCCGACCGATCAAGAACGTTCTCGCTGTCCAAGACTGGAGCATTGGAGAGCACGGTGGACAATTTGCTGTCGCACTCATCACCTTCCTCTACGTGGACATTCTCGACTGCACAGGTACCATGTACTCAATGGCGCAGTACTGCGGCGCGATTGATGAGAAGACTCAAGATTTCGAAGGCTCTGCGATCGCCTACCTGGTCGA
Organism: Cercospora citrullina; assembly: GCA_013365195.1. Taxonomy (NCBI): domain Eukaryota; kingdom Fungi; phylum Ascomycota; class Dothideomycetes; order Mycosphaerellales; family Mycosphaerellaceae; genus Cercospora; species Cercospora citrullina. The sequence continues at coordinate 518,128 of JAASFF010000198.1, forward strand.
TGCATGGGGTGTCACCATTGGCTCCCTCTTCGGCAGCTCTCCTGTGACTGCGTACATCGAATCTGGTGCCGGCATTTCCGAAGGTGGTGGTACTGGAATTACAGCCATGATCACCGGACTCTGCTTCTTCATCTCCATCTTCTTCGCTCCGATCTTCGCTTCCATCCCACCTTGGGCTACGGGCTGCACGCTCGTGATCGTGGGCTCGCTCATGACCAAGGCCGCAGCCGAGATCAATTGGCGATACATCGGAGACGCTGTCCCAGCATTCCTCACTATCGCCATCATGCCCTTCACTTACTCGATCGCCTACGGTCTCATTGCCGGAATCGGCAGCTACATTGTGCTCAACGTCGGCGTCTGGCTGATCGAGAAGGCTACCGGAAACCGCATCTCACCAAGAGACAAGGAATTGAAGGAATTCTGGACCTACAAGCTCCCAGGTGGAGTCTTCCCTCCTTGGCTTACTCGCGCTGCAAAAGGAAAGAAGGACTTCTGGAAGCCATATGATGATGAGGAAGCGCATCAGGCGAGCGGAAGGACAATTGATGGTAAGGTTGCAGGTGAGAAGATCAGCGAGGTTTCACCTAGTCGAAGCGCGGGATCGAGTGATGAGATTCAGAGAGGAGGGCAGAGTCAGGTCAAAGTGCAATAGCCCCAGCCGGAATGGTACGGCGTTTAAGACGATGAGATGTGTGACGATTATTTCGTAGATATGTGTAATGTTGTTGATTTTTATCCCATTGCTTGTAGTACGGATGAACTGGAGGTGAAGACAGTCCATGAACTCTGCGCTCGCCTTCATTGGAGTCGTGCGATCTCAGCACGCCGCAGACAAGTCAGACGCGAGAAGGTCAACGCGAAAGTTCCGCGATTTCCACGCTAAACTTCATTGAGCTAGCGTGGCTGTTCGTCGTCCTTCGCTTCCAACTTCTTGCCTCGACAAAGCCACTACAAGTAACCCTCGGCTTGCATTTAGCTGCACAATCATCATCAGGAACAACTGGAGAAATACTTGGGGATCCGCTCTCTGCTTTTCGTCGAACCGGATGTGATGGCGAACACTAAATGTCATCGGCGTCGAACGAGCTCCGTTCGCCAGGGAAGATGCCTGCACAGCTGGCGATGAGCCGCATTCATCCCTTCTCACCAACCACCTCCACTTTTGCAGCCGTCACAAGTCCTGTCTCCCATCAGTTGCTGGACTCGTCCGCATCTGCACGACAGTACGAATAGACCGAGCAATAACACGCACAACATATAGCAGAAGTGGAGCCTCAGGATTCATCGACTCGTGTCGTGCTGTGCCCTGAAACCGACCACGACGAGGGCTTGATCAAGCTGTGCCGTGTTGAGCACAATTCACAAGACTGTATGCATCCCATCGCTGAGAATGCCTTACTCTCACCTCGACACGGGATGCTCAGCAAGCCTCAAGCAAAGTCGACGTGGTCACAATGCGGATAGCCAATAGCGACTCACGATCGGCGTCATTCGACCACATCTCACGAGTGACACGACTCATGCCTCCTGTTATTTCGAACGCAGTCTTCTCGATGGTCGTCTTGAGATGTCTTCCCGTAAACTCAAAGCGAGTCTTTCACCCACAAAACACGGCCCGCTGATATTTTAGTTGCTCTCCGAAACTAGGGATGCCAGTATCTGTAACGTGGAGCTGCAGCACCAAGGCGCTTCCAACCACGAACATGAGTTGTCCGGCTCAACGCATGAGCGCATCATACTCCGCTCTGGAAAGTGTCAAGTAGTACTACCGTCGAGCAGAGCCTCTCCTTGCATCTTTGTGTGTGCAGAGCACCTTTCAATATCGCTCTCTGAACATGAAGGGCCTCTGGAGCGTGGCATTGTCCCTGTTGAGCATTGTGCTCTGCTGTGATGCTCGACTTGCACCACGTCAGGAATTCAACCAGACAGCGCTATCTCAACTCGCCGACCTCGACCTCCCCGAATGTGGTGTACGCCTGCAGCTGTCCCGCGGCCGCCCAATCTTACTGACATGTAATATAGGGCCTCTGCTACGTCCAAGTCTTTCCTGACTACGGCTGCTCGGTTGATGACCCTTCCTGCCTATGTTCAAACAACAACCTCACCACAGCAATCACTGCTTGTCTGGTGTCGAACTGCACAGTACCACAGCAGCTGAGTATGTCATGCTGACCCCCGCGAAAATCATTGCTGAAATCTTGCAGACGTCGAGAAGGTCGCCAAAGATTTGTGTGGCGCAACTGTTCGCGATAGAGGCATCATAACAGTGCGCATTACCTGGTCGCTCTTTGCGCTGGCGCTCATCTTCGTTGGTGCTCGATTCATTGCGCGTCCTGAACGTCTCCATGGTTCCGGCTATGGCACCGATGACTGGACCATTTTGCTCTGCATGGCATTGCTGATACCCTTTAATGCCCTCGTCCAGCTCATGGTCGACAATGGTCTGGGTACCGACAATTTCACGCTGTCGCCTATGCAAATTACACTCTTCTTGAAGGTAAGGCTATTTCGAGGGACTCTGTGAGCAGTACTGATGGAGTAACAGTACTTCTTTGCCTTCACCATAATTTACACGATCCTCGTCATGGTTACCAAGATCTCCATCTTGCAACTATACCTCCGCATCTGGACCGAGGATGCCACATCCATCTGGTTCCGCAGAGTCTGCTGGTTCCTCATCGCCGTTCATGTCGTCACGATAGTGGCATTTGTCTTCGCTGAGATTTTCAGCTGCGGACCGGTATATTTTGGTTGGACCTTCTGGGATGGACTGCACGACGGCTATTGCATCAACAGGTCGGCGGAGTTGTACGCGCTCGGCGCCATCAACATTTGTTATGATGTGGTAGTCTTCATTCTACCACTGCACAACTTTCTCAAGCTCAACATCTCCTGGCGCAGAAAGACTGGGGTCTTGTTGATCTTCATGGTTGGCTTGCTCGTCACGATCTGCAGCATCGTGAGTCAAACGGCCCAATGTCGCGAACAAAGCTCACTGTGAATAGGTTCGCTTGCAATATCTCGTGAAGATTGGTGTCTCTCGCAACCCTACCTGGGACTACAACAATGCTGTCATCTGGTCTTCTGTCGAATGCAACTTCAGTGTCGTCTGCACCTGCATGCCCGCCATGGCAGGCCTCCTCCAGCGCATCTGGGCTAAGTTGTCAGGCAAGCCCATGTCCAGTCTCGCTTCGTCTAACGGATCCAGGGCACCAATTCGGCCCCACGAGATTGACCCGGAGAAGCCCATGTCCGCAGAAGAGATGCTGAAAATGCGACAGCCTGGTTCCTTCGAGGATGCTCCGGTCGTAGCGCTCGATGCTTCGGATCCAAATGCTGCAACCGCTATGAAGGAAAAGGGAAGCCCTGGAACGAGTCCCACTTCCTCGGAGAGTATTGAGTTAAGACATGAGCCACCTAGCCAGACTACTGCGACCAGGCTGGCGTATCGGGACGTCAATGGCAGACTACATGAGGTCAAAGTCATTGATAAGCCTTTAGATGACGTGCAGAAGAATGCTCCAGCTGGAGAGGAGAGCCCGAGAGATGCTGAGAAAGAAGCAAAGAGACCTTCGAGGGGTTGAGAAACATCACGACAGTAGCATTTGCAATCAACAGTTCCTTTCTCCATTTGCATTTTTGGTCTGAACGACACGGCTTTTCGCTACCAGTTGCCTCAGAAATCAGCTTTACGCCAGAGAAAACAATCTGAACACTCTCATCTCGCGCCTGCAGACCAGCCGCTTTCTCGCCCCATCCTCCTCTCTACCACCCTCAAAAGACACCAAAACGCCAGAAACAACACCACAAACAACCAGCCAACCACCCTCACCGCCCGCCCTCGTACATGCCATCCACAACCACAAAAACCTCTCTCGCCATCTCCTCGCCTCTGCCCACCCACCGATCTGGGTGCACCGCCACCCGCAGTGCCTTCAAAGCCGCCTTTTTCTCCGAGACCTCCCGCCCCAGCGAAATTGAGACCGCCTTGCGTATGCTGCACTCACATACGCCCTCGCCCGCCGCGCTCTTGTTGGCTTTGCAGCGCGCATTGGAGCAAACGAGCCCCTCGTTGGGTGTGTACAGCGTTGTGGGGCCGAAGGCGGAGCGAGGGAAGGCGGGCGGGGCCGGGAAATTGTCTCTCTGGGAGAGAGAGGAGGAGACGGTCTCGTGCCAGGCGAGGGCTTGCGTGGTGAAGACGCCCAGCCGGGAGAAAGCGGGCGGGCCATCTCTCAATGGCGAATTTGCGGCCATTGGGGAGGGGCGGGAGGTCTGGTGGCGTGGAGGTGGTGGTGGCGGCGGAGCGGATTGCTGGCGGTGGCGGCGGTCACGAGCCTCTCGCCAGGCGCGGCCTTCTTCTTCGGCTCGCGCTTTCTGGGCGGCGAGGTGGGCGGCCTCTTCTCTTCTGGCGGCGGCGTCTTTGCCGAAGAATTTGGACGCGTCGAAGGCGCCAGAGCGAGTGCTGCGAGGTGGTGATGAGGTGTGCGGAGTGGCGGAGGCAGCAGAGCGCTTTGGCGAGGGAGCGCCGCCCTCCTCTGGTGGAGCCTCGTCACGTTTGCGCTTCTCACCTCCCGCCTCCTTGAATGTCTCGGCCCAGTTGTCGGAGCCTGGTTTTCTGCCGAAAGGATTCGTGCTGGCTTGGGGCGGCTTGGGCTGCTGGAGAGGTGATTGAGGAGCGGGAGGTGTATCGCCATTGCATTTGTCGCCTGCAGATGGTTGGTGGCCAGGGCTCTCGGTGGCTCTCTGCTCGTTCGTCTCGCGCGGTGGTGTTGTCTCTGCCGATGCCGTTGATGGCGGTGTGCTCGTCTTCTTGAGTGCGGCGATCTCCTTTTGTGCTCGGAGAAGTTGTCTTTGCAGGTTGTCGTTCTCAGCGCACAGTCGATGGATCCAGCCGTCGGAGAAAGAAATCAGATCTTCAAACCCTCGTCGTGATTGGTGGTATAGGTCACGCCAGTACTTCTCGTAGTCGATCTCGTCGCCGAAGAGGTCATTGTCGTGTTCTGGAGACATGGTGGGTTCTGTTCGGTCTGAGGAAGGTGATGCTCGATGCGAGAAAGCTCAGAAGGCTCGAAGGAGTGCAAAGGCCGTGATCGAAGTGAAGTATAGGCTCGGATGATAGCTCGTGCAAAGGCTGTGAGTGAAGTGAAAGAAGTCTGGAGTAACACTCGCGCAGATGTCGCAATTGGATCGGAAGCAGCTTTGAACAGCAGTCGCGCAGATGTCGTGATCGGAGCTCTAGAAGAGCTGGTGCAGAAGCAGTGACCGAAGGGCAGAGAAAAGCTGGTGCAGAAGCAGTGATCGGATGGCGGAGAAAGCTGGAAGAAGAGCCAGTGCGAAAGTCCGAATGGAAGTGCAGGGAAAACTGGAAGAAGAGTTGGAGGTGACTCGAAGGCAAGATATACTGCTTGATTCCTTAGAGTGTTCCAGGCGACAATAGTGAGTAGCCACTCGGAGGTGAGGTGAATAGAACAATAGCGCACAATAGCAAAGTGGGTAAGGAGGTGGACCCACTTCTGACATTACCGCAGCCGACAATAGTTCTGCTCAGATAGAACCACAAGCGCCTGTGCCGACAATAGCAATTGCAGATGGCCGTGGGGCGGGGTCCGATTGTTGATTGAGCGTCACCCGAAGTAAGCTGGCTCGGATTGCTCGCAACAATACAGAGCTTATTTTCGACGCACCACCGAAGCATTGTGAAGACCAGCAAGCTGATTGTACCAATTGTGCCACTTCACGTGCCGACATACGGCCTGCAACGCTCCTCCTCTGTCCACTCCTCCACTGCAGCCTTCGCTAGCTCCTTCATTTGCCGAATGTCTTCAGGGTCTTCAGTGCCGCTTTTTAGCTTATCTCTCCAGATGGCAAGCAGACCTGCAACTTCAGGGTCATCGCAGACGGAATCATAGTGTTTGATCATTCTACTCGTGTCTTTGCCCGAGCTCATGAACAGTCCTGGTCCACTTGTTGCAAGCAGAACCCAGATCAGGTTCTGTAAGACGTCGGACCCGCGCTGCATCCTTTCCATGGACTTCACTGTTTGTGAAAGTGCGCGAGACTTGGTCGTGAACACATGAGACTCGCTGGGTGCTGAAATGTTCAGCTTCTTCGCAAATTTCGCGATTGCCTTCTGAACTTCTGGGAGTATTTTGCCCTCTTCTATCGACTTCTGCAGCTTATCGGTCTCTTTCTTCCGCGATCTGTCGTTGAGGAAGCCTTGGTCTCGCGCAGCACTGATCGTTGCGGGTACTGCGTCTGACTTCATTTGTACTGTGATGAAGTCTTCGAGATGCTGCTTCAGTGTGGGATCCTGTACCTCCATGATCCCGGCCGCATAGCAGTGTAGTGGGTACCAGAGTCTACTGCCGACCAGCTCCACGAAATGTTCATGCCTCTCCGCTTCGAGCTCGGACAAACAATTCAAAGCTGTAGCTTCGAGTTCCTTCGCGTATGGACTGCGTATGAGCAAGTCTGCGAGCTCTTCTTTGTGCTGTGTATCGAAATCAGTGTGCTGCAAATCTCGTACGACATTCGCAGGCGTTGCTGCATTGGGACTCGTTCTCCAGAGAATCCCTGCTCTTGTACCGACAGCCATCTTGATCAAGTCCAGTTCATCGCGGAGTGTCTCGGGTCGGGCTATCAACTTTGTATCTTTTGCGAGTCTGCTCGCGCGAGCTAGCACCTCAGCTTCAGGCCTGACATCGACTGCGAGCGGACGGAGACTATTTGGGTTCTTCCTCGCAAACTCAGCTATCGCAGCATCATCCAAAGCCACGTCTCCATTAAGCTCATTCACAAACTCTGCGGGTGACTCTCGAAGCACGCAAAATCCGTCATGCTCGAGCTTAACGACAAGACTGCCCACCTGAGCAGTTCTCGCTTCTTCGTCCTGAGTTGTAGCAGGTGCGATGTGCCCTTTTGGTATGTAAACCACATGCTCCCCAGAGAATCTGACTTCGCCGCCTTGGCTTTCTGTGATCTCCGTCGCGAGAGCGGCCACGATGGGTGCAGGTATATCTGGCCCAATAATGGAGCTTATGTTGCAGATGTCTGTGCCAGCATCGGAAGTGACATTGTGTATTTGAGTCTTGACATTCTCGGAGTAAACATAGCTGCAGAGGAAGGAGGTGTTATCGACATCGATGACCACACGAGGCCAGTCTTTTCCAGAGTATTCTTCTATCATTCGTTCCAAGCTGTCGTAGCGAATATCCTGTTCCCTAGCAAAAGCGTGAAGGTCGACCGCTAATCGAAGCGCTCGCTCCTTGAGGACCGCTGCTATATTCTCGATAAGCGGATGTGGTATGATATATCGACCATCAACACTGTAGTAGAGCTGCGAGTCCAACGTATCGAGGAGGATGCCATCGCTGTTTTCTTCGATGCCAAGAACAGAATTCAGACTCGATCTTTGTATTCTCTGGTCATGGCGCTCAACCAATGTCTTGAAATATGAGAGGACCTCTGCAGTATTCTTGAGACTGTTTTTGGAAAAGCTGCGAACGACGGCAGGACGACCATTCGCTGAAATTGAAAGAGGAGGAAAGTTGGCAACTAGCTTTTCAATATCTGCGGCACCAAAGACGGCACCCATGATCGATTATGCCCCTAATGTAGAAGGAGACTATGCCGCGTGCGTACTGTAGAGAGTTTCAAAAAGCAAGTTGGTATTCCTGTCCAAGATCGCCAACCGAATTGACGTCGCAGGCGCCAAACCCTAACTATTTCGCTTTCGGATTTCGGGACCCAAAGCCGAGCCTCCTGCTCCTCCGTCTCGCCGACCTTCGCAACTCCACCATCACCATCACTAGTCCATTGCCGTCGCTATCGCCAAAATGACCAAGTTCGCACCCTTCCGACCGGCCAGGCTGGACCTCTCCTGCTTCATCAACAACAAAGTCATCCGCGATCATACGAAACGCAAAGTCTTCGAGCAGAACGAACCCGAACGACAAGCGTTGCGATACATCATCCGAAATACCTCATTACCGCAGCGAACGCGAGCGCAGGCACAGCTACAATTGACGCAGATGCACTGTTATACACGGCCCACGCAGATCAAGAATCGGTGTACGATGGGAGGGAAAGGAAGGGGTGTCTTTCAGGACTTTAGAATGGCGCGGGTGAGTGGAGATCGCTGGAGGCGTGAGTCCAGGAAGTGGCTATATGCTGACTTGTATTGCGCTACAGTACCAATTTCGAATGAACGCGCTAGCAGGACGGATACCGGGTGTCAAGAAGGCGAGCTGGTGAGGAATGAAGGATGCGGAGATGTTGTACCACATTTGTACATTGAGGGCACGAGTGCAGTTCTACAAAAGAAGCAAACGGCAAGAGCATGGGAACAGTCCACCAAGACTGAGCGACACCGAGACGTGGAGTCCAGGCTGCGAAGGCATGTTCAGACCAATGATGTCGCGTCGCGTTCTGCCCGCTCCAAGGCGGTAAAAGAGCCGTTTCAACTTCGGCATGGCCATCAACTATCGCCGTTATGCGCAGAGTCATCTTTCCAGATACAGAATCACGAGCTTCGTTGGGACTGCTAGCTTCTCACAAGTGAGTGACCAAACTCAGTTGACATTTGAGCTGTCACAGGACAATTATGACTATCGCCTATTGCTCACTTTCAGCAAACAGCAGCGGCCAACTCTTCCACCCTCATTCAACTGGTCTGTCTACGTAGACCTCCGTTTCTAACTCGCCAACTCCCCTGACTACTCAGCCATCCAGTCGAAGCTCTTCACAGCACTCCACATCTCTAGGGGACCAAGCATCGATGGCAGAGGTTCCAAGGACTGTTTTCGACGATTCTCATCAGCCGGCAGCCACCATGGTCAGCACAATCGCCCTCACTGATCTTGCGCCAGAATTGGTAGAACGCATTGCTGAGTATGACGACGATGCAGGCCTGCGATCACTACGCTTGACTTGCCGGAGCATCGCAGCCAAAGTTTTGCGTACGTACAGCGAAGCCCACTTCGCCTCCAGGACTATTATGTTCTGCGACAAGCAAAGCATTCTGAACGCGGTGGGAGCTGCAGAGCACGAGGTCTTTGGACGATACCTTCGCAAGCTCACGATCGTCGTGGACGAGGCATATCCCGAGGGACATCGTACAATAGGTCACCCGCTTTCGGCAGCCTGTAGTATCTGCGATGCAGAAAGGAAGTCATACTCGAAGGAAGCTCGTAAAGAAGACCTTGAGCTACTAATCTGGCACATAAGTAGGCACGACAAGCCAGTGGAGCTCACATTCTTGGAGAGTGCACACTTTCCGTCCGGGAGATTTTCGACACTCGATGCGTACCGATCTGGATGCCCACGAGTACGATTGGATTCTCCGATGGGGCTCGGGAATTTTCAGCTAGGAACCATGTTGGGCGCAGCTCGCGATAGCAACCTCAAGATCTCACGCCTAGCCATTCGGACGGACATTTGGGCCGTCTCCCTCTATCATACATTCTTTTGTGGACCCCGGGCCAAAGATTTTGAATTTGCCTTGCAGCATTTGCGCCAATTCGAGCTGCACTATCGTCCTTGTGGCTTAAGGTCTGATTACGAGGCTACAAGCGCACTTTACGACGCTCTATGCTCAGCACCGAAGCTCGAGAGACTCAAGTTACATTTGGAAGAAGCTTTGAATGGTTCCCGTCAAGTTTTCGACAGCCGACTTCTCCATCGACCAATGCCACAACTCAGAGAGTTCCACTTGATTGCCGCGTGCGTACTCATGTCTGATCTGGAGCAATTCGTCACACTCAATCCCACGCTACAAAAAGTCCATCTGACTCGGGTCGACTTCATGCGTGGCAGCTTCAGCGACGACTTCCTTGGCGACTTTCATATCATAGATGCGGAAGACATTTATGGTCCGGTACGGGAGCTGATGAAAGTGCCCGGCGACTACGATGATCTGTGGTCGGATGATGTTGCACTTATGTGAGGTGTGAGATCAACTGTGGAAGCAGTTGGAAGTTGGGTGGGGATGGTTGTGGTTCAATGGGTAAGGTGGTGGCCGGTCACTTCACAAGATTCGGAATGGAGTGCACGATCACCAGTATGGAGTGGCGAAATTCTTTCTAGTGTCACACAAAAGACACTTGAGCAATGGTACAGAAAAGTAAGCTTCAATGTGCTGCGCACTTATCGAGGACCATTTCATTGAATGAGACTGACTGCTGCGTGCTCGTGCTCACAATTGCTGATCTCGGTTTAGTCACCCCGCCAGATGACATTTTCAACTGAGCAGATGACCTCATCTTCGTTTGTTGCTGTTGTCGCCCGACGTGTGATACATGTACCCGACTTGTTCACTTGCCGCGCCCGGCATCTTCCCGAAACCCACGCACCCGTTCTGCGTACTCACAAGATAATCCTCATTTGCACTACTTCCAATCCCTCAAGCTGTCGAGTCCGACACCTCTCAGCTGTTGCGACAACCTCGCGCTCCTACCTGTCGACATGGCGGAGGCTCTAGATGTCCCTGCCAACAAGCCAGATTGTGAGGCGGCGGCCACATCAATTCTCAACGAACTTCCTCCAGAGCTCTTCGAACTTATCGCCGAGCACTCCGATACCGCAACACTACGCGCACTGCGTCTTACCTGTCGAGATTTTGCCGCTAAAGTGCTTCGCACCTATGGTCAAGCACATTTCACTTCTCGCTTCTTACTGCTCTTCAATCTGAACAGCATCCAAAGGGCAGTCGGTGCGACAGAGCATCCCGTTTTTGAACGCCACCTACGACAACTCGTGATCGTCGTGGATGATGTTGTTGCGCGCCCTGGATGCACTGCATGCCGGAGCGTGTCTACTACGTCAAGCCGTATTGCCCAGCTCACTCAACTTTTCCATTTCTTCTCGACCCGTGGCATTGAGCTACAGCTGAAACTCGTCGATCACAATACAAGGACATGTGATGGAAGCCGCTTTACGCCCCCAACATGCACAATCTGTCACAGTCAGACACACTTCTCCACCCATTACATCGCTTGGGATGCGCCTTGGTCGCAGATCCTAACAGCAGTCCGCCGGGCTGGAGTCAAGATATCGAGCATGGCTATCAAAGCAGAGGCATGGATGCTCCAATTCAATGGGTCTCCAACATTGGCGCCAACTCGTAGCTATTTCTGGATGCATTGCAGGGTATGCGACACCTCGAGGTCCACGTGGCTGCGATCATAGATGGAACCGGCGATGAAAGGGGCGCTCGCGATTTCCTGAACATGATCTCCAGTACGAATACTCTGGAAACTTTCAATATCCAGATCCATGAGGGCTCAGGCGGTGACCTGGAGAGCCTCATATTCGAGACACCAATGCCGGGAGTCAGACACTTCTCCCTGACTGGCGGAGCACACTTAATCTTGTCGGAATTGCAGGCCTTCGTCCAACGCAACCCGAACCTTCAAAGACTGGATCTCCTTGGCACAAAAATCATGCGCGATACTTTCAGCGACGAATACCTCGACAATTTCGAGGATTTAGGTCAATCAGATGTCCCTGACCTTGTGCGGAAGTTTGTTGATCTGCCAGGGGGATATGTCGATCTGTGGTCAGACGATGTCTATGTAAAGTTCGAGAGAGTGCCGATGGTGGCGAGCCTCTACGATTTGATCTTTCTGTGAAGAGGCAAGATGCTCTGGTGGACTGAGCGGTATGGATACACAAGCCTACGTATGAGGATTGCGAGGACCCGTTCGAAGGCGATCGAAGTTCTGTCGTCAGCGATTCTTCCGCAGACAAGAGCGATTTGCGGGCGTTGCATGGTGAAATCAGTGTCTGCATGCTGCGGGCTGTTTCAGTAGTCACGCTGGGCGTTGCTCCTCTTCTCGTGAAGTATGCAAGTACTTCCGGCTACACTGGTGGCCACATTCGAATTGCTAGGAGATATGCTCAAATATCATGACATGATTTTTGGCGCGCGTCCGTGCCGTCCGCAATATTCTATCAGCTGTAGTTGTTAAGGACAGGCAAGCCAGCCGATAACTCATCGATAGGCCAGTCGCCGGCGTGCTTCACGCCTCAAATGCGTGCCGAAGTCTTGCCGACTCCACCTCACCTGGGAGCTCCGATCCTCGGGGTGAAGACAATGAATCTATTGAGCTTCAAAGTCGTCCCACGTTGCACCATTAAGTCACTCACGTCTTCTTAGCATATTCAAAGTAGCGAATCAGCGATATTCAGCCTCCACGACACACAAAATGGCAGAAGAAGCAGTCTACCTTCAAAAGCTCAAGTCTATCCCCAAGGCTACGTTCCTCTTCGGACCCTCTCCAATTCAGCACCTACCCCGCCTCACAGAATCTCAGGGCTCCAAAGTCCAGATCTATGCCAAACGCGACGACTGCAACTCAGGCCTCGCTTATGGCGGAAACAAAGTCCGGAAACTCGAATACCTGGTCGCAGATGCATTGTCCAAGAATAGCACACATCTCGTCTCCGTTGGCGGAGTGCAATCAAACCACACCCGTGCTGTGACTGCAGTTGCCACAGCCTCTGGTCTGAAAGCCGTCACAGTACAGGAGAAATGGGTCCCAATCGATCCTCCACTCTACGACAAGACAGGAAATATACTCCTCTCGAGACTCATGGGCGGAGATGTGAGGTTGAACAATGAAGGATTTCATATTGGCCACAAGACTGCCACTCAAGAGGCTTTTGCAGAGATTGAGAAGAATGGCGGCAAGCCTTACTACATTCCGGCCGGAGCCAGTGATCACGAACTAGGAGGCCTGGGTTTCACGAATTTTGTCGTTGAATTGGCAGAGCAAGAAAAGACTCTCGGGCTTCCCTTCTTCGACACTCTGGTCGTCTGCTCTGTGACGGGTTCCTCGCATGCAGGTCTCATTGTCGGAGCTGTCGCAGAAGGTCGCGGGAGAAAAGTCATTGGCATTGATGCGAGCGGTAAACCTGCTGAGACTAAAACTCAAGTTACCAGGATCGCGAGAAATACTGCGAAGCTTTTGGACGAGAAGTTGGAGATCCCGGATGAGGCTGTGATCCTGGATGAGAGATTTCACGAGGGGATCTATGGAATCCCAGGACCGAGCACGATTGAGGCGATGAAAGTTGCTGCGAGAACGGATGCTTTGATCACGGATCCGGTCTACGAAGGAAAGAGTATGGCGGGTATGATCCAATTGATCAAGGAAGGAACGATCAAGGAGGGCTCGAATGTGCTATATGTGCACTTGGGCGGGCAACCGGCATTAAATGCGTATTCGAGCTACTTTGACTGAGAGTGACATTGACGTGCTATCTAAGAAATAGAAGAGAAGCATTCCTGTCTGCTCTCAACGACGACGTTCTGAGATCCTTGTCGCTCGATCTTACTGCTGGCGAAGCGTCACCTTCGTCGTGCCATCGCTGCTCAGTGGCACAACTGTCGCGCCCCTCTCTTCCTCATACTGACCATCCGCAATCTGGTAGTTTCCAGAATTCGTTGTCTGAGCAGTGGTTTTCCACTTCAGCCTTGCATTCGGCGTGAAACCCTCTGCATTCGCCTCGAGCTCCACCTCAACACTGCGGCTTCCCAAATCATACCTCACACTCGCAAAGTGGCCAGCATCCAGCTCCAACGACAAAGCAGAATCCGCAATGAAAACCTTCTGCCTCGCAGAGTCCGTCGGCTGAACGACAACGACATTGCCCTCTTCACTGACCCTCGCGCCAAATCCAGCCCAACCACCAAGCGAGTCATCCTGCACAACCACCGCCCTTGTACTCAACGCATGCATCGCCATCGTAACACCATTATCACCACTATAAGGATCCCAAGCCAAATAATCCGGTCGAGAATGGAAACCCGTAGCACCAAAACCATCCTGTCCGATTGTCGTCAAAGGTCCTACAATTCCTCCCCAAGCAGCTCTCAACATCCACACATCATCCGGATGTCGCTGAAATTCTTCAATCAAAGCATAAGCAGATTGCGCACCTTTGTAGTGATGCAGCATGCGCTCCAAACGTGCACCAGGACCAGGAGCGCCTGAGAATTGAAAGTCCCACAGCGAGCGGCCAGATCCGGAGTATCCCCAGTGAGGAATGGAGGCCATTACTGCGAGTAGAGTTCCAATAGTTGCAGTAGCAGTATCGTTGAAGCCAAAATAAGCAGACCAAATGTAAACTTCTTCTTGTCCGGTATTATCCCACGGGAACTCAGAAGCGTACGGATAAGGCTCACTCTGCCAGATATCGGTTCGTTGACGCATGAAATTCTCAATATCAGTGGCGCGAGAGGATAAGGTGCTGTTGGTTTCGCCTTCGGCTTTGTGCGCGCGGAGGATTTCAAAGAAGTAGCTGCCTTCCATGAGGCCGAATTGGGCGTAGGCAGTGACACCTGCGTTGCGTTGCATGCTCATTATGGTATCGTAGGCGCGGTCGAGAGCCCAGGTCCAGGGGACTGAGGTGAGGTTCTCGGTGTTTCGTGCGAGGCGGTAGAGAGTGTAATAGACGACGCAAGGATGTGGGTAGTTGTAAGAGCGGGAGAGAAGGTCAGCTTCAGTTTTGCGCCAAGTTCCACTGTGGTCTACACCAGGGAGGTAGAGGCCGCGGTCTTCGAGGGCGGCGTCGTAGTAGAATAGACTCTTTTTGACTCCGCCGTAGGTGTCTCCGGGTGCGGAGATTTGGATGCGATTCCAGAGCGTGGTTGTGGCGAATTCTTCGAGCATGGCGATCTCTGCTTTGCTCGGTCTGCTGAGCTGCTTGGCTGTAGCAGAAACGTATGCTCCTGTGCCGGCTTCATCACTGAGACCAGCAATCCAGGCGCGGCTATCGTCGACGACTTGCTGTTGCTTCTTATTGTCGTAGCTTATGATACCTGGTCCTCTGCCGAAGTAGTCACTCTCGTTCGAGAACCACTGTTTGGAGAAACGGAATGCACCAAGATTATCCATCTGAGTCGTCTCTGGGTTGATGATGCTGTAGTGTGCAGTGGCTACCTCGCCATTCGCAAAACCAAGGGTCACTCGTGTCTGCCCGAAAGTGCCGGATTGGACTGTACCAGAGATTGCATAGACGCCGTCGCCAACATTCTGAACCGATTCGAAAGCAATATTCGCAGGAGATACATCGTTGACAGTGGGCGCAGATGAGCTTCGAATGACCATCTTGACTTGCTCGCCAGAAGAGGCAACGAAGCCTGGTACGCCCACGATAGTCGGCCTGTCGAACGTCCGAAGTCGATTCTCAACACTGCTAGGTCCAGCACTGGTGTAAAATCTCAATCCAACTGTTCTGGACTCGGATGGCTGCAGAGAGAAATCGGTTGGTACATTGAAATCGCTTCCGCGAGTGAAGCCCAAACTGTTGGCTGCAGCTGTATCAAGCTCTGTGAGACCCGAGGTGGCAACCCACCAAGAGAAGACGCCTTCATAGTTGTAGTCCAGGTTCTATATGTGGTCAGTCGAGAGCCCCAATAATGAAACTCTGTGAACAGTAGCCATACAGTCTTATCGAGCCACTGCTCTGGGTAATTGGGTTCAGAAACATAGTCGAGGCGGTACTGCTCAAGAGGAGCTACTCATATTAGCGAATGCTTTCATAAATCTCCAATACAAGCTCACATTTTCCGACCGGAGTAGTGATCAAAGTCGGTCCTTCCCCAGTCAGGCGATTGGTGACCACATATCCAGCATCCAACGACAATGCGGGATCACTGACTACGCTCTCGGTCCAAGTTTGTTCTTGATTCTTGCCAATCCAGTTGTTGTTATAGGGCGTGGGGATGCCAACGCCACCCATCTGGAGAGTGTCATTGCCGGTGTTGGTGATTGTGAAAGACAAAAGTACAGAGTCTTGGTCCGCGCTCCAGGATCGCACGACAGTGATTGGCAAATTGTCTCCCAGAGAGGCCGTAATGTCAGCACTGGACAGTGAGCGATTTGCAGAGTCGGTACTGTTCTTGATGGGTTGTCGAGCAAAATGAGAAGCAAGGTCAATCCAGCTGTCGCTGTTCTCGGGTCTCATGCGGATCTGAATGTCGCCCAGAGCCTGTGAAAACAATTAGTCAGAGTGATCACTGACATCGCAGATAGAGGTCAGAGCGTACATAATACCCATCATCGGTCCTGTTTGCAGTCGAAAGCAGGAAGTTGAAGGGAGCATTGCCAGCATTTGAACCAGCTTTGGCAGTCAGTTTGGTAGCTACTTGGTTCGCAACGTCGAGCTCCAGCGTGAAACCTGGTGTGTCGATGGTAGAGGAGCCTGCTGATCCTATGGCGTTTTGTGAAGCGGCTTCGACGATCGTGAAAGTGGCGAAGGCCGCGGCGACGCCTTTGAACACAGGCATTCTTTGGAGCGTTTCCGGAGAGTTGTCGTGAGACACTCAGTACGCAATAGCTGTTGTGACAATGGCCGCGTTCACTGAGGCATTACTTGTGGTTGCTGTGACGAGGCGTTTGTGGGGCCCTTGAAGCAATATAGTCGAACGCTCGGCTGGCCTTTCCTTCGATTTTGGAGTAGGAGACCTCTTGTGGGATTAACTGGTAATATATTAGGGCATGTCATGATCCTAGTCTTTTAGACGTGAGGTGTCCCGGACGGAGATACCTCCATGTGCTCAAAGTTTAAAGAGATCAGCGTTTCTCCACCAAACACTTTAGCCGACAGCATGACCTTATAGAACTTACTCTATGTGACGTTACCTTCCAAATACGAGTGTCACAAATGCTGGTGCTGGGAGATTCGAGGATAGTTCCACTAGTTGGATGAGAAGAATATGATCACCTGCATCAAAGTCTCTGAGAAATACATCGCCGCTCGTGTTGGAGAGGACTAGGCGCGACTGTGTAATTCGTCTGTATGATCCTCACAAAGCCTGTGATGCTTGTCACTGATTCTATGCGCTTGGAGGATTCGGCACAGTAAGACATAAGGTCCGTGGTCAAACTGATGTGAAAGCCGAAGGACGTCTGCTTTTTAGAGTACGAAACACCCAATGCCGATATTTGCACGTGCCGGCTTGGTGTAGAGGCCGACGAAGTTGGTCCCATGACGTTGTCGTCCACCATTGAGTAATGCGGAAAAGGTTGCAGTGGTCGACCGAGAAGCGGAGTCGTCAGTGATGCCACGGCAATTCAGTTAGCATGCAATAGAGAAGTCCGTGCATTGCCTCCAACGCCGCTGCTACTGTGCGTTCGCTGAGTCAGCATGAGGCATTGTTGTCTTTGGCAATTGCAGTGCGGATCTTGTCAGTGAGCGTCTGCGCGATACTGACGTACATCTTAGATCGGGTTGAGACGTATATGTGCGTATAAGTTCGCTTAAGTCGTGGTTGGTATGTGCTGACGTCTTGTCCTGTTGAAGATACACACCGTGCTGCACAGCCACTCCTTTTCAAGACTCCAGTGACTTGCGGGACCTTGTAGCAGAAGACACCGTGTCTAGTAGCGTAAGAGAAAGGGCATCGGGTAAATTGTACTGTACAGCGAGGGTTTTTGCATTGAGCCGGAAGATCAGCTACCTGTAAGAGGAGATCAGCATATCGGAAACATAATCGCACTCACCAGCTCAGACGTCGGCGAGAAGCTTCTCTTGAGCATGCAATATGTCTCTTGAAACACTGACATGGATGTCTGGTGCTGAGAAAATGAATGTGCAGCCGCGGAGGAGTATGTTAGTAGGCAGAAGCTGGACGAACGCGAGGGATAAGTTGAGACGTCCAGGACTGAAGCTATTCGTGCTCGATTTCCGGATCCATGATGCAAATGTGCAATCGTTTGTGCGCCCTGAGATGGCTCTATCAGCAAACAGCGTCCAGCTACCGTGCTGGGGCAAGAACCGAGATGGGCAAGTGTAAGCAGCCCGTCAAGACTGTCAAGGTTGGCTCTCCCTCGAATTTATCGCAGGAAGAGCTATTCCTCTTGATTAAAGCCAGTCAGCAAAGTTTCGTGAGCTGGTAATTTCCTATCAGTCAGGATCAGTCTTGAAGAACGCGGCCGAAACGCCAAGTCTTCTTCCAAACGATCTGCCAGAGGAAGGAGGTACAGCATCACCAAGCTCGCACGACTTGCTCTTCGATTCGACGCGTGGTCGCTACAAGCGATGACAAGCAGTAGTGAATCGAGCAGTGTGTGAGTGGCACCTTCAAGGCTTGCGGCCAAGCACATGCACGAAGCACAGAAGGTGTGCAAGCCTTTCTGGAGAAAGCCGAAGCTTTCGTGGCATCTCCACGCCAGCCAAAGGGTCTTTCTGACGACACCATGGCGTGACCATTCACAGCAGCCACTTACTGCGACCTGCCTTTGCGGATATCAAGCATGTCGGTAAACAGCGTACAGCATGGTGCGAGTCGTTTGGGGAGGCGGGCCAGGAGGTGGTGGGGTTCGCGGCCTCAGCGAGATCTTCATGGGCTGCTGCGATCAGCAACTTGTCGCTTGGTTATCATTCGCAGACGTGCAAGTGATAGAGTTCTTTGAAGGATCAATGCCAACGCTTTGCCACAGCGATTTGAAGGTCATGCGGGAGATGAACAGTCGGAGACGTGGCGTAGCTGCAGGAAAGCTGCCTTTGAGTTCTGTGCAATCTGGGGCGGCGCGACTGTGCGGCGTGAACAGCGCGACCATGCGGCATGTCAGCTTCTTTGGCGGAGAGCTTTCGTGTTGCATCGTGTTCCCGCGGAGAGCCAAGCTGGTTGGAGCGGCAGATTTGCAGAGCAGGGCAATCATGGTATACGATCGGAAGCGGCCGATGTCTCGGTTGCAACGTGGCGGATAAACTCGCTCGCGTGCCTACCTCGTGTAAGTCGTGTGCCGATAGCGACAGCAACTCGAGATCACGCAGTCTTGCCGCTGGTAAGCGTATGCATCGATCGCGACCTACTGCTGCTACCGGATCCGGATGACAAGCAGCTTCGCATATGCTTCTCAAAGCATGGCGCGCCTGAGGAGGAGGAGGAATGGCAGAGTTCAGGTAGCGTAGCATGCCAAGACCGCCAAGAACGCCCTGCGGGAGTCGCGAGACACGGTGGAAGCGCCAACCTTTCCTGTTTCTGCCACGACCAACAAAAGCCCTCGCGGTGCGTTCGAGTGATCCGAGGCTTCAGCTTCCTGTCCTGGTCTAGGAGCTTGACATGTGCCAGGTCACAACCGTGTCGATATCGACGTGCGAACCACAGGGGAGATGTTGCTACCAGGCAGGATTCTCTTGGCCGGCACATGGCTTCCATCGTGACGCTGTTGAGAGCTCGCCAACGAGGTGGTGAAGCAATCTGCGTCTTCGCTTCGACATTGTTCTGGTGATAGAAAGGTCAACAAATGATGAGTCTCGAGAATCTGACAGCCGATAGCCAAGGGCAACCCTGTCTGCCCTGATTGTGCTTGATTCGACGAGTTCCGCTGCCCAGGAACTGCTTCTTTGCAGTTGGCGATGTCTTGCCCGCACTGGCGGCAGCCATCGCGCCTTGGCAAGCGGGCGTGCAGTCGAATTGAGTCGGGCGGGCGAGGTCCCTCGTATCCAGCTAGCGGGCGCTCCACTACAATATCGCGGGTCTCATTCGTCGAGTCTCGCGACCTTATCACCTCGGGCGATACTTGCAGTGGAGGGCCTGCCCAATATCGGCTCCCATGCGCAGGTTGTGTCAAGGCGCGTTGATATGGAAGCTTGGTCTGGACAAGACGGCGGCACAGCGCCCTCGGTGGTGGTGCCGCTGGTGGGAGGCGTCAGTTAGTGAGCCGGCCGGCTGTCCACAGAAGCACAAGTCGACCCGGATGCTGATCCTGGCGCCACTGCCCAGCCCGGACCAGGCCCGGAAGGGCAGGACCGTGAGCGCTCACCTTCTTCCACAGAGCTTCCTTCGCAGCTAGGCCAGACACACACGCCCTCTGACTGGTCGGCGCTGATATGCTTCGGATACACACGACCGATGCTCAATGCGACCATGCGACGCGACCGTCCAGGGCCCTGGAGTGAGTAGCGTGTCGCTGCATGTACCTCGCTGTTATTAAATCATCTTGTTCCCCCACCTCGACGTCCACCGTTTCGCGTAAATCGTATCACAGTCGTGTCTGGGTGAAGAGACACGAACACCATCCACCATGGCGAACGTCAACGAGGTCATTGACCACACGGTCATGCCAATGGTACGTGCTGCTCCTTCTAACCTGCTTCGCGCGACAGCAACTGACGCACGAGTAGGGCAACATCAACCCAGACGTGCCACCTCTTACCGAGAAGCGCAATGTCTTCAACACCAACACACACGGCGAGGCTCAAGAAGTGCCGTCGCCATCGTCAGAGACTGGCAATGAGAAGGATCTCGACAAAGTTGGCCACACATACGTGGGCGAGATGGAAGAGGTCGACTTCGAGAAGCCGGGTCAAGAAGCGCCCGAGGCTGATCCATTCACACCTTTTGACGACCTTCCGGAAGAGCGACACTACATCGTCACCATCCGTGCCATTCTCGTGGGTGTTGTCTGCGGTGCTCTCGTGAACGCCTCCAACGTCTATCTCGGATTGAAGACAGGATGGACCTTCGGCGCGTCTCTGTTTGGCGCAATCATTGGTTTCGCCGTGCTCAAGTATGTCGTTTTCACAATCTCTTCACATTCGAGAAAACGCTAACAGGTGCAGGCCTCTTGGGCGCAAGCTGGGAGAGAACATTCCAATCCTCGGTGGCGAATTCGGCCCTCGCGAGAACAACATTGTCCAGACCGCTGCGACCGCCGCAGGTGGTTTGAGCAGTGTGTTCATCTCGGGTATCCCAGCTCTTTACCAACTCGATTTGCTGTCCACCCCAAAGGAGGACTTCCCACGCCTGATCACCTTGACTCTGGTCGGTGGCTACTTCGGTTTCTTAATGTCGACTCCTCTCCGCAAGTTCTTCATCATCTACGTGGCGAGAGAACTGCGACTGATTTTCCCAACTCCATCTGCTACCGCCATGACGATCCGAGCTATGCACATGGCCGCGACTGGTGAAGCCATTGCCAAGATGAAGATGCGAGCTCTTTCCATCGCATTTTCCGTCGCCATTGTGCTGCGTGTGGTGTCCCAATATTGCATTGGTATCCTCTGGGATTGGCACATCTTCACCTGGTTCTTCATCTGGGGCAACTACAACAACGCTGCTATCAATGTTGAGAACTGGGGCTGGATGATCGAGTGGACTCCAGCCTTCATTGGCGCTGGTATGCTGGTTGGTCTGAATACCGCCATCTCCTTCTACGCTGGTTCGATCATCGCCTGGGGTATCATTGGACCAACTCTTGTTCACTACAACGTCGCTTTCGGTCTGCCAGCCGCTGAAGAGGGATCCAAATGGGAGGGCTATGTCTCGTTCGCTTCGCTGGGCACAGCAGCATCGACCAAGGACACTCCATCGCCTCGTTTCTGGCTTCTCTGGCCTGGTGTCTTGCTCATGATCGTCGTCTCGTTCGTCGAGCTCGGTCTGCAGTATAAGGTCTTCTTCCACGTCTCCAAAGCGATCTACCGCGGAACCTGCTCTGGTATCAACAGTGCACGCATTGCTCTCGGTCGCGGTTCTAGCGCCTCTTTGGAGCGCAAGGGTGCTCAGAAGCAAGACGACCTTGTCAAGGACTTTGCGGATGACAGCGAGCTGGTGAAGTGGTGGATGTGGCTCCCCGCCCTCATCATCGTCATCATCCTCACTTGCGTGGTCATGGGCGTGCAATTCGACATGCCTGTCGGCATGTCATTGCTGTCAATCTTCCTCGCATTCTTCTTTTCTCTACTGGCGGTCCAGTGCGCTGGTGTCACTGACATCACCCCATTGACCGCAGCATCGAAGGCTTCGCAAATCGTCCTTGGTGGCGCTACCAAAGGCGAGGGCTGGGAAGTCGAGCACGCTCAGCGACTCAACCTTCTCGGTGGTTCCCTTGCCTCCATTGGTGCCAACCAAGCATCCGATCTTGTCGGCGACTTCCGTGTTGGCTTCCTGCTCAAGACTTCGCCTAAGCAGCAATGGGTCGCTCAAGGTCTGGGCACGATTGTTGCAGTCTTTTTGGCTCCAGCCCTCTTCATGCTCTTCGCGAAGGCCTACCCATGCATTCTGGACATCAACGCCGAGACCTGTCCATTCAGTGCTCCATCCGTCTCCGCTTGGAGGGCTGTAGCCGTGGCCATGACCGATCCAGAATTCCCAGTGCCAACCAGCAGTGGTATCTTTGCCATCATCTTCTCCATCTTCGGTGCCGTCATGATCATCATCCGTCATTACGCTTACCGCGGAACATGGGAGAAGTACCGTGTCTACCACCCCAACATGATGTGCATTGGTCTTGCATTTGTGTAAGTTTTCTCGGCTCTTGTGCTGCGTATGAGCAATTGCTAACAGCGTTCACAGCCTGCCACAAACCTACTACGGTTTGGCCATGATTATCGGAGCTTTGCCATGCTACTACTGGGCCAAGCGCAATCCACAGAGCTTCGACATTTACGGGTACGCAATCGCTGCCGGTCTCATTGCTGGCGAGGGTATCGGAGGTGTCATCAACGCCATCTTCCAAGTCGCTGGCATTGCCGGACCAGACCCATACGGCACGAATATTGCGTGTCCGAACGACGCTTGCTAGTCAGGTCACTCATGATTGACTGGTGTTGCATATGAGCGCTTCGTGTATTAATCATATCAGACGAATGACGAGGTCATGATGAGGGAGAGGGTTTACAGATGACTCTCACTTATGGCTTGTAGATAATACCCCATCTTTTCGATGCGAATGCTACAGCTTCAAATGTTCACAAACTCCGTCTCTTCTCGCTTTGCAGCCTCAACGCCTCGGCATCTTGAAGGTTTGACGTGAACCGGGGTCGACCGAGTGCTTCCTGTGGTCAAAAAGCGAAATAAATCCCTGCGAAAAGACCTGGTGAACGAAACGACGTGGCAGGCAGCGAAGAATACGAGTACCCAAGCAGCAGACGTCCCAACAGACTTATAACCCTGCTTGCCCTTCGTTCGAAGGATGCGATTCCGAACACCGAAGGCGGGTGAAGGCACGCCTCCCGTCTCACAAGTGACTGGCTCGAACTCCGCAACAAAGTGATATGCGGCTGCCTAAAACGTTGCAGATCATTGTGAAAAGAGAGTGAATTCCGAGTGGTTGTGTGTCGCGGTGTCGAGAAACAGCAGTCGGAGTTGACCGCCGCTTCACTTCTGCGAACGAGCTGAGCTTACCGTGGCAGGTGGACTGCATGCCTTGGCAAATATCGGACGCGATGCCGACACGAGCAGTGAAGAAGTGAATGCTGTTGTGCTGTGCCTGGAAGGTTACCATGGAGCGCTGGCCTCCGTCGCGTTTGTGGCCATGAATGACTGGGAGCGGAAATGGCGGGTAAGGACATGCCCGTTTGTTGGAAGAGTTGTTTTGACTTCGCGTGGTTCGCTCCGCGAAGGTTGCTGCTGCTTTGGGTGACCGTGGAGGGTGTCCAGCGACAAGGGAGAGGATGTGGGCGGCTTTCATCTCACCGCAGGCTTTGAACAGCCAGTCAGCAAGTCAGACGTGTACGATGAATGAGCAGTCATCGCGTCGCGAACGAGTTCGCAGGAAGGAGAGTTCTAGGCTGCGAGCTGAGCTGAGACGGTGTTCTGCGCGGCGACAGGAAAGGGCGATGTTCCTGAACGAGCTGGCTGACAAGCACGGCCAAGCACTTGAATGACTAAGACGACGTCTTGGCAGTCGACTCATGCGACTGCCTCCCATGCTCCTTCCCACCTGTGCTTCTATTTCCATCCAGAAATCATCACCAGACTGGCTCGACAAGAGGGGCAAGTGACGCGGTCACCGCGTGTTCGCAAACTCAGATGCCGTTGCTATGCGACGGTCTCGATCGACATGCTGGCTCACCGATCAAAGCCCTGGACACTTTCTCTCAACCTCCTCCAGGGCAGAAAGGCTGCCAAAAATTGCACGCATACCAGCCTGGGGAGACCAGTCAAAGTGATCCACTAAGGTTTGGATGACCAGCGATTGCGGAGAGAACATTGCCACATGCGCACTGGAAATGCAATTTCCTCGCTTATCATCCAGGTACAGGGCTCAAGTTTTCAATGCGAAGCAAAACTTAGACAGCTTCTCCCTGCTTGTGACTACCGACCTCACCTTGAGCACAGAGCTGCGAAGCACCAGCCAAAGTCCACACGGTATGACTGAATGTGCGTGCTGAGGCCTAGCGGTGGCCAGCCATTCGCGCACAGGTGCAATTTTCGAGAAACAAGAAATGGAAATGCTCCATCAAGTGGACTGAACGGACAAGCCGGCACGAGAAAAGGTTCTGGCTGAGATATGACCTCGCTCGAAGCCTTGCTTACCAGGCCCCCGATGCGCTCCCTATGCCTGCGTGGTCTTCTGTCGTCACGGGAGAAAGAATGGGAATATTGATTCTCGTAGAATTTGCCCGTCGTGGAAGATGACGCCCCCTTTGGGACTTCCTTCTGGGTGAGCGTAACACTGTTCGGAGAAGCTCTCGCGTTGATGATTGTTTGGTAGCAGGCATTACGATGACAAGAAAGGCGAAGGGATAGGAAGCGCGCCATGCTCTGTGATTGGGAAAGCTTGTCCTTTTCTCAAGAAGAGCACATTCGGAAATCCATCGTCGGATACCCGCGGATCCCGTATGCCAGAAGCTTTCGCGCGGTCTAGATGAAGCACCACTCGCCTATCTGCAAGTTTCCAAGCCGCAAGGCGGCCGCGGACCTCCCACCACAGGGCCTCGCCGAGTCTGTTTGCCGTCCATGCACGTAAGGTGGGTAAAGCGAAATGACTTACATGCCCATGGGGGGGTGCCACGATTAGGGCCAGCAAGTTGCTGGCCAGGTAGGCAGGGAAAGATACGAAGATGGGCTCCCGATGAAAGCTTCCTTCTGGATATAAAAAACTGACTGACTGCCTGCTCAACCCTCTCCATCAGCATCAATACTCAGCCAGCCTCTCGTTCTAAGCATCATTCATCCAAACATCAAAATGCAGTTCAAGAACATTGTCGCTTCCATCGCGGCTTTCGCCGTCGCTGGCGTAGTTGCCTCTCCAGTCGTGAGTAGCTTCTCGGCTCGGACTTGATCACTGACACGACTAACCAGCCTCACTTAGGACGTTATCGCTCGCGCGGAACAAGCCCCGTCGAGGCAGCAAGTGATTGACTCGACCGATGCATACATGAAGAACCACGCCGCAGACAAGCTTTCTGAGGCTGATGTCGCTTTGATCAACCACGCGACTCAGGCCTTTGGAGATTGCTGGTGTGGTTGCCCCCCACCAGGTCCTCCTCCAGCATTCTATCCAGGTCAAATTTGCCCTCCATCGCTGCGATGGTACATCGGCGCTTATACCAACTTCCCCGATTACCACGATCTGTGGGACGGTGGCTTCGAATCCAAGAAGTGCGTCGGCTTGATCAACTTGGCCAGCTGCAACGACGGACCTTTCAGCGGCCTCAACATCCTCAGCGGCATTGGCAGCATCTTGTAGATGGTCTATTAGGAGCAAGTCACCACAAAGAACTCTCGGGCCTGGGTAGACCAAGGAGGCGAGGAGGACAGAGTGTGATGAAGCGGGGGAGGGGGACCCAGGATAGAATTGGCTTTACACACGCATAATACCGGTAATACACTCTGCTGCTGTTGATTCTCATAGCGTGTTGAAGCGCATATCGATTACCCCACAAATGCAACGAGTTTCTTTGGGTGAATGCTCATGCTCTTCTTACGACCACGCTTCCCCTTCTTATTCGCCTGTCTTCACTCTGATGTATGCGGACACATCGATGCCTGTATGACTCTTCGAGCTCCATTTAATTCCGCACGTAGTGCTCCTTCATCGATGAATGGAACTGACGTGTCGTGGTACATGATTGCTTCCATGCTGCCGCTCCTCGACGGCTTTGACCTGACATCTGATCACATTGGATGTGTGTGCACCACGAAGGCTCCCCAACGAGTGCGAGAATAGGGCGAGCGCACGAGTGTAGCCCCAGCTCCAGCCATGCATTATTTCTCGTACATGCACTACCGAAGCATATACCGCATCCAGTTCTTATGTTACTCTTTCGTATTCTATTCTTACAACCGGTACTGAGTCACTTGAATACCAACTCGCCGTTAAAACAAGTCAACCGTATGGACTGACAATGTCGGTGAACGAAGAACACACCTCCTCATCTGCGAGACTCTCTTGTAACATCGCCGTCCGTGTTCGAGAATTAAGAAAGTAAAGTGATTTTTGTACATCGCGAGGCATCAGCACAACCTCCGCTGTGTATCCGCACCCTGCCTTTATGGTCTGACATCCGCTGATGACCACAAGATAACAAATATATTCCTTCTCGCACTGACTAGTAGTAGTACATATATCGCGGGCATCGCTGTCGTCGTCGTAGTAGTCGAGGGGGTATATCGGGTTCTCGACAAGACAACGAAAAAGAGCAATAAAAAGGAAAAGCCACTTGCGGATAGCAAAAATGCGAAACCGGAAAATTTGCTAGTATGCACACACACAAACAAGATCCTCCCTCGCCTTCTCTTTTCTCACTCCCTGTATCTTTCGTGGAAGAGGCGGTACTAGGCCACCCTACATCATCGAGCAGCTCGCAGCGGACGACTTGTCGCCTTTGACGTTCTTGACTTGTAATGCCACGCGTGCAGCCTCGGTGAAGGCTTCATTAACGCCTCGATTCTTCATGGCGGAGCATTCTGTGCATGTCTCGTTAGCAACTGTCCTTGCACCCATTTGGCGCAGTAAATGAAATGTTCAGGATGCCGCAACTCACCAAGATATCTCAACGCCTTAATCTTCTCCGCAACCGCGAGTCCGGCTTTGTAATCGATCAATTCCTTCTTTCCCTCTCTTGCTGGGGCTGCCCCATCGTCATCCTCGTCTTTCGCCTCCCGCAGATCGCACTTGAGCGCAACGAGCACTAATCTCACGCCAGGGCAGTTCTCAGCAATCTCTCCTACCCATTTGCTTTCCACGTTTTCTAATGAATCGGGCGAGTCGACGCTGAAGCAGAGCATGATGGCGTGGGTGTCATCGTACGAGAGCGATCGGAGTCGGTCGAATTCTTCTTGCCCGGCGGTATCCCATAAGGAGAGTTCGACGTGGACGTTGTCGATGAAGATGTCGTGGACGTAGTTCTCGAAGACGGTGGGTTCGCTGGAGGGGGATTGCGCGCGTCAGCCCATGTGTAGCGCAGAAGGGAGGGAGCAGTCTTACTATACTGTTGGGAAATATCCTCTCGTGAACACGTTAAGCAATGAAGTCTTTCCGCAAGCACCGTCGCCTCTGCGCAGAGAATCAGCCAATCAATTCTGGGATACTCGTCGTAGGAATGCGACATGCGCGTGCCATCATTCCGTGTCTGTCATGAGGGATTGTTCTCCACGTACAGCAATACCAGCTTGCGCTGCACCGTCTTCGTCCCGCCGCACAATGGCATCGTGATGGCAAATGTCTCGGCTGCGCGCAGGGCGGAGTTTCACGTCTTTCTTCCTCTGCCACAAATGCGAATGGCTCTTCTCTTGCTTCTGATGGCAAATTCGCTGGCCGACTCGACTACTCTGATCGCGCTACGCTTGCGCCGGCTGCAATCTCGCAATGGCTTCCCTCGAGCTGCAGCTCAAGCCGCGAAACAGCCGTTGCGCGGGGCCCTGCTTGTTGGCGAACGCGCGGTGTGAATGATGTCGTCGAGTGGGCGGGTGACGGTCGATGATGTCCTCGCGAGGATATGTGTTGGTCGGCCGTTGTTGGGCACCTATATGCTCTCGTTGCAATGGATGGTGATGCGGTACAACAACCAGGCGCGGCTAGCTTGGCCGAAAGAAGCCGTCGTGCAATGCGCTGTACAACACGCGAGTTGGCTGGCTGTCAAAGAACCCGGATTTCTGGCTGGTCGAAGTGCCCTTTAGTGAGAAGGTACGTAGCTCAGCCTAGCCCGCAAGCAACCAAGATGCAAGCACGCCCGTCTTGTACTTTCCACCCACCACGACGCAATGAGCCGGCCGTAGACTGTCGCGCCGAGGTCAATACTCCGAAAGCGCCACACCACCTGGCTGTTCCACTCTTCCGCAACGAATGATGAAAGCACAAAAGTCGAATGAGATGAATCTCCAATTGACAGAAAAGCAGAAGAGTGAGATGAATCAAAAAGATCAGCCACCAGAGTACGTGATGAGTAGCGGTCCCGTTGGGTACAGTTTCAGCCGCCAAAACGGCGGAACCACCGACAGCGGCATCTCACTCGCATGCTATATAGACTTCCCAGAGCTCAACCTTCCTCATCTGGGCCATCTCGTCCCGATGTCCCGAAGAACTCGCCATCTCACTTCGTGTTCATGGCCACGCGGGCCGTGAATCTGGATCCAAGATCCCATGGGGTAGAATCCACTCCAGCTCCTCCCATTGGTGGAGTCTGCTGAACGTTGCGCCAGCAGAACAGGCGAAGCCGAAATGGGGAGGAGCACAAGCACGATTCTATACGGAACGTGTTCTGGAAGCAATTCATATGAGCAGAGGCTGATGGCGGCCGTAAGTTCAAATTTCTCGTTGGCAGAATAGCTGCATATGCTGCGTGAGATAGCGAGCCTCAATCATCGCCATTGCTGCGTCCCCCTCCGCCCAGTCTTCTACCCAAATCGACATTTTCTGCATCACGTCTGACGTTACTGATGAACTTGCCTCGCTCAGAACGTTTGCGATCATCTTCTTCGCGCTGTCGAGCCTCCTTCTCCTCCAGCTCCGTTAGACGTGTCTTGCGCTCGGACTCGAGCTCTGTAGCATTTGACAGCATAGCGGCGAGTTTGCGAGCACGCTCGGCCTCCTCATCGGCCTCATTCTTCGACTGGTCCTCTGGCGGCGACCGATATGGCTTGTCATTGCGCTGCCGAGAATATGATGGTGAATGCCGTCGACGCTCGTCTCGTCGGGGCCGTTCTTCGCGATCACGGCGTTGATACGGAGAGCGAGAGCGCGACCTTGAGTCCGACCGGGAACCAGAACGACGTGGGCTGGGATATGACCTACGCCTATCCTTGCGGTCTTCGTCGTTCCTTCTTCGTGCCGGAGAACGTGATCGGGAAGCACTGTAGTCTCGTCCTCTGTGCGATCTAGATCTGCGCTCATGTCTGTCCCGGTCATCCCTCCGTCTCGAATATGGCGATCTCGACCGCGATTTTGAGCGCGAGTCGTCTCGCCTGTGGCGATGCGATCGATGCCTGTGCGACCTGCGCTCGTCCTCATACTCGTCGCTGTGTCTCCTCCGTTTACTCATGTGGCTATCGTCGTCCTCATCCCGGTGTCGATGCCTGTGACTTCGATGTTTGTGTCTCCTCTCTTTGCTTTTGCTGCCTTCGTCCTCATCTTCCTTCCCAGCAGCCTTCATCAACATTTTACGCCGCACCGGATCGGCCATCATGGCTTCATATGCAGCCTGTTCCTGCTTTTTGATCGCGAGCATGGGATCGCTGGCAATCTTGCTGGCGATATCTCGCGCACTGCCACCCTTCCCCTCTGCAATCGCACCAACTTCAGGCGCATCATTCTTGATCGCATCATTGCCGCTCTTGACCAAACCATCGAGTCGTCGCTTCCCGAGCAGGTAGCCCTCCATCTCCTCTGTCACACCCCCAACGCCGGGACCTCCTGCGCCCGGTCCATTGTACATCCAGTCCACACGATCCACGCGCTTTTTGCCGCCAGCGGCCTCTTGCAATCGTTCGAGTTCTTGAATCGCTCGCTCCTCGGCACGCTCCTTCAGGACTTGGTCCGTCTTCTTGCGCTCTTCCAACGCCTTGAGTTCTTCGTTGTACACCCGCCGCTGATTGGTCATCAGCGCCGGGTGCCATGACTTCTTCAAATTCAGATCACCACCCATGATTGCGGTGTCGTAAGAGGTTTGCGGGAAGCAGTGATTGTTGTGAGTGTAGACAGGCAGTGAACTTTGTGGCGAGTGAGGAAAGAGAAGTGGCTGTTATCACGTCGCGGATCTACGTCGGGCCGACGCGTGGGGTCGCGTGTCGTCGACGGTCGACCTGCCTGGAGCTCCATTCGATGTACTTTAGCCTCATCAGCTTCCACAAACGCATCGCAGCGAACTGCGTACAACAACTTCTTGATTGATTTGATCATATTCTCCCTCAACACATCAGTCTCATCACTCAGGCATCGTCGCGCACCATGTCGGACGACGATGACTTCATGCAGGACTCGGAGGAGGAGAAGTACGTCGGGTCGACGGTACCACTTCACTGGCCGACCCGCTGACAGTTGACAGCTACGATTTCGAGTACGAAGACGACGACGATGCGGATGCCGACGACGGCGATGTCGATGTTGAGAACAAATACTACAACGCAAAGCAGATGAAGGGCGACAATCCGGAAGAGGCGATACAAGAATTCCTAGGTGTTCCCTCATTGGAGCCAGAGAAAGGCGATTGGGGATTCAAGGGATTGAAGCAGGCGATCAAGCTGGAATTCAAGCTCGGCCGATATGATGATGTGAGCAGGACATGTTCGGATATGACATGGACA
Source organism: Cercospora citrullina (assembly GCA_013365195.1). Classification (NCBI taxonomy): domain Eukaryota; kingdom Fungi; phylum Ascomycota; class Dothideomycetes; order Mycosphaerellales; family Mycosphaerellaceae; genus Cercospora; species Cercospora citrullina. The sequence continues at coordinate 548,612 of JAASFF010000198.1, forward strand.
GTACGCTGATCGATAATATCAGGCGGTGCAACACTACACGGAACTGTTGACGTACGTCAAATCTGCCGTTACGCGAAACTACTCCGAGAAGTCCATCAACAACATGCTAGATTTCATTGAGAAGAATGCCGAAGACGAAGCCGCCAATGAGTGCATGGAGAAGTTCTACTCCAAAACACTGGAGTCGTTCCAGGCTACCAACAACGAGCGGTTATGGCTGTCAACAAACACCAAGCTTGCACGCCTTTGGTTGGCACAAAAGGACTACGCACGGTTGACCGACAAAGTCCGCGAGCTACACAAGGCATGCCAGCGCGAGGACGGCACCGACGATCCGAGCAAAGGCACGTACAGCATGGAGGCCTACGCGTTGGAGATCCAGATGTATGCCGAGACGAGGAACAACAAGCGCTTGAAGGTATGACAGACGGTCCGCGCTCGTAGCGCCTGCAATCAGCTCACACATGCCTCGCAGGGGCTTTACCAGCGCGCGCTTAGAGTCCGCTCCGCCGTGCCGCATCCGAAGATCATGGGCATCATTCGCGAGTGTGGTGGCAAGATGCACATGAGTGAAGGTAGTTTGGGATGCAAGGGCCTACGAATTGGCATCCGCTGACCTGTGACTGCAGAGAATTGGAAGGACGCTCAGAGTGACTTCTTCGAGTCCTTCCGAAACTACGATGAAGCTGGCTCGCTGCAGCGCATTCAAGTGCTGAAATATCTGGTGTTGACGACCATGCTCATGAGGTCTGATATCAATCCATTCGACTCGCAGGAAACAAAGCCCTATAAGAACGATCCGCGCATCGCAGCCATGACAGAGCTTGTCGATGCATATCAGCGTGACGACATCCATCAATATGAGACCGTCCTTTCAAAGAACAAGGACCTCCTTGCGGATCCATTCATCGCCGAGAACATTGACGAAGTGACTCGCAACATGCGCACAAAGGCGGTGGTCAAATTAGTGGCGCCATATACTCGGTTCCGCCTGGATTTCATCGCCAAGCGACTAAATATTTCCATTCCCGAGGTCCAGGACATTGTGGGATTCCTGATCATGGATAAGAAGCTGCGTGGCAAGATCAACCAAGAAGCTGGAATCGTCGAGATCGAGAGTCGCGCAGACGTGGATCGTATGAACGCCGTGGCGGATTGGACCGCTGCCATTCGCTCGCTTGCCGGCGTCGTACTCAATGAGGGCGATGGTTTCAAGTCAGAAGATGCTGGACTCGGTGGGCAGGCGGGACCCGGTGGAGGGGAAGTATTCGACGTGATGGCACAATCGTCGAACCGAGTCGGACAGCACGGCGCACGGCGCAGACCTGGTCGATTTGGTGCTGGGAAGTGAACGGGAACACACATTCGAGTGAGACACTCACTCGGATCGTGCGCCACCGCGAAAAGACTGAATAGTCGGCGAATCCGTACGCGTGAGAACGATCTCTCAAGACGCCGAGTGGGTGCGCAAAAGAGACGGCGACCTCTGTGCGCGCCACGACGCCGACCCTGAGAGGGCGATTTCGTACGATGCCCGGCACAAGGCGCCTTCCGGAGAGCCGTCAGCCGTTATTTCAGCAGCATCATCAGCGCTTCGCCTACGAAACAGAACAGCATGCGATACGAAGGGGGAGGGGAAACAGAACCGCGACCAGGGTGTAAATTGCTGCCACAGCACACACACTCATACTCTATCTATGTATGTTTCGGGATGCACCAGGAGGATGGGCGCCGGTCCCAGCGCAGTGGATTCGGCTAGAGTAGTAACTCTGCAGTATCTCGACTCGCTTGTGCATCTGCGGAATTGCAAGCAAGCGTCGCCTGCACCCGAGTACATGCTTACATACATAGATTTCTCACGCTAATGGGCGCGGATACTGTAGCCGGCCGCGCGGGAAGCACTTCACGCGAGGCGAGGTCTGTTCTACTTTGTGCTGCTGCGACTACTAGCATGCGATCCATCGTTCAATTCAGTCTCACGGTCTTCGTGCCGTTATCGATGATCTTTTGTCTTTCGATTATTCCGTCGTTATTTGATTCGGTTCTGTCAACTAATGATGTGCTGCAAGGCGAAAGCCAAGATCTTCGTTGCGCAAGGGTCAATTGATCCATGTAGATTGTCTCCGTAGGAACGGAGACACTACTTATTACAAAACCGTCGACTTGCGACATTGCGACATTCTTCGCGCTTAGCTCTTGGTTCGCAGCAGCACGTGGGAGTAGTAAGAGAACGCAGGACGCATACAAGTGGACAGGACAAACCCTCCTATTCTCCTTCCTGCGCGAGTAATGATGCACATGAGGTAGCTTCGTCTAGCAGCATTCGGGGAGGAGCCGCTGACGCCGCACTCACTACAGTGATATGTGGTAAGAAGGGAAGAAGAGACGACTTGCTCCCTGCACGCAGGGCTGGGCAGAATGTCGCACGCAACGAAGCAAACAGCCGCCGAAGAAGTCCGGATGTGGAGCCCCGGCGGGAAGAGGGGTGGACTGTTCCCTCTTCCTACCACACGAGGTGCTTTCGTTGGCGTTCCTCATCATTTGCTTCTCTTGCGCGTGTCCGTTGTGATCCCTTGCTGTTGGGACTGAGACTTACGCAGCCATAGGCTGGAGGTCGGCTGGCTGTTTGCTGCTGCTTGCGAAGGAAGGCTAACGCTGCTGGCGCCAGTACCTTGGTGGGTTCCGGTGTTACGGTAGAGGAAGTCCACACATATGCAAGCCACGAGTTGCAGAAGTACAGGGAGTGTACTTTTGGTAGTGTAGTGCAGCAGGGGGAGGAGAGGGGATGCGGGATGTGGGTGGGATGCTTGGATGTCTCGTGTGTTTTGTGATGGATCGCATTTTGGACAAGACTGTTTCCTGGCGCGATACACCGTTCGCATGTTCAGGACTGCAGCGGAGGAATTCTACAGGATTGCAGTAGGGTGGAATTGCCTTTCATAGTTTGCGCTAGCGTGCGACTGTCGTTGTTAGATCGGGTCTACAAGATTTTGTGACGATGGAGAAGAAAGAGGATTCCCCGTTCGCTAATCGCCAATCGCTAGACTCTCACGTTTGATCGTCTCCGCTTACCCGCGTGCGATATGTGCTCCTTCCCGCTGGACGCCGAGGCTGACAGAGAGCTGGACTGTCACGCAGGACAGCAGTTGGTGACAATGAGGCGTTTCATTTGCACGACAAGTGGCACTCGACGGGAATGCTTTTCGAATGCAATAGAAAACAAAGAAGTCGCCGTCTTCGACCCCCAGTGTCGGTGTTCGCTATGTGTGCGACACTGCGCCCCATAGCCCACTTCCCGGAACACATCGAAAGAGGCTCGTGTCGCATGAAGGACAAGAGATTCCCACTCTTGTTGATCTCACTCTGATGATCGGCTGTTACAGAACGCAATGCTCCCTTGTGGCGTCGACGCCCGCAGCTGAGACTCGGAGCAGTGGTTGGTATAGCTTGGTTCGCCGGAACAACCTGATGCAACCACCACCAAATGATAGCTTCCCGTGCTCTCACACAGAGGCACGCCTCTACGTTGCCCCTGCCGGCGCAGCTGCTCAATGCTCTACGCGGAGCCCCTGCTAGCTCGGTCTTGCCTTTCGAGAGTCGCGTTCGCTTGCTGACGTCCTGTTCGCGTCTGTGTCAAGCGCGCGCTGTTCGTTGGCTGCACTGAGTCGGGAGACTAGGGTCGTTGCTATGCACTTCGATTTGGAGGAGACACGGTGGTGGGTATGGAGGGAACGGGAACGCAATCGCCTCGTCGCCAATGCCAGTACGTCGCCGTGAACTGTGGATCTTTGCTTTCGCGCGCGCGCTCGGACGATGCATCTGACTACACGGTCCCCGGGAGGTGATCCACGCAGATGCTCTGCGCTTCGATGGCGGAATGTCCTGGGGGCCGGCGATTTCCACACAGATGAGACTAGGAGCGTGATCTGATCTAATCGTGCCGTGTCTTGGGGTCTCGCAATGGACGCTTAGTACAGTGCGTCAGTGCATCGTAGCTGCTTGCCCGGGTCGGGATATGCATTTGGTACCTGGCATGATCGATAGCACCTGTGTCCGGTGGTGGCGGCGCGCGAAGTAGGTCATCTGTGGGCTGTTGCGGCAAAGTGGATCTGCCATCTGGCGCGAGTTGCGATCTGCTGGGAAGGTATATCTGCTGCTGCTGCACCGTCCGTGGTGTCGCTTCTGTGCTGTGGTTCTGCCGGCACCCTGGTCCATTCTCGAGGTTACTCTACAGCAAGGAAGAGGACGAAGTGCAGCACCCTTTGTCTCGTTGCATTCACCCACGCAGCAGCGCCGTCCGAGCCTCCGAGCAAGGCCTCCCAGTGCGGTGGTGCACTACAACTTGGGTCGCAGGTCGTCTGTCTGGCTGCCTTGGTGCTCGCAAGAGCTCTCTCTACGCATTCGTCCCATCTGGCCTGGCCTGGCTGCTTACCTATCTGTGATCTGGCTTCGCTTCATCTGACGACTGGACCTGGGACGACGCCTGCCGCTGCGGACACGTGCATGCTGGTGTATGCGCGATAACTGCTCTCACCCAGCGCCTGCGAGCCCGCGCTGGAAATAGTCGACCCTCTGCCGCCACGCAGCCAGGAGAAGTGGACGGCGCCCACAAGTGCATAACGAGCTCCATTCCCTCATTCCAGGGCGACACCGAGGTCGACGGATCGACATCCACTTGACAGCACAGCACGTCGCGTCGATATCCAAAAGGCGAGCGAAAGTTTGTGCGCGTCCACTTGCCAGCGCGCGCGCCCCGCTCTGGCCCCGGGCAGAGACGAAAGCGTGCATTAGGTTCGCGGCGATCCTCCGTCGTCAGCGCGAGAAACGATGGAGCGGCAAGGGAGCGTCGCTACCGCGGCGTACCATGCCCACCAACACCCTCACCACCTGCACCACGCGCAGCACCATCATGACCAGCCATCGCTGGCGTATCGCCCTCTGCAGCTGCCGTTGCAGCACCACGCTCCGCCGCAGCAACACCACCACCACCACCACCTGCTCCAGCAACAGCAGCAGCAGCACCAAGCTCCCGCGTCCGTAGATCCGCAACCACAGCTCTCGTTAGTGGCCTCGGGCGCGGGCTACCAAAACTTCCGACACCATCATCCACCCACTCTCCCGCACCGCACCCGGCACCAGATCCGCCAGGAGCAGCAGCAGCAACAGCGCCGCACCATGGCGTACGAGGCCGGCCACCAGATCTCCGACGACGAACTTGCGCAGCTCCAGAAGGCCAGCGAGGGCTACGAACCGCCCGTTTCCGTATGTTTCGTCGCCGTCCGTCACTTCTGGCGTCATTTAGGGTTGCGGCGCGGGGCGACACGTTCGACAGCGCCATGACTTGGGTGACAACAGAAGCGAAGAACACCCTACGCATGGACCGTGTGTGCTGATGATCGTCTACAGGGGCCTTTGATCGGGCATCGCCAACCAAGCACAGCCATCACCAGCGAATACGCCTCGGCTGATCCTGTATACCAGGCGAAGACGCAGGTACGATGCAACATAATGCAGCGCGCGTCGCAACGCGTCAAAACGACGACGATGATGTGTGTATGCTAACATGTCATGCTAGTCGCTGCCGCAAAAGTACTCCCACTACCGCACCGTTCGAGGCGATGGCAAGTGCGGATGGAGAGGTATGTTCGACGAAAGATGGCAGTCACGACACGGACTGGTGCTAAGGAGCCGTCTTTTCTAGCTGTGGCATTTGGCTACTATGAAGCACTTATTCATCATGGTGACTTGAACCGCTTTGGCATGGAGGAGGCTCGCCTCAAGTCGATTGCTCCTCTCATGACCCAAGCTGGCTTCAACCCTACCGTTATTGATGACTTCGCCGACGAAGCGTTTGACCTGCTGCGTGAGCTCGCCAATGCCATGGCAGAAGGCCTGGACGCTGGCGGTCTGCTCGTGGACAAGTTCAACGACGACGTGGTGCAGAACTACATCATCACCTACATGAGGGTAAGACTGCCTGCCGAGGTAGCAAAACCTGCACTAACACTTCTTAGTCTCTCACGGCAGCTTGGATGAAGAGCAAGGAGACGGAATACACTCCTTGGTTGCTCGGACAGACTGTCGAAAGCTATTGCCAGAATCAAGTCCTTCCCGTCGGGGCAGAGATCGACAATGTTGCCTTGAGCGCTCTCAAAGATGTCCTCCTGTCCCCAGCAGGCATCTTGCTCGAAGTGCTCTATCTCGACCGCAGCGAAGGCAGCGAAGTTACAATGCATAGGTTCGACCCCGTCGCCTCCGGAGGCTTCACGCTCGGCAGTGTACGCTTACTTTACAGACCGTGAGTCGCGTGATGCCCCATACTCTCTGCCTTGCAGCTGTGCTGTTGCTGACTTGCTGCAGTGGCCACTATGACATACTGTACAAGCAGGAAGACCTCCCGGTGCCGCCTCCTCCACCCGCTGCTGTGCCCACGTACTTGCAATATGGCTCTCAGACGTACTACGAACCGGCGTCCACCTTCAATGGCTCGGATTTTATGGCATTGTTACCTGGCATGTCGTATGCCAACCAAACTCCCTTCTGTGGCATGCCGTCCAGCTTTGATTCCTACGACTCGGCCTCGGACTTCAACTTCACCACCAACAGCAAAGCCCCTGTGACCACTTGCACGCCAGCCGTGCCCACTCCATCTGCGCCGGCTCCTCAGCCGCACATGCAATCTCAGCCAATGTTCGCATCAGCGAGTCCACCAGTCCAGATGGTTCCACCAGCATCTCAGCTGGCACATGACATGGTGGTGCGGAACGTCCCTCAATTCAACCACTCTGATTTTGGTGGCGGGCCATTCCGCCCATCAGCGTGGCAGTTCGATTCCGAGTTCGTGTCACAATCGCAGATGCCGTTCCAGACCTCGATCTTCAGGAAGTATGTGACACCAAGATCCCACGCGATTGACCCCGCTAACCTCTGCCAAAGCTCCCCATTCAATCAGGCTCACTTCCAGAATCCGGATTTCCAGCCCGAGCAATGGGATCCTGAAGGCGAATACGCCACGGCAAGCAGCAGCAGCAGCAAGAGTTCGAGACACAAGAATAGCGGATGACCGTCAGCCGTGTAACGACGAACAAGGAAGTCGACAGTATTTGGTCTCACTTTCCAAGATGCCTTCTCCGCTCGTGTGCCTGCGCCTTGGAACCTGGGTACGTACCAGGTGTCACGAGAGTCACACGGCCACGGCGGGAGTGTGCATTAGCTCTCATCTCTTCACCAACAAAACCACCGACCGACTTGCGACGCTCCTTACCCTTACGACCGGTTGACGACGGCTTACGACCTAAGACTTATCACCTCAGGGTAACCTAGCAAGCAGGATTCTAGACTCCACAGCATATCTTCCTCTCCATATGGGATACTCTTTGATCTAATACAGTGCATGGAGCCCAGCGTTTGCCGCGCGCAGTCACACTTGCGACGGTTGGTCATTGCGAGAGCGACCGCTTGCTATTGGCCGGCTCACGTTGGGCTCACGAGCATCTTGATTTGCATGCGCATCCGATTGTAGCATTTAGCGACGGCGATGGGGGTGTGCCGCGGGGCATACGGGTAGTGGCATGAAGACGACAGACAGGTATCAGGGCCTGCAGCGAATTTGGAACTTTTCGGTATTGATTGTCTTGTATTCCGCCAAACTATGGCGATGAAGTAGTCAAAAGTATAGCTAGATCGCAAGGCTTAATCACAACCACACTCATTCGGCGAGTTGCAAGCGAATGCACTTGCACTCTTGGCAGCTGTCTGTTCTCGTTTCGCCAGCACGCTGTCCTTCCCTGTGCGAAACGTGGACGGGCAAGAATTTGACGCCATCGCAGAGTCCGGGACCAATGACCCTGCGTTCACGTTCAAGACTCACTCGTAGAATGTTCCTGACTCATTCGGCACTCGACAGTATGAAGCGTGTGTGATAAAGTGGCGAGTCACGTGCTAAGAGCAGAAGTGCCAAGCACACCACTAGCGTATTTTCATCGCTCACACAAATTCAGATCGCCTCCGCACCGCCCTTGACAAGCACATCGCTGCGCACGACACCAGTCCATCGCCAATACACGAACCATCAAGCGGACGCATCATCCCGACACCAAAGGACAACACTACCGCGCAAATACCGCCAACATGGTAGGTCGAACACCTGTGGAGGACGAGTGGCGAACGCACCCGAGCTCGAAGCACACGACAGCCGAAATGGTCGGCAACAGGCACGCAAAGAGGTGGATATGCATTGGGTCGTCGTCAATGGAAGAATAACGGGATATTGAAGCATACGGAGGCTGACACGGTCACCCACAGGTTCTCGCAGTCGATCTTCTGAACCCAACCCCTCAGGCTGAGGCCCGCAAGCACAAGCTGAAGGTACATCATCACCACTCTCTGCGCCTGCACCATCGCAGCCACTAACCCGCCCACCAGACTCTTGTCCCAGGCCCACGCTCATTCTTCATGGACGTCAAGTGCCCTGGCTGCTTCACCATCACCACCGTCTTCTCGCACGCACAAACCGTCGTTGTCTGCGCCGGCTGCTCGCAGGTCCTTTGCCAACCAACTGGTGGCAAGGCCCGTCTTACCGAGGGCTGCTCTTTCCGGAGAAAGTAGACGATACGTTACACCGACCATGATGACCGCGATGGAATGAGGACGAGTGAGGGGCTGCAAAACGAATTTTTGTGCGATGAAGGAGAGATGGATGAATCTCATCGAGGATACCTCATTTTTGGTACAGGCTGAGTGTAGTTGTAGCTACACTTAGCAAGTAACAAGAAACACACCACAAAAAGCAGAGCGGCCCGCGCCCGAGTTCTACCCAGAGACCATCATTCCACCGAATCCACCTTTCCGACCATCCTGGAACATACACCTGTTTGATATGCGTACGACTATGGCTGCCGTTGGACGTGGGAAAGGCGTTTCTTCTTACCTGTTTTTTTCATCTGGAGTTGTCAAAAAGCGAAAGCATCGGAAGATGAGACGCATGTTCTCACAGCGAGTCTCAAGGCGAGGACCTAGACAGGCATGTGCATCGAGGAAGTCCTACCTTTGCTGTAGCAGCACGGGAGTTTTTCTGCAACAGTAACAAATGGGACAGTGAAAAAGACATTCAAATCACCTCACTGTGCTGACGACCCCTCATATTGTGTGACGCCTTGTGATGATGTCACGTGCTCATGGCCTCGGTTGCCCACAGCGGTGGTGACCATATGCATTGATTCGCTGATATAACGCGCAGTATTCCAGTTGCTCACAGCAGTCAAATATTCGCACTTTCTACTCGGCTGGACAATTTCTACGGACGAGAAGCGAGTGAACCCCTGAGCCTTCGATTGCGACTCAAGCCTCAAGTGGACCTATACAGACTTCCTCTTCATTGATCCGCAAACCACATTGCCATTGGCCGAGACAACCGGAACTCCACAGCTGATCCTCCTAGGCGGTCGGGATGTAAGACACCATCTAGTCGTACACCTAGAATACAAATTGTCCAACGAAGACACTCGACTTAGCTATGTCAGCAGGACGGCCAAAGATCTATGTCTAGCATGGCTCGAACTGCGCTGCCATTGCGCGAGAAGCTTTCTATGGACCATGTGCTCCGAAGCAGTCCAAGGATGGAGTCTGGGGGTCAATCTAGCACCGTTAGCGCAGTGGACAGCGGGGGAAAAGAGATGATGTTGCTGCATATTCTTCTCTCATTGACTTCGTAAGGATCGTGACGCGGAGACTGGAAAAATCTATTCCCAAGCTCCCACGCTTGCAATCGCGCATCATAGCCTCTTTCGAAGTTCAGCTCTTCCCAAGGAAGCAAAGAGCCAAAAGCAAAGTCCCGCGCCAAATGTTCACGCCGTTTCTCGCCGCAACCTTCAAACCTGAACTTCAATCATCGTCATCCCCACCGAACAGTGCCCCTAGTCCCATCCGATCCCTCAACCTAGTCCTCCTCGCCTCCCTAGCCGAACCATTCGTACTGCCATAGTACCTCTGATCATGCGCCAGTTGTGCCGTGACCCGACTGCCCATTGGTGCATTGCCCAATGTCTCCGCTCTGTCATACGCCTCTCCAGTCTGCAACTCCGTCTCATCCTCAGGAGCGCACTCATCGGTATCTTGCCCATCATTCCACGAATGCACAGTACATGTCCCCAAGCCATGATCCCAGCCATTCCAACTCGTGGCCGCGATCACAGGTGCAGAAGGATGCCAACTGGCGTCGCGCACGATGGTTTTCCACACACCGCCTTGACCGTAGTAGTCGAACCGGTCCACGAAGCGCTCGTCGCTGACCGGGCGTGAATTTTTCGTGGCGGCGAGGACATTGATGGTCCCAGCTGTGGTACCGTCGAGGTTCCATACGTAGATCTTGCCATCGTGCGAGCCGCTGTAGATGTAGCGGCCATCGGTTGAGGAGGCGGGCGAGAAGTGGCAGCGAATGAGAGTCTTGAGCACGCGATGGCCGCGGAACGTCACGAGTGAGCAGTCGTAGGGATGCGGTGTGTGGTCTTCTGTGTCGTAGGGTGAAAAGCGATAATCGAAGTTGGTAGTGTAATCCTGTGAGAGTCAGCAGGCTGTAGAACATGGTGCGTCGCCGTTTTTGAATCGCTCACCTGTGGGTTCACGCGCTCACCAACGTCTGTCGAGACCATCTTCCTCAGATCCCACAGCTTACAAGTCTGGTCCTTCCCGTTTGAGATGACATATCTCCCGTCACCTTTGCTGTCGATATATGTGATACCTTCCGTGTGGCCTAAGAACATTCCCGCCGGTCTCATACTGGCCAATGATCTCCGGTCCCAGACTTTCAAAGTGGTGTCATCAGATCCAGAGTACAAGATGTGCGGACTCATCTTGTCACCGAAACACACAGCATTCACATCGTCCTGATGTCCAGGTATTCGCAAGATGCTCCGGCGCGCCTCCAGGTCATATACGTACACTGACTGATCCGATGTCCCCGCCACAATCTCACTGCCATCGCCACTGAATCGCAGTGACCAAATTCCGAAATGGCCGCGATGCCGCCCATAACCAGGCCCTCCAGCGCCACTTCCCAGATCTGAGAAGTCCAACAATTGCGGCTCCGATTGATCTCCCTGCTCCGTCCTTGCCAAACAGATCTGGCTTCGGATACTGCTATAGGCCAACAACTTGTTGTCCGGACTCAGACTGGCGTCCGTAATTGTCCACTGACCTCCGTAATAGTGCACTGTCTTGTAGTACTTCCAATCGTATGGGTTCGAAGTGTCATACATGCGCACTTTGAAATCCTGCCCGCAAGCGAAAAAGAAGCTGCCATCTTCGGAGAACTGTCCGGAGTAACATCGCGCATTCAAGTTGATAATCAAATCTGCTTTAGAACCCGGAATGAGGTCTTGCGATGCAAGATTCGAGAGCACCTTGGCACGACCGCGATTTTCGACTCCGAGTTCGCGGTCCAGCATTCGATAGGCGAGTTTGCGTTTGTGGCGACGAACATCTTGATTGAGGGGAAGACCGCAGGACGTGTGCCGGCAGCGATCGTTGTTGCCGAATGTACCGCTTTGCATCAATTTCGCGCCTTCTTCCGAAGGAATTGGTGGATAGCGGTCGCCGACTACAGCTCTGCGAGCCGGTCTTCGTCTTCGTGTGCCGTATGGATTGTAGTCATCGTCGTCCTCGTCATCATCATCGAGCATGACGTGTCGTCCTGCGCCTTGTGATCGTGTCGTGATGCCGCTGTGCTGAAAGATCCCACGTAGCCCAGCATGGCTCAGTAATTGTAACAGTTGTGCCTGTGTCATGTTGATCGTCCGTGTCTGTCTCGCTGGGTCTGGCTGCGGCGTCTGTGAACCCTCAGCTCCTTCGCCTGCATCCTCATCTTCCTCTCCATCTTCACCACCTTCCTCTTCCTCATCTACCGCGAACGATACCTCTTCACCATCTTCATCTAGCAAGGTCCCCTCCTCCGCATCGAAGTAGATCGTCTGGCCGCCCTCCACATCGTCTTCGTCCTCGGCTGAGGGTGTAGGTTCGTCACTTGCAAGCTAGAACGAATATCAGTCTTCTGGGTTGTGCAACTTGACCATTTTGGCTTCAGATGTCAATTGGCCACCCAGTCGCAATCGGTATATCTACCTCGTAATCCATGTCGTCATCCACATCTTCCGACTGCGTCTCCCACGACTCCGCTGGCGAGAAAGTGTCTCTTGAAGTTGACATTGTCGCGGTCCCGGATCACTACAAAGGCAGAAACTGGTTAGCAGCCACCCAAGAAGCGTGGTTCCTATGTGTGATGCGGCGAGATGGCGATGTTGCGCCAGCTACAGCTACTTAACTAGCGTTCGGACTTAACGGTGCTTTTGCCGAAAGCTGAGGTCAGGATCTTCTTCCGCCTCATCCTTTGAATCTCATTGCATACTGCCGGCCTGTGATCTTCTGTGTGGGCTTCTGGTCGAGAACGAGCATCGCATCACGAAGTACCCATATCTGCGAGACTCGAATAGGCCGGACATCAAGACTGGCACTCATGTTTGTCGCAAGTAAGACATCTGCAGGCCAATGAAGCACGTCAGCATCTGCTCCGATCACTAAACAACGCCTGTCCAAAGCTCCGGCTTGAGCATTGAAAAGTCCTATTTCACTCGTACCAATCTTTCTCCATTTCGTCCTGATGGCAGCCTATGTCCGGTGTAAAAGAGAAATAACAAGCAAATCTTCATTCTTCGCGGTAGAGAGGAACAGGAGGAATGTAGAAGGGCAGCACTGGAAGGCTCAATATCTACAAGTCAAGTCGAGGTGCCCAGACGAAGGCCATGTTGCTCGAATACAAAGCACTTTCTTGTTCAAAGCTCCCTTCATTTTGTTTCATGTTACTTCGCACACTCTCTGGCAGCCAATCCAACCTAGTCACATTTGGAGACCACCTGATCGACAAAGTAAGGCCGTGCCTCACGAACGGCTCACAGTCTCATCCCACTCTCTTTCCACCAGAGCTAGGCCATCAAACATATCTTGTGCCAAGGTCCGCGCCGTTCCATCGCCGCTCCACTCCGCGATCCTCATCTTCATAAACAAACATTCCATCTGCGAGTCCACAGCCTGCAGTCGCTCAAACACTTCCCTTCCTCGTTCAATATACTCATCCGCCCTTCTCATCAATCGTTTTTGCTCGTTTTCGATCGCTGTCGCTGCCGAAGCGGAAGGCTCTTTTTCGCTATTGTCTCCATCGTGCAACCGCTCAAGCCTTTCTCCGATCATCGCCACGCCATCCGATGCTGTTCTCCCCTCCCGGCACTTTCCTGCTAACCCCACACAACTCTCTCCCAACGCTTTCCACATCCTCGCCACGAGCACTGCATCCCCACCCTCCAGCGCTAATGGCAGACTCGCTTCGTACAGTCTCCTTGCAGCGGCAAACTCTCCGACCTCGATGAGAATCCTCCCCAGCACACAGAGCCCTTCTAGCATTACGGGCACAAGGAGGTGGCGTTCGGCAGTGGCAGTGGCTCGGAGGCAAAGACTAAACCCTTTGGACGCTCGTCCTGCGAGAGCGAAGATTCGGGCCTTCTGAATGAGATAATGGAGTCGATAAGCGAGGTCGGAATTGTCGTGGTGTTTGTCAGATGCAGATATAGAGCGACTGGAGGCCAGACGGGAAGCGACCTTCTCCATTGCAGTGGGATAGTCTTTTCGCGAGACGTGGTGTTCGATTTCGAGAGTATAGAATTCGTTGCAGAGTTCGGGGTCTGCGGACGAGAGCAAGGGCCGGAGTTGATTGAGGTAGTAGGATGATGGTTCGTGGGTTCCACTGGAGGAGATTGACATTAGAGTGATCATGCAGTTCAAATCGCCAAGACATACCGGTGTATCGACCGCCGAAGATGTATCAGTGCTGAGAAGGTTGTCAATCGTGTTTCGGCTTTGAGAATCCCCTTGACTGTGCTGGAGATGGAGTTGAGTTGCTCAAGAGCTTTGGAGTAATGCCCTTGGTGGGCCTTGAGTAGTGCTGAGCGACATGTCGATCGTACGCGGTCGTTTACTGGACAGTGTGGCTCGTGTACAGTATTGCCGAGCTCGTACTGTCGATTGCCCAGGTGCGATTGACCTAGTTGGTGTTAGCATTTACTTTACTAAGGAGATGAAAGTGGCATGCATACCCAGGCGATCGAGACAAGAGCCGTAGAAAAGCGATGCAGCTGGGGTAAGCGATCTTAGATCGTGTTGAACACTGAGGTAGAGCGCCTGAAGAGCATGCTCTTGTGCTCTATTGGCGTTGCCGCCATTTGAGAGCTCAAGTCGGCCTTCCTCAAGGAGAGTGCTACTCAATAGCAGCCAGTTTTTGCTGTCTCGGGCTTTAGTCTTGAGGAAGGCAATCTCATCATTCTCGCCTCCTCCGACAACGCCCGCGATAGAAGCATATGCTCCTACACCTTTGCCAGGATGGGCGTGACGAAGATATAGTAGCCATGAGAGGGCGAAATTTAGACACGCGGAGTCCTGGTTCTCTCGTGCTGTAGCTCGTCAGCTGCTACTCTTCTGTATAGAGAGGCTTGAAGAGGCCTACCTGTCGCAATACACTCATTCATGGCGTCTACGCTCTCATCCCAGCACTCGAATTCAGCATGCAATACACTCAGGTGAAGTAGCGCATACTGGTAGTAGACTCTCAAGTTAGCATTGTCCCCTGCTCCACTACTACTCCTCGCTGCGAGACTGTAATCAAAGTAGCGATGCAGACTTTCCAACGCCATGGTGTACTGGCCAGCTTTGCTGTGTTCGAAGAAGGCCATGAAGAAGTGCATACTCTGAGTACTGGCACTGGTCGCAGACAGCTCATCGACCCATGTTGTGAGCTTGGCCTTGACATCGTCGGGCACTCTGGTGCCGAACTGTTGTAGTTGGCGAATCGCATATGTGAGGAGGAGGTCAGCGTCAATAGCCGCTGAAGCGCAGGGGCTAGTGTCGGACTGAGACAGGCGAGCCGCGAAGCCAGCATTTGTTTCCTCGTTGTTGGCAAATTTCAAGTCATCCAATTGTTGAGCATGATCAGGCCAGAATCTCGCAAAGTCGGCCCAGCTTGGAGCTCTCCATGCTTCAAATGACTTCCACAGAGCTTGAACGTCGCCAAATTGCAGGCGTGTGAATTCGACATAGCAGCGGCGAATGAACTGGCCTAGTGGACTCGCTGGGGTGACTGGATTTTGGTAGCTGCGTCATATCAGCCATAAGAGAGAACTACTAGGGATCGATAGATCGTACCTGACTTCTGTGACGGCGTTTGTCGTTGGCACGCTTCCTTGTCTAAGTTCGGTGATGAGGTGACCCAAGGAATCAAGGCCGTCCAAGTGATTCCAGATGGCAGCCACAAAGATGTTCCAGGCAGGCTGTCCTGGGAGGGAGGCTGACTGCCATTGCTTTAACTGTGCTTGGAAGACGGAAATGTCGGACGCGAAGAAGTCCTTTTTTTCATCGACGAGTTGGGCATTCTGATCGGCGGTGTATACAGTGTGCTTGGCGATGAACTCCAGGATTTTAATGGTATCTTTGGCACCAAAGTTATGCCCCGATTTGTACAGGCGGATGAGGACCAGCAGTCCGATGCGTGAAGGGGTCAAGTAGCGGGGCATTGTTGCGCACGGCGTGTTGCCAGCATGGTCTTTGGCTTGGCGGTGGTGAAGCGAAGACACTGCCTGGAGATGATATCTCCGATGGACTTCGAGTGTGTGCTTTGATTAGGTCGATTCCCTTCGCTGCCGCCGTCGTGTGCTTCCTCTCTGCTGATGTTGTCGCTGCCTTCATCACCTGCCGTCGCGTCGTGGACGCGTCGCGACTTTGGCTGCGCTTTCCGCATCGAGCTGCACCGCACGTCATCGCAGCGACTCGCCGGTCCCTCACGCGACATTGATACGTCCATCGCCACACAACGATGAGCGACGTCGCTCACGATGCGGCTGACTACGTGGAATGTCAATGGCATCCGCAACCCCTTCTCCTACCCGCCATGGAACACCAATCGCTCCTACTCGGCCATGTTCGATATCCTCGAGGCCGACATTGTGGTCATGCAAGAGCTCAAGATCCAGCGTCGCGATGTGCGCGATGACATGGTACTAGTCGACGGCTGGGACTGCTACTTCTCTCTCCCGAAGCACAAGAAGGGATACTCAGGCGTCGGCATCTACACCCGCAATGCGACATGTGCACCCATCAGAGCAGAAGAGGGCGTGCTGGGTGTACTGCCAAGCAGTAATGGGACACCGTACCGAGAATTGCCAGAAACCGAGGCCATTGGAGGCTATCTGAACACAGAGCAATATGCAGAACTATGGGAGCTAGGAGGCGAGGATCCTGCCGGGCTTGATGCAGAAGGACGATGTGTGGTTTTGGAGTTCCCTGCATTCGTGCTATTTGGCGTATACAGCCCGGCCAACAGTAATGGCCTGAGAGATGGGTTTAAATATGGTTTTCTGTGTGCTCTGGACTATCGAATACGAAATTTGATCAAGAGCGGAAAGAACGTTGTTCTCGTAGGAGACTTGAACGTCACAAGACACGAAAACGACAGCGCATGTACGTTGGAAGAGATCAGAAAGAAGCAGGCTACGAGGGAAGAATTTCTGTCTGGGCCGAATAGACGCATATTCAATCAGCTCTTGCTGGAAGGCGAAGTTCTGGGTCAGAGAGATGAAGGAAGAGAGATGGCAGTATTGTGGGACACAACGAGAGCCTTTCACCCTGATAGAAGAGGCATGTACACGCACTGGGACACAAAGATCAATGCGCGACCCGGCAACTACGGCAGCAGGATTGACTTCATACTTGTAGCTGAGGCAATGAAGGGCTGGATAAAAGAAGGCAATATACAGGAAGGCTTGCTGGGCAGCGACCACTGTCCCGTGTATGTGGTATTCCAAGACAGAGTCGAGACGCAGGAAGGCGACATTGATCTTGTGGATATTATGAACCCACCCGGCGTCTTTCAGCATGGCAAACGGAAACGAGAATGGAAGCTTGCAATGACGCCCGGTTTCTCCGCCAAACGCATGCCGGAGTTCGACAAGCGACGCACTATCAAGAGCATGTTTGCAGCACCAGCTTTGAAGAAATTGCAATCGTCGCAGCAAGAACCAGCGCCAGACTCAGGTCTCACGACTCTGACGAATGGCACCGATGATCAAGCTGCGTCAAATGTAACGCATGAACAGCCGCCACCCTCCACAGCATCTCCAGTAAAGAGAAAAGCCCCGGCAGCCCCTCTCGCGAAAGAGCCTCCAATCAAGCGTCAGAAGTCCGATGCGAAGATGGCAGCATCCAAAGGTCAACAGAGCTTGAAAGGATTCTTTCAATCGAGGAATCCGCCTCCCAAGCCTAACGACTCATCTCCAGAGAACCAGTCTGACACTCCAGCCAGCAACAATACCGACAGCGACGATGACCCTGATCTTCAGCGTGCTATAGCAGCCTCAAACGCTCTGCACACTCAACTCTCCCAGTCTAACAAGACCTCGAACACTCCATCTCCTACCAAAGATCCCTCGACCCCCAGGCCCACCGAGCCCCCCGACCCTAGCACAGACCCCGAGATTTCCCCTCGCTCCTTCTCTCAACAGCTTGCTTCCGCCGAGCGCACCCAAAAGTCCTGGTCTTCCTTGTTCAGCAAACCCGTCGCGCCTCTCTGCGAGGGTCATAATGAGCCTTGCAAGAGCATGCTCACCAAAAAGAAAGGCTACAATCAAGGACGAAGTTTCTGGATGTGCGCGAGGCCGCTAGGGCCGAGTGGAGAGAAGGATCGCACCCCAGGTAGTCAGTGGAGGTGCGCTACGTTCATTTGGTGTAGTGACTGGCAGAATGGAAGGGTTCACTCGAATAGTAAGAACGAAGATGGCAATGGGGAGGCGAGTCCTGTAAAGGAAGGAATGAGCTGATCCAATGCGACAATCGAACAGGACTGGAACAGTTTTGGCAATAAGTGTTATTTCCATAATTGTGATACCCATATGTAAGCTTTGATCTGCCAGCGAATGGCGTGTAGAAGAAACCGGTTCTCGTATACTGCCCATTCGAGCACTCTCCCCAACCTTTGCTTTTCTTCTCCGTTCCAAGGTAGAGCCGGGCACTTGATGTCTTCTTGTTGTGTTGGTGAGGAATGGTGTGGTAGGACAAAGGACAGTGGAGGATATGTCTTGGGCACTGTAAGTGGGATCGGGACTGCGAGCACCTCGATTCGGTTGGAGGTGGTATTCCAAAAGTGATCGATCTGAACGGAAGTCGAGTATTCGAAGTCATTTTTGATAGTGACAGCGGTGGCCGCAGACTCGAGCTCAATGTGGGTGTTGTTATGCCGCCCTTCTTTGTGCTCTATCGTGCTGTCTGTCTCTCCTCCATTAGGCAGTGCTCTATGTCACCGAATTGTGAGGGAAGAATTTAGGTGTCCAACTCCATCGAGCCTCTGTACAACAAATCCTTTCTGAAACTCGTTCAATCATCCTACTCCTCGGATTCGATCTTCGGCAAAGCCTCCCCTAAGCCTTGCGAATGAAACATCTTTCTCTTCTCCCTCTTCACGGCTCTCTTCCGCTTCTTCCTCAGCGCCTTCTCCCGCTGCAAGCGCTCGCCTTGCTCACGCTTCTGATGTTCCAGCTTGTTCTTAGCGGAATCGGCATGTTCCTCCTTCCACCGATTCAAAACCTTCGCCCGCTTTTTCCCCTTCCCAAACAGACCTCGGAGATCCGCCATATGTCCGTACTTTCTCATGGCCGGCGCCCTCAACCTCTTGTACACTTTCTGGATCTCCCGAACTGGATTCAGCGCCTGGAAGACCTCGTGATCTGGATTCAAGAAGGCCAGGACAGCGGTCCAGAATTCGGCTTGGTCCGAGAGATTGCAGCACTCGGGATCTTGGAAGACAACGATGATGGCCGCCATGAACTCGTCGATTTCGGCGCTCCAAGAAGAGAGGTCCGGCGTGGAGGGTTCGGGGACTGATACTGCCTGATCGGAGCTGCCGACCGAATTGTCGATTGCCATGAGTTGATCAATCTCAGAGTCCTCGAGGTTATGAGTTTGCATCGCGCGCTCCAGATCTTGGAATGATACTTGCTGCGCCATGTTGGGATGCCTCGTGATCCGTCGGCCAAAGCTGGTGGATGCCACAAGGCCAGTACCTGATTGAGCGTCGGGGGATGCGTGAGATATAGTCGGCGAGGTGGGTACGGCCATGATGCTTTTGGCGGGCCGACACGCTCGGCTATAGAAATGCCATTCACTTTCTGCACGGTCTCGTGACGTGGCGAACTTTGTCCTTACAAGACTTCGAGTCAAGTAGTTCCAGCCGTCCGTGTCGCTCAAGCTGCACTGGTGGACTGCTGAATTTGAAGTAATGGCTGCAGTGGGCCGTTTGAGCATCGCCAGGTAAGTTTGCTGCACGAGCTCCTCTAGTACCGCTTTGGTCCCACGATCCAAGCTCAATATCTCACGTCGCACTATCGTTCCATCACTTGCTCCACCTCATATCAAAATCCTCTCTGGCTCTCCCTTCTTCTTTCTTGGCTCGATCTCGTCCATCATACCCCGAGACTCCTCCTCTTCCGGCTCCATGCTCAAATCAAACCCGGTCTCTTCCAATCCAGCCTTCCTTTCTGGCGGGCGATTAGTCGCATAGATGTCCGCGATCTTCAGTTCAAATGGCCCCGGCACCCGATCGATGAGACTGATCCCCACGCTTCTCACTTTCGTGCTCATCATCTCCTTCTGCGGCTCCACCACCTGCCCGTAATTCGTCCTGACGAATGCACTGAACGGAATCGTGACGGTCTCCCACTCACCAGGGCTATGGCTCGGTAACAGATGCTGATGCAAGTCCGTGGGTACAATACTCTCCGTCTGAAAATTGACAAAGTACTTCCTCCCGTCGCTCTTAATCCGCAGTGCCAAATACGAATAGGGCGATAGGTCCCATAGCAATTTGCCAAACAGACTCATGCCTCGGTCTCTCGTTCTGAACCCGGCATAACCACTTCTCTGAATCTGTGGCCGATTTGGCGGTAACTCAGTGCTTATGCTGCCTTGAAATACCGCATGACTCGGCTCTTTCCCCTCTTCACTGACAATCACGCCTCCCTTCTTCATATCACTTCCTTCTCCGACTGTTCTTTCTATGTGCGCCGCCCCATCGATATATGATAAACTGGCTTTAGAAAATCCGCCTACATCAGAGTCACACATGATTTTGCATCGTTCGGGTGAGAGGTTCTCGTCGAATTTGATGAGCGGGAAGGGTTTTATCGGGATGTGAAGACCTTCCATCTTGACAGCGAATTTGGCTTGGCGCCGAAGCTCCTCCATACTGCGACGAAAGAAGCCTGGGTAGCCTCCGCTGCCCGCTGAGCGGAGGGCGGGGGTCGCGAACATGGTGGGTTTGTTATGTGCCGGCGGGCAGACAGCGGGAGTGGTGGGCGCCTGCCAAAGCAACGAGGGTGGTGTGCGCGCTCGCTTTGGACGGCCGAGGAGTTGATCTGAGGGTCAGCGAGACCTTACGCACTTGAGATGGGCAGGAGGTCGTCCGCAATGTGTGCAGTGGGAGAGTGAGAGGAAGTCTCGCAATGGTGAGGGCAGAGATGGCCGAGCTCGCCGCAACAGCTTCGACAGGGACCGGACCAAATTCCGATGAGCAGAGTCGCGTTTGACCAGAGGTCTGGCCTTAGCTCGAGATGCTATGAGCGAGACACTCACAAGCTAGCAATGCATGATGAGTTCTGATAGAGTATTGGCATGTCATTAGGTATCGTGCATACCACACTACAGCCAGATCTATGCATACACACACAACGCCTTTGCGCGGACGTTCCATCATATCGGCGAGGTGTCGCATCAAATGCCGTACCTATGATACAGTTCTTCGCTCGTACGTTCTCATCCTATCAGCTCTTTACGAGGCCTTCACGCTCTTCGGCTGAATCCTCGCCATCATCTCTTCCTTCGTGATCAGATGATCGATTCTCTCCAAGAGACCTAGCAAACTCTTCATGTTGCCGCTCCATTCGTTCAGCACCTCATCTGCGTCCCGCTTCTTCTCGAAGCTGACGATCTGTGCCGGTCGATCGATGCGTGCGTAGATCGTCTTGCTGGTGACAAGATCTGATATGTACTTCTCCGTCTCCTCCGCTGGCAGATCGAGCAGCTCTGTAAGCCGCGAGAAGTGCACGCGAGTGTAGTACTTCGCGATGACACGAACGTTGTGCTCAATGACACGCTTGCGGAAGTCAAGCCAGCGCTGGTTTGCCTTGGGATCCTTCTTCGGATCCGATTTGGCCGCGGAGAAGATGTCGGTGCTTGTGAGCTGCTTGCCAAAGTTGGTCTCGATGGCCGGCCAGCGCATGAGTTCGTGAGTGGTAAAGAGCTTGAGAAGTTCCGCTTCCTGCGGACAAGATGTTGCGATTCGCGAGTCTTGCGCGATGCGATGTAGTAGATCAGACTGTTCGTTGTCGTATGGCGCCAGAAGGATGAAGTAGACCACGCGCTGGAGAGCTGCACGAAGTCTGTCTGGGTCGTCCTCCACGGCCTCGGTGTCCAACACTGACCGATAGTGCTTGCAAGCCTCCAGATACTTGTCGTCATACTTGGCGAGTGTGATCTGTTGTTCGTAGAAGCGCAACTTCAGGTCTGTGACATCGTCGTCAATAGGCTCTTCCACTTCACCCGCGCTGACCTCCGCCGCGAGGCGCTTCTTCTCTTCTCTCTCCTTCTGCTCCTTCTCAATCTGCTCTTCTGTCTTCTTTGGCTTTCGTGCAAAGTAGCGTGTGCTAATCTTGCGCGACAGGATACCCGCCTGTGTCCAATCTCCATCTTCGATACAGAGTGACACCTGATCGAGGATGAACTCATTCTTCTCTCGCCTCGTCATCGATCCAAAAGTCTCGACTTGCAACTCGCATAATGTGTCCTTGGCGGCGGTGATCTTGCCCTGTGTGTGTTGGATGTTCGACAGAATGCGTGTCACACGAGCTCGCTCGACCTCGACGAAGATCTGCAGCCCTAATCAGTATCTCATTATTCGACGCCCGCGCGAGATCCATCTCACCTTGCCCTCTGTGACGGTGCGGAGCGTCTCAATCACGCTCAGCTTCACATCCAAGTTCGGCGTGTCATCCAGAAAGCCCATAACCACTTGGACCATCTTTGAGATGGCTTGCTTGAGTTGTCCATGCTTCTTGCTCAGCAACTGCACTTGCTCATTCAGCAGACTCCAATCGCCAGACTCCTTTGATATTGTAACGATGGCGACGATCAGGCGCGATGTGGAGGGAAGATCGGAAGATTGCCGCGTCTGCTTCTCCAAGCTGAGCAACTTGTCGATGGCTTGCTGTGTTTGGCCATTCTGTGCCGATGTCAGTCTTGTAATGCATCAGGTCCATCCAAGAATACGTATCCCACCTTGGCGATTTTCTCAGCTTCGGGAAGAAGAGCGTCGACTTCTTTCGTATAGTCCTTGTCGGCCTTCAAGATGCTGCCGTCAGACATCTTGTGCCGTGTTCCCGCTTGTCAGTGGCTGCTACCGCCTCAAGCTATCTCGATCGCAGTTGGGGCAATATAGCACGGAAGTTTCGAGGGCGAAATCGGATACGTGGAGCTGAGGCTGGTAGTTGATGGCGGAAGTGGTGTTGTCGATGTTTCGAGACCCGGAAGCTCACTTGGGTGAAGCTGTGACGCGCCATCCGGAGGCAACTCTGCCGACGTAGTCTAATGCTTGGCACATCAACAACACTTCACTTCTGCCCTCGTCGCATCAGCTTTCCTCCATGCTGCAGTTGCTATGTGTCAGAAGGCCGCGTGCTCCGCTGACCGAATGTACTTGGACTCGATGCCTCCAAGTCCGTAGCCAGGCTACCGCCCCGCTGGTGGGACGACGTAGATTCTGGACCAAGGACGAAGATGCACTCACTCTGCGAAGGCGAAAGGAGGGTGCGGACTTCTCGTCCATTGCAAAGGAACTCGGCCGTACTGCCAATGCTGCGCGAATTCGATACAACTGCTTACTCCGCCCAAGCCCG
The DNA here is from genome assembly GCA_013365195.1 of Cercospora citrullina. Lineage (NCBI taxonomy): Eukaryota > Fungi > Ascomycota > Dothideomycetes > Mycosphaerellales > Mycosphaerellaceae > Cercospora > Cercospora citrullina. The sequence continues at coordinate 571,642 of JAASFF010000198.1, forward strand.
CAGCTTGATCACTCTGAACGCGGTTTCAGTCGACAAGAAGACGATTTCATCATCCAGCGGAAATGCGAGGGCGCTGCACTTCGCACAATTGCAAAAGAATTGTGTTGCACTGCCCGAAAAGTAGGGGACCGTTGGCAAGTCCTTCGATATAGGTGTGACGTCCCCGAAGCAGCTCTCACACGAGGAAGCCGGCTGAGATCAAAGCTGGGCATTTGGAACGGCTTGAGGCCGAAGCCCTCATCAAGCAACGTTACCGTGAAGGCAAGACCTTTGAAGCTATTGTAAAGGAACTGCAATGTGGTACAGCCGCATTGCGCCGCTGGTTTGGCGGCATGAGATTGACCAAAGATCAACTTACCGGATTTGAACGCAAAGCAATTTCCGATCAGCAAATGCAGAGTATTCTGCGTCGCAGGTCTGAAGGATGGACAGTACAAGCGATCGCTAGCGAACTTGGTCGCACTGCGCCAAGTGTGCAGCGTTATTTGCGTAGGCAACAAATAACGACAAAACTACCCCGAGCCTTTACCCGGGATGAGGACCAAGAAATCCTGAAGTTGCTTGAAGATGGCAAGACCCACCGCGAAATTGGAGCGATCTTAGGCCGCGCTCAAGGGGTAATAAGTAAGCGCCTGAAGCTGCTTCAGGATCCACCGCCGGACGTTCCATCCAGATGGACTTTAGAAGAAGTCGACTAGCTTGTCACGCAATATGACCGAGGCGTTGCAATCTACGACATTGCTTGCGCGCTCGGGCGCGATGCTAACCTCGTCAGAGCCAAGTTGCAAAGCACTTTGGTGAAGAGAGGGCGCACAGACTGGTCACCCGTAAATCTTGTTCGTGGCACTAGGCAACATAATGTCTCCAGCTTCCCTGCACCAGCCTAGCTTTGCTAGATCATCACAGGATTGGAGCAAAAGTCATGGCCGATCGATTTGACCTTTTAGTCTCTATAAAGCTTCTGACTGAGGATGTCACACTTCCGTCGCGGACTCACACATTAAATCCGCAAGACCAATCTAGATGATTTCGCGGGCAGAAGTTTGAGCAAACTTGGCAATGACAGGTCACAATAGCTGGATTCTGTAGAACAAATAGCCATTCAACATTCGTCATCAATATGCTAGTCTAGCGTCTGGGTCGGATAACATTTCTATCTGCTTGCTGTTTCAAGCTCTGGACTTGGGTGAGATCGCATTATTCGTCATCATCGTCATCAAAACCATGGACCTCCTATTCATCACAATCTTCCTCTTCTTTCGCGTTTTCGCATGGATTGACTTGAGAAGCCATCTAGCACCAACCAGGCGAACAGTAGCCATTCCAGTTGTTCCATTGCTTTGGCCAGTAGGTGTTCCAGGTGTTGTAGTTACCATAGTAGTAATAGTACAGCCAGTACAAGTACCACAAATTTCCGTTCCAGCCGTTGTTTTGCCAGTTGTTGACTCCCCAGACATTGTTGTCAAAGACCTGATTAGGCCACCACGCACGAGCATTGTTCCATTGCACCTGAGTCGGAACTGTGCCAATGCGACCAGTGGCCCAGTTACGGGCTTGGCCTTGCCAATTGCCGACCAAGTCAATGTTGATACTGCGGGCTTTGATGTCATGATCGACCCTCGCGAGGTCGAGATCGACGTCCAATTCTTCTGCCTCTGCCGCTGGAGCGGCTTCAGGGAGTGGCTCAGCGACTGGTGCGGCATTGCGAGCAACGAGGCCGTCATCCTTCTGAATGTCAGTGAGGAACTCGAGGACGTATTCAGTGAATCAAGCGCACCTGGGCTGGAGCTGGGAGTGGTCCAGCAATGGCACTGCCGACAGACAGAGCAGCCAAAGAGGCAGCGATGAACTTGAATTGCATGTTGCTGTGGGTTGTTGGGCTTCTTGGTGTGGATCTGATTGCTGTAGCTGCTTTGTCTTGCTGTGGTGCTGATGATGATGTTTTCGAAGGAAAAGACGATCGTTCTTATACTGCTTTGATAGCACTCAGTCACCATCGTCAGTGAGTTGTACTTCTTGGCTCGTCAAGGCCTTCGCATAGCACGGAACGTCTTCGAATTCCATTTCGGGCAATAGAGGCAAGGTGAAGGCCCTTGGCGCTACTGGAGATGGTTGCACTTCGCCTCGCTGCCAGCCGTCGCGCAGTGCGCGGACTTGGCGCCCTGCATCACATCAGTCGTATTGAGCTGCCCGGAACCTGGTCTCTGTTCTGCACAAGCAAGTCACATAGCGAATGAACTGCTGCGGAGTCGCCGCTTATACCGGCTGATCTCAACTCTGTTACCCTAAACGACAGCCCTGCTAACCTTTTCTGCTGGCCGTTGATGCCGATGGGATGATTGATGCTGACACCCTTGATCGCGGAGGGCGGTGCTACACAGGCTGCCCACGTGCATTGCGGCTACGCAATCCTCGCCAACCTCATGATCCTACTCTCCAAGCTACATGCCAACCAAACAGTTCAAGGACGGAGTGTAGACTGGTGACATCTAGATCTTGGAGACTTCGCGGCAAATATGGAGACATGGTTGATGCTTGAGCACCATGTGCAAGAATGTGCAGATCTCCAGTATGGAAACGTCATTGACTGTGGTGCACATCCATGTATTGATGCCTCCACAGTCAGAGGTGCAGTCACAGATTGGTCGATGGCGGGTTTGAGCAAGTAATTGTGGAGATGAATATCGCAACTCAAGTGATAGCTTGCCAGATGTTCTGTGAATTCCATCCCTCGACAGTCAGTGCAAGAGATTGTTTGGCGTACGACAATTCCACCACTTCATGATTTGTCGAGCGGTCTCTGGCGGACGAGCCGTTGCGCAAGGATGGCCAGTCGGAATTGGGGCTCAGGCCAATACCGCGGATAGTGGACGGATTTAGCTGCTCAATCCGAAGAGCGCAGGCTGATCGCAGTAGTCTCCGAAGGTGTTTTGCTAGCAGTGCTGCAGCGTGCAGTAGGGCAGGCGTGTTCGACGCTCCGCCATTCGCAAGCACATCCCCGGGGATCACATGTCCGAATAAGCTTATCCTTAGCGTTGCATGTGCACAGCCAGCATCACTACAAGCGATGACCACCGCTCGTCGTCCGCACTGAGCCAAGGCTCTGTTGCTTCCAACAACAGACTGTCAGATGCCAAATAATTGCCCCGGTAAGAAATCTTGGCGCTGGGTATACAGACGGTCAAGGATACAAGCACATTGATGTGGGTCTTACACTGTTGGCTAAGGAGAATGCCAAGACGAGTGCCACAAACTTACATGGCACAAGTTGAGTGTAGTAGCTTGTATGCGCATTATAGGGACGTCCACCAGTTCGGAAGGGCAGCGGACTAGGAATCGTGGAGGCATACTATCGCAACTCCCTTCGGGCTTATGCTTTGCGAGCGAATTTGCAGTCTCCCGAGTTCTCGCCTTGCAGCAGTATTCTGTGTATATGTGTGCTGCGCCATGCATTCCTAGATCGGATACCTCGGATCGAAAAATCGCAGATTATAAGCACATGCCCTAGGTCGCAGTGCAAGAAGCGATTCGCTACCAAGAAGCATTCTCGTTCTGATCGTCGCAACGTCCGAGTCTCCAGATCTCGTCGCCCGCAGTGCGGACAGGCTAGAGCTGTTGTGAATCGCAGGTGCCAAGCTCAGCCTAAGACTCTTTGCAACATCGACAGTCTCGCAAAGCCGAATCGCATAATCACCTGAACCAATTTTAGCAACAGGGCCAGACTTTCTGGCAGTAGGTGATGTCAGCCGCGCAGTCATAGTCTGATAGCCCCTGCTGAACGTGTCACCTCTGCGCAGTACTGGAGTCAATTTAAGCTTTTGAGAGTCCGCTCCCAGGAGGACGCTAGCTCGAAGATCTGCAAAGCTCGCTATGGGTACGAACACCGGCAAGAAATGCGATTCCTGGCGAGATGTCCCTCATCTTGCTGTCAGAAGCTGGACTGTCGATTCTGATACTCGACGCCGCTGTGTTCGCGTCTCAACAGACCCTGCAAGGCTCTTGGAGTCGTTCCAAAAGGATGCCCAAACATCTCAATGCTTCTAAGGTCAATACTCAAGGCACCGCAGGTACTTCATCCCTAGTGAGGTCAAGGTGTCACTTCCGGTCGTCATCGTCTTTTCTGCCCTCGAAAGCAGAACTGTTACCGTTGTAGAATTCGGGGTTCTTCGCCCTCTCCCGCTCAGCCTCCGCACGCTGATCTGCCAAGGTCTTCACCTTGACCTTTGCTGACCCGAGTGACTCCGACGAGCCATCCAAGCTTGTCGGGCCCTCGTCGTCCGAAGCGCTGCGCGACTGCCTCGTAGTCGACTCTGTCGGAGCTGCAGTTGCTGATCCTCCCAGTCCAGGCACATACGATATCGCCGATCCAAGAATGCTGGAGGCGCCGTTGGCCAGCGCATATGTGTAATGCAGTGCACTGCTCATGTAGCCCCTGCCAGCATTGCCACTGTAGGCCTCCGTATAACCAGCAACAGGGACGAGGACCAATGTTGCATTCGGCGTCAGCCCAAGATCCGCAAGCGACTGGCGTTCCTCTCTGACTTCTATACTACGGCTCGGCAGCGGTGAAATAATTTGCTTGAATGTGAATGGGACATCGGCCGCGTTGATGTTGCCTTGCTCGACTGTGGTGGATCTAATCCAATCCCGGACAGTGCCGTCGAGGGTAACTGAGGGCTCGAAGCGTCCTTTGATGGAAGTCCCATCGAACAGTCTGACCTGAAGACTACACATGCCTCCAGCACCCGTACGTCGCTTGCTCGCTGCTTCTATTGATGTGGGCAGCCGGCTCTCAGGTGCAACCTCGCCAGCTACACGCTGTGTGCGGGCTTTGCGCTCTTGCTTGTCTGCTTCGATCTGTGCTAGAATACGTTCTCGGTCCTTCTTGGCCTCGTCTTTCCGTATCTTTTGCTGCAATATCCAATCTCTACGTGACTTTTCCTTTCCAGTCTCCTCGGTCGCTCTTCCCTTCCCCTTGTCTGAGTTAAGCGCCTTTTCTTCTTCTAGCCGTCGAGCTTTTGCGCGTGCAGCGCGTTCTGCCTTCTCTGCAGCAGCTCGCTTGGCAGCCTCTACTTCGTGGCGTTGGGCACGATCTGGGAAGAGTGTTGACATATTTGCGCTGGAGCTTTCGGGCGCAGGAGAAGGTGTGCTTTCTGATACGGACGCTGGCTGCTGGGGTTGCTGTGATGGTGGCGCAGTCGACTCTACCGAAATCGTGCTAGGAGGCTGCACTGCTTCATGTCCGTCCTGCTGCTGCGTATTCGAGCTCGTTGTTGCAGCTGGATCACTAGGCGCGTTTTCAGGCCGATCTTGTTCCTGGCTCCTCTGCTTTGCTGCCTCGAACTCACTCTTCTTCATCACATGAAATTCTATGTCCAAAGCCGTACTGATTCGCGTCATGAAATCTTCATGGCCGATGCTCCCCTCAATCTTGTCTACCACTCTTCCCTTGTCTATGATCACGAACATCGGGCTACTCGTGATCGGGCAAAATGCGCTGAGGAATCCTGCTTCTTGACTGCCGTATTGAAGCTTCAGTATGACGGCCTTGGTGGCCCAGATATCGATTGCGGCTGGACGACGCCCTATCCCGAGCCACTGGTGCTCCCATTTCTGGCTCTCTTCGTTGTCGGAGGAAATGAAGCAGGCAACGAGCTTCTGCTCGGCAAGTGCGCGACTAATGCCGCTCTGCAAGTCGCCTTGGTGGAACATGGTTTCGTTGATGCCCGGCGGGCAGTGAGTAGGGAATAGGTGTTGTAAGTGTGTCAAAGGTGCAGGAGTAGTGCTGGCAAGTCCTGGCTGGTCTGAGGTGACGTGACGCTTCGTCCGCTTATCTCCGATCAATGCCAAGCCTCTACCAGACTCGCAGAGGAGCAGGAGGACGTCTATACGTGTAACAAAGATCAAAGGACTATCGCGGAATTGCTGAATGTGACTAGTCCCATGCGTCCAGGCTTACGCATCGGATACTTTCCACCATCATCTACGCATGTTCCGAGACTCAACACGTCTCTAAACCATACGTGTAATAGCTATACCGAAGCTAGACTCAACTTCCTTGACCCTTTGTAGCGAACAAGTCTAGTATCTCAGTCGCTCATAGTTTTATAGCTTCTTCATAACATTATCTCTATAGGCTCTGCGGACGCCACTTGTTGAACGACCCATTCGAATAGCTATGTCGCGGGAATGCACACCTTCTGCGACCAGGCGACGAAGTTCATCCAACTCTTCTTGGCTCCACAACTCTCTGTCCTGGTTGCTTCGAATGAGTCCCTTTTGATCCTGTGGTAACGCTGGCAGAGTGCACTTAGCGACCACCGTGGCAATTGAAGATGGACGTCCTTCCACGGCATTCCTGAGTCTTTCATTTCAACCATCTTTCGCTGCTCATCCAGGCTCATCACCAATCGCTTTTCACCCGAGGCCCCCCGTTTCTCACGTTCAGCAATGCTAGACTTCGACCGACCAAGGGCATTAGCGGCCTCCACGACACTTGCGCCCCCGCGCCGCATCTCCAGCAACTTCATCGACTGGTCCTCCGTCCATTTTCGATGCACAGTCTTTGGTCTCGCGTACGGTCGACCAGCACGTTGGCCTTCAGAAGCTGTCCGTAAGCGTCTGATTCTTGCATTCCTGACACTGTGTACAGACCGTCCCAGTGCGACCGCCATCACGCGATTGCTCACTTTCTGCGCAATGAGGGCATCAAGTTTGGAAAGCTCTTCCTCGCTCCAAGCGCTTTGAATCGAACTTGGAAACTCCCATTTGACAGACGCGACGCTCCTTCCCAATAAAGTCGCGATCTCCTCATCTGTCTTGCCACTTTTGCGCAGATTGTTCAACGTCACACGATCCTTTGCGGTCCATTTGCCCGTTTCTGAAGGGGCTGACAAGCGTCTTGAATGCTCCGATGGAGATTTGTATGTCCATTTCGCACTCGCGCCGAAGTGTCTCCAACCAGGGAAGAGCAGCGGACGTATTCTGGAGAGCATGCTCGATAAAACTCCAGCGTTATGCATGCCATCAAATGCGTCCAGAAATGTGTTGAAAGTGTCTGTGAAACATGTTCCTTCTCTGAAATGACACGACGGGACTGACCTGTCTGTCGCCGCGTATGTGCATCTTGGGTGTTGAACTGTGTTCTCCTCCAGATGCAAAGTCCAGCAGGACGCGACGTGAGAGCGGAGTTCATCCCGACGAGCCAATGATTGGCCACTCAGTCAGCATCACCTCCGAGCCCAAACATTTCTAGGACTTCTGTTCTCATCAATACCTTCACATTGGTTAGGCAGTCCTTCTTGAAAAGCGAACTACCGTTGGAGAAGATGTTGCCGACCACGGCTTTCAGGCCGAGCTGCGCGACATGCAGACTCCGAGGATTGCTTCGAGGGATGGAAATGGCGAGGACGAGGAGGACCAAGAGTACAGCATCGTCGATGATATCGCGCTCAACGACTATAAATACAGCACAATCGACGAGAAACGATGATCCGAGATTAACAATGAGATACCAGACACGATCATTGAGTCAAAGTACGAGAAGAGGGGCAAAAGCTACAGGCTTTACACGACAGCAAGAGATCGAGCTCATCGAGACATTATACACGAGAGGTCATATTTCGCGTGAAGAGTGGCGAGACAGTGTCTTTGCACAATCTGGGTTACGCACCGAAGGGGCTGCAATCGAAGGTTTGGCAGGAGACAACGCAAAACTCGAAGCAAGAGTTCGAACACTGCGCGAGTACTATGGAACCGCGACCATTCCTTCACAAGTCCTGGAAGGAGACGAAATTACAGTTCACCAAAGATTGTTTGGTGATTTGCGACAGCTGGAAGCGATCAGCGAGGAACCTAGCGACCTAGGACAATTGATGGGTAGAAGTGGCACGGGAGTGATCGATCAAGACGGAGAAGAAGTGGAGTTTGACGAGAACGAGGCACCTGAGGAAGACGAGCTATCAGAGATGAACACACCAATAGGTCAAGCACGGCCAGAGCGACATCGTCCTAGCAACGAGCGACTAGCAGACGATATGCGAGCTGCATTCGATGCTGGTACAATCTCGGAAGCTATATCGCAACAGGACACAGTCCTTGCCGACGAAGCTGCGATATATCAGCGCACGCATCCATTGACCCTCGAGGGACGATTTGCGACTTCTCCATCAACGATAGAAATGCCAAAAGCACCATACGTTGACCCAGTCACCGGAATGCTTTCAGGTATATCAAACACACATCTCAGCGATGCTGCGCACCGAGTCTTTGGAGGTCCTGGTCTACCATACAGTACCTCTACACCTGCCAGAGGGAAGCTAATGCCTCAAAAGGCGATCACTCTGGATGCCTATCAACAGCAAATGTCTGAGATCGAGGGCGACGTTTATATGAGCACGCTATACCCAGGAGTCTATGCGAGCGTGTTGCGCGTCTTGGTAGAGACGAGAAAGAGGCTAGGAAGTGCTTGGGCGGAAGGCCTAGTCCGCAAAGCTGAAGCCGGAGACCTAAGAATACTGGATGCCGGTGGAGGCGGTGCTGGAATTCTTGCTGTGCGAGAGATCATCCGAGCCGAATGGGAACGACTGATTGGGAAGTCAGAGGATGACTTGGAGAATCCAATGGCCCTAGCAGAGGCTGACGGGAAAGTCGGTGGCGCTGGTGTGGGTGCGCCATTGGGTCATGCAACAGTGTTGACGAGTTCCGATGTGCTCAGGAAGCGAGCGAGCAAACTTCTCGAGAACACGACCTTTGTGCCGAGACTGCCAGACTATCTTCACGCGGAGAGTGCACCAGTCCAGGGCAAATTCGACATTATTGTTGCACCACATACCCTGTGGCAGCTACGAGAAGACTATGTACGCAAGACCCATGTACAGAATCTCTGGTCTCTGCTGTCGACAGAGGGAGGAGTGCTGGCTCTTCTCGAGAAAGGCGTACCGCGAGGATTTGAAATGGTAGCCGGTGCACGAGACCTTCTCCTTGAGCAACGCATTTCCTCGCCTGGCTCGGAGCAGCGCCTCACAAATATCGAAGAGAAGCTTCCGAACTCTGGCGCCAATTATGAGCACATCGTCTGGGACGATGCTGCAGGCGAGGGCACCGCAGAAGAGGTACATGCAGAAGGACTTGATCTTTCGACCCAGCCGAAGGAAAAAGGTATGATCATCGCGCCCTGCACAAACCACTCCGACTGTCCCATGTACGCCCAAAAAGGCCACGTCAAAGGCCGCCGCGACATCTGTGCCTTCGAACAACGCTACCACCGCCCAGCCTTCCTACAAAACATCTTCGGCACCAAAGGCCGCAACCACGAAGACGTCGAATTCTCCTACATCTCCGTAATGCGTGGCCGAGACCTCCGCACTTCCGCCGACGACCTCGCATCCTCGCCCCTCATACAATCATCTACAGCAACCGATCGCGCCTTCATCGGCTACGAAAACACCGCCCAACCCTCCAGCGCTCCCCATCCCCTCTCCCTCCCTCGCACCATCCTCCCACCTCTCAAACGCCAAGGCCACGTGATCCTAGACCTCTGTACCCCCTCAGGAACCCTCGAACGCTGGACCGTCCCCCGCTCCTTCAGCAAACAAGCCTTCCGCGACGCTCGCAAACTCAACTGGGGTGACCTCTGGCCCCTCGGAGCCAAAACTCGTGTTCCCAGAAACGTCAAAGCCAAGCCGCGGGATGTAACAGGAGACATGGATGCGAAGCTTGTCCAAAACGGGAAGAAAGACAAGAAGAAGCGGATGAAGGTCGATTTGCAGGGTGTGCCAGATGTCGGTGTGGATGAATTTGGGAGGGTGGTGAGCAATTCTTCCAAAGAAGGGAAAGTAGCTGCGATGAAGGGTGGGAATTTGAGGAGTGGGGGGCAGAAAGTTAAGGGGTTTAGAGACAAAAGGGATAAGAAGGCAATGGGAAATGGCAGGCGAAAGAATAGGGCGATGCTGGCCGGTGCGTCGATGGACGACGATGACTGGGGAACGGATGATATGTAAAGATACGATGTCAGAGCACAAATTATTGCGGCAAATATGTACAATCCGCTCGTCTGTCGGATAGACAGCACATGATCTCAACTCTCGTTTCCGTCCAAAGTGGGCTCAGTCTTTCCGTTGACAAGTGCACATGAAAACGACCACACACAATCAAATTAGGGTCATTTCGGTGGGGCACGAAAATGGCGGCAACACAATTGTATTACCACACTATCCAGCACGCAGAACGCAGCACAAAACCAAGAACAAACACTATGCTCAGCCAAAATCAGGAAAACCAACTCCCGCCGCAGCACTGCTCTATTCCATGCTCACACGCCTCTTCTTGCAACATGCTCCGCCGGCCTCGTGAGAAGCCCAGCGTGCAGTCCTCCTGGCGACGCTTCGCATAGAAAAGAGAACCCCTCGTCCCCTGGATGTACGTACGCACAAAAACCTCCCCACGCGTACCCTTTACAATCTCGAAGCCATTATCTCCTCCACTCGTCGCGCGGAAAACCAAAACAGTAGGAAGACATACGGAGCAGGTGAATTCCAAAAAGTCCAGAGAGAAACGCCAAAGGAAATCGTGATGGAGCAACTTTATTTTTGTCGTTTTTTTAATCGTCCCAATGGAAAGTCGGGTCGATTCGTAAGATAGGAAAAGGTGATTATCGGTGGCTCCACGCCTGCAGGAGAGTCCAGCTTGGTCGCTTCATGATGAAGAGGATCGCCGAAAACCCTGCCGAGTGACACTGCCAGAAGACTGTGTTGCTGCAAATTAAAATATTGCAAGTCGTTCGTCTTCGCTTCTCCAAGGTTGCATGTTTCAAAACACGATCGATTGCGCAAAGCATCGTCCTGTCTTGTGCTGAGCCATGCGAGAAGCGAAACGATCAAACAGCCGTGTACTAGTGCCAGATACCGATAAGAAAGTGTTGCCAGGTCCAGTCCGTGGTCCAGATCCAAAGCATAGACAAACGTTGCTTGCTCGATGCCTGCTACGATGTCCGTGAGATGAGAGTGAGTGGCAGCCCCGCCGAGAGCCTGTCGGTCATTCAGTAACCAGGGTAGGACTGATCAGCAGCGCCACGCTTGTTTGCACTGCGAAGTTGCCTGTCAACACAGAAGCGGTCGTTAGCACAAGTCTTCTATCCCCTCGCGCGTATACAAATCACGAACGCAGAGGAGAAGGCGCCTTACAAGACGGAGGTTCGGAGGCAGGTCATGTGTATGTGCGCACTCACATTCCGGTACCCTCTCTCTGCGGAACAGCACCAGTGCGGTCCTTGGAGAGCTGGCCGGTAGTACCACGAGTGGCAGCTCCAGTCCTACGGCCCGGCTTCTCCTCAGCTTCCTCGGCCGCGTTCTGGTTGCCTTGGGCCTGAGCGATGGCCTGCGCATTCTTCTGGTACTTGTACACAGTCCAGTCGAAGACATAGTCGTACTGGAAGCCTTCGCGGACAAAGAGATCTCGGAAGATCTTGCGGAGGTAGGAGTAGTCGGGCTTGTCGTCGAAACGCAGGCTGCGAGTGTAGTTGAGGTAGATTGCGAACTCGTTAGGGAAGCCACGGCACAGGACCTCGGTCGGAGTGGTCATCTTCTTCTCCATAATGCGGTCGTACTTCTGCTTCTTGGTTGCCGCCTTCAGGCCTTGCCATGGGAGGGATCCGCGGCAGAAGTACAGCATGACGTAGCCGAGGGACTCCATGTCGTCGCGACGAGATTGCTCTAGAAGTGGGTTAGTAGGCGCTGAGGCGACAAGAGAGCTGGGTTTGGCTTACCGACACCCAAGTGGGTGTTGATCGAGGCATAACGAGCGGTACCAGTCAGGTTCTTGTTCTCTCTGTATGGAATGTGGAAGTGCGTCTTGGGGTCGCGGTACTTCTTGGCCAGACCAAAATCGATCACGTTGACCTGGTTGCCGCGCTTGCCGATGCCCATGAGGAAGTTGTCTGGCTTGATATCGCGGTGGATGAAGCTCTTTGCGTGGATGTACTCGATGCGGGAGATGAGCTGATCGGCGAGAAGGAGGACGGTCTTGAGGGAGAACTTGCGGTTGCAGAAGTTGAAGAGATCCTCAAGAGAAGGTCCAAGGAGGTCGAGAACCATGGCGTTGTAGTCGCATTCCGTGCCGAACCATCTCACAAATGGGATGCCAACACCACCCGCCAGCGACTTGTACACGCGAGCTTCATACTCCAACTGTGGGTGCTTCGCCTTGACCGACTCAAGCTTGATGGCAATCTCTTCGCCAGAAATGATGTTGGTGCCTGGTCACGTCAGCACTCCCTCTCTTGACGCAGCAGGCTTCGTTATCGTCATACCCAGGTAGATGTCACCGAACGAGCCGCTACCGATCTTGCGACCGATTCTGTATTTGTTCCCCACGCGGAGATCCTATCCTCATGTCAACATGCATTCTCCAAGCTGTTCTGAGCCGCGGTCGTCGCAGGGGTGTGGTGAGGCTCGGCGTACCATTGTCGTCATGTTGATTTATGACCTCCGAAGAGGGTTTTGCAAGGTTTTGCGAGGGTCGACGGTCGGCGCTGCTCAGTATTTCTACCGAGAGCGAGCGGGGAGCGGTCGAGGTGGAGGAGGGACTGTGGTGGATGGTGTTAGTGGTAGTCGTGCAGGACGGCGGGCGAGAGTAAGAGGCTGAGGGCAGGGCAGGTTGGGCGGTGAGGGCCGAATCGCTGCTTGCTTGCCTAACCTTTGCGGGGCGAGCCTGGCTGAGGAGGCAGACAGGACGTCAATCGGGCGGCGGGAGCAGATCTGCAGAACGCAGCCTCGCAAGCACGCCTTTTTGCAAACGTCGTCGTGCGGTGCAAGCAAGCAAGCAGAGCAGAGCGGCAAGACGTGCTCGTGCGGGCGTGAAGAGGGCTGCTCAAGGGCTGATGTGCAAGCGAGTGAAGGTGGTGGATGGTCACGAGTCGGATAGCGACAGACAGTCCGCTGACCGCTTGTGATGGGAGCAGTATACGTACCGAGAGCAGCGCAGTGTCTCAGGCTAGCAGCACGAGCCAGCGGTGGAGGCGGTGTTTGGCGAACGGGCGGGCGAGCGAGCGCGCGGTGCAGATGCAAACGGCGGAAGGCGAGTGCGTGGCAGGGCGAAGCAAGAGTGCGGTAGCTGGGTCGAGAGCAAGTGGTTTGGCGCCGGGCGCGGGTCTACGCTCCACGTAACTTAGAAATCGAGCACGAACGAGCAGCCGCGTGCAGTAGTGAATGCAAGCGCACAATCAGGCCAGATGCGCTCCGAACAACAACGAGGCAGAAGCAGGACAATCACCCGCCCAGACAAAGAGAGCATCGGCTCACGCTTGGCATCCGTCGCGACGTCCGACTCGTTCAAATTGCCGTCAGATTGACTTCCTTTTGCTTCAGCAGCAGCACCACTGACACGCGCGCCTCTTCTCCGGCCCATCAGCGGCTAGTTACACGCCGCGGTGCCCTGCCATCCCGAACACCATGCATGCTGCTCCTTGACGTATCGTTGACGCTGCCAATGTGGACGCGCTTTGGGCGTCAATGAAAGGGCAGCCATTTGCGACCTGCCAGCAACTTCCTTGCCCCGACACCCTCCAAGCAACGGCGATGCATGCTCGAGCCCGTCTAACTTTGGCACACGAGATCCAACCACCGACCTGCCGCGGCTACTGCGCATCTCCGAGATCATCAATCAGTATTGTTGCCTCCCAGCGCTTCTTCTGGAATGCTTTCCAACTCCACAACGCCGCTTCAAACCGTCCACCGTGCGTGTCGATCTCACCCACCCCGGGCCACGACTTGTCGACTTGTTGGATCGTCGTCACGGCTGCGCGGATCCTATCCTGGGCCCGCCATCGGGCAAAAAGGGCAATTAGCTGTGCCCAGCTTGCGACCTCACCTCATCATTCCGACGGCACGCGACTCGTGACAGCCCTTTCAACGCGGGGAGCGTCATGCAGTTCCGGCTTGCACACCTCATCTCACATCGTCGCTGGCCGTACAGATAGCTGTTCAGGACGAAAAAGGTAGGCAGTATGTCGATTTGTGCACCTCATGGCTACCTGTAAAAAGCCGTGGACCTCGCTCTCCGCAAGATCGTCAATGTGATCCAAACAGCGTGAAACAAGCAGCGAGATCCAGACCTTTAGCTCCGTCGCACGACTACATGATCGACATATGCTATCGCACAAGCCACCGCTAACATTGATCCGGCAACAAGCGCGACCGCACGCCGCGAATGGCACTTCATCACTGCTGCTAAGGTAGAAGCTAAACGCTGAGACTCTACCATGAGCACCGGACTCAAGGACATTCCATCTATTGATCATGCTCAAATGTCTACATGTCAGACGGGAGCAAGACTATTGCTCCACTTACCGCCGACACATCCGGCCATCTGCAGGGCTGTTTGACAGCTGCACGAGCTGCATGCGAACTGATGATTCATATGTAGGATATCGTAACGGCATGCATGGTCTGGCACATGGGACTTCTGTGACACCCGCGGATCGCCTTCGACGGACATGCCTGACGAGAGCCAGATTGTTGTCCATAAGGCCGGCTGTGAACATGGCCAAGTATCAGAAAGTACGCACGTCCGAAAGAAGGATGCAGTCTCGGAGAGGGACCTGGGAGCATATCAAGTCCCGGTGAATGGACCTCTGGAAGAATAACAAGGCCATCACATCTGCTTCACAATTCGTCACAGACTGATTAGGACGGAAATGCCGGTAAGGAAATGAAGACGGGAAGGAGAAGCATGTACGAACGACTTCTCCAGAAGCGGTCAGATCAGCCATCATCGACTCATCTAGATGAACATCCTCAATACAACATCGATCCTCCAGGCTCCGATGCAACATCTTTCTCATCAAATTCAGGAATTGCACTTTTTCTTCTCCTCGAAGTCTCTGTTCTACAGTCTCCAATTTCATGTCTTCCGAGATCCCGACATCGCATTTCCAGTGACCTGTTCCAAGATGCGTCAGCAACAACGAACTGCTGAGTGAATTCGACGGGTTGAGCTAGGACTTACCATTCTCATCAAAGTACATTGCACTATGCTCTGATCGTTCCAAGAAATTCGTAGGCGGTGGGCCCACGATGGCAACCATTTGTGCGAGATGATGGACTTCAGAGTATCTTCCATCAGTTCCTTTTGCAGCGAAAAGTCGTTTGGGCTCGAGGAGGTCCCAGAGCTAAGAGGTAAAGAAGTCAGTATTCTCGTTCTCCTTCGGGTTGATGATTGAGATGAACAAACATACCATCATCCCAAAGCCCCGAATATCGACTTCGTAGCTCCACGGCATTCCCAGCATGACTTCTGGTGCTCTAGATACATCCGGCATAATCAAATCTCTATTCGATTGGGGCTCTGATGCGGCGAGTCTTGCTTCACTCAAATCGCACAGTAGGGGAGCTCCTTTACTCAGCCGCATGGGATGCGAGACGTAGACAATTCGACCACAGGGCAATCCTTTCCGTGGAAAAGGCGCTTCTTTCTCATCGCGTTCGAATCTTTCGAAAGCAGAATTATTGAGAACGCCGAGGAGAATGTTTTTGGGTTGGATATCTACTCACGGCACGAATAAGTTTGAGCGAATAATTGAGGGCGAAGCGGACGAACCCGTATGAATCACTCTCGCCTCGGTATGAAGGAAATGCAACCCGCGAAGGACACTGCGGAAGCTCTGACGAAGTAAATCCGGTTCGAGAGTTTTATTCGGCAATAGCTCTCGTAGTTCTTCGAAATTCATTCCAGCTGCTTCGTGGACGAGACAGATGTGTTTTCCTTGAGGCCCTTCCAACTCGAAGTGATCGAGCAGTGCACGGACGTAATTCCGGCCTACATGCGAACAATCGTGGAGACTGTTGATGTGTTTGTAAATTGATAGTTCTCGATTGGGCTGAAGATTGTTGTTGGTGTAAATCTTGAGGGCAACGCAAGCAGCAGAGTCTAGTGATTGGAGGTCACGACCAAGCCAGACGGTTGATCTGGAGCCGTAGCCTAGTTTGCCGATGATGTGGTAGCGGTCTTGGAGTAGGCCGCCGATGCGAACGGGATAGAAATGTGAAGGATCGTGACTGGGAAGGGTCTCCTCTTCTATGATCACGGAAGGGTCTAGTTTGAGGGGTGACGATGTATGTGCTCTTCTCATGATCGAGGTCTGTCGATGATGATGAAATCGATGGCAGTGTAGATGGCCACATTGAGTTGAGGAGTAGGTCAGTGATCTCATGCAGACAGCGCCGTGGTGCAAGGCAGTTCGTCGAATGGAAGAGATGAACATCCTGATGTCTCATATCAGTAAACCATTAACAGCGCTGCCAGCCAGATGCCAGATTCCGCGGGCCGCAGTCGATGTGAACCGATGTTAGTCTACAAAGGAAGAGCAGAGGGACGAATGGATATCGCGGCGCGTCCCGCCTCTAGAGTCGCTGATTTCATCATGCACGCGTTGACCAGAAGCCGGGGAAGTCTTCGAGGCCAGCATGAATAGAGATGGAGCTGATTGAGGAGTAAATCTCCTGCCATGTCGCTGCAGGAAAGGCACGCTAACATTTTGCACCACTTCGCATGAGTTGATGATGCAATGTCTGAGGACAAAGCACCGAAGGATGGGGCGCAGCGACTGGTAATAGACAGGAGACACGGTGCGAGCGAAGCGAGCTTGTTCTGCTGAATGTGCTCCGTGACGCGAGCCGCCCGTACACTTGCACACACATCCGCGAGGACTGGTGTGCTGTCGCTCGTCAAGACACTCAAGTCCGACTTGCGTCTTCAGCGAACCGCCAATTCGGATATCTCGGACTCGCCAGAGAGATAACCATGAAGCCCACGTTGCACAAAAGAAAAGACTTCGTTTTCGTTCTCAATCGCAAAGCACGAGGTTCGGGTATGTGGTAGTATATGTACACTCGCTTTTCCCCCCGTCTATCGCAGCGCGCAGACCATTCCAGTCACACTGTAATGTCTTCTATTGCCCCTCGCTCGTGCCATTGCAGTCATGCCGCCCATTCAGAAGCTTAGTGGTCCTTCTTGATGTTCTTCGCTGGGTTCCTTGGGTCGTTCTTGTACTCATCGGCTGTGAGAGGGCAAGTGTCAGTGATGTTCGTTCCAAACGGGACCGTAGAGGGCAAGTATAGGTCGGTGGGGCGGTATCGTGGACATACTGTTCGCAAGGACGGTCGCAAAGGAGTTGATGCCGTATGCAATGATCAAGCCTGCGCGGGCATGTCAGCTCTTCTGTCTGCGCTTCTGTCTCCCAAAACCTCTTCTCCAGCTCCAGGAGGCCATCCACTCCACCTCCAGCATATCACGAGGTTGTCCTGACGTACCGGCAGTGTAGAAAGGCCACATCGGCTTTGCTATTCATGTCGTCAGTCCTGTCTGCTGCAGCTCCTGGGCGCAGGCATTGAGGATTCCATACCGACGGGCGCGGGGAACTTCTTTCCGAGGAGACCGGCCATTGTGACGAGTGCGCGGTGTGATGTGGGTTGGTGAGGTTGCTGCGGGTGCTCTTCAATGCTGCTCCTCGTCGAAGTCGCTGCTGCTCGGCAAGACTCGCGAGGTTTCCGATGAGCGCACGTGATCTGTGCCTCAGGCGTCACTCCAGCCACCAGCCACAAGGTGATAGCAACGCCACGACTCACTCGACTTGCACAGGAACGACAGCACTCCCCAAAACCGGACCACACGCAGGCGCAGCGCGATGCGGCAACACGCTTCCTTCGTCGCCTTTTAGTCGCACTGTATCATCATCACCGCCCGCCATGGCACTCAATGCGGTCCGCAGCCAATGAGCGGGCGCGTTGAGGTGTTCCCAGCCTTCCCCGCCACCAAGCTGCTGAGCTGGTTTGCCCGCCATCTCATACCACTCTTTGCTGCAGCACGTCGGTAGGGTACATAGCGCAAGTATTGCAACGAAGACGTTCCAACAGCTGCACGTTTATCCGAACTGCCCGTTCCATCGGCCCCGTTCGCTTTCTTATCGCACGTGTGCGATCGTCCAACGATCATACTGACTGCCTGCCCGCTGTTCGTCGTCGGATCGTTGTTGACGACATACATAATATGCACAGCCCGCACTCACTATAGCCCCTCCAATGTCGAACACTCTCCGCACGCCGGAGCAGGACGCCTTCATTCTCCGCCAGACCAACGGTAAGTGGAACACCATGGGGGACAACACATCCATGCTGCACGGCAACCCATGGACCAGGACTGACTCGTGCCTGACCAAATAACAGTCTCCAACCCATCCGTCATTCACAGTCGTCCCTCCCTCACCTCCGTCGCTGCCTCCGAAGACTACTACTCGCTATCCAACTCAGGCTCATCTGGTCGATCCGTCGAGTCTGCCAATGCTTTGCACGCATCACGACAGACCATCACTCGCTTCCAAACACCACCCTCGCGATACCGAACCCCATCACAAAGCCAAACTCAATTGGCTGTTCAACCCCAGCATGCAACCGTCACCGAGGAAGAGGAGCAGCACCGGAAGACTCCGCTGAGAGGGGAAGGCCATAGACGAACGAGCATCGAAGAGGCACCCCCAGCTCCTGCAGCTGCTGCAGCTTGTGGAGTCGTTGCAGGATCAAGTCAGCCTCATCCTCAAGGACAACTACGAAACGGCGGAATCAGAAGAAAGCCTGTGCCCAGCGTCGTCATGGAAGACAATCGATCGACGAAGACGGCGAGCCGCATATCACCAACGCTTGCCCAGAGCTCAGCGGCACAAGCGATTAATCGAGAAAGAGATGCACCCACGCCAGGTGTTGACGACACACCCTACATCCACTTCGCCCTAGATCAACTCACCCGAGACGAAGAGGTCCGAGGCAGCCGACGATACCCTGGAGGCCCGGGCATCGAAGGCCAGTATCCCTACGATGCTTCAACAGCCGCACATTGGCCTAATGCTTTGCAGCCCCAAAAGCAGCACCGCTACGAGGAAGTGCCGCAAGAGGAGAAGCAGGATCTGGAGCAGGATATCGGTGTCCTACCTGCACCACGCAATTCTGATCGAACGAGCAAAGGATACTCACAAGTGGCACAGCCGCAAGGACCGAACTTGTTCATCCCAGTCAGTCAAGAAGAGTCGCAGCAACCGCCGTTGAACTTCATCCCAGGCATTCTGCGACCTCTGGCGCTTTCTGCATTTGTGCTAGCACTTCTGGCATACCTGATCTGCCTGATCATCGCTGCAGCATGGAGCAGAGCCAATCGAGGCATGGGTCTAACGGAGTACGGAGGCTTCGCGGATGGGAAATACTTCGTGTTCCGATACCTGCCAACGATACTCGGAATGGCCATCCTCATGTGGCTCTTTGAGATCGTCAAGGCAATTTACCGCATCGCTCCATTTATTGCAATGGCTTCTTCAGCTTCGCCGCCTTCTCGGTTTGCAGGAGCAAAGTTGCCTCTACAGCCCCGCAGTCTGCTCCTGCCCTACTTTGGTCACTTCGGTGCGCGGATGCCCACCGTTGGCACGTTTCTACTCGTGGCTTGGTTGCAAATCTTCACCATCCCGCTTCTAGCCAGCAGTTTCAACGTCCACCAGGATAGCTCCGCTTCATGGCATTGGATTGCCGTGCAGGGCGCGATCTGGGTCGTCATCGCGCTGTACATCTTGCTCCTCGTTTTGTCCATTGTGTTGATCTTCGGCGTCACACGAACAACGACCAGCCTGAAGTGGGATCCTCGCAGCCTCGCAGATTTGATCGTTGTCCTTGAACGCAGCAACGCTCTGGATGGTGAAGGCGAGACCGTGCCCCAAATCGGCTACTTCCGTACCTCGCACCGGCCCAACGATGTCTTCCATGCCTACGGCATTGCAGACAAGCCGGCTCGCAGCTACGAAGTGGAAGATGGTCGAATCCGGGAGAAACGGTATTCCGAACCAGACATGGACCTCGAAGCTGGACGGCAGCCGCGTCAGTCCAAAGAAGCAATACTCCGCGATCTTCACAGCGAAGAAGACCACGCGACTGGCTCCCCACTTCCCTGGTTCTTGCAGCCATTCTTCGCGCTTCTCTGGCCGATCGTGGCCATCGTGCTTCTGCTCGCATTCTTGATCGTCTCCTACCTTCCCTCAACGGCGATCGACAACGGCTTCGATCCTCTGGTTCCGGCAGCAGTCGACACGCTCGGCTTCAGCGGCACGAACTTCCTCTACAGCTTCCTGCCTGCGCTGCTGGCTATGATCGCCTTCCTGGGGTGGCACGATATCGACCTCGCGTATCGCCGTCTTACGCCGTTTGAGAGTTTGACGTCCAGCACGCAATTTGCAGCCAAGAATACCACCTGGACCGGAGATTCGACTGGCAACACGGCCGAACGCACGCTGCTCACATCTTACACCGCCGACCTCCCCGTCCTCACTAGCCTGAGTGCACTCTTCAATGGACACTATCGCACGGCATTCATCTCCACCGTCACCCTGCTCAGCGCCGCGATACCCATCTTGGCCGGTGGTGTCTTCTGGGCACAATTTTACATCGCTCAGCAGCGTGTCAGAATATCCGCTGACATGTCTGCTTACATCGCCCTCTCCGTCTTCGTCACAATCTATGCTCTAGCCTACCTCGCCATCTGGCCCAGCTCTTCTCTTCGCCACAGCAATCTCCCCTCTCACCTCGACACTTTTGCTGGTATCAGAGAATGCCTCTCTCAAAGCCGCCTCCTCGACGATTTTGCCTTCCGCAACCCTGTCAGCAAAATCGACCTGGTGACGAGATTGCTCTCGAGCTCGACGCATCGTCAACGTAATAACATCCAACATCAGCAGCAAGACTCTCACAACGAGAAACTCCTTCCGCCTGGATCACAACTCTACTCTAGCCAAGCGGAAGCTGCGGCTGAGAGTAAAGTCTCTTTGGCAGATTCAGTAAGAGGATTCGGCCGGGCTAGACAGCAGGCTGAACGGAACCGAAACTTGTTGCCTGTTGCGGCTGACCCTCCTGTCGGGGGAGGGCCGGTGAGATATGCTTATGGAAGATTTGGAGGCAGAGATGGGAGGGAGTGCGTGGCGATTGATCGCGTCAGGAGGGTTTGATAAAAGACTCGATTGATGATTTTACTTTTGCTGCGATTTAGCGATGGCGCTTTAGGGGGGTTTGGTTTACCATCGGGCCTCGGCTTGATTGTTTTCATAGAAGGAACGAACAAATTCATCGACGAAGATGATGTGGATGAAGAGATGGATGCGTGGAAGAACGGGTATACGATTATGAGAAATATGCATAGAGAGAACTGTATGAGAGACGAAGATAAAGCATGGACAGGAGCCTCTGCTCTGGAGGAGCGAGATCATACTCAAACAAATCACCCAGATAGACAAAGCTGTAGCTAGTACATTCTAATTAATACTTAATCACTTGCAGAAAGTTTTTTCAATCTTCACCGAGCAGCAAGAATCTACTCCAGACAATTTTTCTTCGTCACCCACCTGCGATACTTTGTTTACATGACACCGCGCTGTTCCTGACTTTTCAAGGAGGATCATGCCTCGAAAAGCAGGTGGAGGGACTCACTCGACGTTTAGTGGAATGCCAAGTAGACGGCAAGGAAAGACTCTTGCAGCAAGGGTCGGTGAAAATGATAACGAATGTGAAGATGGAAGGCGAATGCGAAGGACCCTCTTCGTTCAGGTGATGATTACAGACTAGTGCAAGAAGGAGACATGATGCATGCGGCATATCAGGCATTACGAAGATGAGACACAGTCACGGCCACGAAGGAGGAAGCGAAGTGAGACAAGTTTTGAGAACGCTGTCTCAATTTTCTCGATACCAAGTTCGATGTGAGTATCCTGACGCTCATTTCATTGAGACATGCCTTTCAGCGATGTTGCTGAGGCCCTCGCGACCAATGCTACCAAAGCGCGGTCGGGTGTCATCTCGCGGTACCTGCCATCTCATGTCTCTGTGCCCCTCATGGTGCGAGTGCTCTGTGGCCGCCGCCATCGAGCAGCGAATGATCGTCTGAATCGTGAACGTACCACCGCTCTTGTCGTGAAGTAACGAGTGGAAGTGTGTTAGCCGCCAGCAATCTACCAAGCATCGCCGGTAGCAGGCTTGAAGCCGTCGTCAGCCTGAAAGCCGGCGTCGGCCTGGAAGCCGGTGTCAGCTGGCTCGTCCGTTGGAGCAGCATCGCCACCCCAAGCGCCGCCGGCGTCGCCCTCGCCTCCCTCGGCCTCGTCTTCAGAGTCATCGTCGAACTGAATCTCAGAGACCTGCTCTGGTTTGAGATGCTCGAGAAACTCTGGAACGCTCTGGTCGCACTCCATCAGAACGTTGACGAGGTCCTGAGCGATGTCTTCGTTACGCTCGTTGTAGAATGAAGTGGCCAGGCCGAGATTGCCAATACGAGCAGTGCGACCGATGCGGTGGATGTATTCCTGTATGCCACCATACATCGCCGATGGAAGATCAAAGTTGATTACATGTCCGACGCTGGGAACGTCCAGGCCTCGAGCTGAGACGCCAGTGGCAATGAGGATCGGGGCAGTGCCAGTGCGGAAGGCACGACTGTATATTGATTAGTAGCTGCATCGATGTTGATGGGAGAAAGGAGACTTACATGGCGTCTTCACGCTCCTTCATGTTGCGGTCTGAGTGGATCGATGTGGTTGGCAAGCCCTTGTTGTAGAGGAAGTCGTCAATGAGATCGACCGTGTTCTTGGAGTTGCAGAAGATCAAGGTGCGACATGGCTCAGACGCGAAGAGAAGGTCGTAGACAGCCTGGCGCTTGTTCGTGTGGTCGACCTCAATGATCTCTTGCTTGATGTTCTTGTGAGCTTGACCAGCGCGACCGACCTTGATGCGCATGTGATCTTCAGCCATGTACTCGCGGGCAACGCGACGAGCGCCCTTGGGAAAGGTGGCCGAAAACATCATGTAGACGTGATCAGCATCTTCGTTGGCGTCTGGATTGCGTTAGCAGGGATCTGAACAAGTACTTGCATGTGTATACGTACCACCACCAGCAAGAATCTTGGCCATCTCCTCGGACCAGTCCTCGTTGAGCATTTCATCAGCCTCGTCGATGACGGTGTACTTGACGCGACCCATGGTGAGGACATCAGGGCGGTCCATGAGATCCATCAGGCGACCTGGGGAACCAATGAGAATGTCACAGCCCTTGCCAAGGTCCTCGACCTGAAGTCCCATTGGCAAACCACCGTATGCAACACCTGGGCGAAGCATGGAACGGTAGCAGAGGCGGCGAGCCTCGTCGAAGACTTGAATTGCGAGCTCACGCGTGGGAACGATGATGAGGACGAGTGGCTCGGCGCGGACGCGGTGCAGCTTGGGGTCGTAGCGCGGGTCGAGGACGTTGGGGCGCGGGCCACGCAACTTCTTGGCCTTGCCCATCAATGCCGAAATGATAGGAATCATGTAAGAGGCAGTCTTTCCGCTACCTAGTGAGAATGTTAGTTGGATGATGCGAGTGGGACTGGCGGCAGGGCCATACCTGTCTGAGCGATGCCGACGACATCGTATCCAAGCTTGACTGCTGGGATGGTGTAGGCCTGAATGGGCGTGGGCTTCTCGTACCCACAACGCTTGACATTTTCGGCCATGACGGGGTGAAGACCACCATCTGTGAACTGTGCGAGTGTCAGTGAGGGTTCGTGGGGTGACGCGGAGGATGAGGCTTACAGTCTGGATTGGCTTCACCTTGGTGGCGCCATCGAGCGCGACCTCAATCTCATCGAGGGTCCCGCGGTGTTTACCTTCGACAACGCGCGTCTGGGTGCCATAAAGCATGCGCTCGAGCTCTGGAAGCTCAGGTGCAACGTCGCCGTACTCGTCGTTCCACTCGTAGACGCCGGTCATGCCTTGCCACTCGCCGCTGTGGCCACCTTGCTTCGTGAACTCATCGTAGTTGAATGCGGTAGTCTCGGACCAGCCAGCCTCGCGGGCCTTGGCCAGGTCGAGCGCCTTCTGGTCGACGACAGGCGCCTGCGCGTCCACGTGCACGTCAGACATGATGATAGCCGGAGCTGGTCAGGCCTGGGTGCTTTTGTATGAGGAGGGGAGAGTCAAGGGAGAAACAGGGTCGCTCAGCTCGAGAGGCTGAATGCGAGGGGTGCGCGGCGGATTTGGGAGTGGATGTTGTGAAGCTGTGGAAGGCACTGGAGGGAAACGTGCAATGATGGAGCTGGTACTGATGGATAAGGTAGAGGTGGGGGAGATGTCGGTGTGGTCAAAGGAAGGAGTTGGAGAGTTGGGCGCGGCGGAATTTGGCACGGCCGTCACTGGAAAGTGCGTTAGTCAGGATTGAGTGGGGCAACAACGCACCGGCCAACTGAAGTCAGGCTCCAGCCAGGCAGGCAGGCACGAGTGAGCAGCAGCGAGCGGCGAGCGGAAGGCGCGGTGGAGAAGTAAAGCCCGCACAGCGAGAAGTGAAGAGATCCAACGGCCAGGCACACCACCTTTGCCAGTCACTTGCAAGGTCCAGGAGCTGTCCGAAGAAACACCATCGGCCGGAAGGAGAAGAAAAGGCCCCGTCAGGGAGTCCAGCCGGCTGCCTTTGATGTTGCGTGTGCCAGCGCTCCGTCGAGTGCCTCGGGAACGACAGTGTCTGCGCGCTCGATGTGCAGAGCAGTGCTGAAGCGGCGGCACATCTGCGTGAAGGAGGAGCAAGGCCCGCGCAATGAGGAGACTACGGCCGCTGGCGCTTGACCGGCATTAAAAGTCGATGATGCTTGACGGGGCCATGGGCTGGAGCAGTCATGAGCCGCCAGACGCAGCGCAGGGGAAGACCCGAGGATCACTACGCCCACACGGAGAAGCGGACCACAATGGTAGAAACGCCGCGAAGTAGGTGGTCAACTCCAGGGGAAGGACGAAGGACATGGCAATCGGTATGGAGTGCGTGTCCTCGTGGATACGGAGTGCACACTCTGCTCGTCCAGGAGACTCCAAGCTCAGCAGGTGCATATGCGCGAGAGCGAGACCGTTCAGCCGGAGGGCCTGATCATCGAAAATTTCCTCAAGCAATCAGCAGAACTGGGCAGCCGCAGCGGCCGCTCACGACTTAGTTGGAGGATCGTCGCCGAAACGTTAGCCAGGTCTGGAGCGATACCGATCCGTACAGCATCAGGCAGCCAGTAGAGGGTCTGCAGGTCCAACATCAAGTATCTTGCCAGTTGTGAAGGATCGTTGACGGCGGGCTCAACGATCGGGTGGGCCTTGGAATACTTTCCATATGCCAGTATTCAGCAGAGGTAGCGACATGCAGACCTGCCAACGGATGCCCAAAAGATTCAGTCCCAGTCCCAGTCCAAGACCTCGCCGCAGCAGCTTCTTATCCTGTTTGTCTTTGTCGGGTCTGCCATTCGATACGGCCTGTTGGCAGCGAAGCATAGTCAGACGTTAGTTCCCCTATTGCTTAGGACCGTCCGTGCTTGCCATGTCGTGAAGAGTACCAGCCCAATGGTCATCATCGCCTTTCACAGCAGGTTGCGGATGGCTTCTCGAGCTTTCAAGATGCTTCCGGCCATGTGTTGCCGAATTAGGCCAAAGTGGCTCGCGTCGTGTTGATACGGCAGGATACACAGTGCTGTAGAGTCTCTGACGGATCGCCATCGTTCTCCGCTCGTATAACTTCTAGTCGGATGAGCATACTGGCTGGTTGCTCCACACGGTCGTTCAGGGTATCTTTAGAATTTGTCAGTCGGTACTGGTACTTTGAGAGCAGAGGTTAGCTTACTTGTTGGAGAGAGCGGTGATGCGAAACAGTAGCTCGCATGTATGCTGATGCACAGCTGTCATTGTTCCTCTCAGTACGTGGCCGTTGGTCAGGCGTGTTGCTTCTGGTGGAGCCATATTGGTGCGGTTGGCGACGTGGTGGTGGTTGCTAAGCCCGCCGGTGACAATCAGGGACATGAGCTCCAGCGTTCGCTGTTCTGTTGTTGAGAGTGCTATCGTGGTACTAGTTGGACAGTGCAAAATCTCCGAGTTGCCATCGCTGCCACAGTTCGCGCCGCGTTGCGCGTGGTGTCCATGGCGGCGACGACTAGAGCAGAGCAGTGTGTCGCCAGTGAGCCAATGACGGTGAGAAGGCCATCTTCATAGCCAGAGAGTCTCTGACACGCCGCTATGCAGCATAGCGACCGTCCAAATGTCCTGTCCAGATTCGGAAGTCCAGTTCACCTAAGTGGGTCCGGCAGGCGCCCCAGGGTGTCTCCGACCTGATGAGAGCCGCCGACTCCATGCTCGTCGCCTGCTGTCACTCGTGCCTACCTGAGAGGTTAGACAAACATAGGGGGTGATTCACTTACTCGTGTTGTGTTTGTTGATGCCGTGGTGGTGAAGACGAAGAAGCTGAATGACAACAGGGTGGCTGAGTCTTGGCACTTACCAGGCAGCGTTGCTGCGATTGGCTTTGCTGCGAGGTTGTAGGAGACAGCAGAGTGCGGTATACTCACTCACCTTTCCGGGCACGAGAGCTAGTCACTCCCTTGACCATTCTACTTTATAGTCTTCAGATGTCAGGACCGCTGAGCATGGTCCTTAATGACCTGATCAGAGTCTGCACTCGCAACACGTCTAGGACGACACGTATGCAGCGACCCATGTACACGATGAAGCATCAGCATGGCCGCAGGAGCTTCCACAGCATGGCGATACCTGTGACAGTCTCAAGGCGTTTCAGCAGCCTAGAAATTGCTCCTGACACGTCAGGAGAACATGGACCGTCTCCAGGTTCAGGAACAATTTCCGAACAGGGCTCACTGAGTGCGGCGTTTTCACGACAGCGCGGGATAGTTGAAATCCATCGCCATCGTCGGGTGTCTTGCCCGGACCACGAGCCTTGACCACCTTTATCACATTGGCAAAAGCTGGCGCTTCAAACAGACTCCGGATGACAGTATTCAGGAAGGGTGCGAAGGCCATCAAGTTGCATCAATACCATCAGAAACATCCCCTTTAATGACGGAAGCTTGCTGGCGCAACAGCGAAGTCATGGCGCGGAGAAGCCCGGTTTCCTCATCTCACTGCGCGACAGAACAGGCAGATCCCCCTGGAAACGGCGACAGCTCAGAGCTTGCCATGAAAAGAGCGCGGAGACGCGATGGGATAGGATGCGGATACTACGCCATAACGGCTCGATTTGGCATCATGGCAAAATTGCGGTCTCTCCGCATCGCCCGCAATGGAAAGAGCAGATGCTGGCAATGAGAGCACGAGGACAGCACCAGCTGCACAGTACAAACCAGTCCGGTTGGGGGTTACGTAACGGACAGAAGGGCGGCGCAAGACCATAAATGATCCAGGCAGTACAGTCGTCTGCTGGGGACGATGGGCAAAGGCGGTACAAAGGCCAGCTCGGGTAGCGGTAGAGGGAAAAGCTGCGGGCAGTTTATGGCAGATGGGCTTCAAAGCCAGATAGGCTTATAGTGACCTGCCGCATGTGCATCCTCCACGCGTTGTTTTGTGGCCGGCGCATGCCGGTGCTTTTCGTTGTACGCACTGACCGAGGCCGGAAAGGGTATGACCAGCGCAGGTCGAGCGCTTCTTGACAAGCAAACAGTGTAAGGACATGCCTCTGCAGCAAGCCGCTATAGGCGCAGTCAACATCTGAGTGGGCTCCTTGCGAAAGCCCTGGGGAACATGTTCCCCAGTATAGCTGCGCGCTCTGATTGCAATGAAGCATTACACGGCGATGGGAAAGATGATGAGATTGCCGCAATGTAGTCGGTGTCATCGCAGCTCGTTTTCCCTGTACAAAAATGCATTGTGTAGGCACTTCTGCCCGTAGATCTCCAACGTGCCATCTCAGGCCGTGATCGTCACGATACGCGCAAGCCCAGTGATTGAACTTCCGCGGGTCTCAGCGCTGTAGCGAGAGGCGTTGTCGCTACGACCCGAACTGTAAGCACTGATAATCAAGGGTCAATTCTGTTTGGCCAAGTCAATCGGCCTCGTGGTGCAATGGAGGCACACTCGGAACAAAGCAACCAGTATGGCGTTTGCCGTCCCATACGTGGCGTAGTCATGTCGACGGGTGCAATCACCAGTGGTCTTCGTACCGGGAAACCCACGTTCGATTCGTGGCGAGGCCAATTCTTTTGCTGAATTGTGCACGCCAGCTTGGCGTCTCTTTTTGACGCCCAGCTTCACCCCTTCAGACAGCGTCTTCATGTTCGTGCGCTCCACCTTGCGGCCGCAATACATTTTTGAGGCTGCGGCGAAAACTTTTGCTTCGAAGCCGCGAATCGGACGGAATCCACATCAGCTCCGAAGAGTGACGGGCAACGAAGCCAGCCATGACAAGGCAGCGCGCACCACACAATCGTGAGCCGAGTTCAACAAACACCGAGATGCGCAGCGAGCGCGGACGAATACTGGCAAGCATCGACTGATCGATGGCGAGCGGAGGAGCACAGGAAGGACATGGGGCTTTGACATATCCCAAGCCTATCAGGCCTGCAACCGCCTGCCGGCCGACGACATGCGCAGCACGAGTTTCGCCTTTGTCCACGCTGCTGGCCGAGCCAGAGAGCAAGCGAGAAAGAGCCAGGTAATTGGATCGATAATGGAAGGGCAGTGGCAGCAAACGACAGCGCAGGCTACTGAGGCGCAACATCCAATGCTCGAGCGGTCGATTGCGAGCCAGCCAGCACACACATTCCTGGCAGCGAGGCGGGCAACTTGGTCCCACGGGCTTCTCGACGAAGTCTTTCTCCAGCAGTCGAAGACAACGCGACACTGTCCAGGATGCCGGGAAGCCAGCGAGAACAGACCGACCGCTTCAGCAATATGTCAGGGCGTCATAAGAACTACACATGAGCTTCAATGGGACCACCAGTGCGGTTGACCAAGATACAGAACTTGTGCAGAAAGACTCTGGCAGCAATTCGAGCTTCGGTCCCGAGCGCCATATGATCGTAGAGCCGTCCCTGCCTGTGGGAAGATATCGCCAAGGAAGAGAAAGCAACCCGGACACTGAAAGGGCGACAGAGCCCGCACGCCCCTGAGACAGACCATAAGCTCCGGCTGGTGTCCTTGAGCGTGCCAAAACCAGTACGAATGTGTCGGACAGGACGTGATCGACGACAAGGCCAGGAGTTAGATGCGTGCACAATGCTGGCACGCAACATTGGCATGGCCAAGAGCATCAGCAGACAATGATGTTTAACTATGGACACGCTCTTTGGGAGGGCGTGCTCTCTGGAGCGAGTCGATGCTGTTTACAGAATTTCGAGCTGAGGACACGAGCGACGACACACCAGAAGATTGAGCAGAGCCGGAGTTTGTCTGAAACCCTATGCCACGCGACAGCTCCAGAGATACCAGCAGGCGTTTCGACTGCGAAGATGCGCTGCACGTGGGATCTCTGTGCGGTGAGTGGCAAATGAGCAGCGTCTCGAGAGTGTCCGAAGCCAAGGTGCGAGCAATTCCCGATAGCTCGAAGCCCCTGGAGGCCAATTCAGCTGCGCGACAACATCCAGAAGCTTGGGGCCAGAACTATACGGCACATGAAGCGATGATCTGGACCTTGCCCGAAGACATCTGAGACAGGGTCCAGACCTGATCCAGATGCAGCGACGCAACTGCAGGAGGAGAGTATACCTCTTTCGACCAAGTGCTGAGTCCGGCAATCTAGCACCGTGCTCTGTTTAGGCAATTCAAGCCGGAAGCGTAAGTCATACCTCACTGCCGGGCATAGCCGGCAAGGTAAGTGTATATCGAGATCTCTTCTTCGTCGGTTCTCTGAATGCTCTACGATGGGTCGAAACGAATCAGCGGTAGCAGCTCATTCGAGGTCAGCATCGAGAAGTTCGAAGGACATATCCATCTAGTCCCGGCCTTTGGGGGCACGAGAAGTTGGTATGCTGGCTTCCATCATGGCTACGACTGTCTTCCAGTGCCAAGGTACTACAACCAGGCTGTGTGCTGCCCGACTTATATTTCCTTCGATAAATGCCACCTGACCATGGCGTGTTGTCTGGATGTCAAAGAAATTCACCAGATGCCGCCTGGTGTGGCTCGGATAATGAGCAACATATGCATGACTCTCTAGCGATGCCGTCCAGTGCTGCCCGACCAGTGCTGGGCTCTACTGCGAATGCTGGACTAGTACTACTCCTTGCAAGCACTGCAAGCGAGCGCCGTATTCCTCGCTGCCTCCGTGTGACGCCCTTGGCATGCGTTCTCGTGTTCGGCAGTTCACATTCGCTGAATCGGGCAAATATATGGCTCAGAGCATATTAAGCGATCTGCAGCGCAAGCTGAGAAGATGTATTTCGCATAATGCGGTCGGTCTGAGGCCTGAGCGCACCAGTGAAAGCTTTGAGCCTCTCCAGCTTGTATGGTATGATCAGTCATTCAACATGGACTCGGCGCATGAGCACAAGCCAGCGGCTTTCGTGTCCTCTTCTGCTTGGGGCAGCCGTATACCCTGAAGCTTGAAGCATCATGATGTGGGTGCCGACTGGGTTTCAGACTCATTCTCCAGCTCATTGTCCAGCTCATTCCAGCCTCATTTGACGCTGGCCAGCAATACTGAGTCCGGAGAATGTGGAAAACAACGCTCAGTTGCTGGTGCGTTTCGGGCCACCCTCGCGCAGATATTCAGCCTCGTGATGAACTGCGCTGGCCCTGGAGCATGATCTCTGGAGCTGCGGAGTCGGCCACGGACTGCAGTATCCTGTTGGTGGGCAAAAAGCCACTTGAGGAGCGAAATCTCAATTGTATCCTCTTCCATCGCCTGTGTGAGTGTCTCGCGCTCCGAAGCGGAGAAATTTGCTGCTCCTGCTTATCCTCACGCTCATGTGTCGGCTACGCGATGTGTTCCGCATGTAATGATGTGGAAGCGTCGAAGCGTACGGAGCAGCCTCTTGGGCCTGTTCGCTGTGGGTGTCCGGTTGTCCTCCGGCTTGCGTAGCATGCTGCTGGGCACATGCGCCCCGGGCAGCAATATCTCAAGCATTGCCTCCTCTTTGACCGCCCGCATGTGTGCCATGAGCGTCGGTGTGCTCAGCTTTGCGGCCGCTGGGTATTCCAACGATGGCCCTTCGGCTACGTGTTGTAGTATCGTGCTGCGGCGATGAGCTGCGGTAGTCGTGGATCGTGCCTTTGCCCCGGAACGCTCGTTGTCGGCGATGGCATGGCGCTTCGATTCTCTGATGACCAATGAGGGATCTGCTGCTGGACGTCGTGGCGTATGCGCTCAATGTGCTACGGTGTGCTACGGTCTATGGCGGCATTCGGCAATGAGAGGAGCGGAATCAATGGATGGCTTCCTTCGAAGCCGAGTCGATGGCGACACTCTCCAAGATGGCATTGCAGTATCACGAATGGTGGTCATCGTGGCCACACTGCTCTCGGACGTTGTTGAAGTCTGCTGCTTCGTCGATTGAGCCGGGCTGGTGAACCTGTGTAGTCCGACACGGCTGAGCGTCCAGGTGGGCCATCTTGGCAGCCTGCGATGCTCCAACTCTGGATGGACGACCACAGTCTCTATCTTAGTCACGATGTCGCGACAGCACAACGCACGTTTCCACCATCGCGCCTGTCAGCACCACACGAGATCCGAAGCCTGGCAGTGGCAGGCTCGGGACACCATTGCTCCGAGCGGCAGGCGCTGATGAAGCGACATGCGATACCTACTACGAGAAGCCAGTTCAATGCACAGAAATTCTATGGGAAACACCGACGATAGATCACGACCTACAGCAGATGTCGCATCATGACCCCTCCCTCGCACATGCGTGGCGTTCGTATCGTCTACACAGTACTCACAAGACATGGTAAGTCCACTTGGACCGAGGACCATGAGCATTCTCTTGGCTGCTTTCCATCGCCGGGGTGATAAGTCCACGCTTCTCATATCACATCATACAAACCATCGCCAGCCAGCAGCTGTCGTGGACGAATCGCCTCTTTTGCCTCCATCGCATTCTCGAATTCAGAGGCTCTAGATAAAGTGCAGCTAAAGGCGCAAATCATGCAGATGTTAGACCCGACAAAGTGCCGCTATCGCGAACAGCGAATGTTAGAGGAGAGGACGAATACGACTGCGCAAGCTGAGGAACGTGGACGGCTATAAGGCTAAGTAGTCTTTTCAAGCTTCGTGCAGATCGCAAAGGGGACAACGATGCGCTCAAACGTACTGATATTCCGACGAAGCTGCGTTTCAACGGACTTGGGAGTGAGGAAGAGCGTCGATCGACTACATGATCTTCCTGGTGCCTTGTAGTGGACGACCAACGATAAGATATCGTGGATCGCTTTACGAGAGTTGCTGGACCAGAGGACATGCCATGGCGATCATGGCATCGAGGCATCTTTGCCGTGCTTGCATAGGACGGACACAGAGTGGACATAGACAGCTGCGCGAAAGTGGATACTTACACTTTGCGCACTAGACGCAGGCGTGGCAGGGGCTTCGATGAGGTGAGGATCTGTACATTGTGTCGAACGATCTGCGTCTTTGAAAACATATTGAGGTCATGCATCCGTCAGACTTGGGCAATGACCGAATCGTGCTGCAGTTGTGCAGATGATTTCATAGACAATGTCACTGCAAGTACCAATGCTAGACCTGATCGTCATCGGCAAGCTGGCTCCCAGTGGTGAAATATTACGCCCCATGTGGGTAGTATTCTGGTCTGAGGCGCCATGACCAATGTGGGATCTATTGATGTAATTATATAGTACGGGGAGGCAGGGACGCCGAAGCTGGAGAGCCCTGGGAACCGGATGAGAAGCATGGTACGCATCCACACACTGCTTGACGTGATGGAGATGTACCAGACCGTCGTTCATCAGAGCTGCTCCATCAGCTTATCCGCTTAGCCAGCAGACGCTTTCACGAAGCCCCCACAATGATGGATGAAGTCTAGAGCACATTTCTGCAAATGCGGCACCAAGAGCGTTGAGGTTGTCAATAACGCCCATCGACTACCGGATGCATGGCGGCATGATGCTTTGTTCGGACCCAAACGAATGGACACCTTTAGGACTATCCACGAGATCAGATGCATCGAATTCATACTGTCTGCCGGACACGCTTCCCTCTCCGGCGAAGGCATGCGAGGTCTTTCCGTAGACGTGCCTGAACCGTCTTGGCCGCCCGCAGAGTTTTCCGTGGCGTACAGCTGCTCAAGCTCCGCTGACCACATGGGAGCCAAGCATGATGAAGCAGATGTGACAAGATGCAAAAAGGCGAGAGCAGCAGGAACGTGGCGTTCTCGCGATGTGCCGCTAGTGCTGCATGAGCGGTTCCCGCCGACTCATGCGCAGCCAGCGATTTTCGCACGTGCTTGTTATGATTGGTTGTCGAGTTGCAACCTCACCTTGTGCTTTGTGTGTCGAGGCTTGATATTTCAATGCATCTTTTGTGAAGCGAAGGCGCGTGGAGAAGACCGGCGTACACGAGACTTCGCCATTGCTCGTTCTAGGCCAAGCATTGAGATGACATGGCTTGCTGTTGCTTCTTGCCGCTTGGCAACGGCGCCACGCTGGGCGCGTTGACATCGCAATTGCAGAGGAGTAGTGATGGTGGTACGAGATGTGCGTATGGCGGGACGGCATTGCTCACAAGACCTTGCCGGGCGATTTGAGAGAGAGTCCTGGCAAAATGCGGTCCAGCAGAGGGAAATGGCACGGGGAGGTGTGGAATTGAAGGAGGGTACTGTCGTCGAATGAAGTGGCAGAAGAGTGTCCGCGAGCAGCGGCAGCGGTCAGCTTGACCTGTGGGAAATTGAAGCAGGCCGATGCTGGTCCGGCGTCGCGTGCTCGGACATGTTCGAGATGGAAGCCAGGATGAGCTGGACAAGTTGTTTTGCCCTACCGAGGACACGGGATGTGCGATAACATGGCCACGCTTAGGACGTGGCTCCTCCCGCGGAAACGGCAGCAGTCATCGGTCATGGTGGTGTCATGATCGCAGAGGCGTCGAGATAGCGATACAGATTTCGCAGCGTTCGCACACGCGGCACAGAATGGGCATTGATCCGCCAGGCGTGTGGAGGGTGGAGCAGTGATCGCTTTCATCTGTAGGGAATCGACCCTGGACGTGCTCCGACGCGGATTCATTACTGGCCACGCGCTCTCCACGCTAATGCACGGCGCGCTGCTCGCTTTCCAGACGACCGGTCGACCTTCGCCCAGCAGCGGCGAAAAGCCCTATTCACGAGCGCCATCGCACCAACACTCTACTGCCGCCGCGGCAATCCTTACTGCAGTTCACTGCGCCACGCTGTGCTTCAAAAGCCCATCGCTCCCCGCTAGGCTGATCAAGCAGTGTCAAGTCCTTCCTTCCAAGAAACCACCAAGACATTCACTTGTCTTGTCTCGACGTCTGGCCCACGGATTTAGTCAACGTATCGGCGCCATGGCCGCAAGAACTGTGAGTGATGCTCCACTATCTTGACCTCGACCTTATTACTGACCACTCGGCATCTAGGCTGGAGGCAATTCTGCCTTTCACAAGTCAGTGTGATCGCGACAACGAACCCCTTCCAAACGCTCACCATCGTCCAGCTTCCACAATGACTACGCTCACATTCAAGATCCCAACGAGCGACGACGCCTTGCACTCGCTGAAATCGACAAGGTATGGCAGAAAGATCAATGGCCGAATTGGTTCGAAGAGGCTGACTCGCCGGACAGGCACCCTTCGGCTGGTATCATGTCCGCGCCATTGCTGTGGCAGGTATCGGTTTCTTCACCGACGCCTACGATATCTTCGCCATTGGTATCGTTACCACTATGCTGGGTATGGTCTACTACCAAGACCCAAGCATTCCAGCATCTGCCCAAGGCAAACTTCCCGTCTCTTCTGACACTGGTAAGAAAGCACGCAGATTAACACGTCGAGCAGCGAGTTACTGACCTCGTATCAGCCATCAAAGTCGCAACTTCTGGTGGTACCGTCATTGGTCAACTTGGATTTGGTTTCCTCGCCGATGTCGTCGGACGTAAGAAGATGTACGGTCTCGAACTGATTCTCATCATCTTCGCAACTCTGGCTCAAGCTCTTTCCGCCCACTCTCCCGCCATCGAGATTGTCGGAGTCATCATCTTCTGGCGTGTCCTCATGGGTATCGGCATTGGTGGTGATTACCCACTGTCTTCCGTCATTACTTCAGAATTTGCGACCACCAAATGGAGAGGTGCCATGATGGGAGCTGTCTTCGCTCAGCAAGGTCTTGGTCAGTTCGCTGCCGGTATTGTCGCTCTCATCGTCACCGTCGGCTTCAAGGAATCCCTGCAGAGCGCCAGCAGCCAGGCCACTTGCGATGGCGTTTGCAACCTTGCCGTCGACAAGATGTGGCGTGTCGTGATTGGCATGGGTGCTGTCCCAGGCTGTATCGCCCTCTACTTCCGTCTCACCATTCCCGAAACTCCTCGTTACACATTCGATGTCTCCCGCGACGTTGTCAAGGCTGGCTCTGATGTGAAGGCATACCTCGCTGGCACTGCTGAGGGTGTTCCGGACGAACTCACTCGCGTGGCCACCATGCGCGATGCTGCGCCTCAGCTGGAGACTCCCAAGCCCTCATGGAAAGACTTTTTCGGGCACATCGGGCAATGGAAATACGGCAAGGTCTTGTTTGGAACGGCTGCCTCTTGGTTCTTGCTTGATGTCGCCTTCTACGGTGTCGGTCTCAACAACTCCACGATTCTCCAAGCCATCGGCTACGGCAAGGGCAACAACGCTTACGAATTCCTCTACAACATCGCAGTCGGCAACGTTATTCTGGTCTGCGCTGGTGCGATTCCAGGTTACTGGGTCACAGTCGCCACTGTCGACACACTTGGCCGCAAGCCAATCCAACTCATGGGCTTCATCATCCTCACCATCCTGTTCTGCATCATGGGGTTTGCATACCACCAAATCGGAACGAGTGGACTGCTTGCATGCTACGTCCTCGCCCAATTCTTCTTCAACTTCGGCCCCAACTCGACAACCTTCATCGTACCTGGAGAATGCTTCCCAACGCGTTACCGTTCCACATGCCACGGTATCTCCGCCGCCTCGGGCAAAATCGGATCCATCATCGCTCAAGCAGCCATCGCTCCTCTCCGAACTCGTGGCGCAACATCCACCAACCCTAGCCCTTGGCTCAACCACGTCCTCCAAATCTTCGCGCTCTTCATGTTGCTGGGCTGCTTCACCACTTTCCTCATTCCAGAAACCAAGCGCCTGACATTGGAGCAACTTGCGGGCGAAGTTCCAGGCACTCCACAGTACGATCCTGTGCTTGCGGGTCGTGGTGCGGTCACTCGTCAGGACTCCTCGGAACAGGAACACATCAGCCAAGAGAAAGCTCAACAGAACGTCTAGACTTTCGGATATTAGTTGGTCCTTTGGTCCCCTCTTGTACATATCTTGTTATCGATGAATAACACATGAGCTCTCAGAAAGAGCCTGCTGCGTTGAAGATTAGCGCTAGACATTTGTACAATGACAATCGTTACAAGCCTGCATGCGTCCCTCGTTCGTGTCAGGCGCAAAATTGTATAACACAATACAGAAGGTGAAGTTGAGATCTCCCGTGCCCCAAAGCGGAGAGCCTGATAGTACAGTGCAACAAAACAGGAGTGGCAAACAGCTCATGTCATCGTATGCTCAATCATGCCTTTTCGTCTCATCATCACGTCTGTTCTTTCTTCTCTCCTTCTCTTCTTTTGAGCTTCACGACCCATTTCTCACTCGGCACAATCGCTTCTCCAATCTTCAACGATTTTTTCTCCTCACCTTTCTCCGCAGGCACAATCTCGTATTTGATCAACAGAGCTCCAAGGATCAATTTCATCGTATTGATAGCAAAGAACCGTCCGGGACAAGCATGTCGTCCGAGGCCAAAAGAGAGGAACGATTCGGAAATCTGTATTGCGAGGGTTTGGCTCTGTTGTTGTTGAGGATTTTCCGAAGAGGGTTCTATGCCAAGCTTCTCAGGTTGTGAAGCAATCTGCTGGTGATAGTGTCGCAGAGGACGATATTCTCCTGCGTCGGGCCCGAAGACCTCAGGATCGCGATGTAAGGCAGTCGCTTGGACTGCGACGTGGGTTCCCTGTGGAAGATGGACGAGTCCTTCTGATGTTTTGATCTGAACGCCTCCTTCCGCGGCAACTTTGCGAAGCATGGACTGCGCTCCGAGAGGGTTGAATCGCAGAGACTCTCTGATGACTGAATCCATTTTCGTCATGGACCGCAGTGCCGTCACTGGATTGTGGGGGACTTGCGGGAGAAATTGCAGAGCTTCTTGGCGTAGGGTCTCCATCAGGTCGGCAGCATTCTCATAATGCAAAATGTCTTGGAGGACGAGTGCAGACATGGCGCTTGTTGTTCCCGTGGCGAAGAGATTGAACAAGATCATCTTTCCCGCAATATTCTGTGGATCCATTTCGCGGGCGTCGTTCTTCTGTGCATTCGTTTCGATGATCCATTGCATCATGTCGTTTTTCTGCTCTTGTGCTTGTTCCGTCTGCAATAGCCTCTGCTTCACCATCGCTCGCACTTCACTTGTGGCAAGCCATTGCATGGCTTGTGTTGGGATCGCCACAACACGCATGAAAAACTGCTTCAAAGGAGAAGCAACGATGAATCGCATGACGATCGTGCAGAGCCCATAAGCCGTGGTCCACCTCTGGATGCGTTTTCTGTAACTCTTACTCCGGCTCAGTGAGGGGCCCACAAAGATCCTGTTTGCAGCTCGAAAAGCGATAGCTTGCAGTATCTCCATCGCTTTGACTTCTGCACAGTCGACCTTTTTCGAAGCATCAACTTTCGCGCCGAGCTCTTCATCCAAGCTAAGCTCAATCTCTTCGAGGACTTCGCCAGCCAGCTTACCACTGTGACGTGTCAAGTGACGACGAATGACAGTAAAGTCTCTCACGCTGTCAGCGTTGGGGCCATGTGCCAGGTAGTCCAGCCCCATTGCCTCGTCCAGAACCGCATTTCCAGAGAGCACATGTTCCGGCTGGCTCGCAACCCACGCGGTCTGGCTAGGTGGAAGAATCACAGTCGTCCAGAGCAAATTTGGTATCACGAAAAGTCTGTCGTTCTTGGAGAATTGTTCGTACCCTTCATTGAATGGTTCACGACCTGCGATAATCTCGCGCAGGCAG
This sequence comes from Cercospora citrullina, assembly GCA_013365195.1. Taxonomy (NCBI): domain Eukaryota; kingdom Fungi; phylum Ascomycota; class Dothideomycetes; order Mycosphaerellales; family Mycosphaerellaceae; genus Cercospora; species Cercospora citrullina. The sequence goes on from JAASFF010000198.1 coordinate 609,711, forward strand.
GCGCGTAGTTTGGGAAATATCCTTTTGTTCTTCAGGCCAGTCCAGGGAATGTCTTTCGGACTGCGTGATATGCGAATCGAAGTGAGAACGATGATAACGCCGAAGATGAAGACAATCAGTCCTAGTGCCGCGAGAATGGGGTAGTACAAGAGGTAGAAGGCGTAGCGGTGGAGGAATGTGAAGGTAACTGCTTCCTTGATCTCCATTGTTGCGGAATTGCACCCACATGCGTTGGTCTCGACAATGTCAGTGTCATTTCCAACGTATATGTAGGTAGATGAAGTTCCCACGACTTATGCTCCTTGCGTTGCATCGTTACTCATAAAGGATTCAAGTCGTGTAAGCCAATCGCGTCGCGATGCGCGTCCTTGGCCTTGGCTCCGTCACCTGAGGGGTGAGTACGAAAACGAAAAGTCAAAGCTTCTTGAGGCGCGGAGGACGCTCGCTGCCTGATGTCTGCAGTGCAACTTCGCTTTGCAGAAGCGAAGGAGTATAATGCTCGTGGGCGTTATGACTGCATCGCTTCCGCACCTGCCCCTCCTGCTTCGAGTCATCCGACACAGAGCGTCTCGGAAGTCGTTGGAGACAGGCTGACAGGTTCACCATGCACCGGGACCTTGTGCACAATGGTATCCGGCGATATCAGTGTAAGCATCGACCGTTCTGCGAATCGGCATGCTCAGAGGCATCAGTGGAACCCGTGGCGGCCGAATCCTATGCCTTTGTAGATGATCCATTGCCTCTCGCATCCATATGTCCTGGAAGCCGAACTGAAGATTTGTGACGTTGACGGCTCTGGGGGGTTCCATACTTGATCGGTATTCGAGACTACACATCTGCCAAGCTTGTCGCCAGTGCTTGTTTCTCACAGGATCATGGCTGCGAACCAGTCCTTTGACGAGTGTCTGCCTTTCTTTAGATGACTTCAATCCTGCAAGTCTGACAATCCCCCGTAGATTGCCCAGTACGGCGAAATGTCTCGCATCCTGGTCAGATACGGTTCGTCTGCTGAAAGCAGCTATGTGAGTTCCAGATGCGTCTAACAATCTCACCATGAACCAGCAGAGTACTTCAAACATTCGATGTGCTGATAAGAATACATCCCTCTCATACATATGAATTGTAACGGCGTGCAGGCGATCCCATATATCGGATGTGTCTGAAAACTTCGATGCACAGAATTCGACCATCCTCTTTCGTATATTCTCGAAATAGTGCTGTATGACGAGGAGACTTGGCACTTGATTGCCTTGCACTTGAGCAGTTTCGGGGCACGAGTTGAAGACTAGTGATGAGATCGAAGAAGTGTTGCCACGATGTCCGCGATCGGGTGAGCGTAGGTTGCATTCTGCCACGAGATCTGCTAGTGCATCGGTGAGTCTGATGGTGGAAAGCAGTCGTCGTCGCTGATCTAGCAGATAATCGAACGTCAACGGGTCGGGTGGTGGATAAAGCTCAAGATAGAGCTTGATGTGATGGCCTAACCCAACCTCGTACTGTCCTAGGGACTGGGCCAGCATCCAGTCGCGCAGCAAGTCGCCTTTGAAAAACAAATCTCGTGCATGGCAGCAGGTGGAACGGAGGTTCGAGAGATCTGTGAATGACAGATCTGTGATGACCATGGTCCAGAGTTCGACGGGGAGGCTGAAAAAGTTGGCGAACGTAGTGCTTGCCTTGGTGTTGCTGCCGAGCTCGACATTGTCGACATCGGGGCTTTTCTCAATTCTGCTACGCGCCATCCGGGTCCTGACAAAATTGCGTACCGCTTGTCGAAGAGATCCTTGTTGTGTGTTATTATTCATCTCCTTGGCGGATGCTAGAGTGTCGACGTCGTCGAGGACGAGCACTTTGGTGAGTCATGAGTTCATATGCTCACAAGCAATGAGCAACCAGATCGCTCTTACGCTTGTCACATGTGACTGTGTTCGATCAGATCTGAGAGCATGACACGTTGTGTGGGAATGGGCTGAAAGTATCGAAAGTCCGGATAAGGTGGAGGGGACAATGTTGTCGCGAAGGGATGCTGGGGAAAGTACCGGCATTCAGCCATGAACCAACCAAAGTCGCTCCCTCTGGTCCCGCCCCGCACTCTACCATCCCAGCCCACAACTTGCTGTCCTCTTTCTGTAATCATCCAACAGAGGTCACCACTTCAGAATGCCGTGAATTTACCTGCCGCTGATACATGCGAATGGTACTACTACTGCCTTCGCAAGGAGTCTGCTGTCATGGTGATTGATCCGCGCGCGCATGAAAAGTCCGGAGGTTGTGGCGGAGAGCCGTTGGCTATCTTCGTCCCAGCAACGGTACCGACAGACCGCTGTCAAGCGTGATGTTCTGTATGCAGATCAGAGGCGGGAATGAGAAGACGAGTGGCATACATAGCGGGCAGATGTTGTCTCTTCGGAGTCGTGATGCTTTTTCAGTTGCTTCAAACTCGTCCGAACATGGTGTCCACCGTCATTTTGGCTTTGTGGCCCAATGCGACAGCTACAGCCACAGAACGACTGATAATGCAGCACCAGCTGAGGAACCCAGACGCAAGCATCGAGGTCCTTTGCTGTCGCAACATGAAGAAGCTGGAAGATGCTGATTATACCAAACCTCGAGGGAGAGTGCTGCTGCACATCTTTGGTGATGAAGCAACAGTGCAAGTATGCAGCTTGTTGCGCACGTATTATGCTGCGACAGGCAAAGCGCTGGACGTGGAAGCCATAATCTTTGATACGCCTCCGCCAAATTCCTGGACAACCACAATACGATCTGGACGAGTGTTCTGGAACGCCTGTGTCTGGGTCTTGTCCTGGGCCAGCTGGATAGTTGATGAGCCTCCATACGACAACAATACGTGGATTCGACAAGATTTACAAAATTCTCGACTTCTCCCGCAATCGACCAAGCTTCTTCATGTTCGCAAGGGTGAACAAAGGGTCCTCGATATCAGTCGCGAAGAAGCTGGAATGGGTGTCCAATGTGCGCCAGGGCTGTCAGCAACACGCTGCTTTCGACGGGATGATACGATATGCTGTTGAAAGAGTTGCGGACATGGCTCCGGCGAGTTTATGCGTGTTTATCCAAATGCCTCGTCAGGAGCCTCACTGAACTTTGATTATTGGACCGCCAATCTAATTGTTGCACCGCGAAGTCTTCTCAGGTCATCTCGGATCTCGGACCACACTGACAAGTGTATCAATGCGGCAGAGATGTCATCGCGTCTGGAGTTCGTCCTCCGAATTGGAGAGCGGAAGAAGCAGGATCATCGCGTTGGCGCTGCACCTGTCTTTGGCAACCAGTGCATGTGGCGAGATCGACCAGAATGAAATCTGAGATTCAAGGCATCGATCACGAGTCGCGCATGAGGTGGGCGTTGCCCGGCATGATGCTTTCGGGAGTGTGTTCTTCGTCCCGAGCGCCTAACCTAACCACGAATGGGCCTGGCAGTGGGAGAGGTTCGCACTGGAAGGGTGGTCTGGCGCATTGAGGCCACAAGATCACTTACCAGCGATAGCATATTGTGTAATCAGTAATAATACACGCGCGACGCGAGCGTGGGTTCCACGTGCGAAGTGTCGTTGAATGGCGTTCATGATCATGGTGTCCATCCAAGTATCGAATGTTCCTTAAGGTAGTGGGTCCGCGGCGATCAGCCGTCCGCTGGTTGCTCGCTCGCGCCAAGATATTTTTGGCGTCTCGCGTCACGACACTTCCGCTTCGCTCTCTCTTCCATCGCTTTTCTGTTTCTTCCCCCAAGGCCAACGCGTCCACGTTGCTCGTCTTGCTGTTGCTGCTCGCCAGCCTGTATTCGCTGCCAACTCACTTGCATTACTGAGTGGATTTCACTATCTCTCTCAGTCCAGCGATTTCAGCCCTGTTGCCCAATTCGACCTCCAAAGCACGACAACGAGCTTGCGCCCATCTAGAGCTACATCCGCCGACTATCCGACGCCCTTCCAGACATCCGACTTTGCGGATCAGGAGCCATGGCGGCACCAACTCAGCTTGCTTGTGAGTACCTTTGGATGTCATACCAGACATGGACATTGACTAACATCGCCCAGATCGCACGTCAAAGACCGTCGGCGTCTTTGATGCCACGCCAGTCTACACCAACCTTCCTGGCTTCGCACGCCCCGAGGGCAACTTGCGCTGCTGCGTCTACTCCCCCGATGGCCGATTCTTCGCCTTTGCTTCGCCGGAAAACGTCAATGTCACCGATGCGTCGACCGGACACCTCGTCACCACTCTGCCAGCGGAGAATGTGTACGAGCTCGGCTTCTCCCCCCTCGGCACTTTCATCATCACCTGGCAGCGTCCTTCCAAGGATGAAGAGGGCAATGCGACCAAGAATCTGAAGGTCTGGCGCACAATTGATGACAACGCAGGCGCGGGCGGCGAGCGAAGTGTCGTTGGTCAGTTCGTGCAAAAGAGCCAGACTGGCTGGAATCTGCAGTACAGCCCAGACGAGCAATTTTGCGCGCGCCAGGTCACGAACGAGGTACAATTCTACGAGAGCAAAGATTTGGGTACGGTGTGGCAGAAGCTGCGCGTGGAGGGCGTCAGTGACTTTGCCATCACCCAGGGCAAGACACATTCAGTTGCTGTCTTCATTCCTGAACGCAAGGGCCAACCAGCCGCCGTCAAGGTCTTCAAGGTCCCGGAGTTCGCATCTCCAGTGTCGCAGAAGACCTTCTTCAAGGGCGATAAGGTGCAGCTCAAGTGGAACCAAGAAGGCTCCAGCTTGATCGTGCTTGCGCAGACCGAGGTGGACAAGACCAACAAGAGCTACTATGGCGAGACAAACATGTACATCTTGAGCGCGAATGGCGGGTTCGATTCACGCATTACCTTGGACAAGGAAGGACCCATCCACGATGTGACTTGGTCGCCCAACTCGAAGGAGTTCGGCGTTGTTTACGGCTACATGCCTGCCAAAACCACCATCTTCAATCAACGAGCGGTTGCGCAGCACAGTTTCAACCTAGCGCCCCGGAACACCATCATCTTTTCTCCACATGGCCGTTTCGTGCTGGTGGCCGGCTTTGGAAACTTGGCGGGCCAGATGGACATCTATGATTTGGAGAAGAACTACGAGAAAGTATGCACTATCGAAGGCAGCAACACTTCTGTTTGCGAGTGGAGCCCCGACGGAAAGCACATCCTCACCGCTACAACCAGCCCTCGTCTGCGAGTCGACAACGGGATTCGTATCTGGCACGTAGGTGGCGGCCTCATGTACAACGAGGACTTCCACGAGCTGTACCATGTTGTCTGGCGACCACAGCCTGTCTCTCAGCATCCATTGGATAATCCACTCCAAGCCGGTCCGCCGCATCCTTCAGCACTTGAATTTTTGGGCAAGATCAAGACACCTTCGAAGCCTGCTGGAGCTTACCGTCCGCCAGGGGCTCGCGGCACTGCGACGCCTCTTTCATTCAAGCGCGAAGACGAGGGAGGTGCAGCTTTTGTACGAGAAATGATGTCTGGCAAGGAGCCTACCACCGCCTTCGGTCCTCGAGCTCCTAGGATGCGTCATGTTCCAGGCGCTGAGCCTGTCGAGCAGAAGCAGTTGCCGCCTGGTGCAGCACCTGGAGGTGGAGTGAGCTTGGCTCAAGATGGCGACGAGAACCTCAGCAAAGCCGCCTTGAAGAACAAGAAAAAACGTGAAGCCAAGAAAGCGAAGGATGCTGAAGCAAAGGCTACGGGACTCGCTCCCACGCAGAACGGCGATGGTCATGCTAACGGCACCTCGCCAGACCGTGCCCAACGCTCGCGCAGTCGATCGAATGCCGGAGCTAAGGGGTCGCGGCCACAATCTCGGCGACGTGACGGTGCGCCGCCTCAGCAGCAACAACAGCAACCAAAGGGTGCATCGCAGGCTGCGCCACCAGCCAAGCCAGCAAATGGAACGATTGTTCCTGCGCCACCGGCACCTCAGGTGGAGGTCACTTCTCCAGCCGCCGGATCGCCGCAGGAGAAGAAGATTAGGTCCCTTCTCAAAAAGTTGCGAGCCATTGATGATTTGAAAATGCGACAGGCTGGCGGCGAGAAACTTGAGGGCACTCAAGTGCTGAAGATTGGTACTGAGGAGCAGGTCAGGAAGGAACTTGGCGCCTTGGGCTACCATGGTGATTAGAGCTAGACTCATCTATCTGATCGCCATATCTCTCCTCCACAACACGTGCAGTTCCGGCCAATTGTGAGCGCGTCGTGAAGTGCATTTGTGTCAATTACGGGAGTGCTGTATGTGGCCATATGTACAACTATCATAGTCCAAAGAGACAAAAAAAACACCCAGCACCTTGCTTCTCTCGTTAGTATGCTTTGAAATTTCGCAAACGGCCGTACGGCAGCTGATATTTCGTCTAGTCATAGCACATGGATTGAAGCATGAGATTCTTCACAAGATCATATACGATTGCATTCGAGCCATTGAAGAACTCATCTCATCTTCTAGTATACAGCATTTACGTCATCACGTTGTCTTCTCGGGTATAGCATCCAACGCTGCGCGAAAGACCTTAATCAATTGATCCGGATCTTCCAGTCCCACGCTAAACCGCACCAGACTGACTTCGCAACCATATTTTGCCGCCCAATCCAGTTCGAGATAATGCGCCAGCAGCACAAAAGGGCTTGATAATGTAAAGTTTGTCCCCAGTGAAGGTCCTTTGTGCGTGTTGAGATTATCGTAGAATACTGCGGCATCCTCGACAGAGTGGAAGGTTGCGCTGAGGAGACCTCCGTATCCGCCATCTGGTAACCGACATGCGTCGTAGTTTGCCCTGGAAGGAGAGTATTTGGGGTAATTGACTTGTTTGACTTTGTTAGAGGATCGTAGGACATCGGCGATGGCTTCGGCGTTGACGTTAATCCTTCGAATGCGCTCGACAAAATCGCGGCTGTTGCGTTCGAGATAGACGGAATCTTCTTCGAATTGATTGTCTTCGTATTCTGTTCCGAGGACGGCTTTGAGGGAGGTATACCATTTCGAACGGGGGTTGAGGATCATGGCACCGCCCATGACATTGCTATCGCCTGAGAAGACTTTTGTGAGAGATGATACGACGATATCGGCGTGAGGGAGAACGTGGACGTTGGGGAAATTTCCAATCGTTTCGTCGACGACAATAGCGAATTCGTATTTATCTGCCAAGTAGCGCAGACGTATGAGATCGGGTGTCTTCAGGAGAGGGTTTGCTGGAAATTCACAGAAGAGTGAAAGGAATCGCTCGCCGTTCTCGAGACGTCGTTGGAGGTCGTCCAAATCGTTCGCATCCGCGTGGCCGTAGAATTGTGCTCCAGGGCCAAACTTTTCCAATACTTTGAGCGTATCGACGTAAGGAAACCCAAACATGATGCTTTTGGCTGGTCCACGAGCAAGGAGAAGAGAACGGTGGGCCGTAAAGATCGCATTCATGCCTGTTCCGAAGAGGTAGACGTCGTCAACAGAGAAGCCTGGCACATCGCGTGTTCTTTCTGTCGCTTGATTCGGAGATCTCTCAAGAGCTTCGTGCAGTTCCACGTCTGCTGTGAGTGATCCTGCGATGCGCTTGCGGATGGCGAGTTTGGCTTGTGCTGCGAGTTCGTTGCTCAGATTTCGACCAAATCTCGTTTCGACGAACTCTGCCGAGTTGGATATGTCTTCTCCATTTGTATGGCTAGTATCACCGTTCGACCTTGGCGGCGTCTTTGGTGGCGTAGTCTGGCCATTCGCAGGATTTCCAAGATCGACTGACGTGTTCTGCTGGTACCGCCTGGGACCTTTGGACATGCGTTGTGGTTGCCGTGTGAGGGAAGACTGGTCGACGAGATAGCCTTCGTCGAAGGCTCGTTGGCAAAACTCCGCTCGTCGGCTGGAAATGCCCTCGCCACTGTGTTGCCAAAAGGCCTTTGCTGCTGGCCACAAGGTCTGAGGATAGATCACAGCAGAGACTCGTGGCAAGATCTTGGTCGTGTGCGCAGCTACATGTTCTGGTGTGGGCACAAAGTCGATGCTACGAATCGTCGAGCAGTCTGCACCTGGTGACTGACGTTTGATAAAGTCCTTGCAGCGAATGGCACATCGTGTCGAGGGCATCAGCATCGCGTATTCCGTATCGACATCGCCATGTGCAGCTACAATACTTCGTGCAAACTTCTGGATCGACTTGTGTATGAAGAAGCTGCTTTGCTGTTAGTCCTTCAATCGACACAGGAACATCCAGATCGACATACCGTGGATAACCACATTGCATCTTATCGACGACCCATGCTTCGCCTTCCTCATATCCGACGTTGGATTTCCATGTTGGGAGTGACACGCTCACAGCCTAGTGCCTAGGTAAGCGTGGGTACGCGGAGAGAAGTCACACCACACGAAAGCTTACATGCGGCGTGTCTGGAGGAATAGTGTTGCCCAGGTTGTCATTGAACGGCAACGCCACTGTCGATCCAATGGCTGCTGCTGCCATGTCTGCTGATCGAAATTCAAAGCTCTCGAAATGACAGAAAGGAAGTGCAAATTGAGAAGCGTCAGAACCAGTAGCAAACAATCCAATGCCAGTGTCCAGCAAACAAGAAGAGTGTTGGATGAATGAGTAACGCAATGGTCGGAAAGCGATCTCGGCATGCCCAGAGTCACAAGAAAGATCTTGCTCGTGCATATCGGCTACCTTCGCCGGTCGTCCCGAGTGAACGGGTGTAAAGTGCGCTAGCAGATTTCGGATCGGAAAAACGCGTTCCGAGTCAAAAAGTTCCAAGCTCTGGTCTGCGATGCGAAGCGGCTCTGGCACATACTCCATGGCTCCTCCAGCACTCAAGAGACGGAAAGTCGAGCACGTCTCGTCGAGTGAAGAGAGCGATGACGGGGCATCATTCGCCTCGTTCGGTGAAGGCACGGACAAAACTGGAAAGCAGGACTCTGAAGCGAACAGCAGCAGCTCTCACGACGAATTCGTAGACGCCATCGAGGGCGCTGAAGATGACGAAGATGATAACGACGAGGACGAAGAAATGACCGATGGCGACGACGATGAGCGGCGACCTGACGAGCGAACAACTTCGGCCACCACGCCGAAGCCCTCGAATACGGCACGCGACACGAAGCGCAAGTCGGATAGCAAAGCCCAAGTAGGCGCAACGGCTTTCGCTAGCGGAACGTTCAAAAGCAATGTTTTCAAACTGCAGGTGGACGAGCTGCTGGGACAGATCAGACCAAGGCATGGCCAACGAGAGACAGCTGCCGAAGCTACTCTACACAAGTTGAAGAAAACAATTGAGCAGATCCCGCGGCGAGGTCCATACTTAGTCGACGAAGCCGAGAGAGGCTTGCTCAAGGAAAAAATCGCTGTGCCTTTTCCGGAGCCTCGACCGGCGAGGGATGCCAAGTACAAGTTCAGCTTCGCGAAGCCTATGAACGTCAATGTTGTTGGCAGTTTCGCGTTGAAGACCTCAAGCAGATTGCGAGACATGGTCGAGGTCGATATGGTTGTTGCCATGCCGTCAAGCATCTTTGAAGACAAGGACTACTTGAACCATCGTTACTTCTACAAGCGGGCGTACTACTTGGCGTGCATCGCTGCTGGACTGCAGGCTGCCCACAAAGCAGAATACCAGATTAGCTTCAAGCTCCACCGCAACGATCCGCTGAAGCCGATCATAGCTGTGACACAGCTTGAGACATCAGCTGCTGCTGCACAATGGACTGTGAACATCATCCCATGCGTTGGTCAATCTCAATTCGTTGCCGGGAAACTGCAGCCACAGAAGAACTGTGTACGCAGTGCCGACGCCGCCAATGATGACTCCTCCGCAACGCCGTTCTACAATTCTTCACTGCGGACAGACATGCTCACCTCTGCTTATCTCAAGCTCATTCATTCCGCTTCGAAGAGATGCGAAGGCTTCAAGGACGCCTGTCTTTTGGGCAGCACTTGGCTGCGCCAACGAGGCTTTGGAACGTCGCTAGATGCCGGTGGGTTTGGCAATTTTGAATGGACCACGCTGCTTGCACTTTGTTTACAGGGCGGAGGCCCCAGCGGCAAATCACTGCTGAGCGACGGCTACAGCAGTTATCAATTGTTCAAGGCGACACTTCAGCTCATCGCGATGAAAGACTTTGTCAACCACCCTATTGTGATCGGTGGTACTTCGGATTCCGTCCACGTGCCCTCTCAGCCAGTAGTGTGGGATCTCGAGAGATCTCACAATCTGCTGTACAAGCTTGGGGAATGGTCATACAGGACTCTGCGATACGAAGCAAGGTCAACCCTTGCTGCTCTTGGCGATCAGCTCCACGATGGCTTCGACACTACGTTCATTCTTCGAGTTCACGAGCCGCTGTATCGCTATGATTATGTGGTGCAAGTTCCTCGGCGGCTTGTGTCCGCTGGGCGGAAAGCTCCCACGCATGAGGGTCAGTCTCAAATCGCAAAGCTATATGGCGTCTTGAAGCAAGGTCTTGCGGACCGCGTAAATCATCTGAGCATCACATCCGACAGTCTTGGACCTTGGCCTCTGGGCTCAACGCAGCCGAACGATCAATCGAAGAGTCTGATTACTGTCGGTCTGATGGTGAACTCGGAAAATGTCAAGCGCACTGTGGACCATGGACCCTCTGCCGAGAACAAGACTGAGGCTGCTGCTTTTCGCAAATTTTGGGGCGAGAAAGCTGAGTTGCGTCGCTTCAAAGACGGCAGCATTCTCGAGAGTCTTTTGTGGGCCTCGCCACTAGAGAGCGGCCAACCCGTGCTGGAACAAGTCATTCGCTATCTGCTTGGCCACCACTTCGGAGCAGTGACGACGGATGATCTACTTCTATCCGGTGACGGGTTCGCTAAGCTGGTCAAAGGTGGTAGTGACATCGCACCATTCACCACGATCGTCTCAAGGTACAAGCGATTCGAGCAGGACATCAGAGATCTTTCAGAACTCCCGCTTTCGATTCGGCAGATTATGCCTGCCAACCCGCAAATATGCTATAGCTCAATTCGAGCACCTCTGAACGGCAAAGGTCGACCAATCCCGGCGGACGTCACGATACAGTTCGAGGGGTCTGGGCGATGGCCCGACGATCTTGCGGCCATCCAACGCACGAAACTCGCTTTTCTCCTCATGATCGACAAGATGCTTCAGGATAAAGGGGACTCAATCACAACACGTGTTGGCCTCGAGAATGGAGGGCGAGACGTGCTGAATCAGGGATTTCTTGACGTCACATACGACAATGATGCCACTTTCCGTTTGCGCATATATCATGATCGCGAGCAGACGTTGCTCAAGGCACAAATGAAGAACAAGACTGCGGTCCCGAAGACAAGGGAACTGGCCACCATTGGCCTTGCAAAGTACAAACGCGACTACGAAAAGGCTCCGGCTCAAACACAAGCAATTGTGCGTCTATGTACTCACTTCCCAGCGCTATCAGGGTCAATACGATTGACAAAGAAGTGGTTCGCTTCACATCTGTTATCTAATCACATCTCGGAGGAAGTCATTGAGCTCCTGGTGATTCGCACCTTCACACAACCAGCGCCTTGGAGCATCCCCTCGTCAGTGCAAATAGGATTCCTTCGCACTATCTTCTGGTTATCGCGCTGGGATTGGCGCGCTGAACCACTTATTGTAGATCTTTCTGCTTCTGGCGAGCTCAAGCAAGCAGGGATAAGTGCCATTCGAACCAATTTCGAAGCGTGGCGGAAGCTGGACCCTGCAATGAACCGCGTCGCACTCTTCGCTGCCTCGAATCTTGACCAGGAGGGCACGACATGGACTGATGGACGACCGCTCAAAGTCATAGCCGGACGTATGACGGCACTTGCCAAAGCAGCGTGCGCGGAAATTTCGGAAAGGCAGCTTGGTCTGGAGCCCGCGAGTCTGTTCTCGTCGCCGCTTACGGACTTTGACTTCGTGCTGTATCTGTCTCCTGACGTGGCCTCTGGTGGAAAAGCGGAACGACCAAGCGGCAAATTCAAGAACCTCGAGCTGTCATCTCTGGATGACACGTCGCTGATCGGCTTTGATCCCGTGCGCGAACTGATCGCGGAACTTGGCAGCATCTACGGGTCGGCGATTCTGTTCTTCTATGGCGGTCACGAGCGGAATGTGATCACAGGGCTCTGGAGTCCAGTAACTGCGAAGAGGGCGTGGAAGGTCAATCTCGCTTACTCGACGACACCAGTTAAGGGGCAAGATGAGGAGGAGGATGTACAAGCCTCGATCAACAAAAGCGCGATCCTGGCTGAAATAGCTACTTTGGCTGGAGACCTGGTGCAGAGGGTAGAAGTCGTGCAGAAGTGAATCAAAATCACTAGACTCTGATCATGAGAACAAGTCACATGTCATACACTATCGTATGGGGTATCGAGCCGTCGTTTGTCGCCACGCGCAAGTGAATGAACGTACTCTTGGCGTCATCCATATTCTTTGTTTGATCCACTTCATGCCTCGAATCAACATGACTTCTAGCATCGCTCTACAACACATTACCTCTGCGGCGATCACGACTGTTCTCCGCCATTCGAGTCGCCCCCACCGACTACCGACATGACGTTGCCGTCTACCCTGACTCAAGGACGACCTTTGAGTAGCCTCAAAGCTTCGAGCCAAGATGCATCGCCGTTCTTCAGTCTTCCCGGCGAGCTCAGAAACAGGTGCGTCAAGCGGATTTTAAATATCAGACTCGAAGCTGACATGTCGCAGGATCTACAGACTCGTTCTCGTCGAGGAGCACGACGTGCTAGTCAGCCACACGGGGTACACACGATCAGGCCTTCTAGGCGTCTGTCAGCAGATTTCAGCGGAAGCGACAGCAATCTACTACGAAGAGAACATCTTCCAGAGCCTGGTGACCGATTATGACTCTCAAGTCATGTACGACCTGTGCCGCCATCTGAACACCATGAAACAGCGAGGCCTGCCAGTCAAGATCCAGGCCACTTTCTGCCTCAACTCCTGGTCACCGACACCAAATTGGAATAACCTGATGACATGGATCAAAAGATACTTTCTTCGTGAAGTTACCTGCGGCATGATCTGGGGACCGAATGCTGCTCATCTATTGCTGAGAGAAGAAATTACTTTCTACACCATCGGGGCAATGTTTTCTACGGCTAAAGCCTTGACGGACAAAGTGCCTTGGGACACGGTTGAGAGTGCATTAGAGACGAATCGCCAGACTCTGATCCACATCGATCCGGCTTGGAGGGATGGCTGATTGAGGAAAAGGCTGGTTGGCGAGATAGCTGACTGGAGAGATGACTGGTTGGAGAGATGACTGGTTAGAGAGATGACTGATTGAAGAGAGGCGAGTGGGTGACTACAAGGAGACATTCTCGAGAACTCCCTGCTTACGACTCATTCGTTCACACGCAGCACGATTCTTGCGCTCTCGGTTGTCTCCAGGATTTTAGCAACGGAATTGCTGCCGCTGGACCCGAAGGCGTCCCGTATAAAGACATCGATTATTTATTTGCATTGGTGTTAGAGCAGTGGACTTGAACATCGAGTTCGAAGAATTTGAAGTCAGAAGTAGATGCATGCTTGGAGCAACCTTGAGCAAAGAAACACTGAATCGAAATTCTATCCTTTACCTCCTCTATGTGCTATAGCCCACATTTCCTGCATCAAAGTCCTGATGTGCAATTCGCGAAATCCCTCAACCCTACAATTCCTCGCTCCCCACTCGTGAAAGCGAGACTTGCTTGCGAACTTCATCTCCTCTAAACCTGCCTAAGCCCGGAATTTCTTTCCGAGCTTCGTTCAATTCCTTCGCCTTTTGATTGATTCCAGCGAGCTTACGAGACACATCCGCCCTCTCTTGATCAAGAGCCTTCTTGGTCTTCATAAAGCTGATGTACTGGCGGACATTCTCGCGAATGAATCCGTCCTCGGGATCTTCTTCACGACCGAAGAGCTGTTCTAGGATGCCATCGTGCTCTCGGGCATGTGGGTCGGGGAAGTAGTTAGGCACTTCAATTCTCTTTCGTATGACTCGGGCATCTTCGTCGACAATACTCATTGTTTCGGAATTGTCGCGTACGAAAGACGTGGTCAAGGCGCCGCTAGCTCTGGAGGCTGGCAGACGGACGATTTTAGACCGACGAGGAGATGCTGTCGCGCTTGGAACCAAGCTTGGTTCGATCGTTTCCTCGACTCCATGCTCTCTCCAAGTGCCGGTCCCGATATTCGTGGTCGCTGCTCGAAGATCCTGGGCAGACATAGCGCGGGATGACTCGCTGCTGCCGGGTTCCGCTAGTCGTGTATCAATAGCTTCTTGCAGAGCCCTCTTGACTACTCCTTTCTCTGCTGTCAGCTGCGAAAGCTCCACGGCTGGCCTAAGCAGATTCAGGTGCCATCTCGATGGCCTTTTCCTATAGTCTTCATCCTCAGTGCTCGATCTAGAGCTCTTAGCACATAAGGGCGCAAATTCATGCGTTGGCCACGTTTTATAGTCCTCGCCCCAAGCCTCTGATATTTCCTCGACGCACTTCTGTTGGTTCTCTGCCTTTGTCGGTGGCTGAGGGTTTCGATGAGACTTCTCGGGGTGTTTCTGCTTCTTCGACGCTCCAAAGTGGTCTTCATCATCGCGGTCGTGCCTTTTGCGAGCCACAATACTGTCTGCCTCGGAGGAGTCATCGTTGGCCTTGTCGATATGCTGGACGGGCAACGCCACCGCGTGTGATGGTGCAGAGATATCACTGAGGCGCGTATCCTCTGGCAGGCTGGATTTCGCACTAGTCATGAGCGCCGTCGGAGCGCGTCCGGAAGAAGCCATCGAGAAGAATGCTGACAGGCAGGATCCGCGTGGAAGGTTCCTGTTTTGCCCTTCCTCGATCCTGTTGTGAACTAATTGCAATTACCGACGTATCTATACGATCGCTCTACTGCGAGGACGCTCAACACGGCATAGCGTGACCACCAATGTGGCACAGCAACGATTCTTCAGGGGCCAAGGCTACCCTTGTCGAGCATCACGCAGCTGGAATTAGAACGTTTCAATCACCATAAACATGGTGTGCGTCGACAGGACAGGAGCGCAAGATAATCTTTGCCAACAAGAAGGCTGGCGTGTCTTGGCTGCAGCTCCACTGCGCTCTTGCGGCACAGCTGCTGGGGTTTGGCGTCTGAAGTGTTTAGCGAAAGAGGGCGACGGGCGGCCTCTGGATTGCAAATTTGACAGACACTCTCCTGCATTTGCAGACCAGGCACCGTATGCAATTAATTTAGATACGCAGTGTCTGGCGTGTGGCGATAGGGCGCTGTGCTTTGATCCTACACTGCGTTGCGCAGCACTCGAGTGGTGCGCACAATCCGGGTTGGCTTCGTTTCTTTTCATGAAATTCGGCGCCGCAAACGACAATCGCTTGAACGACAATGTCGATTGAGATCCAGCTAGAACGAGTTTTCGGCGGGCTCGCTTGAATCGTAGATGGATGCTGTTGTGCCAGTGCTCTTCTCTTTTCTGTTTTTATTTGAGTTCTCTCTTTTGTGATACGGACAGAGTGGGGTGTTTCTCATCTAGATCTCGTTTGGGATTCCCCTCATGTAGACTTCTTGTTTAATTCCCTTTCCAAATACTGCTCTAGTAATTCCATGACCTTGCGGTCTTCTTTCTTCTCTTGCAACTCACCGCTGTCCCACCACAGGTGGATGACACCAAACACAACTTCAATCACAATGAGCCATATGATCGTCCATTCCAACATCGACGTGTGCTTCTCGCTCAGTCGTTCGCGGAGCACGGCAGCAATTTCAGAGGCGTAGTCCATCTTCTCGTTGAGTACTTTGATACGCACTCCGACATCGAGTGCTTTGCCAACCATATCGTAGTAGCCTTCCAGTCCGAGCTCATGTGGGCTGTCCCAGAAGAGGTCCGGCAGGCTGTCCGTAAGCTCGGAGTAGAGATTGAGCTGTGCTCGAATCAGAAGCAGCTCGCCAGTTTTGCGGAGGATTTCTGACTGAGTATATTTCAGTGGTTTTCCCGAGCTTAAAGTCAATGGAATAGACATTGTTGTGCCGAAGTAATTCGATAGTGCGTTTTCCAGCACTGCCAGTTTCGTAGAACGAGCGAGCGCAGAGGAGAAGGCGATCTTGGCTAAGACCGTATCGACTTCAGAAGCCTTGTCATTGCCCGAGTCTGTCATGGTACCAAGTATGATAGTGTCGCCTACGATGCGACTTGTGTCTCTGTTCGGGTCCTCTACATAATCCATGTCTTCGACTTCCATCCTTTCTGGATGTCCAGTGTTCTCTGCAAGACGTTAGGTTGCTCATCCTTCAGCTGCTCGTGATCAGTGTAGACACAGTAGGCAAGAAGCCTTGGCTGTTGCACGAATCGAATGCAAGAAAAGTACACCCGGGTGCTTACCTGTCGCCGCTGGCAAGAAGCGCTCAATTAGATTGTTGGCCAGCTTGTCAGGCACATTCCACGCCACTACGCAACCTGAGGGAAAGACAAAAACATCTCCTGGACCCTGCGGCTTGTCCTCGCCGCTGGTTTCATCTTTGAGCACATAGTTCGGCGTCTGCACGTGGAGGACTTGAGGGAACAAATTCGTGCCGAACGGATCCGCTTTGTAGCCTTCCCTATCGAGCTCCCAGCGCGCTCTGCTGAGGTTGTACTTCTCGGCCGCGCAGTATGCAGTTACTTCTTTCAGGTCTGCATCGGGATCGACGTGTCGCGTCTTGCCACTGCCTTTGATCAAGTCGTTTCGTTGGGTCTGCGCAGCGACGGCGACCTTGCGCAGGGAATTGTTCGTGGCGCGTTTACTGGCAGTTTTTCGCTGCTTGTGCTCGCTCGACACGGCGGCATTCTGCTCCTGGCGTAAAACGCGGTTGGAGGTGAAGTGATTCCGCGGTAGCTTTCGAGCACAAGCTGCCGACGTACTGTGCAGCTGCGGAGCTTGCAGGCGGCGGATGGGAGCGCTACGCGTAGCGGGGAGCGTCGTGAGCGATCTTTTGACCACGGCGCGAAAGGCGATGAACGTTGCTGCTCGATTTGATGCCATGTGGCTGCAGTTGCGCAGCGTCAGGAAAGTTGACGAAACACGGCATGACGATCGTCGGGCACAGCTCCAAGCTCTCTCTCGGCTCGCCGAACGCGGACTCAGACGACATGACCAACAACACGACTCACGGCCAGACCGACGCGCCCACTTCCGGACCACATGTGGCGGTAACGACTCGCATCGATGGGTGATGCAGCATGTCTGCGCAGCCCCCACGCACGGAAGAGGAGGAGACGGAGGAGCAGCGACGGCGAGATGGAGCCGCAGCTTACCACTCCGGCCTCCAGGTTGATGACGATGGCGGGGAGACCGGCGAGGACGAGGGCGACGAGAACGACGATGGCGAAGACGACGACGACGAGCCCAAGCTGAAGTACGCGAAGCTGACGCCGAACCTATCCAACGTGTACCGGAATGGCGATCTCACCACCGCCTTTGGCGTATATGGCGACAAGATGGTCGTGGGCACAGCAAATGGCAGCGTACATGTCCTTGCTGTGCCCACGCTACAGAGCTTGCGCACCTACAAGGCGCATTCGGCCAGCGTGACCAGCGTGTCCGTGTCTCCGGTGCCGCCTGCACCAGTACTGGTACAGTCCAAGGACGGCAGCGCTTCACTGCTACAGGCCACATTGCCCACAGACAAAAAGCTGGCCCCTCCTACGCGAACTGCCACCAGCACGTCGTTGCCGAGAGGACAGCAGCGATCGCAACAAGCCGCTGTTCCGAACACACCGAACAATCAAATACACATCGCTACGTCCTCCCAAGATGGGCACGTGTGCGTGCAGTCGCTGGTTGATCCTCAGGATGTCCAGCTGCGCAACTTCGCGCGTCCGGTCAACGCGGTTGCCCTTTCGCCAGAGTACAAAAGCGACCGAACCTATCTTTCGGCCGGATTAGCTGGAAAGCTTATACTGACGGTCGGCGGGAGAGCTGGTGTCAGCATAGACGCCAACACAAACAGTGCAGCAGCCGCAGCGACAGGCTGGCTTGGAGCAATTGGTTTGGGAGCCAACAATGGCACGGACACCATTCTCCACTCGGGCGAAGGAGCAATCAGCAACATCAAATGGAGCCTGAGCGGGAAATGGGTCGTATGGGTCAATGAAGAGGGCATCAAGATCATGCGGAGTCACCTCAAGCTCGGGAGTGAGAATCAGGAAGACGCTTGGAAACGAATAGCTCATGCGGCGAGGCCGAATCGCAAAATATGGGAAGACATGGTTGGCGTGTGGAAAGGCCGATGCGAGTGGATTGATGAGCAGGGTCTGGAGAGCGACGAGCTAGCCACTGGTCGTGGAGAGGCACATTCGAACGGCGCGAATGGCACAAACAGCACAGACGGTCCAACGAAAAGCAAGAAGAAGTTCGAGCGATTAGTCGTGGGATGGGGAGACACCGCCTGGGTATTGCATGTGCAGTCCGGAAGTTCAGTGCCCTCGTCACCCAATGCAAAGAGGCAAGTGGGCAGCGCAGACATCATACATAAGATGCAGTTCCGAGACTGTATCATTTCGGGTATCAGCCTGTACACGCCTTCACTCCTGGCGATCTTGGCATATCGAACGCGAGACGACGATGACAAGCCCATCATGCAGGCACCTCTCTCCGAGGACAAGTCCAACACCCCTACAAGAGCAGGTCGCCAGCATCGACATACTAGTCTGGCACCACATCTTCGACTCGTCAACGTGGCTGATGGTGAAGAGGTCGAGCTCGACGAGTTAGCTGTATCGCGATACGAGACTCTTTCTTCACAGGATTATCACCTGGGCACGCTTTACATGCCTCCACCGCTGCCCGAGAAAAGTGCGAAAGAAGAAAGAGGCAAGCTTGGCGAGCTGTGGAATGTTACTCGCGATGTTGCGGTCACAAGTGGTGGCTATGCCACGAGGATCTTCTCGTCGAGCGCAAGTGTCTTCAGTGGCAGCAGTGGAGATCGAGATGCGAACGGCAGAGCAATGTCTTTTGCATCTACTGGACGTCAGGGCTCTGGAATGGATGTCACTTCGACCCCGGTACTCACTCGGAACGTGGACGCTCATCCATACTCGTTGGAACCTGGCCTGAAGCTGTTTATTCATTCGCCTTTCGATTGCGTGCTAGCTGTGAAGCGCGAACTCTCTGACCATCTCGAATGGCTCCTCGAGCACGAGCACTACGAGGATGCCTGGAAGCTGATTGACGAACATCCGGAGGCTGTCGATGCATCCACATCCGATCTACAGTCCGTCTCATCGACCCCCACTTCGCCTAACAAGACCGGGACGAATCAGAGTCTCGCCGACTTTTTCGGATCTGATTCCAGCTCGCAGGCGACAAATCCTGCGAATGCTCTGCGTGCTCACAACGCTGCTCCACAGCGAGAAAAGAGGCGTATAGGCGATCTCTGGCTGCAGCAGTTAGTATCAACTGGAAATTGGCGGCGCGCGGGAGAGGTTGCCGGTAAAGTGCTGGGAACCAGCAGTCGATGGGAGCACTGGGTGTGGACTTTTGCTCAGTCCAGCAAATTCGACGAGATAACGCCATACATTCCATCAACGACGCTGCAGCCTCCGCTACCGAGCCTGGTGTACGAGGTGATTTTAGGTCACTACATTGTCAAGGATGTCTCTTGTTTAACAGATCTGTTGGACAAGTGGGATCCGGAGCTCTTCGACGTCCAGAGCGTTATCAGTGCCATCGAGGATCGCTTGGACAGTGGTGAGGTTACCAAAGATACTACAGAAGATGGGGAGAAGGGCCGAGATTGGCGAGCCCTGATGGATGCGCTTGCCCGTCTGTATCTTGCCGACAACCGAGCAGTAGACGCTTTGAGATGTTATATCGCGCTTCAAGATGCGGAGAAGGCATTCAGCTTGATGAGAGAAGAGAAACTGCTGGATTCTGTCGCAGATGATATCCCAGGACTCCTGATGCTTCGTGTTAGCCGAGAGCAGATGCGATCAGCGACCTTATCCGAACTGGAGGAGGCTAGCACCGAGGCAGTGCAATTGCTTGTGGAAGAGGCGTACCGCGGGACAATACCTACGCCTGAAGTCGTTGCTCAGTTGCAAAGTAAAGGCGACAACTTCCAGCCATTCCTGTTCTTCTATTTCCGCGCTCTCTGGAACGGTGCTTCGTCGCCAAGCAGCAGCGCAAACGCTGCTCCCCGACGGAAATTCGACCGCCGCATAGACGAAGGACACATGCTGGTCAACGATCATGCCGATCTGGCTATCCGCCTCTTCGCTGAGTATGATCGTGATCTGTTGCTCACATTCTTGAAG
The DNA here is from genome assembly GCA_013365195.1 of Cercospora citrullina. Taxonomy (NCBI): domain Eukaryota; kingdom Fungi; phylum Ascomycota; class Dothideomycetes; order Mycosphaerellales; family Mycosphaerellaceae; genus Cercospora; species Cercospora citrullina. Next base: position 629,968 of record JAASFF010000198.1, read on the forward strand.
TCATCCGAAGTCTACAGCTTCGACAAAGCAGCTGAGATATGTGAGAAACGCCATTACATTCCAGAGCTCGTACATATTCTCAGCAAGACCGGACAGACCAAGCGCGCTTTGTTCTTGATCATCGGCGAGTTAGGCGACGTCTCACAGGCCATTGCTTTTGCGAAAGAGCATCCAGATCTCTGGAATGACCTGCTGGACTACAGCATGGACAAGCCTTCTTTTATACGTGGCCTGCTAGAAGAAGTTGGCGCCGCGGCAGCATTCAATCCGATAGATGTAGTGCGACGCATACCTGAAGGCCTCGAAATTGAAGGGTTGAAGAGCGGTATACAACGCCTCGTTCGCGAATTTGAGATTCAGCTGTCCATCTCAGAGGGCGTAGCTAGAGTGCTGAGAGGTGAGGTAGGCATGGGTATGGATACACTTCGCGCGGGCCGTAAGAAGGGCGTGCGATTTGAGGTCAAGCATGAGACTACTACCGAAGTGAATCTCGCCGTCGTCGATCCTCCTACGCAGGTCCCGGGTGGTGAGGAGCTGCCTGTACCGAAGCGATTGGGCAAGACCGATGCCAAGAGCGAAGTCGCACAAAGACCTGCAAGGCCGGGGCATTGCGTCGGCTGTGATGAGGTTTTCCACGAAGATGGTCAGTATCCTCATCCATCGCCCAGCATGAATTATCAACGATTTACTGACTTATGCAACAGAAAAGGAAACTCTCATCGGCTTCGCTTGCGGGCATGTCTATCATCTATCATGTCTTCTCGACGCGAATCCCGATACGCACGCGACGCGGGAAGCAGAAGACCTGCTGGATGAAATGCATCGCGCAGCAGAAGAAGGGCAGGACTCGGGATACAGCGGGAGAAGTGTTGGAGCAAAGGTTGCCCACGCTCATATCATTGGAAACGTGGTGAAAGGTGGTTGCCAGCGATGCGTGATCCCCGAAGGAGTATGAACAATTGTACGGTCCGCGAGCATACGGACCGCGGACTGAATAAGCATGGCATTATTTCTTGATGAGAAGAGGCAGATCAGCATTTCGTGCGCAATAAGATACCCAAGTACTGCAGAACACGATAGTGGGTGGAAGGGGTTTGTAGGAATTTCCAAATCACAATATTGACCCTTCTGATGGCTGATTCCAGCCAACTTCTCAAGGTGAGTGATGCTTCATTTACGAGAGGCGTGAGTCACTGATGGACACGGGCTGGGACAGAGAACTCGATTGATCGCATCTTTGACGAATTACTGCGTTCTGCATCGGGTGGCTCTGGTTTGCTATCACCGCACTGTCGATTTCTCCTCTTTCTGGTCTTTCACCTTGTGAACGAATCTGCTTATGCGAAACCCAACTATCTCATCTTGGGGTTTCTTCAGACAAGCAGGTACGCGAAAAGCGCAGCGAGCGACATGCCCGCAGCAGGAATCACTGCGTTTCCTGCATTGCCAGCAGTCGTCTCCGATGGCGTAGTCTCAGCCGCCGCTCCAGAGGCCGATGGAGTGGTGGTGGCGGAAGCAGATCCAGAAGGTGCCGATCCGGAAGCGTTCTCTTCAGCATGATCATGGTCATGATCTTCGCCGCTGTGATCGTGATCGTGGTCCTCCTCTGCTGCTTCAGAACCTTCGCGAGCGAGCGTCACTTGTGCGCCTGAGGCGTCGTTGCATTGGCTGGGGAGCAAGTCAGTCAGGCAGATTTCGATTGATCCCAAGCATGCTTACATGGTATCGCTGTTCTCGCCGGCTGCGCACGCGGTATACTCCTCTGGCGCATCGTCCTCGTTGGCGATCTCAGTGGTCACTTTCCATTCGGTTTCGCCTTCGAAGCAGTAGTAGCCATCGGCATGGCTGTGGCAGGAGGTGACTTCGGTTGGAACACCAGTGGAAGCGCTGGAAGCCGCGGACGATGTCGAGGAGGTCTCTTGTGCTGCTACATTGCCGGCCAGCAATGAAGTTGCGAGGAGGAGAGCGAGGCGAGAAGAGACCATGTTGCCGGATTGTGGTGTTTTCGTTGCTGCTGTTGTCTTTGATAGTAGTCGGTTCACAGAGTGATCGAAGAGAACGTGATTGGCAAGTCGAGAGATGGCTTGCAACTGAACTGACGAGAGTTTGGGCGCTCTTCTTGTCGATGCGACCTACCAGCAGCCTTTTAAGAGGAGTCTACAGCTCAAATGCCCTGCATCGCCTGCCACGTGAGCCAAGAAACCTTTGCCTTTGGAATGTCCGCCTTGAGGATAGACACGACTGACGATTGGATAGATCATGAGCCACCGTCTGCCTCGAATGGATTCGCTTGAGATTCTGAGCATGTTTGGCATACCAAGTCGCGACTTTGGCTTGGCAAAGGCCTGGGCGAGGACATTGATGGCCAACGTCACGTGTAGTCGTGATACTGAGGGATGAGGGATTCCATCCATGCAGTGGCATCTGGCTGAGATGAAAATTGTCGACTCGTCGAGCTTGGTCGACAACGTCTACTCGAGTGGCAATGCCATCTGAGGAAGGCATACTGACGTTGTCTCTTGCGTGAGCTCGGCCTGAGGTTCTTGTGCTATGAGACACCGGCGCCATTCGCTCCGGATGCTGAAGGGCGACAGAAAGCCCACTTTGCGAGGCGAGATACGGACCGCTGGAGGCAACCTGACTTCGAGAGTATACCACTTTATGGCAAGACAGTCCTCATATCGATCTTCTTGTTGCGATAGATAGTCGGAGTTGACTTGGAACTGCTCGTCAGCATGCGCTGGGATAGCATAGACATCGTGTCTGCACTGCCCTTTGCCTCAACGATGGATGTTAGTAACAGAGAAGTCTTGAGATGGCACTCCGCAGAGCCTGGCACGATAACCATCGGCATGACAAAAATCAAACTTCTCGCTCAGCAAATTGCCCCAAAGCCATGCGCAAGCCCAGAATTGCCCTCCGTCCGCTTCAAGCGCTCCCCACAATGCCATCCGAGTGGTCTTCGATCCAGATCCGCGAGATATTGCCCAAGCGTTGTCCAAGTAAAGTTTACAGCCTAGTAGAGTTCGTGGGGCCATCCTGGTCACTGCGTGTTTATCGAGCTTGTCCATGTCCGGTTCCTGCATACAGACGGATGACGCCTGGAATGCAAGGTCTTGACATAGTCCGGGATCAGGTTGCCTGGTCATGGAGAGATTGCACTCACAGCAGCGTTGGTACAATGGCAAGTATGCGGAAATTGGTGCAGAGAGATGTCGGTGTTGGTATTCAAGAGGCCGAGATTGCGGTTGCGTTGGTCGCTTTGAGATGGTCTCGATGAAGTCGATGCCGTGGTCGTCAGTTGTGCGACTAGCGGGTTATGGGTCATTCAAGTCTGCGAGGAATCCAGCCTTCGTTATGCCTAGAGCGATTTTGTTCGTAGCCAGCAAAAATCATGGAAATGAAACGGGAGGAAAAGAGGCGTGGTATCATAAACAGTTCCCCTAAATATGCTGTGCAAAACTGCGCTGCTCATTACGAGATCCGAGCTGTCACTAATTACAATGCGCCTCTCCGTGTGTTGTAGAAAATGTCCGACGATTAGCTCACTATGGAGCGGCTTGTCATGCAGACCTTGATCAAGAAAGGAAAACCTGCGTGCCTCGGAGTACCGTAGCTGGCAGCGCCTCTAGTAACCACCCGCCGCCATGTTCATCATCCCCACAAGGAGGTACGGCATGATCATCCGGAGACGTTCGTTTATAGATCGAGGAGATCGCACAGTGCACCGATGCCGAGGAGACCACCGTTGGTAGTAGGACAGCATGCTACTTGGTTGCTGCAAGGATCGGACACTGGAGCGTATCAGTTGTGCAGTCAGCGACAGATTTTGGAAGTACTCACAGATCATGATAGCACAGTTACCGCCGAGAAGAAGACCGCCAGTGTTGCCATTGCAGCAAGATTGTTGCGAGCTGACAGAGCAAGGCCCTGGTGGTGGTGGAGGAGGAAGGCAGCCACCTGGAATACCACATGGGTTTGGTGGGGGTGGTGGGGATGGGAATGGTGGTGGTGGTGGCGGTGGCGGTGGGAAAGCTCCACATTGCCCGCATGGTGGTGGACCTGGTGGTCCGGGAGGGAACGGTGGTGGGAAAGGCTGGCCTCCTCCGATCGGTGGGAAAGGCTGGCCTCCTCCGATCGGTGGTCCAGGCGGTGGGTATGGTTGGCCGCCTCCAATCGGTGGCGATGGGATTGGCTGAGGAAGAGCTACGATATATGTCAGTTACGTGTGACTGCGGACAGACTTCTTTTAGTCTCACCGTTAGGAGCGTAGCCACCGCCGCCGTAACCTGGTGGTGGTGGTCCACCAAAACCTGGACCAGGTTGACCGAGCGCTGCGGCTTGCGGACCACCGAAGCCTGGAGGAGGAATGCCTTGAGGCATACCACCGCCTGGGGGACCGCCTGGGTAGCCTCCCTGCTGCGATTGCTCTTCAGGCACAGGAGAGGCGTATGACAGAACAGCAGTCGCAAGGACTGCGAGAACGGTAGAAGCCTTCATTGTGAGGGGGTGTGGTCGTGCCGAAACGAGTGTGGGTGTTACAAAAACGAATGTAAAAGTTGGATGTGGAGCGAACCGGTTACCAGAGAGGCGATGGCAGTTTGCTGATGAGAAGAAAGAGAGTCAAGCTGAGAACATACCTTATATATCGCAACAGCCTCTTCCACTGGCTCAGCTAGGGGCGCGAGGACCACGTGCCAAGAAGACCTGTTGAATCCCATGCCCTGCTGATTCTCGCAGCGCAATTCAACTCTGAGGGGCGAAGAGTGCACGAGCAAGCCATGGTCAATGGTTGTGGGTACCTTGTCATGGCCAGATTGGCTGAACAAGCGCCTTGTGCATCCGCAGATTTCACTTCTCATGCTTGACAATATGCTTGTGAAGGTGAGGAACCCACCGTTCGCGTGAAACACTTCAACGTCCGTGGTTGATTTTCTTTGCTCAAATCCTCGAGATATAAGTATTGTCTCGACTTGAGCATATTGCTCGCATTGCAACACTGCGAGTCTGCATTGCAGCAACGCATCGTCTGTCTCGTGTCAGTCCCACTCTGAAGCCATGCGTATCCATAGCAGATCATCTCGGCAAAGAAAGGTTCAGCCGGGGATGCAATGTGGTTCTGCCTCGTTTGTACGCGCTCTGACAGGTACACCATGATCGACGGTATAACGAACTGGCCAAGCTTGGAAGCATCAATCTCCTAGCGTCCATGCATGAAGTCTTCGACACTGGCATTTGCGCCGCACTGCAGCCTGTTATGATGATGGCAAGGTACTGACAGTCTGTTCCATGTGCCCGATGCGCTGGAGGTCCCTGGCAAGTGGGAGCAAAAACCTTGATATGGATTCTGGAGATTAGAGTTGCAAACGACAGAGCACTGCTCCCGGATGGCGGAGGGCAACAGATGCACCGTATTGCATGTTCACATGTTTCCGAAGCAAAGCGCACAAATCCTGGGCCCTTGAATGCGTCTGACTGCATGCGCGATAGCTGGAGAGCAGATGGTGTGGTTGAAGTTGACGTTGTGCTGCTAGCGGTCCGCGCCTGTTCGCAGATCATGGCCTGTATGACAAGCAGGGATCATGCCAGCTGCTGAAACGCCATTCGTTCTTCAGGCCTGTCATGCTATCGTGGCTCGTCTGGGAGGCAAACATTGCCAAAATGTCAAGAACACAGTAATCATGCTTCCCAATACGCCGGCGCGATACGAAGGCCGTACTTGCGGTGGCGCCGGCAGCAACATTTTGACTGAATGCCGGAAGTGCATCATGAGACAAACAGCGCGATTCGCCCTCATCACCTGTTAGCGATCTCATGGTTGGTCCACAGCAATCGTATCATAATCGTCCTGCTTGTCAGGCTGCGTTGGACGGAGCAGAGCCTGAAAGGTCAGTGGCAACACAGGAACACGGCATGTCGGTGAAGTTGCTGATGAAGTGGCGCATGCCAGATTCCCTGATTCGGACTTCACGCTCTCAAAAGCCAGTGTATGACCCTAGGCATAGTTTGATGAAGAAGCAAAGTGCAGGATCAGGGCCACAAGAGGTTCGGCAGGTATCGCACGACTCATGGTTCCTGATTTCGCGTAGCGCCTCCTCTACCACATTTGGAAGTTATGGCAATGTCCGCCCATGCCAGATGGTAAGGCCCATGCGAGATGAAACATTGTTGGACCCATTTGCGACTTGAGTGCAATGCTCTTCCGCGAACATATAGCAATGGTATCCGTGCACGCGCCAGCGGCGTCCGACCCAGCTGGATACCACGCTCAATCGCTTCCTCTCACCGTCCGTTTCAAGACGACCTCTCGAACGCAGTCGATCACCTGAAGTCGCCTATCAGCTCATGGGGATGCAGCAATTAGATACGCCGGACGCACGCGACCAAGCGCGAAATCCACTTGCTGCACCGCTTGGTGCGTCCGCTCGCCCAGCGCTACCGCCGACCACCGCGGAGAGATGTGACGAGTACAATCCAGTCGAGTGCCAGGTTGAGAGATACTGCAATGGACCAGCACTGCATCCAGTAGACGGTCCTGCACGCTGCCTCGTCCTTGGGAGGCTAATCTTTTAGCCAGAGCACACTGCCGCGGCTCCTCCTGAGACACGGACAGGCACACCAGCGCCGCTACGTCTGACGTGCCTGTCAATCAAAGAGCGGCGCAGTCATGCGCGGGCGTCTTTGTGGCTTGTCTCCCGTTTGCCAGCGTGCAGGAAGAGGCGACCCAAGGGAGTTCGAGACTTCTGAGCCGGCGTTACCTGAGCCCGTCCTCTGTATAGCCAGCGACGAAGGGGGTTGTGTCGCAGGTGGTGAGGTGTCTGCTGCTGCAAAAAATCGCCCCGCTGTACGATCATCTGTCCGGCGCGAGACGATGGGGGGTGGGGGGTGTGGTGTTGGATGTGAAACGTTCCTGTCGCGAGAGCAAAAGAAATCAGGCGCCGATTGTTGCTTGGCGACACCGTCCCCTCTCTGTACTGCACTGAGCTCGAAAACGAATATGAGCAGTTGCGACGGTGAACTGGGCAAGGATCTGCAATACTGAGGCTGTCATGAAGCGAATGTGCCTTCTTGAAATCGGTATCAAACGCGCACGTACTCCACGAAGGACGAAGTGAACAAGTAAAGTATTTGCTGAAATCTGGTAGATCATATATTTGAATAGCTCTCCGGCTATGCATCTCATGCTACTCATAAACAATGCATCTTATATGCTATGGTATCGTAAAACACAATCATCAATCATGCAGGCGATTTCATCCCATGGCGTCGCGATTAATAAGCGTACGCCAGAATCGATTCGTCGTTCGTCTGTCGGATCTTCCTGTTGGCGCGCTGCAACCAAATGCGCATGACCCAAGCAGCGCCGGCGCAGAGCATAGAGAAGCCTGCCGATGATCCCATGGCAATAGCGTAGCGTGGCTCGTCCCAGTCTGGCCATAGGTATGGGGTCCAGACGAAAGATGCGTTGGCGATGGTGTTGACAATGGCAAGTGAAGAAGCTTTCTTCTCTTTGGTCTGTCCGCAAGTGGCAGAAACCCAGCCTATAACCAGAAATGTTAGTATTGCTTGATGATATTCTATTGAGCAGGGAGCTTGCTTACCCAAAATGATCGAATTCACTGCGTACGTTCCGATGGCGAACACAACCATGCCGAAGTAGCGCGCACCAGTGTTCAGGGTGGCCGCACAGAGTACGAAACCGAAGATGGCAACTGCTTTCGCAACAGTGATGTGCCATGTTCGCTCGTTGAATTTACCAGAGTTGTACGACCACCAGATGGAGATACCACCGGCGATGAGGTATGGAGGGCAGGTGAGTGTGAGAGTGATCTTCCTGTCGAATCCGAGAGTCTCGACGGCAGTAGGGAAGAAATTCTTGAAGCCGTTGGCAGCCAAGTGCATGTGTTGCATGAAAGCGAAGAGCCAGAGCTTAGGATCGGATGCAGCAGTCTTGAGACCAGCCCAGACAGAGACAGCTTCTTTCGCACCGACCTGATCGCCTTGCACACGGCTGTTGGCGAGCAAACGCTCCTCGGGAGTGAGCCACTTGGTGACGAGTGGGTCGTCTGGGAGGATGAAACCGGCACCAATGGCGACCACTCCGGTAACGGCTCCTTGGATGATGAACAGCCACTGCCATCCTGCAAGACCAGCCATGCTGAAGGGAAATTAGCACTAAGCATTTGCGTAGATGCATCGAGATCTACTCACCCGTCCATCTCGAAGATTCCGAGTGCGATGAGACCCGCGAACGCCGTAGCCAGGATGTTGCCAGTGTAGAGAATAGAGATACGGGTGGCCAACTCCTTGCGGGTGTAGAAGATACCAAGAATGTACAGCGCTCCTGGGTAGTAAGGGGCCTCAACAACACCTGGAGTTTCAAATCAGCTGATGTCACAAATGCTCCAGCAGTGCAATGGTACGAACCAAGGAAGAATCGGGTCAGGAAGAGACCCGTAAAGTTTGTCGACATGGCAGTCAGACCAGATACGATAGCCCACAAGAACATGCACGCCGACATGTAGTACGAAGGGCGCACTCGTGTGATCAACATGTTCGATGGAACCTGACCCAGGATGTAACCGACGAAGAGGATAGACACGCATGTCTGGTACTGAGAGCCTGAAAGATTGGTGTCGTCTTCGAGCGAGCTGAGACGTGCGAGTGCGATAGCGTTGCGATCAAGATAGTTGAGCCAGTACATCAGCCAGAGCCTGGACGACTGTCAGTGACTCCTTCCATTATGCCAAGACTCATTTCGCAACTTACATGGGCATGATGTACCAGTCCAGCTTCCTCACGAGGGCGATTTCCGCGGGATCTGTCTTCTCGTGGGCACCAGAGTAGTCGATATTGAGAGCCTTGCGCTTCTCTGCCTCTGCCTTCTCCGAGTCGTTGGTGTCGACCTGGTAGAGGACCTCATTCTTCTCAACTCCGTGTTTCTCTTCCATTGTCGTGGTAGCCATGCTGGGCAGTGTCTGACGAAAATCGTTGTTTCGCAGAAGAGGAGGAGGGGTTGAGGGGAGAAAGGATAAGCTGGACGGCTTCTGGGAGTGTAGAGCTGTCTGAGAGATCGACGAGAGACTGTTGTGCGACGAACTAATATAGCAAACCCCTGCTTTCAACTTTCAACCGGACTGATAACGACATTGTAGCCGCACTCGACGATGCAGCGCTACTGAGCGTAGCCAAGGCGCCTCCAACTCCAGATCCATGCGCGATATTCCTCGCCCAGGCTGGGGAAGTAACCTCAAGACTGAGATTGGCGTCTTGGTATGGAACTCGTGCATGCTAGGGTGCTCTCCTCGGCCGCTAGAACGAGTCAATCAGAGGGAATCATGCATGGAAGAAGGCTGTGTACGCCACGCCACGGTTGGTCAAGTTGACGGCGCGAGCAGGTTCGCGGCGCAGAAGGTTGCCAGTGGTACAATGATTCCCCATAGCGTCCCCAGATGCCAAGGGAGCGAAGCTGGAGAAGAATGGGGCCTAAGCGATAATGAGCGCGGTGGCGGACGCACGGTGCAACAACCAGCGGTCGGGAGTGGTCAGTCAGGTGCTTGTGATTACTTGGCCGCAGCGGACAGCTCTTGCGCTGCGAGTAGAGTTCTTCTCGAAGTCTTGGAAGGTCGGAAGTTCGAGGAATGTCCACACGACGACCACGCGAATTGATCAGCAAGTTGGCCATGCAGACTCGTGGACACGAGTCTCGACTTTCACGTGGCGTGCACGAGACCGTTTCCCCAGACCATTTCCCCGCACTGGGGCAGCGTTGGGAACGAGAAAATGTCTTCGGGCTTGGTGCGACACGGATGTGTCCGTCGGACATCCACGGTGGCAGCGGGTGGAAGTCGTGGACAACCCGTCGTTCTTGGCTGCAGCGGTACCTCGTACTAGGAGGGCGACTGCTCGCCTTGTCGTGAACCAGGCCATACGCGACGGGCGTGATTGGTCCCTGAGCGCTCCGCCAACGTTCCTGTGCTCACGTGGAATTGCCCTACACAGCATGCCGCGAACAGGCAAGCATGCCTCCCTCGGGGACGTGTTCGTGAAGCTCTCGCAAGCCGTGTGAAGCTGCCAAGCTGGCGGCGGTCAAAGCACTGAGTAAGCGAGCCTGGGAAGAACCGGTAGATACCCGAGACGGGAAGGGATGGAGAGCCATGCGCTGAAAGTTCTTCCGCGAGGAGAGCCACAGCGTGTTGCCGGCCGGATTCTTCTTCACCATGCGCGACGATGGCATTCTCCAGATGGTCCCCGCGGGTGGCTTGGGAGGGGCACGAGGGTCCAGAGGCAGACAGAACATCCCGTCCTCGAGTGGAGCGTGTCGCGTGACCAGGGCGTTTTCTGTCCATCGCGAACATGAGAGACAGCATGCATGTGCAAGCGCAGAGACAGCCATGGACGCTGCGGCGAAGATGTGCGGTCCTCCGCTATATGTCTGCTGTCTGTCGTGTGAATGGCAGGATCAAAGATGCGATATCGGCAGCACATGACGGGAAAGTGCGGTTAGTCATTCGCCAGCACAGCTGCACCACGATCGCATACATTTTGCGCCCACGAATCGTCCTCGCGTCCTCTTCCTTTCGATGGCACGAAAGACCTCCCCTTGGCGAGGCATTGGCACGCGTGAATGGCAGCCATCGGCAGATCCGTCGCCTGGTTCTGGAAAGAGTTCGGCCTCTCGAGCCTCCACGAAACGGGTCGGGATGCATATCTCATTATCTTGGCCAGATCGCTACGCATGCTTGCCTACGGAACTAATGCACTCGTTCTAGGTGAGTCAGCAGCTCGTCAATGGCGCTGAGCAGAGCATGGTGCGCTTGTTGCGGTTGTGTCGGACGGACAGCACTGACGGAGTGAATAGCATTGTTCTTCTCGGAGCTTGGCTTCTCCGATCGTCGGATAGGTGTGTTTATGACCTTGACGCTGTGAGTTCATGTTCTGGAGGCCTCCACAACACTTCTACTGACATAGTCCAGCGTCGGTGATGTCTTCCTTGGCACCTTCCTCACTCTCATCGCCGACCGCTTCGGTCGGCGCAAGATCCTCTTCGGAGGGAGCATCTTGATGGTTTTCACTGGAGTCATTTTCGCTGCCTTTGAGAACTTCTGGATCCTGCTATTCGCAGCAGTGATAGGAGTCGTATCTGCCACAGGAGGCGACTTTGGTCCTTTCCGATCAATCGAGGAGTCGATGCTTTCTCAGCTCACAAATCCGCAAACTCGCGCAGACGTGCTCGCTTGGTACGTGACCATCTCTGCCTGGGGCTCCTCCATCGGCAGCGAATTAGGTGGTCGAATCATCGAGCAGCTCCAGCATAGAGATGCATGGACGTTGAAAGATGCCTACCACGCAATCTTCTGGCTGTACGCCGTCATGGGCGTCGTAAACATCGTATGCGTGCTGCTCTTGACGAAGAATTGCGAAGCAGACACGATCGAGGAGAAATACACCCCAGTCGCTCAAGATGAGGGCAGCGACCATTCATTTGTGCTTACCGACAACAATAACCCGGATCGCGGCTCTGCTGATGAAGCTTCACGAAACCCCGGACCTGCCAGGCCCAGCACAAGGTTCCAAGGAATACGAGCATGGATATCAAAATGGATGGGGGACATCTCGAAACCAACACTGTCCGTGGTTTGGAAGTTATGGCTCCTTCTCGCGGTCGACTCATTAGCCGACGGCATGGTCCCCTACAGCTTGACCAACTACTACATGGTACGTGACGACCACAATGCAACCTCCTGCATTTACTCATTCTTCCTCCCAGGACATTAAATTCCACCCCTCCAAATCCACCCTCGGCGACGTGACCTCCATCAGCTACTTCCTAACCGCCATCGGCGGAATCTTCGCCGGCCCTCTAGCCAAGAAAATCGGCCTGGTGAACACCATGGTCTTCACACACATTCCCTCCTCAGCCGCAGTCCTCCTCTTCCCTCTTCCCAATATCCTCTGGCTAACCGTAATCCTCCTCTTCGTCCGAGCAGGTCTCAACAATATGGATCAAGCACCCCGTTCAGCCCTCATAGCCGCCATTGTCAAACCTTCCGAACGCACAACCGTCATGGGAATCACTGCAATGTTGCGAACGATGGCAGCGACGTCAGGACCAATGGTTACGGGGTTCTTGGCGAATTCGGATCGGTTTTGGGTGGCTTTTGTGGCGGGTGGTGCGTTTAGGTTGACGTATGATGTGGGTTTGTGGGTGTTATTTACGAATGTGAAGTTGCATCAGCATGAGCAGATCAAGGGCGATGTTTTGGCTTCCGAGGAGCATATTGCGGCTGCGGAGCAGTTTAGACTTAGCGATGAGGAGTCAATTGCAGGGAGGACGTCTAGCGATGACGATGATGATGATTATGAGCACGATGAAGTTCGACGACAGAAATGAAATTAGTTGAGACAACAGAATGAGGTAAAATACAGTTGCGAGAGATGGGAAGGAATGGCACAGGACCCTGATAGAGATAGAATGCAAGAACGAACATCAATGAGTTTCGGTCCTCACAAAACTTTCGCAGCGGCTGTCGAGAATCGTATACGCTAAATGGGTATCTCAAAAAACATGCGCGAGCACGATGGCAGGGCGATGCTCCTCATAATCACCTGCAACGCTCACATCACCAACCACCGCTCCGTCACAGCTCGCGCGGCCACATCATTACCTGCCAGCGCGTACATGCCTTGCAAAGCAAACGCCGCCTCCATCGCGAAATCCTCGACTTCGACCTCCCTGTCACCTGGGATGCCATCAAGCATCTTTGCGTCCTCGCTCTGCGCTTCAGCCTGCACTGCCTCGCTTAACGCAAGAACTTTCTCATACGCTGGCAGTGCCAAGTGACTGAGACCGAGATAATGCCACATCCGGGCAACGTTAAACTCGGCTTCCTGAAGATGACAAGTTCTACCACTGGCGACGCGAAGATCGTAGTATCGGTAGAGGAAAGCCAAGCCTTGATGGATTCCGAATTGTCGGTTCTCGGTCTGCCGCTTCATACTGTTCTGAATCCACATGGTCGCGATGCTCAAATTGACGCAGATATTGTCAGGATCCAGAGCCAGCGCGCGATAGTAATACGGAAGAGCGGAGAAGCTGTGATTCGCGACTGCAACCATATGGCCATAGAGCAACAGGACGCCAGCATCGAGGTCTTGCAGCTCTCCGGCCAGCTCGTCAGCTTTCTTTTCAAGACTCGGCTTTTGCTGTGACCAATCGAACCGATCTCGAAGTTCTGGCGGCATGGCGAGGAAGTCGTGCGACTTCACCATTCTGAGCATCCATTTCTGTGTTGGTCCAGCTGAGAACCAATTCGACCCGAAAGCGAAGCGGTTCACGGCTGCGAAAATCTGGAATGCTTCCCCACCACGGTCCCCAGTGTCCTTAACAAGGTCCCGCGCAAGGTCGATGATAAACTGGTTGTCGTTGAAAGTGAGCCCGCAGCAGAGCGATACCGCGTAAGTTGTCATCTTGAGTCGAATGTTGTGGTAGAAGACATTAGCGCCAGCGAGTACGTCCTGAAGGATGCGATAACATTTGTCCTGCTCTGCGTTACGCGCATACACCAAGGCAAGATCCGAAAATACGTGGTGCCAGTCCGAGAAGGGAATATTGAGAAACTTTTCTGGCGTCTTGGTGTCGTCCGGAAGTTTAGCATCACGCTGGTACTTGCCCTGGTCTCGGTCTGCTTCCTTCAGTCGCATGTACTTGTCACGGTCTGGAAAGAAGACCTTCATGTCCGTGAAGTCATCAAGCATTCCTAGAGCGCCGTGAACCCAAGCGTCGGTAGCATCCTCATCGCCCTGCTTCATGCCGGTCCAATGCGCTTTCACCTCGAGATGGTTTGCTAAGACGCGCTGTTGGATGTCGTGAATGAGCTGGGCTCGATCCTGTGCTTTGAGCGCTGCTTTGGACGGAGCCTTGATCTTCTTCCTCAGTCTTGGTCTCTTTGGAGCTTTTGCAGAGTTCTCGTCATCGTCATCGTCATTTCGCTCGTCCTCGCCTTCGATGCCGCAGATAGTCTCCAGGATATCCTTCTTGCGCTTTTTCATGCCAACTAGCTTGCCACGCCCTCTCTTGGTCGACTTTGGCGGCACAAATGGCTCTGGGGCTGCTGGGGGCAGCTCGATGCGTTGACTGACAGGACCGCCAAGGAGGGAGCTGCCCAGCACAGGGCCATCAAGGACTGGGTAAGGTGTTGGTGCAATGCTATCGCCATTCCTCAGCGTTATCGGAAGTGGAGCCGCAGGACGAAGTTCTCTAAAGTTCATGTTAGGCTCTATCCGAGGCTTGATCGGCGGGTTGGGATGTCTGCGAATTTGTCTGTACGGCTCAGGTAATATCACAGGGCGCGATTTGACGTCTTCGGGCACCATTTGCACTCCTTGCTCCATCAGCAGATCATGTCTACTGATCTTGATGAGCTCGTTGCAGAGGAATCTTGCCTTATCCAGCTCTCCGGCGTCTTCGTACATTTTCGTCAACTTGGCTTGTGAGGCGCGTAGATGGCCGTGCTTATCACTTCGGTTCCGCACGATCACCTCATGGCATGCAATGGCGTCTTGGACCTTATCCGTGTACTCATAGCACAGAGCCATCCAGTACCAAACATCGTCCGACAGTCCTCGTTCCGGGTGGTCCGCCTCCTCACACTCACGCAAGGGCGCGAAGAATTTGAGAGCCTCTTGGTACGAGCCATCTTTCCGCATGGTCTGGGCCACGTCCTCGAAAGTATCACGGTATTCATCGACCACATCGACGTTCAGCAGAAGCTCACGGAAGTGTCGGAGCGCCTCTTCACGGAGTTCAGGGCCCATCTTCAGACGCAATTTGCCAATGCGCACCTTGATCTCGATGGGCATGCCTTCCCCATACTGAGCTGGGTCACGACTGACATTACCCCACTGCCATTCAGGTACAGAGTGTCGTCTTTCATCGTCAAGGTCCCATTCGCAATCATTATCGCTCACTCTGTCCCAGAAGACGTCGTCTTTCCGACCGAGCAGCCAGCGGGCTATTCGCTTTGCCTGCTGTATTCCGATCCAGGGATTTCCAGCCAGCTCGACCAATTCCAGGTAGATATTGAGATGCTCCCAATCTTCTGTGGGGTCGTCCTCATCGCCGAAGGTCTGGAAGTTTTCCATGTAGTAAGTGAACGCGATATCATAGCGATGTATGGCTTGCTCTTGTTCAGCTTTGTCGGGCCATGCTGCACAGAGCACTGCGAACTCTTTCAAAAACGCTGTCTTGTAGGGGAAGATCCTCAGGATATTCTTCGCATCAAGCCGAGCATTCTTGTTGTTCTCACCGCGCTTCTGGAGAATGTTATAGAGGTGGAATTTCTTCACCCTCAAGTCGTATTGGTCAGTCTCGGGCTTCGTGATGCTGATTGCATGACCAAGGTAAAAGATAGCTTGATTGATTGTGTCAAAGTCCAGTTCCTCATCTGGCTTATCGGTGATCAGATCTGCGAGATGCTCCCAGTTCTTGGCCTCGCGAGTAGTAGGAATACCAAAGCGTAGTGCTTCAATTGCATCGTCATGTCGACCCTGTGAATCCAGAATTTGAGATAGCAGAGAGTGAGCACTCCAGATCTCGGGATTGGCACCAATTGCTAAGCGGACAAGATCGATAGCAGTATCGAGGTCGCCCTCCATGTAAGCATTGTTGGCTTTCGCCATGTGTTCCTTGAAGACTGGACCTGGATCGACTTCCTTCTTGCGCTTCCGACCACGATTCTTAGCACGGTCACTCGGCCTGCCGCGTTTGCTGACGGTGTTCTTCGGGATCTTGCCGACATTCTCATGATCAGTGCCCCTCAGGACCGCTCGCCATCCCTTCTTAGGCTTGCCACCACGGCCACGACCTCGGCCTCGAGAAGATCCACCACGAGCAGGTGCGTCCTCGAAAATGATTTCTTCTTCCGCTTCTGCCTCTGTCTCGCCATCATCGATTCCTGGTATGTCCACAGCCCAAGAGTGTTCCTCTGGTCGAAATCCGCCAGCCTCATAAATTTGCTCATTCGTACTTTCCATCGCAAGTGCGGCCGCTCTGCGAGCCATCGCCCGACCTGCTCCGCCATCGATCTGAGCGTACCTCTCTGCCATCCGCGCACGCTCCTCCTTGGCCGTGAGCACACCAGGAGCTCCATTCTGCGCGTGAAAGTCTTGCGCGGCTTGTTGTATCCGATCATCAGCTGGCATCGCATGCCATGCAGTGAGCTGAGGAGCGCCAAGCTGACGACCACTGACACCAATTGGGGAGTAAGGACTCGGTCCGTTGCCAGGTCCATATGGTCCTGCCCCGCCTGCGCCGTAGGCATGGACGCCTAAATGACTTGGATCTGGGTACTGCGAGATAGTCTGCGGCGGTTCGTAATTGCCAAGTTGTCGTCGTTCTTTCCATTGCTGTGGAACGCATGTGACGCCAGCACGCACGCACGACTTGCATCGATCTGGATCATTTTCGTCTGGGATACACTTGACCTTTCGAATCTTGCAAGTCTTGCATGCCGGTGCTTCCTGGGTGCGCTTGGCGGGGTTACTGGCACCGGCGCCATGTTGATTGGGATTTTCTGCAGCTTGAGACTCGAGACTTTGCAAATCGTGAGTTCCAAATGTGCCGGCCGCCGCGGCGTCGGTCATGGTTGTGTCTTCCATTTTGGCACTTTTCGTCAGCCGCCGCTGGAAGTGTGCGCGGAAGCTGTAGTCTTGCGAGGCGACATGAATATGGAAGCCGACAAAACACCTGATGTGTTGTTGTGCGCACAGCAGTGGTCACTCCAGTGAAGTCAAATGCATAAAGGCGCTGTGGCAGAGGTTGGCTAGTTGGATATCGACTTTGGAAGGAACAAATAAGGGCCGCGACCGCCAAGCTGACTAAGCTCGCACGTCACATGTCTGCTACATGTAGTCTTGGAGAGATGTACGGCGCAAGCGTTGGTTCAGATGCATGCGCTCAATATTTACAGCACGTATGTATCCAATATGGTACAGATGGTAGCCGAGGAGACTTCCTGTGCACCGCACAACCCTCGAGTCCTCCGCTGGTTCTGGACGATTGTGGACGGCCCACATGTCTATGACGCCTCGACATTAGAATGTCGCTTTGCGGCGCTGGTATATCTCGCCAGGCATGCCGTCCCTGGATGCATTGCATTTGCTCAATCCACGCCTCAGACACATCCTGAGCTGCATTCGTCTCGGCCGGTCTCAGACACATGAGCTGGTCAAGGCGGTTCGGTAGTATGAGGGGAGATTTGTGGCAATGGCACATTCGCTTCTTTTTCATGCCTCAATAGCTCTTTCTGTTCATGGCTTCCCTTGTACGCCCTCAGCAGCGAGCTTCTTGATCGTCAGATCTCGTTGGTATTCCATCACTCTTCGCTTCTTGAAGTATGTGACCTGTAGGATAGCGATTAGCCTCATCATGTCGCGGAACATCCACATCCAACATACCCAACTGCTAGCGCATGTCTTCTCGAATTGCGCCAGTTCTGGCGCGCAGTGCTCCCTTGCCTTTTTGTCCTCCTTGATGCTATCAATTATGCCATTCTTTTCCAGACATTCAAAGAACGCGTCTCTCCCCTCCCAGCATTGTGCACGCGCTGACCTGTCTGGCGCAATGTATCCTCCGTCTTTTGATGGCTCTGGCGCCGGAGGCGTCGTTTGCTTGGAAGAGCTGGAGAATAAGCCCATAGCTGGCGGAGCTTCTCAGAAAGTGTTGCGAGGAAGCCGAGACGGCCAAGAGCCTGGAGAACTTGGTGAGGCGGTCACGATGTGTCGCAAGACAGCAAGCGATACGTGGGGCTCTGGTATTGGAGACTACAATGGAGCAGAATGTCCCGAAGTTTGCGCTTGTATTGTGGATGCATTGAATGTCTCGGTCGAGATCGGCGACGGGATGTCAGGCTATAGTGCCGAGGCGACAAAGTCGTGGGATAGCCAAGCTCCAGGCGTACTCCAACCTTGGGAAATGGCGCACGGAGATGATACCGATGAGACTAGACGAGAGGTGTGAATTTGACTGAGCCCGGCTTGAGTACGACTGCAATCAGTACGGGTATCAAGGCAACGAGGTGAGAGTATGGAAGCAGAGAACATGAGTGGGCAGCTCGAGTGCAACGATTATTCATCCCAGTCCATGAGATGAGACGAATGAACTTGGGAGTAGCGTAGACAGAAGTAAGCCTCGGACTGTGTGAACGAATACATGGTGGCGTGGAAAGCAAGGCGTCGCGGCAACTCGCTGGCAGGCGCGATCGATGCATAATAAGCGAACGCAGTGCATCGTTCTGTCCGGATCTCACACGAATGCGGATGTTGGTTCTCAGAGCGAGCGATAGACGGTCGAGACATGGGGAAGCCGCCAGCTTCCAGAGCTTAGTTGGCACCCGAAAAAGCACAGCGGTCGTGTGATGGAATGTGGCACAACGAGACCATGCTGTGGGGCCCCTGTGGTGGTTGGTTGAATAGCTTGGATACGCTCGCTCTGGCAAGGCAGAGATGGGAGAAGCGGGCAAGCAAAACAACGAAAGGCGTCAGAAGCGCCGCGAGTGTCGCAGCAGCGTCCGCGATAACCAAACACTTGCTCGTGCTGGCCAGGGCCAAGTCATCGGCTTGGAGATGCGACACTGTTGTCAGATTGCGCGCTGTCCGTGCGCAGTGAATACTGTACAAAATAAGTCCCGGAGCGAAGGATACGGCAAGAGCAAAGCACCTATGCTCTTGCCGTATCTTACGCCTGTCTCTGCTTCCTTTCTCTGTCTGTTTGCATGTACCTGATCGTCTGCGCCTGGCACGTCGACGTACACCGTGTGGTGCTGGCAGTGTCGAGCGGTCGCCATGTCACGATTTAAAGCAAGCAGTGTGAGAGTGAGGGCAGAAGTGAGGGAAGAAGCCCACCCAGCGCGGCGCTTCATCTCCAACACAGATCCAGCGCTTTACCTCACTCCAGAACAGGCAACCCAATACCTCCTCGGTGAGTGGCCCCTCTTGCGCGCACATACTGTCATACACACGGCCTGTCACTTTGTGGCGCTAGCTCCGACTGCGCTCCTGGCACCAGAATCTCTGATCGGCTTGAGTCGGGAGATGCCTAATAATTCTTGCTGGTAACGGCAAGAGTTTCACCGCCCTCCACCCATCGACGAGCGCACGACGCGTCTTCCTCGCTTGCGCGCCGCGATGTTAAGGTAGCGCGTTGCGCGTGCACTACAGTACTGCCATCGCCGCTCCTCCCATCGCCACCGTTGCTCCTACTCCCGCTGGCCTCTCATTGGCTGCGCAGCCGCGAACTCGCCCTCCCACAACCACGACTTCCCTCTTCATCGCACCCTAACCCGCACGTACATGCTGACGATGCGCCGCCTAGCTGCAGGTGGCTGCCACGAACATGAACTCAGGATGGAACGGAGGACAGGCCAACATGTTTCAACCGGGCCACCTTAACTACAACCACCTCGATGGATTCGACGTCAACGCCTTCCCCAACGGCACGTCGCAAAACGCGACTCCCCAGCCCGGCCAGCAATTCGCGAACCCGTCGCAGACCTTCACGCCGCAGTCCACCATCCCAGCGAAGCGACCCCACGATGATGCGTCGCGTTCGCAGACGCCCTCCTCCTACGCCAACTTTCCCGGCCAGCAGCAGTTCCCCAATGCGCCTACCCCATACCAGCACCTCCAACAGCCTGGATCCAACAACAACACTCCATCGCCGACCATGCAGAACCAGCAGTTCCGTCCGCCTCAGCAGCAACAGCAACAACCTCGGATGAATAACGCGTCACCTTCGCCTTTTCCAGGTCAACAACAATCGGGAAACTTCGGCAATCCGGGCACACCGCAGAATCAGGGCATGGCGCAAATGGGTCAGATGGGCATGAACATGGGCGCAATCAACATGCCAAACCAGATGCAGCAGCAGATGGCCAACATGAACAACATGCAAGCCAACAACGCGTCGAGGGCGTATCAGATGAAATTGCTTCAGCATCAACAGCAATTGCGCGCCAGCGGCATGCTACCTCCACGCGCCATGGGCGGTCAGCCTGGGCAAATGGCTGCGATCGGAGGCATGCAGGGAATGCCCGCAGCTGGGCAAATGCCGAATGGGCAGATGAACCAGCAAATGATGCAGGCGCAAGCGCAACAGCAGGCCAAGCGAGCGCAGTTCCTGAAAACGCTTGCAATGTACCACCAGCAAATGGGTAAACCATTCAACCAGACTCCTGTCGTTGCTGGGCGTCCTGTGGACTTGTTCGCTCTCTGGACAATCGTTACCAGTGCTGGAGGATCACCACAAGTCGAGAAAGGTGGACAATGGCCTACAGTAGCTGCTAAGATGAGCTTTCCTCCGACCGTCGCGGAGGAGCTGAAGAACGTGCATACTACTGCAATCGCCGGATATGAGCGCATTTGGTTTCAACAGAAGATGCAGCAGAAGCAGCAAGAGGCTAGGATCCATGCTCAACAAATGGCATTCAACGGACAGCCGCAGCAGTCGCCCACAAAGATGATGCAGCCGCCCGGGCAACAAAATCAATTCCAGCAATTACAACAGAACCAACAAGTCCAGCAAGGCACTCCCGTCCAGGCAAATGCATCGCTACCTCCCAATGGCATGTCGACGACACCTCAGCAGATGATGGGAAGCGCAGCCGGAATGCACCATAGGAGGAATAGCAGCTTGCGCAAACCTGAGCAGATGACACCCCAACCTGGCGTCCGCCCGGATACCGCGTCAGCATCTCCTCTTGTCACGAAGCAACGACCTCCATCCGTCAAGCAAGAGTCCACTGGTGCGGTCATGAAGAGCGAGGAGCCTCAAAGCACGAACTATCAACCGCAAGTTCGGTCGATAGAGACGGACGGTGGATATGACATCCCTGCGTTATACGAACTTGGGTCCGCCATAGCCGCCAAGATACCGAACATGCCTACAGTCGATGAAATGGGCGTTATCGATACGAAGGCCATTACTTTGAGCCTCGCTTCAGGGATCCACGCGGAAGTGCGATACGCTCTCGATGTGCTAGCGATCATCTCCTTCGACCAGCGTGTGGCTCTAAATCTCCACTCATGCGAAGATCTCCTCGATGTAATCGTCGACTGCGCAGAAGAACAAATAGAGATTCTCTCTGAAGATGCGGCCGAGGTATCGGATGCGCTGGACCTGCCTTCCTACGAGGATGTCTTGCGAAGCGCGAAGCTTGAAGCAGAAACGCTGCAAGAAGTTCCCGAGTTCGGAACGCGAGCGTACGATCTTGATCGTGCAGCTGACAAGCTCATCGCCATCACGACCACTTTGAGAAATTTCTCGTTCTATGAGTTCAATCACTCGTTGCTGACTTCGGCGCCCCTTATAAAGTGGCTCAGCAACACAATACGGCTACTTGGCACTCGCAATATGCTACTCCGAAGTCACCTGAACACTGGTGACTACTTCAAGGATACCATCATCTTCCTGTCAAACATCACACAAAGCTTGGAACTACCCACGAGGGACGACGCTCTTCATATCTTGCACTTCCTTTTGGCCTTCGCACCCCAACCAGCTCCAAGCTACGTCGAAAGCGGTGGCAAGCTGAGGTTCACGAGCTTCTCACCTATACAGCACAAGTACCTGCCGCCTGCTGTCGACTGCTTGGCGAAGCTGCTAGCCAGGCAAGATCCCAACCGTACCCTTTACAAGAGCATCTTCGCCGAGTCTTACGCAGTCACCGAATCGCCGCTAGACTTACTGACGAAGGCTTTCGCATTGTCAATATCAGTGCTACCAGATCGGTCAAAAGGTCCAGTCGGCAACACTGCACAGCTGCGGATCGTGGAAGCTCGAAAAGCCTACTTGACGCAAGGCATGCTGGCTGCGGACATTCTTACTACGCTAGCACCAAGTAGTGATGCGGACCTCGCGCGTGCATGGATAGAAAGCGAGGACGGCTGGGCTGTTGCGCTCCTCAATCTGGCGGCATTGTTGTCTGTCGACCGAAATCAAGCGGCTGGGCCCAAGGGTCGTGAACTTGGCATGGATACGGAAACCTTCAAGCTCATCACGTATCGGGCCCTAACAATGATGAAGCGTCTTGCAGAGAAGGCCGGCAAAGGAAGTGTACGGAATGTCCTCGCACAGACGAACGGCATTTCGAACGGTGAGGCGAACGGTACGAGTGGCGACGATGACGAACCAGATCTTCCTCTTGGACCCAAATGGGAGGGAATACCGCAAGGGCATGCAATACTCGGAGCTTTGATGATGCCTAATACAGACAAAGTGGCGTTGGGTTTACTTTGCGGGTTACATGAGATGGCCATGTCTCAGAGTTGAGCTCCCAGACGGTGCTGGCGTTGGACGAACAGCCTTTCTTGGGGAAGAATAGATCAAACCAGATTGATGGTTTAGCGCGTGTATTGGGCTAAGCGGATCATGACATGTTGTATTGTTGATGTTTCGAGGATGGATTGCGAGCAACTGACGAGTTGCAACATTGTACAAAGAAGCGAAAGACGGATCAGAGCGAGCGAGCGAATGAACTATTGAGTGAGCTCAAACATGTATGAAAAGGAATGTGAGTTTTCTCCAACGGAAGACATTGTCTGAAGAGGATCCTACTGTGTGCATAGTTTCCTCAACGTTTCGACTTCCCGCCCTGGTCTCAGGATACAGCTTCTGTGCTGTGGCAACCGCACGGCCAAACTCTTGCTTGTATACCAAGTCCAACCAGCGCACGGCAGTGATCTTGGGCATCGATTCCCTGCATTGGTCAGTTCGCGCTTCAATCAAGGCGAAGCTACGCGGGTAGAGATGACTTCATCTTCACAAATATCCGTCACTGTCGTCGTCTCCTCCAGCGGCCTCTGGCTCATGCTTCACCACGACTCCGTTGGAGCCCTCGGAGCCACTCTTCTTGCCGCTCTTTTTGACCGCACTGGCTGGAGTCTTCGAGCGCTTGGCCACTGGCGTATCGTCTCCGTAATCTTCGTCGTCGTCTCCGTCACCGTCTGTGCCGTTGACTTCCGATGCAGCTTTCTTTCCGCGTGGGCGCTTGGAGGCTGGGGTCTACGGATAGATCGAGGTGAGCAAGAGTTTTATTTGGACGTGAGGAGGAGAGGAAAACTTACGCGTGGAGTGCCCTTCTTGGAAGGGGTGACGCCGCCTCCGACGGTGTTACCGTTGGCGGCGGTCATGGAGCCCGAAAGCGCTCCGTACTCTTCCTTGAGCTTCTTCTTGGTGACGCGCATCAGCTCGCGGGCGGAGGCGGCTGAGGCGAGGCCAGCGACGGTCTTGAATTTCTCGTAGTCGATCTGGAGGAGCAAGTGTCAGATGGGTGTCTGTTGGTCTTGTAGCAGAAGGGACGGGGTCAAAGGGTACCTTTGGCTCGGTTTCGAAGCACTGCCAGGCGAGTGCGAGGTACTCCATTTGCTTGGTAGAGAGCGGCATCGTTGCTGCTTGCTTAATTGGGTCGAGCTTGGAGTGGAGTTGTGGTGATCTCGTGCGGGACTTGCGAGCGCGATGTTAGCTGGGATTTCCGGAAGCGCGCTGACCGAGCTCGAGCAGCTTCTGTGTGCTTCGGGAAAGTAGTGATGGTACGAGCGCGAGTAGCATACTGCTCGTGATGGTGGCTGTAAGCGGTCAAGTTGGATGGGACTTATTCTTACCTGCGGCTGTTGATGTGTAGGTGCGGGTTGCAATGGAGGTTGCAAAATGTGAGCAAACAATGTGCAAGTTGTTGTCAAGCTATAGCAAAACCGGGGGAAAAAAAGTGGCTGCAGCTATAGAGCTTCGGCGAGCTGGAAGTGAAGTGAATGCAAACGGCGTAAATGAAACATGCAGGTGCAGACCGCCACTTATACACGGGCGCTGGCCAAAATTCATCTATGGTTCGTATCCGATCATTTTCGACTCATTGTAGACTTTGACTACCTCGCACGTGTCTAGACAAATTTGGCGTGTCAGCTGCAGAGGACTTTCATACGCGCTTCACGTCCTTGGCGTGTGCTCCCGCAATGGCCTGCCTTCTCAAACAACATCCCCGCAACTGCAGGTATTCCCCTGCATCGATCAACGGTTCATTGACATGGCTCAAGACCCTTCCTTTAAAACCTCACAAGTGGAGCTCACTTGGCTCTTTTCCACTTCTGCTCCCAGCTTACGTCGCGCACCCAAAGATCTTGGCTGTGGCGTTCAGTCAGCAAAGGACGAGAGCATGTTCTGTCTGCTAGAATCTCAACTCACAAATGTCATTGTCGTGCATGCCAGGGTTCTGAGCTGCAACAGTCGTGTGGAGGTCGAGACGGTAGATCATGAATGCACTCTTCGGGCACGGAGTCTTCTCTTCACTCCGTTTTTCTCTCCACTCTTCTTTGTGCGCGTGGATACGGCATGGTTAGTGCTGGGCGTGCTTGCAGAGACGGCGCCTTCATCTTGCGTGCTGTCAGGATCAGCTTTGTGCACCGTGTTCAGGAATCAAGCAAACAGACCGTACTTATTGCTCTTCTTCGTCCTTCTTGGGAATGTCCACCAATTGCAGGCCATGCCTCACCGGATCTGCCAACCCGGACAGACTCGGTGTCGCGTAGACACCGACTTTACCGCCTCATGGCTGTCTTGATTGTGTTCAGATACATCTCCGGCGGGGTGATGCCGATGAGTGGTGCGCTGATGGCTTACGGGTGCTATTTCTCGCAGCATTATCGACGCCAAGGGTTGGGATGTGAATGCGACATGAGAGATTGAGCATGTCGATGGCTGCACTCTGCAACCGCTCAGCTGTTACTGCTTTCACCCTAGCTCAACTCGATACGGAAGCGACGATGTTGAGCGCAAAGATAAGGTATGATGAAATGGCGTCACAGTGCTGCAATCCAGGATCACTTCATAGCTGCCCTTACTCTACAATGCTACTCTGATCCAATAAATCAGAAAGCACGTCTTGCCTCAAGGCAGCGACGTCCGGAGTGTCCATGCTGTACACGCCTTCATATGCATGAATGCTCAGCTGATTCAGGAAGGGACGCAGTACAGCACGAGCGAAATCTTCCCTAGCCATCGCCTTGATGTCCTCCCTGTCCACGCCCAAGTCGCGACCGAGCAGTAGCGTCCGTTTTCCAGGAGGCGCTGAGACGTTCGCGGTCCCTGGCATGCCCTCGTCCACATTTGTGGAACTCAAAGCATCTGCAATCTGGTCGGATAGCGCTGTTGGCGTCCACTTGATAGGCTGATACACCGCGTCGATTGTGTCGGTGATGTAGAGCCACTCGTGCAACTGGAACTCATCTGGAGACAATGTGACCAGCAGATCAAGTAGTTTGCAGGCTTGGAGTAGGGTAAAGTTGTTGAAGTCGTCCGCTTCCGTGCTGTCGGGCATAAGAGATGAGAGCACTGTCTGTAGCTTGTCGTTGATGATGGGCCAGAAGGGCGACAAGTGCGCCGCGCTCACTGAAAGTGCAAGAACTCTACAGAGCATGAAAAGTTCAGCTTTGATGGCCGCGGATGGAGATGAAGTCGGGCTTGCGTCGAACAATTCCGACATTTTCTCCTCGATCGTTCTGAGGTGAGGCACATAGCTGTCTTCTGGCGATGCCAAGAATAGCATACTTATGCGACGAAGGTTGTATTGAGTCTTGCGGTCAGCCTCCAGACGAGCAGCGTTAGCGCCAACTCCGAACATTATGCCTGCACTCGATGGCAGTGCCAGGCGAAGTAATAGATCGGGCATGCGTTCCTTGTCCTGAAGTGACAATTGATGGAATGCCGGAAACCAGCCATTCATCATTAGCTCAGGCGAGGATGCTAATAGCTTAGGTTCATTGAGTGCATCTCCAACTTCCTTTCTCCAAGGCTTTGCGTTTGGTGCTTTTCGTGCAATCTGCACGACTAGTTGCAGCATATCGATGGAAACGTTTCTCGGAAACGTTCGCGCACGAAGTGCTGGTGCAAGGAGGCTCTGTGTGATGTTGTTGATGGCCGTCGCTGTCTTCTCTGGCGTGTCAAGAATGAGATCGATCTTTGCAGTCACACGATTCAGCACCGGCAAAAGTGTCATGGAAGTTTCATTCTCCGCCTGCCTGGAGCTTGTGTTATCTTCATGCATCGAGTCACTTGCTGATTCCGCGACATATCCCGATGGCAGTGTTGTGAATGTGGCAGTGAGAAGTCGCTGGAAGGTGTCTCCCAGATCTTTTCGCATCTTCCTCTGCTCCCCGAAGTTGGTATTGCCCAGCTTCTCCGCGAGTAGCAGGGTGATGGAGAGCAGATGCGACAGGACTTGGCGATATGGTAAAGGATTTGCAAGGACGTCCCGAAGGAAGGCAATGCAATTTGGCCAGACCTCGTCCATAGCATCGTCTTCTGTTGAGTCCAAATACGCAGACAGGAAAGTCGCGACTTCGGCCGGCGTGAGATCGATAGTCAGACTTGACTGTCGTGATGCAGGTATAGTCGACGGATTTGTGCGTGTGCATAAGGCGTCAAGTACAGCGGGTACCACATTCTTTGGCTTTGTGACCTGCATGACTTGCAGAAGACTCAATGCGGACGCCGCTTCGCTGGGTGAGGTTGCTTGGCACCAACGGAGCGCAATCACTTCGAGACTTTCCAGCGGCTCAACGGCGAAGATCTGCTCCAAAAGATGGCGACACTTGTTGCGCACCTTGAAAGCGTTGTACGCTGTTGTTCCTGCGCTGATCGTATCATGCTCGGTAGGGCTTGTCACGTTGCTGGCCCACAGCCACATTTTGAGCGCCACGCGTATTGCATCGTGGAGAACCAATATGACCGTCAGACGACTATTTGCAGTAGCTGTGCGGCTCGGGGGGCCTTCGGATTTGAACACGCCAGTAGTCACACTGCTGAAAAAGTTCGAGCGAGGCTCGGCTTCTTTGGGCGTTTGCTCGGTCGAGGTGTCGTTGATCAAGCACTCGTAGGCCCGGTCTAGTATCATTTCCAGCCCATCCAATAAGCTGATGATTGCGATCTCCGGCGCAATCGCTGAAGTAGAGTGTGTCTCCCGTGAGAGACTGGCTAATTGCTCGTGCGCTGCCGTGAGCTCCTTACAGAACGTCTCTACAAGTGGAAGGAGGTTGGTGAAGATAGCATCCTCAAAATTAGGAAGGATATCCGCAATGAATTCGAGCCAAAGATCCAGATGGTATCGAGATCGCGCATTGGAGATGCCAGCTCTAATGCAATTGAATAGAATAGGCGGGGGACTAATAGCAGCGCTTGTCGAGATACCATTGACAGCGGTCTGTGATCGCGAGGGTGGTACCTTGGACGGCCTTTTTGCGGCCGCCGAGACTGAAGACCTGGATTGAGTAGAGTCACCTTCTGCTGCCGGGCGTATCAAGCGCAGTTTCAATGCAGGCTTCAGCAGCCTAAGCAATGATCCCTGCAAAGAGTGCATATTCCCAGAGATGCACATCATCAATATGTCAAGTAGTCGAGTATCAATGTCCAACGGCTGCAGTGCTGCTGCCGCTGGACTTTGTAGCATCATACCCAGCATTGATAAGAGTCGTTTGTTGAGTGTGAGCGATCCGTGTTTCTCGCTACAGAGCATTTGTGAGCAGAGTTCGGCAAGTGCAGTGAAGCCATCGATCTCTTCGGGTTTGAAGAAGCTCGTAACCTTTATCTTGCTCAGGCACTGCCAAGTCCATTCGTTGCCATGGGCCAGCATGTTTTGAAAATGGTTTACGAAGTATTCGAGCTCTCTGATGCGATCCTGTTCCTGCCGCTCGATCTGCCTGTGGGATGCACCAGCGGTCGATCTTTCGATCGGAACACAGGCATGAAGGTTCTCGAACAACGTAAAATAGACTTGATCGAGACTATGCAGACGCTGCAGCCATCTCTTAACAACCTCAAACACGGGAAGGGTCGGGTCTTCGAGGGCGTCAAGTGCCAGCATTAGCGGCTGCTCGAGGACTTCTTTGGCAGCTGCAGCTTGTTTCACTCCAGACAAAACTGGCATAGTACTCGCGCGCCGGACGGCAGTGCCATCGTGACCTGAAGACACCGAGTGTGTCCATAGCACGCTGAAACGTCTTGCGACCTCAGCTTCGCCTGTTCCGGCTGGCGGAAACCGTATCAGTGCCGTCAAAGATGATCGGACCGCATCCGATGGGGCTACCAAGTCCTCCAGCTGCCAGAACGCTCGCACTGCTTCAACATGATACTTTGGTTGCTCAGGCGACATATATGTCCATAAATGTGTTGCAAGACCGGGTACAAGTGACTCCACCCGCGCGGTATCCAAGTAGGGTCTCGACTTCGCTGAGGCCAATGCTGCGACGAGTAAGACTGTGTGGTTCACAATAGCGAACGGTGTGTCATGTGCTGCTGGTGCTCCGGACGTTGGAAACGATGCCTGCAAGGCATCACCAATGTTGGAGTATCGGAGCACGTCCGCACTGCTCGCCTTGTCCAGCAGAGCAAGCAGCAGATTCGCGCTCTTGGGAAAAGTATCGCCGTTGCCAGACGCCAGTGACTTCTCTATGACGGAGCATATTCTGGAACCCGCCAGGCTCACAACGTGAGCAAGATCAAAAGGCAGGTGTCTGCTATCCGGTTGTTCTTCCTGCTGATAGAATCGGACAATTGATGTCTGTATGGCCGTGTCTGCAACATCACCACTCTGCACTGTCTCGCTCTGCGAGCGCAATAGCCGGGCTGGAACAAGGCCAAGGAGCTGTGACATAATCAGAATGATCTGCATTCGTGCACTGTTGGTGATCGCTTCAGATGTGGCCCGGCTCGCCAGATAGAGAATCGTCATCGGGATGTGAGCAGCGATCATTTCTTCGTCTCTTACGTTGAATGTATCAACCAGCCAGCGCACGAGCTCAAGATCTGCCGTCCTGCTGCCACCACTGTCCAAGGCGACCGTGATAACTTCGATAATGTTGCCCCAGATGAGACTGGCTTCAACAGTATCGAAGAAGGTGCTTGCACTTCTGATGACCTCAGCCACCTGTTCGGAGCTCGCTGTCTCGGAATAGATGTACAAAGATCTCATCGCAGGGAGGAAAACTCGCGTAACCAGGTGACCTCCGATTTCCCAGCGATCCATGAGCGATGAGCAGATTCGGTAAGCACGCGCGCGCGAAGCTACATCAGTTGCGGATGTTTGTAGCATTTTCAGCACACAGCGTTCCAGACTTGCTCTGCCGTATGCCAGGAAGTACTTCAATTGGAAGTTGGAGCTCGGATCATCGGAATTTTTTCGTTCGAGCTTTGGCGAAGACTCTCCATCTGTGGTATCTTTAGGTTCTGGGCCCAGGAACCAACTCCAGAGACGTCTGTTCAAAGACATATCTTTTCGCAAGCTCACTTGCGACACTGCAGTCACAAGCCGATCAAGATCCTCTTTCCGAGCGCGCTCTTGGAGCACCGCGGAGCTGAGGGGTAAATTGGTGACCAAAAGGTCGAGAAAGCCCCTCTGGACAAGGACCTGAGGATCCGAAAGCCCGGATACGAAGCAACGTATAAGTAGTCCTGGTTCAGGAGACACAATACATTCCGCCTCTCTAGGCATGCGTGTCGCTTTGCTCCTACTTCCAGATGCATTCGTCGCCCCAGGGAAGACAGGCAGTGACCTGAGCAAGTAATTCAAGGCACCCTGTCGCCTGGCGGGACTGGTGATGATGGCGAGGAATAGGCATTGCCAAAAGTAGCCGCCCGAGTCCCCGTCGGACAGCGTATCCTCGTTGTCGACAGAAAATGATTGCTCCAGCGAATGCAAGATGTGGAAAGTACGCTCGAAGTCTTCGCCCTGACCCTCTTCCAATGCAGGAAGCAGTGCCAGTATAAGTGACTTCAACGCAGGCCTGAGCTCGGATGGATCCAGTTGCACGACATAGTTCTCCAGTATCTCGTAGAGTGCAGGCCGGACCGACAATGATGCAAACGACAGAACCGACGCCAGACCTGGTAGCAGCTCATGCAGATGTCCGGAGATGTACTCCCTTCCGAGGGCAGAAAAGATGTAAGCGTACACTTCCAACGCCTTCTGATGCACTCCCGACGGTAATGCTGGGTTCAGGCATTGTGCCAATCTAGCTACAATCGCAGTGCTGTGAGGTAGGATGGGAACATCCTTTGGATGCGTTTGAATAGCCTTCAGAAGTCGGGCCAGGAAGGCGATGTAGTCTGCCCATTCTTCTGGCGAAATCTCCCAGGTCGAGAGCGCTCGCTCAATGTTGGCGGCATATCTTCGAAGACTCTTGTCTGCTTTGAATAGATCTGCATCGGCATCAGGACTGGTTGCATGGTCTCTAGCACACACCCACGTACATACCGCCCTCGACGGCTCGACGCGTACTGCGTGGGACTGGAGAAGCGCGCCCTGAGCTCGCCGGCGAGATGGGACGTCCGCCACCGCCCGCACCACCAAGGCTCATCTTACCTCGCGCAAGATGATGCTTTCATCTAAGCTGCAGCATGAATTTTAGCGAGTCGGTATTCTTCGCCACTTCGTGAGATTGTACTGAACAGATGTTAGATGCCAAGACTTGAACTAACCGAATTCGGCTGCCTAAGCGACGAATCCACCGACCAGTGGCAAGCCCACATGGCCACGATCTTGAGTCGTGGCGACCATGCCTCTCCATAGCCAAAC
This sequence comes from Cercospora citrullina, assembly GCA_013365195.1. Lineage (NCBI taxonomy): Eukaryota > Fungi > Ascomycota > Dothideomycetes > Mycosphaerellales > Mycosphaerellaceae > Cercospora > Cercospora citrullina. The sequence continues at coordinate 660,585 of JAASFF010000198.1, forward strand.
ACGACCCTCGTGCCTGCTCGTCACGACGCACTACATTCAACAGCAGGACAAACATGCTAATGAATAATGCCCGACGATGATGAAACTGCGCCAGAAAGTGCCGGAGTGAATCCGAACGCGTCCCAGCCCACTCCACAACCCATTGAGGAGAGCAGCAATGGCCCGGCCGCGCAGGACGCATCAGAGCCACAGGCCGACCCAAGTTTAGCTACATCACAAGAGCTGACGCCTCCTCCATTGCCTCCGAGGCCATCATACTCGGTAGCTTCCCTCCGGTTGTCCAAACAAGCATCTCGGCCCCAGCTTCTGTCCAGTCCGACCACAGCGGTGTCTTCAACGAATGTGCATACTCAAACACGAGCAAGCAGCAACGTCAGTCCACAGTCCTCGCCAAAAAGTAAAGCTGTGTCCAGGAAGCATAGTTTCACCCACTTTGGACGTTTCGTAAGCAACAACAACAGTGACGAAGAAGACTCGGCTAGTATCAAAAGCTTCATTCCATCCCTGGACGCCCGCCTAGACAACGAAAGCATTCTTGGCGATGTCACTGCCGATGATAATGGGCCTGCGGGCAAAGCAATCAGTAGCCAGGTCGAGAAGGAAAATCCGTTTGAGACCATCTCTCCAGAGGACGAAGTATTAGAGGAACAGATCACACGTGAGTTTGAGGAGCTGGAGCTAGACACTGAGAACGGAATCATCGAAGACGACTTGCTTTCGGCATGGAAGTCGAAATTGAAGCACTTTTTCATCTTATCTGCGTCTGGCAAGCCTGTCTACAGCCGGCATGGTGACGATCAGATGATCAGTCACTACGTTGGCGTAGCGCAAACATTGATATCATTCTATCAAGATCAAGAAGATCCCCTGAAATCCTTTACGGCAGGCGACACGCGATTCGTCATGCTGTCCAAAGGCCCATTGAATCTGGTGGCGATCAGTCGGCTGCCAGAGAGCGAGTCTCAGTTGAGGACGCAGCTCGAATCCTTATACATGCAGATTCTGTCGACTCTGACGCTACCCAGCATGGAGCGCATGTTCTCGAACCGACCTTCAACAGATCTTCGACGGCCGCTGCAAGGCACTGATGTCCTTCTCGATGGTTTAGCAGATGGCTTCACTCGTGGGTCTCCTTCGACCTTGCTGTCAGCATTGGAGTGTCTTCGAATGCGTAAGACCCATCGCAGGGCCATCAACGAGACTTTGTTGAAAGTACGCTCGCCGAACCTTCTCTATGGCCTCATCGTAGCAGCTGGACGCCTTGTGAGTGTGGTACGACCCAAGAAGCATTCTCTCCATCCTGGTGATCTTCACCTGATCTTCAACATGCTCTTTGAAGCAGGAAGCGTCAAAGCAAATGGCGGGGAGAACTGGATCCCACTGTGCTTACCTGGTTTTAACAACACTGGGTTTCTTTACATGTACGTGAGCTTCTTCAATGCATCTGAGGAGAAGATGGAAGCAGAAGATCCAGAGCGACGACCTCCGAGCTCAGGCGAGAACAACGACGAACTCGCCATCGTCCTCATCAGCGCCAACAAGGAAGCCTTCTTTGAACTCCGAAAAATGCGGAACGAGCTCGTGGACCAACTCGAATCTACCAACAACAGCATGAACAACATCAAAACTTCCATACGCCGCGGACATGCAACCTGTTCTGAGATCGTCCCTGGGACACCTCTTCGCCACTTCCTCTACAAGAGCCGTGCGAATGTGCAATTCGTGATGCCATCTTTCGAGCCGCACTTCTCTGGTCTCATGGGCCGACGCAAACTCGTCTCGCTGTATGCTCAGCTACAAGAATCTCTTCATTCTCGCACTGCAAGATTAAAGGTCCAGCATAGCATATCGGCCGATTCGACAGCGCTCGCCTGGGAAACACCCCTCTTTGAGTTATATTGTGTGGCGGGTCCGCAGACTTCGAGGAAGGCGCTCGTGCAAGGGGCAAACAGAGTTGTGCAGTGGATTCGCAGGGAAGAGGAGCGGGTGTTCATTATTGGTGGAGCAGTGTTCTAGGACAACATGAGAGATGGTACTAACGCGGTCACTGGGACGACAGGGCCTCGACGATGGTTCATGAAATAAGCAGTCAAGAAACAAAATGAAACAAGCGCATCTTGAATCTCATGAACTACGAGTTCGCAACGCCGTCTGCTTCTCACCCTACGGCACCCTCCCACCCTGCCTCGTCGCCTTCGCCAACTCACTCTGCGCCACATCATCCGCATACCTCTGATAAATCGGCAAATAATGTCCACTCTCCGACATCGTATCCCTCACACTCCCCCTCTCCTCCAAAGCCTTAACCCAAGCCCTCAACCTCTTCCAAATCTCATCATCCCCCTCCCCACCCTCCACCGGCAACCCCAACTCCCCTTTAAACTCATCAAAAACCCACAACCTCACCATCCAAGGCGCAACCACAAAATCAATCAGCAGCGGGTCCTTCCCTCCCCAAAACGGCCCACCCTTTTCTCCTCCCGCCTCCTTCGCCATCTCATACAACGTCCCCAAAAACTCCCTCCTAACCCTCTCCAACCCTTCCTTATCACTCATAGGCTGCCACTGCAAAAACTTATGGAAAGCCGTCACAACCTTTTCCGTGAAAAAATTAATCCAAATCCTCATTCTCGCAGTCTCATACGGATCTTTCGGTCTGAGATTCGGTTCATGATCAGGAAAAGCATCTTCGAGGAATTCTGCTACGATTGTACTTTCGTAGAGTGGTTTTTCGTTGTATTGAAGTGTGGGTACTAGACCTCGGGGGTTGAGAGACAAGAGGGAAGCGGGTTTATTGTAGGGGTTTACTTCGATGTATTGGTAGGGGATTTTTTTCTCTTCGAGGAGGGTCCAGATTCTTTGGACGAAGGGGCAGCTTGGAAAAAAGATGGCGTTAGTGGTTTTGTGTGGAGAGTTGTTTTGAGGATAGAAATTGCATACAACCAGCCGGAGTAGAGCTTAAGAGGTTGTTCGGCTTGATGGGCGTCGACAATGGCTTTGGCGGGACCGGTTGCGACTGGGTGGAGGTTGGCATCAGATGGGAGCCCATTTTCGATCTTTGGTCCTGTATTTGATTTTTGAAGAGAAATGTCAGATGATGAGAACAGTGACTGTCGTTTGGTCCTTGAATATGTACACTGCTTGACTGCTACATATGTGCATCGATCGTTCTTCGCATTAATCATCATGCCATGACGTGACAGCTCAATCACGCGCGCGGGGTATCGTAAAGGGAAAAGATGCCTCGCTCCATACCCGACCCATAGAACTCCAAAGTAAACCCTTCCCAATGTAACCAGATTTGAAATGCAAAATGCTCCCCGTGATAACGCTGTATCCTTTGCGTCTTGCTGAAACTTCATGTCTCCCTGCCGTGACCTCCACATCGTGACTCTCCTCACATTACAGAGCACGATGGCCTGACAAACGGCTCGCCGTAGGTCCTGACCAACATTTGCTTCTCGTTCTCTTTCTGTCTCTTCTTGACCTCCATGGGAAAGTACTTCTCGAGGAAATCCATGGTTTCGAAGTCAATGTTTGAGCCGTTTGCTTGTTTGACAGTCTCAGCATTACACATGGGACATTTGTTCAGGTGCTTGTCTTGGAGCTGTATGACGCAGCTGATGCAAAAGACAGATCGACAGCAGCCCAAATTGACTGGTCTCCATGCCATGCCGTAGCAGACGGGACAGACCCAATCGTCTAGTTGGGGCACGACTGAGAGGACTTTTGATCCAATCTCAGCGTACATGTCGCGGGCAATGCTGTCTGCAAATCCGCCTGCCGCAGACTTGGTGCTGATCGCAGGGTATTTGACTGCGAGATTCGACACAAATTGGTTGCCCTCGATGTGTGTCCGCTTGTTGAACTTCTTCAGAATCTTCGCCATTGCGCGACTATTCATCTCTTGAAAGTGCATGATACTGAGAATGTGCAGATTCAGGTCGAGAAACTGCTGTGCGGCTTGCTTTGCCTGTGGTGTCTTCATCTTATCCATGAGCCCGGTCTCTCGCAGCTTCTTGTCGTAGTCCTCCAGATTCGAGCGCGCCTCTTTATATGTCAAAGCTCCTCGTCGTGCCTCCGTCTCAGAGTAGAAAATTGGCGTCTCGAGGTACAGTCGGAACATCTCGCGCCAAAAGTACAGATCGCGATATGACATGCCGCGCTTCGCCTCGTAGCCTTCTCGCACTGGTTGCACCACGTTCTCGACGGCACCGCCGAGATTGAGGATCTCTTCTTCCAGGTTGAGCTGTTCTGCACCACGCAGAGAGTCGAGTTCCATGAGTTTGGGCTCCAGCATTTCAAAGAAGTCCTTGGCCGACGCGAGTGGCACTGTCACCCACTTGGCGTCGCCATCTCGTACAGGCGAGTGATCGCGAGAACTCTCATCCTCATCTGGACTTGGCACTTGTTCGCGAACGGCATGTAGATGGGCGTGATTGCCAATGCGCTCTTGACGATGGCCGACCACCTGATCATGCTGCGCGAGCTTCTGCAGGGACTTCCGTGTCTCGGGGGCCAACTTGGCATCTAACGGCGTTCCGGTCTTGCTATCGACCAGGATTCGCAGCTGCGGACAGAACTCCTCTGGTATGCTCGCAAGCGCTGGTCGCGTGCCAGCGAAGTAGTCTTTCGGTTCGTGTTTCAGCGGGGCAGGTGTCGCGCCGTGGAGGACCAGCTCGTTGATGCCCACCAAAGTCTGCTGGTCGAGGCCGAGTGCCTCCAACTCGCGATGGACCTTTTTGATGGCCTTCTTCAGGTTCTTGTACTCGATTGCCTTGGCTACCCACTCCTGCGGGAAGCCATCGTTGGCCAGTGCCGTTTCGTACTCGTGGCCAAACTTCATCGTGGTGGGCGCGTGGTGGTCATGCGGGGTCGCTGAGATATGTCGTGCTTGCGATTCGTCCTACCGAATGGCTTGTCGAGATGGTCTGCAGTCAATGTGGAGTGCGTGGAGAGAGTGACAGGCACGGCGGACGGGGCAGTGATATAGCGCGCAAGGGACTGCAGAAAAATCTGCGTGAAGGAGGACGAGACCTACGTCGACTTCGTATACTTGGCTGTGCCTCCGAGTCGTAGCCGCTGTCCCGGACTGCACGCCGATGGAGCGCGATCGGGTCGGCGTGGAAATGGTCTCGTGGCTTCCCATGCGCTGTGCGACAGGCGAATGAGCAGCGGCGACAGACGAGCGTGCGCATGTGCTGCGTCTTCAACCGACGCCCAACGCAGACGCTGCAGCGCCGTGCGAGCCGAGACCGGCGCCGCGCACCAGTCGAGGCTCCAACAGAGTTTGGGGCAGAAAAGGCTTGTTCTCTGCCCTGTCGACCACGAGGTTGTCCAGACTGCGCGCCGCTGTGCATGAACCACTGCGTTCCAACGTGCCACACATGCTTTCACCGCCCACCACTCGACTCGACCTGAGCTCGGCGAGTTCGACATTCGGTACGCCACCTGCGCTACTCATGCCCCGGAGCATGCGTTGTTTCTGGGATGGAGGAGCCCAAAGCAGCACGCACTCATCTCGGCCGCCGTGGCGCATGGAGCGAGACCGGGATGCGCGCCTTACGTAACCCCGCTTAGTGCAAACGCCTCGCGGTGACGCATCTCTCTGGAAATGCCTCCAGACATTGCCCGATTTCGCCATCATGGGCCAAAGCGCCTCGTCACCGGGCGATGGCAGCGGTACTGCTGATGCCGCTCAGGTCAAGACATCCTACTACACATTGCTGAGCGTCGAGCGAAATGCCACAGAGGAAGAAATCAAAAAAGCCTATCGTCGAAAAGCACTGGAACTTCATCCCGACAGAAATTATGGAAATGTCGAAGCCGCCACAAAACTCTTTGCTGAAGTCCAGTCCGCGTATGAAGTGCTGTCGGATCCGCAAGAGCGAGCGTGGTATGACAGTCACGAGTCTGCCATTTTGCACGGCCAAGACCCGCAGGAGGAAGGTGCTGTGCCCACATATCAGAACGGGAAGATCACCACAGCGAACGACATCAACAACATCGTAGGCAAATTCAACCGAAATGTCGAGTTTACAGATTCTCCTTCAGGCTTCTTCGGCTTTCTTCGCGAGACCTTTGAACGTCTGGCCCAGGAAGAGGATATCGCCGGCCAGATGGACAATGTCGACAACCCCGAATATCCCACCTTCGGGCACAAAGACGATGACTACCCCGACGTCGTGAAGAAATTCTATGCAGCATGGTCTGGCTTCGCCACTGTCAAATCCTACTCCTGGCGTGACAAGTACAGGTTATCGGAAGCGCCCGATCGCTTTATTCGCCGGAGAATGGAGCAGGAGAATGCAAAGTCTCGAAAAGACGGCCGAGACGAGTTCAACGAAGCTGTTCGTGCACTTGTGCAGTTCGTCAAGAAGCGTGATCCTCGTGTTGTGCTAGACACACGGACCGAGGAGGAGCGGAGCAAAGCTTTGCGTGATGCGGCAGAGTCACAACGTCGAAGAGCCATGGAAGCTAATGCTGCCAAGAGGGCTGGTTCTGTGCCTGAATGGGCTCAGTCGAGGGAGCCGGATGAGCACGCAGAGCTGGAAGGCACTTTCGAGAGTGATACAGAGGAAGAAGAAGTCTTCGAGTGTGTGGCTTGCAACAAGATATTTAAGAGTGAAAAGCAGATGGACGTTCACGAGAAGAGCAAGAAGCATCAGAAAGCAATCAAGGAGCTGCAGAAGAGAATGAGGAAGCAGGATGCTCAGCTCCATCTCAATGGTAGTGGTGCGGCCACGCCAGATGTTGACGAAGAGGAAGAGGAAGTGCTAGAAGATCTGGCGGCAGAGGTAGAAGATCATGAGGCGGCGGTCAGAGGAGAAGAGACGATCGAGGATGAAACCGATGAAGACAGTCCCACCCGAAAGGAGAGTGATAGCGACAACGAAGATGAAGAAGCAAACACAAAACCTGAACAGCCCAAAGGCACTTCTGCGCCGGGTACGCCTTCAGACTCCGAAGATGAAGACTACGCCTCTCGCGAGACCATCGAAGCACGAATCGCTGCTACGACACTCACAGAAGATACCACCGCCACTCCATTGACTCCGGTCATTGGCGATAGCGAAAACGAAATATCCAGCCAACAACAGCCCAAGAAGAAGCTCGGCGCTGCTGCCAAGAAGCGAGCGAAGAAGGCTGCTGCTGCTGCCGAGACGTCTGGAACGCAAACGCCCGCCGAGCATAGATGTATCAATTGCAGCGCCGAATTCGAATCAAAATCGAAATTGTTCGAGCATCTGAAACAGAATCCAAAACATGCTGCACTGAAGACCGTAGTGGGTGGCGGTGGTGGGAAAGGGAAGAAGAAGGGGAAGAAGTAAGCTTTGAGGAGAATGATGTTGCATGGCGATGGCGTTGAAGTCAAACGAACAGCGCAGGCGCATTGTCAAGATACCCAATGACGATTCTGATGATAAATCTAGAAGATGGTCGATCAAAAAGTACTATAAAGCTCCTTTGAGGGGCACAAAACCAACGGGATCATCCGACCTTTCCTTTCTGCGTCTCTAACCACTCCCTCCCCAACCCTCTATAATCCGCCACAGTATACGGCTCAAACATCTCTCTCCACCACCTCACCGCAAACCAACTCCCCTTCTTCCTCCTCCCCTCCAAACCCAAATCCTTCAACAAAACATCGTTCCACGGCACAGCACCCCATACAAAATCTACGAATCTCTTCCCGAATCCGTAGGTATATCGCCGCATACTCCAGCGTTGAGTTAGAGCTGCTTCGTAGCAAACTTGTTCTTCCGTCATGTCTCGGTGAGGATCGATAGAGAGTTGATCGTTGAAGTAGGCGTAGATCCAGATGGAGGTTATGGTGGATTTGAGGATGTGGGAGATGTTGGCTCCGGCGCCGGCAAAGGCTAGGGTGCGGTCTCCAGAGGCGGCGAGCATGGGGGGGGGCGATGAGGCGGTGGAGACGTTGAGGTTGGGTTGTGGTAGATGAGTGAGAGGGTGGGTATGGCCTTGTTTGGAGGATCGGAAAGCGGGAGAAGAGTTCGTGATCAGCCCGGGCGTCGAGATTGGACCAGAAGAGTTCTTGGGCGGAGGTGTAGTTGTCGCTTGCCACGCCGAGAGAGGCGTGGAGGGAGGCGGGTTTGAAGATTACGGTCGGGCGCCATTGCCAGCCGGAGCTCGAAATGTAAGCGTCGGAGTGGAGGGTGGTGCCGTCATTGAGATGCACAGTGTGGTCTGAGAGGTGAGAGACATCTTTGCGATGGACTTTCACTTGGCCTGAACGGACGAAGTCCAGAAGATTCGAGGGATAATTGAGTGTACCCAGGCTTGTTGCGATATCAAACCAGCCACAGTCAGGAAGCAGAGGCTCGAGTTTAGGATCATCGAAGTAGCCCGACTGCTCAAGGTTATCGTGCCCAACTTGCGCCCAAAATGCCGCTACGATCTTTCGTCCCAGCCTGGTGCTGTGTAAGAGCCATCGCCACCAGCTGCTACCATCGAGATCTCCAAAAGTGCAGGGGCTGAACCAAGAGATAAATCGAGTAGTGACCAGAAGTTCCGCCCAGACTCTTCCCAGTACTGGCATCTTGCAAATATTGTTAATCATGTACGTCGGGCCATGACCAGAGCTGCTGATTACCCAGTCGATCTCCTTCCCAGCAGCGGCAAACTTATACACACTGTCGAATGCATACTTGGAGCCTCCGTAAACAGTCACATGTCTGACCTTCTCGTTCGCTGCGACTGCAACGCCCTCTTTGCCCATTTGTCCAGAGTGAAGAATGAGTGCGTTAAAAGACTCCATACCCTGAACTTGAACCGGCAACGGTGTATTGTGAAGTCCTGTGCCAACGATGAGTTTATCGGTGGTGATTGACGAGCGACGTTCCGGAGTCTCGATCAGCAATTTCCAGCCACTATTCAACTTCTCATCAATCTTTTCGGCCTCTAGCACCTTGGTCTCGTGACGGGTTCGCCGAAGCAGATCATGCTCTGTTGCGAAGTCGGAGAAGTACTGATGCACTGCTTCGCCGGGCAGGCTTGAGAAATGAGGCACTCCGCGATCGTCTCCGAAGGGATAGTCAGGATACTCCAGGGTGCCACGATAGTTGTTCGTTTGTAGGCCGGGATAGATGTTGTCTTTGGACCAGACACCTCCTACCGTCTTCATGTCGTCTAGTATGACGAGCTTGGTCTGTGGTGCACATTCGAGATAACCCTTGGCGGCCACTAGAGCCGACATGCCTGAGAGTATCGTTAGCTTTGTAATTTCAAGACGTCGCTATGTTTGACCAGACATACCTGCACCGACAACGACTACTTCAAAGTGCTCCATCTCCTCCATTTTGCTGGTCATATGGTCAGCACGATTAGAATAACGATTGCATTTACCAGATTGAACGAAGTTCCTCGTGCTTATATGTGCGAGGAAGCAATTTAGGATTCCAGCCACAGAACTCACATCCGTTTGCTGCAAGCCAAGCCGTCAGCACGGCGGAGCATGTAACGTTGTGCATATCGCTGTGGAAAGGCTCTGCCACGATCTTTCATTGGCTTACTCATCGTGCCACGAGGGCGCCGTTGTCCAGTGCGCCTTACATGCTGCCATGGGTGCGAATATACTCTTTTGCCAAATCTCTACGACACGCACCAGCCTCGCACGACTAGGGGCAGAAGGTATGTCGAAGAGATGCGTCTTTACGGCGGCAGTCGTGTGGCATCTTTATTTGCGGTACTCTTCAGCCCATGATGCAGCTGCATATTGACTGGTAGCTGAGCTTCCGCTGCGGATCTGGAGCCAGCGATCCATAACAGCGGGTCATCTCATGGTCGACCGGTCTTTGTCCTATGTGTGCGCCCGGAAAGGTCCTCGCAGCTGCTCTCAGCCCTAGATGCAGTCGCGGGAGAGGATTCGAAGCTGAGGCCATCCTGCAGATCCGGGGGTTGACTGACGAGGCCTTTCCCAGGTTATGGATGATTGGGTTCACTGTTTGATCATGCTGTACAGGACTACTCCTGTTGATGTTGGGCCAGCTCCTCGTCTGGCCAAGGTGCTCCAAGACCCGGAACTTGTTTGCATCATGTATGCCGCAAGGCCTTCTTCATGTGCCTCTATCATTGATCTGGAGGAAGCGGCGGGACCAAAACTCTTCATCGCTGTGGTTCTGCTACCTGGCTCCTCTGATGCGTGCCTACAGAAGGAGCGAGGGATGATGGTAAGCAGTGCAATCCAACCATGTCGTGGAAGCTGCTCCCTGTTGCCAAGAGCTTAGGGTTACATGAGCAAAAACACATGGGACGACGACGACAACACACTCGAGCGAGTTGGTACCTTCAGTGTCTCTTAATCGCTTTGCCGTTGCGAGCTCATAATGCTTGGTAAGTATGGTATCTATAACCACATTCCAGCAAGATTTAGCGAGAAAACGTTGAATTATCACTGTTCCGATACTGCATCGATATTGAGAACCAGAGATGCGATCAGCGTGGACGCATCGCAATCCCGCAAATGAGCAACAAATGTCGCCTGTCATCAAGCAGAGCAATCACAAGCAGCATAGAGCCGTGGCGATGAAGATGCCCGAGAAATGCCATAGTATTGCCTCGCCAGGACATGGTGACGAGGCATCCAGCATGTGTATATAGACAGGCGCCAAAGATTGATTTCAAGGTGCAACGAGAGGCTTCAGAATAGACATCGAATACTTTGAAGTGTTTTTGTCATTGGTGATTACTATACAGTCAAGAACCCGCCCTTACCCAAAGGGAGTCAACCACGCAAGCAAAAGAGAGCGCCGAGCCCTCAAGCAAGAACCTCGTCGTCCATCACAACAGAAGAATACAGGACCTCCTCGCGACAAAACAGCCGCTTCTTTGTGAGATCAATCCTGTTTGTGCCGTATACCCAAATACGTAAATTTTGAATCCCTCTACAACAAGATCATTCCAGCGCCAGAGATCATGCCCAAGATCATGATACCGAACACAGGGAGCAAGCTGGCGCCAGCAGTTGGCACACCAAGAGGCGAAGCTGCACCGCTGGATGAGGATGATCCCTTGCCGGACTGTTGAGCCTGTTGGTTGGAGTTGGCGGTTGGGCTCGAGGTGACGGTGCCAGTACCGGCAGTTCCGGCCTCAGAGATGAGGGTCTGGCAAGAGCCTGAAGCCTTTGTGGCAGACTTGGTGACAGCAGCGCCGTTGAAGTCACAGGCATCCGCTGCACTGTTCTGAGAGAGGTAGTACTGGTTGAAGGCGAAGGCGAGCTGCTCAGTCGAGTTGCACATGCTGTATGCGCCGTAAGAACCAGTAGAAGCGTTGGCAGTGATGCCGGCGCAGACGTCGTCGCCGTAGCCGCAGACTGTGCCGAAAAGGTCACCGTAGTCGTCAACATCAGTCTGGCTGGTGACAACGCAACCCAAGGAGTTGTACATGCAAGTGCAAAGCTCCTTGTTCGGAGACGGTGGGAGAGGAGAGGACTTCGCATTCCAGTCACTGCTCTCGGTTGGGCAAGCTGCTGGGGAGTTGGTTGGCGAGTATGAGGCAGAGTTCACGCCGGTTGGGTCAATCTTGGCGAGCTCGCTCTTCAAGTTGTCGAAGTCCTCGTTTGTCTTCACATTATCGCCATCGACAGTGACGAGTCCGTAGTCATTGGCCTCCTGGAAGTACATGTACACGATACCACCAGACCAGACTGGAGTCATCTTCTCGCCATACAATGCGCCGACCTCGGTGAATGGACGTGGCTGAACTTCATTGCAACCATATTCGGCGAAGAAGACGGGCACCGAGTAGGACGAGAACTCCTTGGTGCGCACATCGTAGCCAGACTTGGAGTAAGAAGACTCACCACACCAAGAATAAATGTTGTAACCCCAGAAATCGATTGCGGCCTCCTGGTCGCCGCAGTTGAAGTACTTCTCCATGTCCTCGCGAATGTCTGCATCGTCGTTGGTCGCGTATCCCACACCGATTGATCGGTAGTTCTGCGACTTGATGTATGCCTTGGTGTCACGAACCGCAGCCTTGACGAACGCGCTTGCGTCGGTGTTGTTGGGCTGGTTGGAAACCTCGTTACCGGCGAAGAAGCCGAGCACATTGCTGTAGCCCGCCATGGCGTCGACGACGGATGTGTATCGCTCGTACAGAGCATCGTTCCATGCTGGGCTGTTGCGGTTGATCGAAGAGCCATCGACTGGCGCAGACAGATCGGCGACAACGTAGATGCCCGCATCGGCGAGCATGCTCATGCACTCATCGTGGTTCGAGCCGGGGTTGATGGCGTAGACACGGATGGTGTTGGTGTACAACTCTTGCAAGTATGGAATGTCACGCTTGCAAGCGTCTGCGTCGGCGAGAGGATCTTTGTATGTCTGGGTGTCGGAGGTGTTGCCGGTGCTACCACCGCCGGAGTAGTCCTGCTGGTAAGCCACACCGCGCATGAAGCTGCATGAGAGTCAGTTTGTGATATTCCTTCTCGGCATTCGAGTCGGCTCTTACAATTGCGTGCCATTATTCTCGTAGAAGAACTTTGATCCCTTGATTACGATCGAAGGAAGGTCGGCTGCAGCTGCGCTGCCGACCATGGCCGCCGCAGCGGATGCCAAAGCGAACGTCCGCATTGTGAATGGGATATGTTGTATTACGACTCGCGGTATGATGATCCGTGAGATGATCGACAGTCGCTATCAGTAGTGTCTTGGTGACGCTGGCTGGGTTTGTGGCGACTGTGCGTGTTCGCAGGGATGGAAGGCGCGCGTGTGTGGTTGCGGAGTGGAATGCCGTCCGCCGGGGAAGGTCGATTTCGTTGCCGCCGACCAGGTGAAGGTCAACAAAAGAGTGTGAGAAAGGGTAGGTGAATGAATGCCAAGGGAGCAAGAACGACAGACAAGCACGACAAGCACGTTTGGCAGTCGCGATGGTAAGGAAGTTGTGGATACAAACATATCGTTCAGGAGACACAAGCCACGAGCCGAGAGGAACCGTCTGGCTTGCGCGTCTTCGCAATGCGCTAGGCCTGTTTCGTCATGACATGGAGCCCGTTGGTCGAATCGGCCACGACGATGAGCTCCCGTTTGGCGCTGTGTCGCAGCTTGCGCGCCAGCGGACAAGGCACTCGTGTCTACGCAGGATGGAAGACAAGGCTGAAATTGATAGCAGCGACTCTCTACAACACGCCTGCTTGCCTACTGCAGAATTTGGTCAAATGGACATCAGAGTCCTCCACTTCGGAAGTCCTTCTGGAAGCGCGTCACGTGTTTGGCCGACCACTTGAGATTGATGACGAGTCCTTGCTAAAATTACACGGGCACGAAACGAGCACGCTTGGCCGGCCCAACGCTTTGACGGATAGGTTGTAGCTTGAACGTCATATGAATGGGGTTGTACGAACGCGTCGTCAAGAGTGTGGCAGTGTCAGATTTCGTAAATTGATTTTATAGTCCTGACATGACCAGTCGTGATGTGGCAAATACTCATGCTCGATGGCGTCGCAAGTGAGAATGGGGCCGGGGCCGGTAATGAAGCACATGAGGTGTCAGACGAGGTCAAATCGAAACCTGGCACAAGATGGAAACTTTCAATCGACAACTGTAGTCGCAACGTCCTGCGTGATTTCCAACATTTCTCTCGTCTGCCACGTCTCCCGTCAAAAGCTGAACAGGAGCAGTCGTATTGTGTTCAATAGCACGAAATAGCTAGCACATGATTGGAGGACTACTGCAGGTACGGCTGGGGCCTTACGAACAGTGTCAGGTATCGTCCAGGCACGCCCAGCGCAGAAAGTTGAATTACCTCAGACCAGGCCGTCGTCGAGCGCAGAAACAAGCTGGTGGAGCTGCTGCTGATAATGTGTGAACTGCCTTCGTCATCTGCATGGTCATTAGAGCACTCCTTCACTCCGCTGAACGTCCCACAAGCTTCCTGGTACAGATCGAGTACAAAACTGCAGCTAAGTGTTTCAGAGTTTGCGGCCGCATATAAGTGGTAGACACGCGCATGAAGCTAGCCGACCAGCTTTCTCTGATAGGTGCGCTACAAAACGACAAGACACTGATACCGGCTTTCAGCTCTTGCAGCGAGGCAGCTGAAGAGTGGCTGGCGTCGCGCCGCGAGGCAAATGGCGCATGAGATACGAGAGTATCGCGGCGATGGAAGGCTTGGTCCGGATAAGGCGAAGGTCGAATAGAAGGCAAGGCGTCGCAGCGAGACCATGAGTCCAGTGTCAGTCAGCGCTGGGCGCACGGAAAAGATTGAGCCGGAAGACGGGCATTGAAAATAGCATCAGCAATGCTTGTGCAAGGTCTGTTTGCCACAACGGATACGCACGACATGCAGTAGTTTATGCCGTTGCTGCAGACACGCTTAGCCATCTGAAGCAAAGATTTCAGTGTTTCATCGTCGATGGGGCCTGCAACACAGTCCCAATTCCTGCTTTGAGCCTGTGACAATTATATGGGCGGACGAGAGTGGAATGAAATCAAGTCTCTCAACGACCACGTCTCGTTGAAGGCGCCGCCGGGCAGTAGTGTCTTAGCGTCCAACGTGGGCCGCGCTACAGGCGCTGACTCCGTAGAGTTGCGGTGCAATGAGGTGGCAGCAGTGGCGGGCAGGACGGAGCCGATTCGTGGTCGATCCCCGGGCGAAGACATTCGTGTGTGAGAGGACGTGTTGTCCAAGCGAGCGAACGAAGGGTTCCCCTTTTCAGCTCCCTGTCAGGTCTTGCCTGTAACTTCCACGATCTGCCTCGAACTTGTGCCTCTTTCCTCCACTCCGCCTCGTATTGCGAGTCCAGCACCACCCGACGACGGCATCTGCGAGCAGGTGCATGTGGCCCGACACTCGTTCACTACCAACTTCATCGCATCGTTGACCTGCAGCACACTGCAGACCTGACTTGCACACACACGCAAGTTTTTCGCACGGGAGGATCGGAAGCTGTGGGTTGCACGCCCGCCCGCCGCCAATCAGCGCAGCCAATCGAGGAGACGCATTGGCAGCCTCCAACGCGCGTTCGTTCACACAGCAACAGCACCACCTTCCTCCGCACTCTCTCACAACACCGACCGCTGCAGCGCCTGGCTGTGTTTGTTACCATCAGTTTGTTTTAGCATCGGCGGGACCTGCTCTCACTGCTCCTGCCCTACCCGGGGTCCTTTCGCCTGGAACCCGCCAACGTTCGCTTGCTCTGCGGCAGCAGCAGCGCCAACAACACCACACCCGCTCGCTCGACCATCACGCCTCCACCGTCCGCGGGGACAGCAGCACCGACTCCGCTGTCCGGCTCTCTCGCACTGCATCTCCCATGCTGCACGTTTGAACGGTACGTCTCGCCACCCTCTATCAACACGCCCGGCCCGCGCAGCGCTGTTTCATGTCTCATCACCCCTGGCGTGGCAAGCACAAACGTTGCTTGCGCTCCGCTGCCCTCCTCCTCTGCCATCTCGCACCTCCAACGCCCTTCCGTACTGACGCTGCTGGCCAGTAATATCTAATTCCGCATTCTCCGCCCATCATGGCGCACCCTCAACAGCAGGGCGGCTACGATGATGGCTACGGCGCCCAGCACCCACATGATGCCCATGGGGCGCAAGATGGCTACTACCACGATGACCAGGCATACTACGACCAGCACGGTGGCTATGGTCAGGGACACGATGGATACTATGATGACAATGGCTACTACCAGGGCGGCCATGATGGCTACGGCCAGGACGGCTACTACGACGCCCCTGGTCAGCAAGGCTATCAAGATGAGTACTACAACGATCAGTACTACGACCAAGGAGCTCCTGCTGCAGGCCAGTACCAGCAACAAGGTCGTGGATACGGCGGTCAGCGTAGAAGCGGCCGACGCGGTCACGACTCCGAGGAGGACTCCGAGACTTTCAGCGACTTTACTATGAGGTCAGACATGGCTCGCGCCGCAGAGATGGACTACTATGGACGCGGCGATGAGAGAATCAACTCGTACGGCGATGGAACCGGCCGAGGATATCGACCTCCATCATCGCAGGTCTCCTATGGTGGCAATCGGTCCTCTGGCGCCTCCACCCCAGTCTACGGCGTGGACTACACCAGTGCCTTGCCAGCTGGCCAACGGTCTAGGGAGCCATACCCAGCCTGGACGTCAGATGCCCAGATTCCACTCTCCAAGGAGGAGATTGAAGACATTTTCCTGGATCTGACGGCCAAATTCGGTTTCCAGCGCGACAGCATGCGCAACATGTTCGATCATTTCATGACTCTTCTCGACTCCCGTGCTTCTCGCATGTCGCCGAATCAAGCGCTTCTTTCTCTTCACGCGGACTACATTGGTGGCGAGAATGCCAATTTCAGAAGATGGTACTTTGCCGCACATCTCGATCTCGACGATGCTGTCGGGTTCGCCAACATGAAGCTCGGAAAAGCCAACAGAGCGACGAGAAAGGCGCGAAAGGCGGCCAAGAAGAAGAAGCAAGAGACGAGTCCTGAGAATGAGGAAGCGACTCTCGAGAGCCTCGAGGGAGATAACAGCTTGGAAGCTGCTGAATATCGCTGGAAGACCCGCATGAACCGCATGTCCCAGCACGACCGAACTCGACAGATTGCCTTGTACCTGCTGTGTTGGGGAGAAGCCAACCAGGTGCGCTATATGCCTGAGATCATGGCATTCATTTTCAAGTGCGCAGATGACTTCTACCACTCTCCAGCATGCCAAAACCGCGTCGAGCCTGTCGAGGAGTTTACCTACCTCAACAGATGCATCACACCTCTGTACAACTACTGCAGAGACCAAGGCTACGAAATCTTCGACGGCAAGTATGTCCGCAAAGAGCGTGATCACCAGAAGGTCATTGGCTACGATGACATGAACCAGCTTTTCTGGTACCCCGAAGGAATTGAGCGCATCGTCTTTGAGGATAAAACCCGACTGGTCGACCTGCCGCCAGCTGAGAGATACGAACGTCTTGGAGACGTGATCTGGAAGAAGGCCTTCTTCAAGACATACAAAGAGACTCGGTCGTGGTTCCACATGTTGACGAACTTCAACCGTATCTGGGTCATCCACGTCTGTATCTTCTGGTTCTACACTGCCTTCAACTCGCCAACTTTGTACACCAAAGACTACCAGCAACAACTCAACAATAAGCCAAACGCTGCTGCTCAGTGGTCCGCCGTCGCTCTAGGAGGTACTCTCGCTTGCCTCATCCAAATCTTCGCTACTCTGGTTGAATGGATGTACGTGCCACGCCGATGGGCTGGCGCACAACACTTGACGAAGCGCTTGTTCTTCCTCCTCGGCATGTTCGCGCTCAACGTCGCCCCCTCGGTCTACATTTTCGCCGTCACGCAGAAGGGCAAGATCGCACTCATCCTGGGTGTCGTTCAGTTCCTCATCGCTCTGGCCACGGTCTTCTTCTTCGCCATCATGCCACTGGGAGGACTTTTCGGCAGCTACCTGAACGGCAAGCGGCGACAGTATGTGTCCTCGCAGACATTTACGGCGAGCTACCCACGCCTTACAGGAAACGACATGTGGATGTCTTACGGCATGTGGGTTCTGGTCTTTGCTGCAAAGCTTGCCGAGTCCTACTTCTTCTTGACCCTCTCGTTCCGTGATCCTATCCGTATCCTGTCTACGATGAAGATCGAGAACTGTCTCGGAGACAAGATCATTGGTACCATCCTGTGTTACCATCAGCCGACTGTCCTCCTGATCCTGATGTACTTCACGGATCTGATTCTCTTCTTCTTGGATACATATCTCTGGTATGTCATCTGGAACTGCGTCTTTTCGGTCGCACGGTCTTTCTACCTTGGTGTGTCTATCTGGACACCGTGGAGAAATATCTTCTCTCGTTTGCCGAAGCGAATTTACTCCAAGGTATTGGCCACCACCGACATGGAAATCAAGTATAAGCCAAAGGTCCTCATCTCGCAGATCTGGAACGCCATTGTCATTTCCATGTACCGTGAGCATTTGCTTGCTATCGACCACGTACAGAAACTGCTCTACCATCAAGTGCCATCGGAGCAGGAGGGCAAGCGTACGCTTCGTGCACCGACCTTCTTCGTTTCTCAGGAAGATCATTCCTTCAAGACCGAGTTCTTCCCAGCCCAATCCGAGGCAGAGCGACGTATCTCTTTCTTCGCCCAGTCCCTCTCGACACCAATCCCGGAGCCGCTGCCTGTTGACAACATGCCAACTTTCACGGTCATGATTCCCCATTACGGCGAGAAGATTCTCTTGTCTCTGCGTGAGATCATCCGCGAAGATGAGCCATACTCGCGTGTTACCATGTTGGAGTATTTGAAGCAGCTGCACCCTCACGAATGGGATTGTTTCGTCAAAGACACGAAGATCCTCGCCGATGAGACTTCGCAGTTCAACGGCGACTACGAGAAGAACGAGAAGGACACTCAGAAGAGCAAGATCGACGACTTGCCCTTCTACTGCATTGGTTTCAAGTCTGCCGCGCCAGAATACACTCTGCGCACTCGTATCTGGGCCTCGCTGCGTTCACAAACCCTCTACCGTACCATCTCGGGTTTCATGAACTACAGCCGCGCAATCAAGCTGTTGTACCGTGTTGAGAACCCGGAAGTCGTCCAGATGTTCGGTGGCAATTCAGACAAGCTCGAGCGCGAACTCGAGCGCATGGCGCGCCGCAAGTTCAAGATTTGCGTCTCCATGCAACGGTACGCCAAATTCTCGAAGGAGGAGCGTGAGAACGCAGAATTCCTGCTCCGTGCATACCCCGACCTTCAGATTGCTTACCTCGACGAGGAGCCGGCGACTGAAGAGGGTGAGGATCCAAAGCTCTACTCCGCCCTCATTGATGGTCACTCCGAGCTCATGGACAATGGCATGCGTCGACCAAAATTCCGCATCATGTTGTCTGGTAACCCAATTCTTGGTGACGGAAAATCCGACAACCAGAACCACTGCCTCATCTTCTACCGTGGAGAGTACATCCAGCTTATCGATGCCAACCAGGACAACTACTTGGAAGAATGCTTGAAGATTCGATCTGTGCTCGCTGAATTCGAGGAAATGACCACTGATAACGTCTCGCCATACACGCCTGGACTTCCACCTACCAAGTTCAACCCTGTTGCAATCCTCGGAGCCCGCGAGTACATCTTCTCCGAGAACATCGGCATTCTCGGTGACGTTGCTGCCGGAAAAGAACAGACCTTTGGTACCCTCTTCGCTCGTACTCTGGCCCAAATCGGTGGAAAGCTCCACTATGGTCACCCAGATTTCCTCAACGGTATCTTCATGACAACTCGTGGCGGTGTTTCCAAGGCTCAAAAGGGTCTGCACCTGAACGAGGATATTTACGCTGGTATGAACGCAATCCTCCGTGGTGGACGTATCAAGCACTGCGAGTACTACCAGTGTGGCAAGGGTCGTGATCTTGGCTTTGGCTCCATTCTCAACTTCACCACCAAGATCGGTACCGGTATGGGAGAGCAAATGTTGTCTCGCGAGTACTACTACCTCGGAACTCAACTGCCTCTGGACCGCTTCCTGTCGTTTTACTACGCTCACCCTGGCTTCCATATCAACAACTTGTTCGTCATGTTGTCGGTGCAGCTGTTCATGTGGGTTCTGCTCAACCTCGGTGCCCTTCGCCACGAGACCATCTCCTGCCGATACAACCGCGACGTCCCCATCACCGATCCGCTCTTCCCGACTGGCTGCGCTAATATCGTCCCTATTATGGACTGGGTACAGCGTTGCATTGTCTCAATCTTCATCGTTTTCTTCATTTCCTTCGTGCCTCTCACGATCCAGGAGTTGACCGAGCGTGGATTCTGGCGCGCAGCTACCCGTCTGGCCAAGCACTTCTCCTCTTTGTCACCACTCTTCGAGGTGTTCGTGACCCAAATCTACGCCTACTCACTTCAGCAGGATCTGTCCTTCGGTGGTGCCCGCTACATTGGTACCGGACGTGGTTTCGCAACTGCTCGTATGCCATTTGGTGTACTCTACTCTCGATTCGCCGGACCATCCATTTACTTGGGCGCTCGTCTGTTGTTGATGCTGCTCTTCGGTACACTGACGGTCTGGGGCTACTGGCTGCTCTGGTTCTGGGTGTCGATCTTGGCACTCTGTATTTGCCCCTTCCTCTTCAACCCACATCAGTTCGCCTGGGCCGACTTCTTCATCGACTATCGCGAGTTCCTCCGCTGGCTGTCTCGTGGCAACACGAAGGCACATTCTGCTTCCTGGATTGGCTTCGTTCGTCTCTCACGCACCAGACTCACTGGATTCAAGCGCAAGGCTCTCGGCGAGCCATCAGCAAAATTGTCTGGCGACACACCTCGTTCCAAGTTCACCAATGTGTTCTTTAGTGAGATCATCGGTCCGCTTGTCTTCGTTGCTGTCACACTCATCCCATATTTGTTCATCAACGCTGGTGTCGGAGTGATCGATGAGAACAACCAGGATGGTCAGGATCTTACACCAACAAGCTCACTCATCCGCGTTGGTATCTGTGCCTTCGGTCCAATCGGTGTCAATGCTGGTGTTGCCATCGGATTCTTCGGTATGGCATGCTGTATGGGCCCGGTGCTCAGCATGTGCTGCAAGAAGTTTGGAGCAGTTTTGGCAGCGATCGCTCATGCCATTGCCGTCATTATGCTGTTGGCATTCTGGGAAGTCATGTTTTTCCTCGAGAGCTGGAGCTTCGCCAAGGCTCTCATCGGCATGATCGCAGTTGTTGCCATTCAGCGCTTCGTGTTCAAGCTCATCATCTGCCTTGCACTCACGAGAGAATTCCGCGCCGATACGTCCAACATAGCATGGTGGACCGGAAAGTGGTACGCTCTTGGATGGCATACCATCTCGCAACCCGGCCGTGAGTTCCTGTGTAAGATCACCGAGATGGGTTTCTTCGCAGCGGACTTCTGCTTGGGACACATCTTGCTGTTTTTCATGCTGCCACCGCTCTTGATCCCATACGTGGACAAGTTCCACTCGGTCATGTTGTTCTGGCTACGACCTAGGTATGTACAAGACTGTCAATGCCTTCTGCATCGGCTTTGCTAACAAGTTTCTAGTCGCCAAATCCGCCCGCCGATTTACTCACTCAAACAATCGAAGCTCCGACGAAGACGTGTGATCCGATACGCGATTCTCTACTTCTCGATGTTCGTATTGTTCCTGGTCCTCGTTGTCGGTCCAGTCATCGTCAAGAAGTTCATGGACATTCCCAAGATCAACGTCATGAACCTCCAACAGCCAAACGACTGGAACAACAATGACACCTCCGCTTCTGAGACCGGTACAGCCGTCAATGGAGGTGCAGAGGCAACTGCGTCATCAGATGCATCCAGACTCATGGCGAGGATGATGCAGCACGCCTATCAGCAGATGTAGGCGCATCTACAAAACCCGCCTTTACGACAACGGCCGAATAGAAACACTACGACTCTCAGATTGCACGTCACATATACACATCTGCTTGCCCTACTCGATTCGCGATTTCGCAGTCGAGTCGTTCCATGTACCATCACCGTCACTCGGAGTCCAAGGGCGCTCCACATCACACCAGATCATCACCAACCGGCGCGTTGGGCCTGAGAGGATGGAATAGTGCCGCGTAATGATTGAAAAATAAGTAACTGGTGTAATTCACATTATACATTGAGTTGGGAAGGGCACGGCAGGGCATCTGGGAAAGGCGTTACAAAGTTATATGATATGTGCATTCGTCACTGCGCTCTTCGTTGTCTGCTCGCACATGGGCTGTTCCAACGTGGTATTGGGTAGGAACAGCAATGTCGTAGCAGACAACGTTTGTTGATAGACAGAAATCAGAAACATCTGTACGCAACGATCCTTTCGTGTTGTTACTTTCGATTGTGCTTTTTGATGAGTGACTTCGGTTGGGCTCCGTCTCTGCAAACGGCCTGCAGGGTTCGATGCAGTGGCTGCGTTTGTCCTTCACTTCGCGGAGTCAACTGCTTCGCGACTGCAGAATTACGAGTCAGGCATTGCTTGACCAACATCGTTTGGTGGAAAAAGGTGAGTCTTGATTGTCTTACCACCTTTGATCACACATGGGCTGACGCGCTTTTGCTTCCCAGATGACTGCAGTCATACGGGGCCGAATGCCCACTTTGTGGACTGCAGAGCACGAGGCCGTGAGTACCTGCGCACGTTTTCACACCTGCCTGGCTGGTACTGATGGCGAGTAGAGACTCACTCATCTGAAAGACCAGCGGGATAAGGTCGATGAAACAATTGACATCCTGCGACAGCAAATGTCTATCGTCGATGGTATGTTGGAAACGATTGCAGACGCCACTTTTGCCGCCGAAGAAGAGCAGCGAAAGGCGATTGAGAACGAGTGCGCGATTGAAGACTCCGACGAGGAAGACGATGATCTTACGGTCATCTGCCACTCCAGCACTGGCGATGAGGAGGACGAAGGAGACGAAGAGGAGGACCTCACTGCAACAGAAGCAGTGCTTTACTGCCCACCACTCCTCGCCCAAGTCCTCCGCCATCTGCCCGCAGCAACACTCTTCGGCATTCAACGCGTCAACAGAGCCTTCCTCTACACCATTTGCACCTCCTCGATCCTCCGCCGAAACCTCCTCATCGATGTCGTCCCCAATGCAGGAATCGACCTCGAGCGCTTCGCCACATTATCTGGTCTCCTTGAAAGCCCAAAATTCATGCACGCGGTCCAGCCTCTTGATTTCCAGCCTTTCGGTCCGACGTCCTTGGGCATAAGCGTCAAATTCGGTGCCGCGAAGAAGTTCCATCGGCAGATGAGATTCAAGTATCTTGCTCTTGCTCGTCAACAGGAACAGCATCTACAGCAAGTTTCCGGACAACAAGAAGAGGAAGAACAATATGTCAAGATCTGTCTCAATTGGAAAGATGTTATTGTTCCGGGGCCAATGCAAATTATCTATCATCGTTGGCAGCCGAGAGTTCCAATGGGGTTTGGACACACGATCCGCGATGCGACCTTGGGAGAACTAGTGGAGATGACGATGGCTTTTTTGGGGCCAAACTGGTGGATGGAGTGTGACCTGGAGACTTGGGTCGCGCTGAGGGAGGTCACGGTTTGGAAGGGATTGATTGAGAAAGACAGCTGGGCGCTTGGGAAGGCTAAGGGAGCAAGGCCGGCTGTTGTTAGAAGGAGACGGGCATTGAGTATTTGAGTACTCGATGAAGGTTGAAAACCTGGAAGTGGAACATTATGTTGGCTTCACTTCGGGAGAGAACGTGAGCTCTGTTGGCAGAGCTGATTGAAGAGCGTTGTTGCTGTCGACTATATCAGAAGCATGGCGACTCTGGAACTTCTCCGTGGTAGGCTTGTACGAGCACTACAAACAGCCGGCCATACGCTAGCCCGCAGGAAATGCCGTTCCGCGTGATCATACATACAATCCGTTGGTACAGGCTTGCTGAATAGACTTCTGTCCAGATTCCTTTGCCCTCCTGCAAATCGCTCAGCAGTTCGGGGTGATGAAGGTAATGCAATCAACACATATTGTGGTATTCCCA
The DNA here is from genome assembly GCA_013365195.1 of Cercospora citrullina. Taxonomy (NCBI): domain Eukaryota; kingdom Fungi; phylum Ascomycota; class Dothideomycetes; order Mycosphaerellales; family Mycosphaerellaceae; genus Cercospora; species Cercospora citrullina. Next base: position 684,070 of record JAASFF010000198.1, read on the forward strand.
GTGCGCTTTGTGTAACAACGCCAAATATCTCTCATCTGTTGTATAACCCAACGCTCGATATCCATTCTCGATGCGCTCGCTACCTCCATCACAACCGACTCCATGCCCTTGGGTTCCGCACGAACTCTGAAGTGCCCAGCAGCAACAGCCCACTAGCCAAGTTCAACACATTCCATTTCCTCAAAAATTGCACAGTGTTGCTCTTCTCCGCCTCACGATCAATTGGTGCATCTTCGTAAGGCTCGATTGGCTCAGCATCACCCGCAATGCGCAAGATCTTCAACGCCAAAGGAGCCATGAAGAACGCCTTCAACAGATCGACCGTTACCAAGACCCCGACCGCACCGAGCCAGCACTTCCATGAAAATGACCATTTTCGTGTTGTGGTGGAGAGAGCTACCAAGGAGATCATCGCGGTGCTCTCGAGGGGGATGTGAAGTTTTGTTCCCAGAGTCTGCAGTTCAGAGAACTGTCGCGCCACCGCTTTGTATGTGCCCGAGCTTCCAAGATGTTGACTGAAATCGAAGGTTCTTTGCGAGGCTTGTGGGGTCAATCGCCCAGATTCGACAGGCGTTTGGGGTACGGAGAGCAGCGAGTCTGTTTTGCTAGGATCATTGGTGGATCTCGATTCTTCGAGCTGATTGAGCGGCGCGATCGTGGTGATAGGTCGAAGGAGCGATGGTATGAAGAGGAGTGAGGTGGAGAGGTTGGATACAGCGATAAACACGATCGAGGTGTACGCCAGCTCCTTGAGCAGCCAGCGTGTGCCTGGCTGGGAGAGCGCCATTGTCGTTGGCGTTGTGTGCAGATGGTCGTTGAGCAATGGCAGAGAGGAATCGAAGCGACATTGTTGCCCAGCAAACGCGCTGATGGAGTCGCGTCCGGCGGAAATGATGTCAGCGTTGCTCACACGGTCTTCGCGTCAATCAAGTCGAAACATCGAATGGCCGGGTTGCCGACGCAGCGCTTGACCATCGCTTGCGGAAGTCGGATTCGTACAGACGTGGCCTGTCTCGCGAGATGCCAAATGCCTCCAATGTCGCGTGCTGGCCATGTTGTTGCAGCAATTCAATGAAAACATTGAGTCTGCCCGTGGTACATGAAGATCAGTAGGGAAGAATCTGCAAACCAGGATCATCCAACCAGCTCAAAATGCCTGCCGCAGACTCTCTCCGTACAGCTTCGTTCTTCAATCGCAAACCAAAAAGCCTCGCATTCGGCCAGTGAGCAAGTTCCGGGTACAATCTGCCATTGTCTTCTCAGGCGGCGATTCAGATCGTAGATGTTCTTTCGCAAGCGGCCTGTAGAGTGGTTGAGGACGTGATGCGAAAGTAGTCTGCGAGATTGTCATTAGGAGGAGATGCTGGCCGGGATGGCAGGTGCTCAGAGCTTCGGAGTACAAACTAACTGGGTGACAAGCAGCTGGTCCAAGAACTCCAATCCGAGGAATGCGATGACGAGTGCGCCGGCTGACATGCGCATGACTTGGGAGGTATCTATCGACGATGCAAAAGATATCGAGTTCCGAGATTCGAATGGAAGAGTTGCCGTTCTTGCCTCTTCGTTCAGCGGATGAAGCTTGGAGACTCCTCGAACTGGGCTTCGCTTAAACGGTCTTGTTCGCTTCTCATGAGCATTGGGACGTTCTCGAGTGCATTTCTGGCTCTTGACGTGAAGGCGGAAAGATCGAGTCTGCGAGTGTCGTGGCAGGTGCAGAATGCGTCCTTCCGCGGGAGACAGAGGACTAATCGTAGCGTCTTGGCAGAGGACATGTGAAGACCTCAGTGGTCTTCCATGATACGTGGAAAAGAACAAAATGCAACATAATCTTGATCGCAGGAGACACTGTACCAAATGATTTTTCGTTGTGACTTAGATCTAGATCATCTTTGATCTGTGACCTGAATATTGATCCTATGAACATGGTTCCTCCTGCCTTCAAGTGGTTGCACATCTCCATCCTTCGATATTGCCCTAGCTACAACGCAGGAGGAACCAGTGTTGAGCACAACTTTCATTGAAAAGTTCTGCCATTCATGCTCAACTCTCTCAACCACATCCGCATCGTCCCAGCTCTCACCATCATCAACACTAATTTCCACCCTGTCCACTCCCGCTGCACTCCACGCCCATCCCCAAACCTCCACCTCTCTTCTCCCCCCACCAAGAACTTCCCCATCCCTCGGCCTCACAATCAAAGAATTAACACCCACCTCCCAAACCGGCTTCACAATCTCCTTTCCATCCTCTCCCACACCTCTCTCATTATAAAACCTCGTAGTAAACAATCCCCCACTCCTCCCCTCCCTAACCTCAATCCCACACAACCACTTAGTTGAATTCGTCCCAAACCACCCAGGAACAACCAACCTCACCGGCCCACCACGTTCCCACCCAAGCGCCTCCCCATTCATCTCCCACGCAACCAACACTTCATCTTTCCAAGCCTTCCAAAGTGGTAAATCCTTCTGATACCGATCTGCTTCGTATCCGCCGAAAGAACCGGAGTCGAGGCCGTCTGTCCAGATGTAATAGTTCTGATCAAGTTCTGTTGGTGGCGGGACGCCTGCTCGAGAGAGGAGATCTTTCAATCGCACACCCGTCCACTTTACATTCCCCACCCTCCACAAATTCTTCACAGGAGGTTGTAACGGACTCCCGTAGCATTCGTGAAAAGAAGTTATAGTCGTGCTCGGGAGAGATTTGAGTTTCGCGAGAGTAAGAATATAAGGATTGTTGACGAGGCCATGGATCTTGAGACGATAGAGTGAAAGGTCGACAGTAGGTTTTCCCATATGAATAGTCTGAAAGAGCTGTGCTTCAGGCGTGAGAAATTCGCTAAGGTCGTGAGGTGCGGGTGGAGGGCGAAGATGGAAGCCCGGAGTTATAGAGAGACAGGCGGAACGTTCGTTGATAGAACTGATATTCTTCGCGGTTTCTTCTTCATCACGGCGAGATTTCTGTATTTGTTCGGCTTGTGTGCTCTTCGTCACGGCCATCGCGAGGTCAGCACTGGGTCGTCGTTCAATTGAGCTTGATATTAGCCTTCTCCATGTAGCCTGTAAGGCGTTCTGCTTCTGCTTGTGGCTAGGAAACTGCAAACATGTTTAGTAACTTCCATCAGCATTAGCATTAGAGGTCCAGGTTAGCAGTCATATTGCCCCTCACTTCGCGGCACTTTCGAACTACCGCTGATCCGACTGCTTCGCGTCAGACATGGTATCATAGCTCATACTCCGTTTTATACCACAGGGGCTATATGCAAAGATCGTTGAGCTGGACATATCCGACGCTCTCATTCAGTATTTTACACATTTATAGACACACAGAACTTTTCCGTCCCGCCAGAAGAAAAGCACGTTCGCTGAGCACGCATTTTTCGCAGATCCCGCAATCAAATGCCAAAAATCTCGAGGTCAGTCACAAGAGGAAGCAACAGTGGCATTGCCAACATTCCAACGTTTCGCCGCCATGATCCAAGAGCCGATACCGACCCTGGGTAGAGTGCCAGAAAGCATTGCCCACAGTGATGTTGTGATCCACCAAATAGCAAAACCTTCCAACAACCTCCACGCGCGCTTGTCTCGCTCATGATGTTGGTATCATGGCTAGTGGCCAAGCGGCAATATTCGTACTTGCCTTTTGTATGTCATTTGCTGCTGTGTTCCCTCGCTCGTGCTGCGCAGACCGCTCTCGACACTCCTCTTCTAGATGATGTCCCAACAATCCTCTGCAGCATGACAGAATTTGCTGCAAGCCACACTTGCTGATAGCGAGTAGTTGGATATACTGATCGAATCATCCTTGTACTCGTCGGCAAAGTTATCGGCGCCCTTGGCCATGGCACCAATGAAGACGCAGATGCTCTCGCTTGGCCCAAGGTCACCGATATAGTCGCGTACTCGCACAACGGGCGCATCGAAGGAGAGGGTTACTTTGCGGCAGTTCGGCGGTAGGTGATCGGTGATTGGGTTCTTGATGACCTTGAGCAGCTTCTCTTGCGAGGTGGTGCTGCGAATGGAGAGCTTGTGTAGAAGCTGGACCATCAGACCAGCAAAGCGCTTAAAGGTACGCGGGATGCGAACGGTCGGCGACACTTCGATCAGGACACCCTTGGCGGTGTGGATGTATATCTGGAGCTTGCCAGCCTTGTTGACAGGCGAGTCGAGCAAGGTGAGTAGACACTGATACCAGGCATTAATGTTGGATTAATGCGGTAAGGACGAGGTGCGTCAACATACCTGGTGCGTGATGTCGGGACGCGCATCGCTGATGTCGCGATTCATCTTGCGCATTACGCCGATATGCTCATCGCTGTTGAGCAGCGAGTACTTGTCATCTTTGATGCCATTGCGGCCTCCGTGGGCGGCTTTGTAGGTCTCGAGACTGGCGTTGGAGAGGACGACGATCAGGCGCTTGGTGTCCTTGTCAGACGCGGGGATGGGATGGGCCTGCTCAGCAACGAGCTGTGGCAGGGCGGGAGGAGGCAGCGACTGCGTCTGCGTTCCTGTGAAGGTGGGCATCTGGTTAGCCATGCTGGGGCAGCGTCCTTGTTGAAAGGTCGAGTGCGATGGAGGGGAAATGGATGCTGGTGGGGAGGTGCGATTGTTCGATGCTGCCAGCGTCGAACGGAAGGTGTCGGTGGGATGAGCAGCAGGCGTGACGATGGTCGAGTGAGATGGGGAGGGAGGGTCGGGCAGGTTTTGTAGGAGTGGGAGCACGCGCGCCGCATTCTTTTCCCCAATCAGGCGGTGTGCAGAAGGGCCTATCGAAGCCGAACCACACAGCACCTGCAGGCCAGAACGACGGGCGTGCGTGGAGGTGCAGGGCCGACACGTGCGCGCTGGTGGTATGGCTGCAGGAAGATTTTTGGTTGTGTGTGCGCGGATGCTGTGGCAATTTCGACCTCACCAGCCCACGCGAGGCTGCGAAATGGGGTGCAACTTACGGACTCTCTTCGTGTCTCGCCCGGAAGTCGACGGCCTGCGCCCAATGTACTCGGTGTTGGCAGACGCGTCCAGCAGTTCCCTTTCGGCCAGGATGCCCTCGGGCGAGATGGAGCCCAATCGTGCAATGTCTGGAGCCATGATGGTGCTGTTGTCGTGAGCGAAGGAGAATGAATGCCTTGGAGCAATGTCGGTGACTCTTATGCACTATCGGCCGGCACAGGGTGTCGCGTCTGGCTTTGGGTCGGGTTGGCGCTTTGGGGATTGCTGCTTATGGGTAACCCGAGGGAAACAGTTGCGGCCGGACAAGCAGACGGTGCACAGGTGGACAGGCTTTTGTACCATCACCCTCACAAACAGTCTCCGATCAGTGATTCGCGGTGCACGCAGGTCAAGGCTGTGGGCGAGGACGGGTGTCGGTGCAAGCGGAAATTGATGCAAAGCTGCGGGACCCTGCTGCTTTTCAGCGACAGAATTGGTCCCACCTGGCAGCTCCTCGCACCAGTGCATGAGTGTGAGAGGCCCAGCATTATTGCGCTGTCGGCTTGGAGGAGGAGCTGGCTGCTGGAGTTTGCCAAACCTTAACGCTGTCCGTTTTTGCCGCTCCCTCCCCACCGACGGGCCCAAACCACGCGCATTGCATACGCTGTGAGGCCGATCATGCGTGTACTTTACACCCTACGTCAACGTCGACGTCTGCTGGCTCGGCATATGAACATGCTGGAGGTTGACGAAACCAGCGACCGGGTCTAGCACCGCCATCTGACCTAGCGACAGGGAGCCTGGGCGTCACATCGACACCTTTGCCAAGCGACCCTCATGCACTGCGGGAATTGTCGCCGCGCAGTGCTGCACCAGCTACCTCATAAGCAGCATCTTCCTTTCCCCAGCTGCATACGAGTAGCACTAGCGTGGCCGAGCTCGCGGCCAATCTCGTTTGCACCAGCGTCTGTTGCTGCGTTCCACTCGACGTTCTTCAGTCCAGAGAACATGATGAACATTTCCAGAAGAAGCGTCCAGGCGCAGAACCGCTCATCCTTAACGAAACGGACCATGACCTGATCCAGCGTGCCAAATAACAACCTCGCGCAAAGCTACCTCATCCACATCTGCAATATCCTGACCAATGCATCATAGCGTCTGGTCTAAACACCTATCACGTATCAACCACGCCCTTCCAAGTAGGCACTAGCCGGAGTGGCTTCCTGCAATATTCGAAACTCAATGCAAACCATACAGCAGTAGCCTCTACAAGCGCAGAAAGTCAATGGATCGAACCACGAATGAAGGTGGAGCCTTCTTTCCGAGCGACGTTTCTCAACAACTTGCATCTCAGCACGGCAAAACCACGAGAACCTGCCCAACACGAGAGCGACCATTCCACGACTTCTAGCAAGACAGCCGAGCAGCAAGCCACCTAGCCAGCCGTCTGCACAATCAGCGCACAAATCAACCACTGCTGTGCAGGTCGCGAGATGTCAATGCAATGCAAATCATGTCTACAGAGTACGCTGCAGTACATACCACCGGACGTTCTTCCGACACATCCCACCATCCCACCTTCCACTTTTGTCCGAAGAGAGCTTGGACCACTCTTCACATGTCGTGTCGCTCACTCCAGCAACCGCATATTGATGACGTGAAGCGACGAAATCTTGGTGCACACGGGCTACCCTCGGCAATCGGCATAACTTGAACTCCGCAAGAGACACCTCACCCGGACAAATTCTCATAGAGACACACTCCCCCCTCGGAGTTTCTTGAACAGAATATGTGGGCGCTCGCATATCCGCGGACGTCTCGCTCGCATGAGGATACGAGGGGCCAGTAGCGAGCGAGAGGAGCACATACTACGTCAGTAGACTCTATCAAAGCCGCTCGCGGACATGTCCAGTATCTCGACACGCCCCCAATGCCGACATTTCCTGGCCGATTCGGAGTTTGCTGCGCGATGTGAGTAACGGCAGCGGGCGCGTGGTACTTCACGTTGTCGACGATGCTTCGTTGTTCTTCGATCTGTCGATGACTGCTGTTCAAGCACGGCGTGCGCAGCGAAGGATTGACTACATTCCCTTCTGTGAGCACCACTCGATGCTATCCAGGACGAGTGGCAAGAGGACTCTGAAGCTACCAAGAACTGCGAGTCATGAACTGATATTGCGGTTCGCCGTCTATTGAAGCCACAGGTGATAATTGCTGCCGATCGCGAGTCCGCCATCTACAACAGCAGGCAATGAAGCGCCAGCTTGTCAATTGAGACTGCAGTTCGAGGCTGGATTGATGAGTGGAAGACTCGTAACATGACCGGTCACATCATCTCATAACACTCCGCAGCCAGCTTCCTACCTTCCTCTGAAAGGCCGCTCCCGTCCTTGCTAAGCCTCAACAGCTCTTCCTTCCACGTTTTCCAGTGGAACGCTGTTGTCTTGTTATCAATCCGCCGTTCCCAACATCCAGCGGGCTTTTCTGTCTGCGACCAGTCGATCTTTGCCTTCAACTGTGGCCCCGCGATGCGAAGCCAGGGGTGCATTTGACTGACAAAAATGTCGAGAGCACGGGGCAGCGGGGAACAAAGCAGATTGAGGACGCCGAATCCTGAGTTCTCATGCACCGCTCCATAGAAACCTCGAACGAACATCTCGGCCTCTGCGGTGCCCACGGCGTCATAGTCCTGGCGAAACTCGCGCTTCTTCTCCTCGGAAAATGTTTCGAACTCCCTTTCCCATCGATCTGGGCCGTGCAAGTGTAGTTTGTACAAATCGAACCACATACCCCAGAATCCTGTCAGATGCGACCAGTCAACCCCAGAAGATGGCGGAAGTGCTTGAATTGCAGACATGAGGTCGAACGTCATGTGACGCTCTTCTGCGGTAAGCTCTACTAGAGCTTCGCTGAGGAGTGCCCAGATGCGATAGAGTCGCTTTGGCGGGTTTGGGTCTGCGAGTACGGGCGCTGTGAATCGCTTGGCAGCTTCTTCGGGAGTCGTGATGCCATTTAGATAGTCGCCCAGAGCTTTGGCTTCATCTGGGTGGCAGCCATCACCTATGTCCAACGCGTGCGCTGTAGGTGCGATCTTTGGTTCAAACCAGGCTTGAGGAGGCATTATGTGCGCTGCAGTGCTGGATTACTTCGAGAGCAATATGTACGTGCGATCGGAACTTCTATGGTCGAGGAAGGATGGCTCTGAAGTAGATCAAGTGCACTGACTCATGTTCGATTCCAGGCTGCCTTCGAGTCACGCATCCAACACCAACACATTTTAACATGACGACCCACGAATACAAGTCTGCAGTATGTTGGCAAGAGCTATGACGCAACTTGCCAGCACATTACATCTATCCTACTGTGCCATCCATCCTGGCTCTCTACGCTTTTAGCCCGCGCTTAGCTACTGCGCCTCAGAGGATCCTCACTTCGATGCAGCCGCGCGGCTAAGGTCCCTCGATTTCCAGCAGCAGCTTCTTTCAGCAAGAACATCCTTCGCGACATCATGCCAGGACTTTCCATCAGCGCCCCATGGGTCGTGAGAAGCTTCGTTGGGTACTTGGCGCCATTGCGGGCTCCCAGGTCGGCACCTGCAATCGGTCGTCTGCTATTATGACATACCGAACAAAAACGGGCGTTAACAACAGCAGCTGGACAGCCACGCCAATCTGTAAAGTTGTGAACAGGCTTGACATCAGCTTCGGTCGCAGTCTGTCACCGGGTCGAGCTCCAGATGGAGGGAGGCTGCAGGCATAATACCAACGATAAGGCTGCTTTGGGCAGACTCTGCGTAGCAAACAATGCTACCGATGCAGAGACCCATCTCATTGAGCATAAGAGTGCATGCGGCACTGCTTGGTGTCGACAATCAAGACAGGGCCATCCCTCAAGATGCTCTGCGCTACGCAGTTCCACAAAGTCACGGCGGCAGTGGATGCAACGGAATGCATCATGACTGCACGATCAAGCAGTTGAGCGGCGTCTGCAACGGAAATATCAGCGCAGTTAAAGAGGCACAGTTCGACTCATTGCAACCTCCTCGAACTCTATGGTATACCATGGAGGTGTTGGGTTTCATGTTAGCTGTATGCTCGCGGCACAGTATTGCCAGCTCTGTTCATCGTTCGATGAAGCCACCATCAGGTAAGGCACTCAGCGAAACATAAAGACCAGCACATACGTCTCACTTGGTAGGTACAATACAGGCACCCAATCTCAACACCAAGTACCATCCAACACCATCGAACCGACCGAGAGAATACACGAGACAAGTTGCCAGCACTGAACTTGTGATTCAAAAGATGTACCTCTCCTCCGCTGCCATCAGTGCCATCTTGGCCACTAGTGCATCAGCTCTGGCTCTCCCAACTTCTCCCTCCAGCCCACTTCTAGCTCGTGGATTCAACCCACTTCCAGACGACCCAAGCATGACCCCAATCGACGTGCAAGACCTCGCACACCGTGCCACAATGACCTGCGGCTCCGACACCTTTTCCTACAAAGACATGTACGCCGCCGTGCAATGGGGCACCATACTCGAAAAGGAGAATCTCGGCCGCGGGAAAAAATCCAAGGAGTATCCAAAGGGGCGCTTCCCTCACGTTTACACGGCCAAGACCTTCACGTTCAATGACAACTGTCCTTCTGGTGACATTAACCGTCAAGCGTTCCCGTTAATCTTTGATGGTCCTTATAATGGTGGCATATCCAACAACGTCGAGTACGGTCCTCATCGTGTGGTCTACTATGACAAGGGAGAAGAGGCCGTGGATGGAAATCCTATCGTATACTTTTGTGGTGGGATTACACATGAAGGGGCCGAGAAGGTAAAGTTCTTGCAATGTACTGTCAACAACTAGAGCACCGTAATAGTTAGCCGCGTGGGTTATATAGTCTCGACTACGAAAGAGTGTATGGTTTCGTCGAAATGTAGCAGAGAACAATCGTGAATGAAGTCCAAAATATCAGTCTCACAATCATAACACTAAGCACGTCACTTTTGTAAAATTGCATTCCATTTAAAAGACAACGCTGTCCATGCAGCAAGCGAGTTCACTACAAGCAAGCGAGTTCACTACAAGCAAGCGAGTTCACTACAAGCAAGCGAGACGACCTTTTTCGAATTACCTCCAGCTCTCCACCAATTCTCATACATTTTCCACTAAGATCCAAAGTCCCTCGATACCAATCCCATCTCAGTCAAATCCATCTCTCCTTATCGGACCGACCTCCATAGATCCATGCCACTCAACTCCCACGAGACAAAGACCCCCCAAAAAGCTTCGCATAGCAATGAATCCTTCCACTCGCCAAAGTACATACCCGAACATTAGCAAATGACACGTCACTAGACATTCACAAATCGCAACTGGTGGGAATCTCCATCATCTCGATGCAATGAGATCGATGCAAGAGAAATATATGTCGTGCATACGTATTCGCATGTGATGCATGCAGAAGCGAGGAGTGGCAGCAGTATCGGCAAAGATGTCTTGCCAAAGGTCGTATACACAGACTACTCTTGTCAGAATTCATCAGAGTGCACGCTGTTTGGCTGTTGGACGAAGGTAGCACGAAACGATGCCAAGTATTAGAGAGGCTCAATTTTGAAATGTTTCACGTTTTCATCATATCGTATTCCATGCAGTTACTCTGATCATCTTAATCACTGCCTCGCTTCTCCTTCACTGCCCTGCATAGCGTCCATCTTCGGAGCTATCTTCCTTCGCTAGCCCTCTTCTCGTCGCGTCAAGATCGCATCTCTCTTCTTCTATCTACAACAACTCCAGTGTCCACTTCTGCGGGACACAATTTCCTTCCCCCATAGGCAGTGACGGTAAAAAAGCGGCGTGCCAAAATCACCAACAGCAGGGGGAAAGGGGGAGGAAGGAGAAAAAAAAAGCCATCTACAAATCCCAAGAAGCGTATCAAGGTCCCCAACCAGCGCCAGCGTCGAGTGAGAACTTTTTCTTTTTGCTTGAATTGGAGTCAAGTCAAGGGAGGGCGTGTTGTGAATGCGTGTAGGAGTGCCAAAATCAACTCCACCAGCGCCTTGCGATGCGATTTGAAAAGCAGATCTTTGCCGCCTGATGATCCTGAAAGATCCTCTCTTTTGCTCGTTTTCTTTTTGTCATGTCATATTCGTGTCGTGTCGTCATGAGTGAATAACGACTGTCAGCCTCGCGGCTTTTCTTTTCATCTAATAGTGAGTTCCTAGAAGCGAAATGCACTTTGCGCTTGCATAGCCCTGCATCTTAGCCTGGATGTCGTGGGCGCGGGCCTGAACGGAACCTCTAATCGAGGCCATCTACGTCGCAGAAATGCGCTCGGGTAGCAAACGTGTGTCGTCCATGGCGTAGAACGTCCTTCGGCCTGGGGCTTCCATTGCGTGTTATCCAGCTTCGTACCCATCGGACTTGATCATCGTAGTAATATCCAGGTCGTCTTCTATAGAATTGAGCACTTCGTGCTCGTCTAGGCATTTCTCAAGTTCTGCCGGCTCCATAAAGACCGGTTCGTCTGGCAGGAACATGTCTGCACCAGGTTCACAGTCTAGAGCCGGCTCATCGTCAAGTTTAAACGTAGAATCAAGTCTTTCTTGATGTGCAGCGATATTGAACGGCTCGCCGGGCCCATGGCCAAAAGTTGAAGAGACTGGCCTTGTCAGTGGTGTGGGAAGTCCTTTCAGCGCCACCGGAGTGTGTGTTGACAGCTTGGGAAGCGCGCTGATGCTGACACGTTTTCCCAGCTTCCCTTTGGTGGGATAGATCCGTCTATCCAATCGTTTCCTCGCAGCTCGCGCCTCACCCATGAATGTTAAATCAGTGGGTAAGGGGAGCTCTGGCTGCTACGCGAACTCGAATTGGAACGGTTTAAAACTGGTGTCCGAAGCGTGGCAGCGTGGGCACTTGACTGGACGGCCCTGACTTTGGCTACTCACGAGTGCATCGGTACATGCTCCGCACAGTGGACCCATACAACCCGAGCAGCCGAACATGTCATTGATTTTGGCCGGTCGACGGCAACCAGCACAGTAGCTGGCATGGGTCACACCCTCGGTCTTATTCGCGTTGAACATAGGCGATGATGTCGAGTCGATCGATGACGGATTCATGATGTGGAACTGTGATCCGGAATCGGCGCTGTTGTGGTGTGCATGGCTGAGATTGCTACTGAGGCTGCTGTCCACGGAAGGAAATGTCTGGAGATCCAGTCCGGTGTGATCCGCCGGCGGCGGCGTCAATGCTCTATTCAATGGCGAGGCTTGGAACGATTGGAACTGCGATCCGAGTGCAAAGGGCGGCAGTGATGTGCGAGAGTTGCCCTGAGGAGACTGATACGGCGATGCAGGAATCTGCTCGAGCAGATCAGCAATGTGTGCAACACGACAGGAGTGGACCTCGGCTTCAGCAGAATGCTTCGGGATATGGCATGGGCATTGGGAAGCGACGTACCGGAGTGAGGTCCCGTGATCCCTCCTCTTCTGTTGCTGAAGCTGCAGCCTCAATCAAGTCTTCCCAGCGTCGGCCAGGATGGAGTTGGCCTGCAGCCAGCGCATTAGCAAAGAATGCATTAGAATCATCTCGATTCTCCTTACCCAGCTCCTTTGACCTCTTTCGCTCATGCTTACTGATGCGGGCGCTGGTAAGGCTGGATTTTCGCGGTCTGCCCATTTGACCAGACCGAGACAGACTTCGCTGTAGCGGCGGCAGTGTCGTCGTCCGGTCCGGTGGCGAGCGGGCGAGATTGCTTGGCAGAAGGCCTTGCTGGTCTTGGTCCGCACCAACATTGTACGCCTGATCATGCATGAAAGCAGAATCTTGCAGCGCCGGATCCACGTGCAGCTGATTATTCTTGTAGTCATGACCCTGGTCATGGAAGTAATTCTGAAGACAGTCCGCTTCAGTAACAGGCGAGTCAGCAAGGACAGGGAAATTCACCTGCATGTTGTTCTCTCCCCAGCCCGATTCCGAGTCGGATCGGTGATAGTGCAACTGCGCCAGAGCATTGGCAGCAGAGATGGTGGGTATCAGGGAGCCCCGGCGGTACTCGCCCGAGGAGCGTTGTTCCGCTTGCATACCATTGTACAAGGCGAGAGCATGTGGATCGTCGGCCGTGTAGTAGCCTCCATCATGCTGGCCGAGGGTATGGTAGCCTTCCAAGGATGAGCCTGAGCCTAGCCGCGTGTCAAAGTGGAAGGCGGGTGACAGACCTGACGGATCAGAGTGCTGCGGAATGTGATTGTTGTTGCTGTGGGAGGAATGACTGTGGCTATGATGGTGGTTGGCGTGATTGGGGTCGATGGCGGGGCGCTCATGCGGCGGCGAGGTGATCATCAACTCGAAACTCTCCTTCGTCGCCGGCAGCTTGGGGATGTAGTATTCGGGGTGGGCACGGCGGATGTGCTCTTGCATGGAGCGGTACTTCTTTTCCTGTACAGAGCGGCATTGTCAGTACGTGAAGGCTTCGCAGGGGAGCAATGAGGCGTCGCAGGCGCGCGGAGCGGTGGTGGCAGTGGTGGTGAGGAGGACTTACGCCGAGACATCGCTTCCGACAGGCGGACGAGTCCTGATTGCGCAGCGGACACACCACCTCATTCTCGGTGCCTGAGACGGCAAACTGCGAGGTGAGATGGGTTCGTGGAGGCATTGCAATGCGGGCACCCTGGCTCTGGCTGGTCGCAGCGGCGGCGGCGGCAAGCACAGCAAGCAGAGCTGAGAGCTGTTTGCGAGCTGTTGCTGTCGAAGCTGTGTGTAGCTACGGGCTCCGCTGGATCGCAGTGACGGGGCCTGGTTGCGGCGCAATGACTGGACCGAGGGCTGCGTGGTGGGCGGTGCTCGGAGCTTGCTGGCGAGCTATGGGTACGGCGTAACGTGCGTGGGTCGTTTGGCGGCGGGCGGCAGTGGGAGCAGCAGTCGAGCTCGAGCACACGCAGCACAACACAGCACAGTACAGCACAGCACGCAGCACACAGCACTCGCTGCCTTGCTTGTCCCGGTGCTTGCGTGCAGTGGGCGGGCAAAGCTTGAGAGCTCGCCAGATGAGGAATGCAGTCTCAGCTGGGCCGGCGTCCCTCGTCGAGCTGTGCGGATCGAGAGAGCTTCGTTGGGCCTGGTCGTCGTCGGGCAGCTCTCTGTTGCTCGCGCGGAGGGTGCTGCTGCTGCTGGTCGCGAGCTCTGGGCGTGGTGCGGTGGTGGGCTCGGGGAGTATGACACGGCGAAAGAGCTTGCCACAAACAACAGCGGAGGAACTGCTCGTGCGCGACGAGGGGTTGAGGGCGCCTGGAAGAGCGCGGGGCGCAGATAATGCACGATCAACGCAATGGGGCCCGTGTTTTGCCGAGAAGAGCAGGTTAGACGGCCGACGACAAAGAAGGCGTCTCACTCGTCCATGGGCAGTGGGGGAGGAGTGGTGGACTGGCGAACAATGGCGCCGGCGAGAGGGTGTCGTCGGCGCTGCTGGCCACGCACGGCGGAGTCATCGTCGCCGCGCTGCCACGCCAACACCTGCCCTCGAGCTCGCTCGCACCCTCGGCATAACGACGCGCTGAGTGGAGCGAGCGTCGCTTCGTCGCCTCCACTCTCGCTCGCACGCACGCTGGCACTGTGGCGGGCAGAATGTTTGGTGCATGCGCAGGGATGTCCGCGCAGCGCCGCAGTCTCTGCACGCCGCCGGCCAAATGATGCGATCAATGCGATCCAGAGCTGTTCCAGACATGCATCTGTCCTCCCGCCCGCTCCCCAACCCGATTCCTGTCGAGCCCCGATGTCGCTGGAGCGGAGAATTGGGCGTGCCGGTGCGACGGGGAGGAGGAGGCAGAGGAGCAGGTGAGGTCGGGAGTGGGTTGATTAAAAAGAACTGATGAATCGTTCGCGAGGGCACGTCCTTCCACCATCTCCCCCCAAGCCATGGCCATCTCGCTCCATCATCGACAACGAGGGCGCAGAGCAGAGCACATGGTTTGCGGCACATGCCGCCCGCTCGTCAGAGTCAAGCCAGCCAGCCGCAGCGCGCATCGCGTCCACTTGCCCTCGCATCCATTTAGCAACAACACCACGCCGGAAGCACTGGTATGCTAGGCGATGGCGCTGCGTCCTAGCCGTCCCTGTGGCGGTTATATGCACACTTCCCACGTTGTACAAAGCACGCCTGGCCCTGTTCGTCTGCGCGCTGACAAGCGATACCCACCTGTCATCCAACACGTTCAGGTTTGAGCCTTGTTACACCTTCCCCCATTGACGTAGTTCGAGATTATCCTGTTCCCCCGCTACACAACACGCATTCCTGATTACCGGCAACTCTCGTTTGCTCGCAGAATTGACCACAGCAAGATGACCAGCACGCCCGACAACGACCGCAACAACTTTTGGTGGTCGACACAGCATCAGCCGGCGCGCAACACGACATGTCGTTGACCGTGCAGCAGCTCAACGCCGACAGCTGCTTCCTCCTCACCTTCAAACCCTCCTTCGCGCCGAAGAACTACACGGGCAAATTTCCCGGAAGCTTCAGCATCCTCATCGATCCGTGGTTGGACGGAGCGAGCTCCATCTTCCACCCCAAATTCGCAACAACATATCACAGCTCGCCCTCAGCGGTCCGGTCGCTTCAAGAGCTCAGAGACGAGGTGGATGTGATAGTTGTCAGCCAGGATAAGCCGGACCACTGTCACAGGGAGACATTGTGCACTCTGGGCAAAGACAGTAAGACGAGGATATTCGCAACGCCCAAAGCCGCCTTCAAAATCCGGGAATGGAGGCACTTTGAAGATCCCTCCATAATCGAAGAGATACCCACCTACAGCTCTTCCAAGGGTGAAGCTGCTTTCACCCGCATTGTGATCGAGCCATATTCCACATCTTCCGCTCCCGGCGAGATCACAATCACCAACCTCTCGTCCAAGACAGATCTAACGCGTCTTCACAATGCCATTGCGATCACCTATTGCCCTCCTGGGACTCTGCTCAAGACCGTTGACGGCGACACGATCAAGCTGAATGATCTTCCCATGACAGCTCGTCCCGGAACTTCCGTCCCACCCTTCAAAACGATACGCAAAAAACCTTCCATCAGCAGCCCGGTTGGAATCGTGAAGGCCACCATACCTCGTTCTCCAACAAGTCCTACCTCGCCCTCGACGTCGACGACATCTTCCCAGCGACCCAGTACGAGCTTCAGTGCCGGCAGCGACTCCCAACAACCGAACCACGAATCCGTCCTCTCCGTCCTCTACAGCCCTCACGGTGTCGATCCCCCCCTCCTCCGACCCTACGTCACCTCCCACCTTTCGCACCTCCCTGGCGCAATCCCTCTTACTGCGCTCTTCCATTCTCTCAATGTCGAGTCCAACCCAAAGATGCTAGGAGGCGTAATCAGTAATGGCGCCCCAGGTGGGATTCAGCTTATCAAAGAAGTTGATGCGAGGTACTGGATCGCTGCGCATGATGAGGAGAAGAAGAATGTGGGGTTGGCGACGAAGTTGATGAGTAGTAAGGTGTATGATGTCGAAGAGACGATCAAGTTGTTGAGAATGATTGGCGGAATTGGAGGGAGTAGAGGAAAGAAGACCGTGGTGGAGAGTATTGGGAACGGAGGATGTAGGACATTTCGAGGGGGCTGAAGAACATCGATTTGGATATGCAAACGACATGAGGAGACCACTCTCTCGTCCTAGAAATGCGGTGAAATGGCAGGCGAGAATAAGAGAGAACATTATGGTACGGCCTCATATGGAAAGAGCGGTCTGTTGATCGTCTACTCTGCGGATGCCACAGTATGCATTAAGCATAAAGAGGCGAAGAAGACTACATGCATCGCCAGTTGCTGGCCATGGCGAGATGTACTGTTCATCTGCAAAGAACAGGCTGAACTAAGTTGTAAATGTGCTCATGGTAGTAATGTCGGACAGTAATATGCATAATTTGAAGCAAGCGAGCATATAGAGAGAACATGATGACTTTCACAGAACACATCTCAGACATCTCAATTCGAAAAGAATTCTCGTCTACATGATGTTGCCTCCGATTCTACTCACTGCCTCAAACACAATCCTTCCACTACTCCCCCGGCATCCCACCTTTCAGATTATCATACTTACTCTCCGGATATTGCAAAACATTCTCCTGTCGCTCCATATGTTTCCCCTCATATCCGCCCAGCCCTTGCACTGTAATATTAATCAAACTGCTATCCTGTGTCGCTGGATGATCTCCGCTGGTTTCCCACCACATTGCACCTCCGAGGCCAGTTTGTTTAATGTATTCGACTTTTTGCGCGGCGACGGCCGGAGTGTCGTAGGAGACCATGGTTCGGGTCGCGGGGTCGTAGCACCAGGAGGAGATCGTTTGCGGGTCATGGTAGACTTGTGCGTTTGGGCGGGGGAGAGACTAGAATTGGTGGGCGGGAAAGTTAGATTAGGTTGAGGAAGGCAGACTCGGGAGTTTGGAGTGGTTGAATGTTGGTATGGGGGAGGTTCAGATTAGATCAAGTAATTTTTGGACTTTTGATAGTCCCGCCCATTGCCTTCATTTGGTGCCTCAAGAAGTGACATGCACGACCGCCGCGGCTGGACGGCTTTGGGGTTGTGTCATTCGTCTCCATGAGATGGTAGGCTTGGTGTTTTGCTCTTATCATCAGGAGAGGTTGTTATTCGATTGGAAGGGTAAGAAAGGAAGTGAGACCTGCAGTCGAGTGTACTTACCTTGTAATCCCAGACACCATTCTCCCAGCTTCCTTCACCGACGCCGTTGAATGGAGTTCCTGGGCCGTCTGTGTTTTGGAACGCACGACCGTAGAGCGGCATGCCCAGCACTAGCTTGCTGTGTGGTACTCCACCATTCACGTATCGTTGTACAGCCTGATCGGTGCTGAATGGTGTACTTTGCGGAGTATGGGCCGAGGGAAAAATATTGGCCATGTGCCCAGCCGAAGAATCCCACGAGCCGGCAAAGTCATATGCCATGAGGTTCCAGAAATCCAAGCACTGATCCATCTCGCGCAACTTCAGCCATCTGATATTGGTCTCGCCTGCAGGGCAGGCGATCGTCAGAAGGAAGTGTGGTCGGCTTGGTAAGGTGGCAGAGTACTTGTCCAGCTCCTGGCGACATTCTCGCAGTAGTCTGACAAAGTCTTCCGCTTCAGCATCGCTCTTTGGGTACTCCCAATCGATATCCAGACCGTCCAGGCCAAGGTCTTTGACAAGGCGCACAGCACTTTGAGCAAAAGTGCAACGTCCAGATTGTGAGGATGCAGGCTGTGGAAAGTTGCTCGAGTAGGTCCAGCCGCCGATACTGAGAATGATCTTCAGGTTGCGGTTTCTCTTCTTCAGGAGGTAGAGCTGTTTGATGCAGCCGTAGACGTTATTGCCCGTGTCGTTCCAGGAATCGGTGGGATAGTGCTTGTCAGTGTCCGACTGTTACTTCTTAGCAATGAGGCAGAGAGAAAGAGGTGAACGGGTGGGTGTTACCCAGGGGTCTGTCAAATACACCTCTCCTGACTCAGGCCTGACGTTCGCAAACGAGTAAAGCACATGAGTGAGCTTGTCGGCGGGAATGTCTTGTGGTTGATGATTGCGGCCGTAGATTGCCCAGTTCACAAAATAGGCAACGCTGCGGTAACCTTGATGTTGAGCCATTGCCGATGTCTTTTTGTCGCAACCTGTGCAAGCGGTCAATTGTGCAGAGTAATGTTGCGTTGTATGTGTTGGATGTGGAAAGCTGGTGCCACTGTGGCTGGAGCGTGTCAAAACAAGGCAGTGCAACAAGGCCCGCTTGCCGCGTCACTGTGGCCAAGCGAAACTTCACGTGTCAGCTCATAGGCGCGTCGTCTCCGGCGAGGCTGATGCCGCATCGGTCCATTCTGATGACGTTGGAGCGGTTTGTGTTCTCGTTCTGCAATCATGTCGTGGATGTCCAGAGCGATTTGCAATTTGCCTCGAAATGTCGGCGCGGAAGGCAAGATCCCGGCATCCCGATTCCATGCCGCTGCCTTGCTAAATGCGGCAGGGACCCTTCAATGACTTCCAATCGTATTCACAGTACCTGCAACAGCAACACCCGAGAGAGGCAGCACAGTAGCTACATGTACACCTACATTCACAATAGAGTGCTTTTTCTTACAGCGGTAGATCCGGCTGCACGAAGAAAACGACTCCGACTTGCCTCGCAGGCCGTGTCAGAGTCGGACATGTTATCTCCTCTCTCACACATCGCTGCATTATGTAAGCTCCGCGTGGCTGAAAGATGAGCCGGCCAACATCCAACACCCGACTTGGATGCCCGACACGCTCGCGCTTGCACTCGACATTGCAAGTACACAACAGCGATATTACACTCCCGAATATGACCGCGCACGATACATCTCCTCTCCCCGTCTTCCGTCGGCGACCGCCCTGCACTCCCAGCTGATGCAAATTAGCTGCCCACGGAATCGGGCCGCCTATTGACGCGTGCGTTGATGCACAATCTGGACGAGCTCGAAGTTCGAGCAGGAGGCGTGGGATCTGTTGAATTCGCGGACATATGCGTGGCTCTTTTTGCGCTCGTTGTCATGTCCACAGACGAGTATGGTATTCATGACGAGGAAATGTTAGGGCAGGAAGAGCAGCAGGAGCATGGAGTTGAGGACAAGAATCGCGTCAAGCCGTCGGATCATAGCCATGCTGCGATCCAATCGAGACAGATGGAGGATTTGGGAACAGCTCTGGAGGTCGACCACATGATTCTTGACTTTCTATGCTTCCAGGCTATCAATGCTTGTTTCGAGAGCAGGAGGTCACCCCCCGTGAACGATAGACTAGACCTGCAGGCCTGCCTCGCCCAAGTCGACCAGTTCTTTCTACTCTTCAAGGGGCGCTACCCAGAATACCGGCCGGACCCCGAACTGCATTTCCGACAGCAACTTCTCCAGCTTGTGGTGCTGGTGACTCAGCGCTTCCGCCGATGTTCAGCGACACCTATCAGATCTTCGTTGACAGCTCTTCGCGCTGCCAATCAAGCGAGAGCTCGGTCATGGATTGGCGATGCTTCACGTTTGCCTACAGCAGATTATAACGTGAGGCCATTTGACGAGGCGCTACCCATATCGACTACGGAAATGGAAGAGAACAGATCACTCATGCTTGAAGCACTGGGCATTCCGGCTGAGGATGACGCGTACGAAGATAACTTCTACGGCACGAGTGAATGTGTGGGTTTGCTCGATCTTCTCCCACTATTCATGCGAGTGTCTGCAGCTTGCCATACCATGTTCGAGTGTCCTCCAACAAAAAAGTGGATGGAGCTAGCGGCTGGCTGGATGCTCCAAGCCTGCCTCGAGCAGTACTTGATTTTCGGTGCAAGTGGCTCCGATGCTATCGACGAAGCCTTTGCTTGGGGACCAGGGGAACATCTAGACGTTTCGATGGACGAAGACATGGAGGAAGGACATGATACGAGGCAGCGGAACAACAGCCAGGATCCTTTCTGCTTGGGCTTGGAGAATGAGGACACTCAGCTGTGGCAGACCATCAAAAGTCGGGCGCTGAACACCATTCTGTCAGCAGAGAAGCAATACTGGAAGGATGTCGCGTCTCACTTGGCCGCAGTGTGGGACAAATCCTCTCCGGCACAGACCAAGAAAGAGATCACAGAATTTCTAGTGGATCTGGCAGAATGCATTCCGGAGCCGGTGCTTGTTCAGCTTCAGAAAGGCCAACTGCAGGGCATGACCAGATCACAAACTCAGTCATTCATCAGGAGCTGTGGCGTCGACGTCGCAGAGATACTCACATGCATCGACAGGCCTGGATGATGCATCAAGAGCACTGTCGACATCTTTCGAATGCTGGATTACGCAAATGCTACGCAAGCTCGCAGTTGACGATAGAGATCCAAAGACTCACGGCAATTTGTATTCGCCACTCAAAGAACATGCCGTAAATGCCCGCGTGGTGTATGCCCATCAACTCATGCGCTTGTATAGCGTCCTGTGCCTCCGTCCGGGTGCCCCACGCGAATATCTACATCCATGCATTGACCTAAGATGAGGCGTTACTTCGAGCTGGTCGAAACACGTGGCTCCAACACCCCAGATCCCAGTCGCTGCAAGACCTCGAACTCGGGTCGCGACACTGCTATCGACAGCAGTGAACGATGTGCTGATCAGATTCACGATCCATGCGAGAAGGAACACATCCAAACGATAGCATTGCTCGCGCCGCATCACGCGGCTGTCAAGTTGGGCTTTCTTGCATGGCATATGTTGTCAAGCGAGAGACTCGTGAGCGATCGTGGCTTGGGGCGGCATCGTTTGATGAGTTGAACGCGCAACCGCTTGTTGGAGTCGGCGAGACAGGCATTGGTTGCCTCACGATTGCGATTCCGCTCTGAGCGACCGAAGCTACCGTCGCTGTACACGACGTCTCAACGTGAGTGGCTGTGATGGCCGCTGGGGTGCCCCAGCACACGTGCCGCGATGTGCAAGAGCACACACTGGTGGCAAACATAGGCAAAAAGGAATATTGCTAAAATCTAACGTCGACTTTTAGCATGACAGCCACCTGTCTGACACCTCGATGGAAAATGGCAGTTAAGAGATACTAAAATCGGTTGAAGGCTCGGCAGCCACATCGACCACGTAGCACCTCATGATCGTTGGTTTCTGACGTTTCTATATACAACAGCACGGTCTCAGTGCTACCAGGTCAACCTCCAGTATCACGACATGCTGCCCCGATCTTTGACGCCGGCTGGAGGGCATTAATGAGAGCACCGTGCAATCGATACGCAATATGATGCACGTGCTTGATCTGGCACGGGATCTCTTTGGTGGACACAGCTGTTCGGCGCTTCTTACACCGCATGTGGTGTTTCTGATCGGCACTCAACGCCGGTCTGTTTCACGACGTTGCGGTGCGGCCAGGGTGTGCCGAATTGCTTGGCGAGGGCCCAGAGTGGGATGGCAGGACCGCACCTCCATGGCCCTTTTGCTTCTTGGTCTTCATCATCGTCCCAGCGACTACCACAGCTTTCACAAGCCGCGACTGCGCCATCGTCAAGGAATTCAACCACATGAGCGCCTTCAACAGCGCATGCCGCGTACCGCAGGCTGACCCTTGAACCGCTTCCCACCGCCTCCAATCACAGCTCCACTGAAGCTCGGGGCCTTGCTAGATGTGCTAGGCTCGAGCCGCCTATATGCATAATGGGTCGTGCCGACCACTCAGAACTCTGCCGCCCTCTAGCTGCAGATACATGGACGTGGCAGCATGTGTATGCAGGCCGTCACCGAATTCGAATGCAGGCCGTGGCCAGTAGGCGGAATTGGCTCTCCGCACTAGGGGAAATGCACGCTCAACACGCCTACCACAAGCTGCGATTCACGAAAGCAGAGTGGAACCCGCGGGCCTTGACGGCGAGCGCTGCCACGGTACGCCTCAGCTATCTCCTGTTGCTTACTGCTCACCTCACCTTGCCTGCCATGCTGCAATGAGGTTGGCGAACTCGTGACGATGTGACGAGTGACCACTTGGGACCCACCAATGGAGCCTCACACCGAACAAGATCCCGATACACTCCTGCCTCGCGGGATGTCTTCTAGGAGCGCTTTTTCATCAGCTTTCTTGTGACATCTTCCTCTGCAGAAGATCTTCTGTCTGCTTACCATTTTTCACCTCGGTCATCTTCGTTACCTCTTGTACCTTTTGCGAGTCACTCGTCGTTGCGCGAGACGGTTGGCTGCAGCACCGACAAATTCTCCGACGGCGTTGTACACTCCAGTGTATACTTCACTCCGCGACCTGTTGCGCTACTGCTGCCACTTCTCCACTGCCACAATTAACCTTGCAAATTCGACATACGTTTCGCGCACACTCGCTGCCATTGTATCCAACATGCCTGTATCACATCTGGGCCTCACAGTGTCGCATATTCCGTCAGCAACATCCTTCTACCTAGCTGCTCTCCAACCGCTCGGATATCGCTTTATTGGCCACCAGGGCGACTCAATAGGTCTAGGAGTAGATTCTGCCGATTTCTTCATTACACAAGCGCCGATAGGGTAGGCATTTTACTGCTTCTCCAGGTTGCACTACTAATAGGTATGCAGCACGCGACCCTCGCCGAATCACATTGCATTCTTGGCCGAGAATCGCAACGTTGTTCGAGACTGCTACACTGCATCACTCGAAGCTGGGGGCCGTCCGAGTGGTTCTCCTGACTATCGCAATGTAGAATGCACTTGCTTTAATGCCGCTGTCGAAGACCATGATGGCAATACGGTCGAGTTCATCTTTCGCCAGCCCCACGGCGAAGGAGCTGGCTGTGGCGAAGCAGCACCTTCAGAACATAGCCGTGTCTTGACATGGCGAGAAGGTGTGGATGAGGCCGGAAGCGCAGATAATGCACAGTCTGTGGCCAAGTCAGCGATATCCCGCGGGTCGCAGGCTTCAAAAGCGACGACTGTTAAATCACGAATGCAGACAGCAATAGACCTGGCCAAATCGACAGCAGAGTCAACGAAATCTGCGGCGCCATCGCAAGGCATATCACGAGTCAACACTGCGCCTTCGACTTCCGGTTCATCTTTTCCTTCCAAAACAATTATCGGAACTGCGCTTGGAGCTGCCGCCGGTGCAGCACTGATGTTTGCTCTTCATAGAGAAGAGTCGAAGAATGCCAAGGAGGAGGCCGATCACATGGCATACATGGCCTCACGGTCTAACACCAAGTCAAGACATTCTGTACACGAAGTACCAGCAAATCCCCCGGCGCCTCGCGCAGAAACTTTACCACCAGCTGATCGCACAGCGTCGCAAGCCCCGGAGCAAGATGCGACGGGAGGCAGAAGATTCCACCACAACTATAGTACAACAGAATCTGCATACAGCCGACCACAACCGCGCTCTACTCGCGCGTTGCGCATGCTTCAGGAGACCGGGTATACCGGCGATGATGAGGTGCAAGAAGTCATGTCTAGGTACACTCATCTCCGTCCACACCCTACGAGGAGCCACACATACGACTCTGTCGATTATGCTCCTGATGAATTACCTGCAAGATCATCTGTGGGCAGCGCGATGAAGCGATCCAGCACATTACCTGTGGATGTCGATATCGATCGACCTAATTACTATCTGGAAGCCCCCAAGAGCACGATTTCGAAGCACAGTAGTCGCCACGATGAGGATGACCACAGGTCCTCTGCATCACATCGATCCCATAAATCGCACCGATCGCACCGTCGCACGAGCGCCGACGAGACAGACCGGCTTAAGCGCCATGACAGTGGCATCGATGTCTACCCCTCTCGCACGCACAAGGATCGCGGGAGCGACGCTGGTCGTAGATCCTCAGCCAGCACTGTCAAACCCTTCCGACGAACGTCTGGCCAGGACGGAATCCCTCTGCCACCACCTCCGATTGGCAACAATGCGTATTCTCAGATCAGCAGAGCTGGTAGCTCATGCTATCATCCTGCTGCCATCTCACTTCCCCCGTCGGTCGCTTCGTCAAGCAGACAAACCGCAGATCGAAACCAGGACGTACTCGAGCCAGTTCCATCTAGCCGCAGATCGCGCCGCTCGCCTCCTCCTGTCCCTGCAAAGCCTTACATACAGGAGCGTGATTCGGTCCTTCAGAGCTGGGAGAACTTCGAGGCAGAAGAGTCTGATGGTATGGGAGATGTCAAGACTGTGCTACCGGAAGACAGCATTTCATGCGTGGATTTGAGTGAGCCGCGAAGAAGACATCGCCGACACCATCATTCCTCTTCTTCCAGTAAACACAGCAAAGGTGGAAGGAGTGAGGCGAGTGACAGGACTGTACGACCGGTCACTAAGGAGAAGGAGAAGAGGGGAAGTCTGCTGGGCTTGCCAATTCGAAGTAAGGAGGGCAGTAGTAGATTCAGTTTTGTTTGAGAGATCTGGCGACGGCTTTTATTAGACTATGATGACCACGCTCCTTCTGTATACTGGGCGGGCCTCTGTACGATTATTTTTCGGTTGCACTTGTTTCCCATGGGTAATTCAGTTTGGTCAATCGACCCTGCCAAATTTTGATGACTTGAGTGAGTCAAATTTAAACAACTTCACAACTTCACCTCTGTTCTCGCATCTTAGAAACTGAACCACCACAACGAAAGACCCGAATGCCACATCTGCTCCATCGCGACAGACATGTATAACTCTTCAAGAAATGTCCACGTCAAGCATTCCCACTTTGCGTCCCGTCCAAACGGCCGATCCCGCGAACACGATCTGGTCCGCAATTTCACAAGATGCATTTCGCGAGAATCTGGTCACTCTCGAGAAGAAGACGAACGCAGTTCCCATTGACGTTCTTACGGCGAAAGCTGAAGAGACAATCGATCAACACGTTCCTCCGGGACCCCGTATACCACTTCATGTCGAGAAGCTAGTCGCAGACGATCTGGCATATATCGCAGCTGTAGGCGAAGGAGCTCAAAGTGTCGCAGCCGTTTGTCTCGAACAACATATTCGCACTTCATCGAGCTCGAAGCCGGGTCCGAATGATGTCCATCAGAAGAACACTATTGCTTTACTTGTCGTCAAAATCGCCGGCATGGATGTCGTGGACGAAAAGGTGAAGAATATGCTTCAACAGATCATCGGCGTGATGCAAAATTTGAGTCGAATGGCCTCCACCAGAAGAACACCAGAAAGCTCGACTCCTCAGGACTCAAGAGATCTTAACGAAGCAATCGAAAAGATTTTCGATCTCATCATTGCTCACCATCGCCAAAAACTTCTCGGCCGCTTACGTTCTTGCAAATGGATCAAGCCCACATATCTCGACCGTACGCACAAGAAACCTCTCTGGCAGGATTTTGCGAACGTGGTACATCGTGTTCAGCATGTGTTTCCGAAGAAAGCAGATTGGAAAGTACGAAAATCTGTGACGGAAAGTCTGGAAGGTGTGCAGAAAATTTACGAGTTGTTCGAGAATACGAGTGAAGTTGAGACGGAAGAGAAACTGAGAGAACTCGTCACAAGTTCGTGGGGATTTTGTCAGAGGGAAGAGATGAGAGGTTTTGCGGAGAAGCTAGAGAGTGGTATGGCGGGAAAGACGGCGCAGGTCGCGGCCGCGGTCAAGACTTTGAGGCAGGTGGAGAAGGTTGGGGCGTATTGGAGGATTGCGAAAGATTTGGCGACAGTGGCGGGAGGCGTGTATTTAGAGGCATTTGGTGCGATTGAGTTGGAGTTTGTGACACCTTATGCCAGTGTGCCGACGGAGATCACGTATGAGCCTTGGGCTGGGAAATGTCATGTTCACGCGGAGGTGCAGTTGGTTGTGGAGGGGGCTTTGACCGGGACTGGGTTGAAGGGGCGGGCGAAAGAGGGCGAGGAGACGGTGGTTGTGGAACCGCGCATCATCGGCACGAGCAAGTATCTTTGCTATCTGTGCTACCTGTTCCTATATTATCACGGAGGGTACGAAGCATTGAATACACACGGACGATTATACGACCAATGGACTGTTCCGGACTTGGCAGATTATAGTCCAGACACGAAGAAGACACTTTCCGGCGTGTTGGAGCAGATGAACAGGCATGTATTGCGACAGATCGAAGAGACAAAGGGTGTGGTATGGCGAGCGGAGCCCATGACCAGTCGACAGAACCTGCTATGCTTCGAGGATGGGGATGTGAACAACGACGAAAGCGTGGAGAAGTTGAATGAAGGGCTTGGTTCATTGAATATCGATCCTTGAACTGAAGGAGCTCTAGGATGCGTACCGAAGGAAAGACGTAGGGAAAGACCTATGGACGGACGAACGAACCAATCAACGAGAATTGCACTCAAGCTCACAGAAGTATAGCATATCAAGAGCGAGACTCCCCGCCCAGCGAAATCATCACTTCCTCGTAGCCAGAGGTCGACATGACCAGCTCGTTCATCTAGTAGACCGTGATACTGCTTCGGCCACTGGACTGGTACCCCTCCGTTGCCACAATCTGGTAATTGTGAGTACCGAGTCTCATACCATACTGAGCCCAAGCATTGAAGTGGTTGGCCATGTTGACAGTTCCGCCGACACGCTTGCTTGTGCGGACAGACCAGTATTGCTGGAAGGTTCGGATGCCATCGATCGAAGGAGCGTTAGTGCGGGTTGAGACGTAGATGTTGTAAGTGCCACCGTCGGTGTTCACGGTGCCTTTGAACTGGGCTCCACTGCTGGGGTTGTAGGTGCCGAAAGACTCGACGACGTAGTACTGTAGAAAAGCGTTAATGAGGGCACCGTGACGGATTCAAGGAAAGTGATGCTGCATACCTCGATCAAGGGGTTACGAGTCCATCCATAGACGGCGAGGTAGCCATTGCCACTTGGGCTGAAGGTGCCGTTGTAGTTGATGGTTCTGCAAGCTGGATCAGCATATGCTCAAATAGTTCACATTGATGTTCGCGCACCTGGCCGATCCGGTAGCCCAGCCCTTACCACCGACAAAGTTTCCGACGTTGGTCCATTGGACAGTGTACGATCCACCGGCTCCGTTCTGGTAGTTGACCTGGCCACCTCCGTCGGTCCAGAAGGAGTAGTAGTAGCCATTGTGTGTGCCAGTTCCAGACTGAGATTGACGAGCTTCGAGCGCTGTGCGCTCTGGATTGCGGACATCGAGAGCAGTTGGAGCCGCGTATGCAGTCGCTGCTGCCGCAATAGCGTACAAGAGCGAGGTCAAAGACACCATATTGGCAAATGTTCGGTG
Source organism: Cercospora citrullina (assembly GCA_013365195.1). NCBI lineage: Eukaryota > Fungi > Ascomycota > Dothideomycetes > Mycosphaerellales > Mycosphaerellaceae > Cercospora > Cercospora citrullina. Next base: position 711,702 of record JAASFF010000198.1, read on the forward strand.
AGGTTCTTGAAGTGAGTTTCAGGCAAATTGATTTCGAGCATCTTGGTAGGAGAAGCTGGCTTATATACCACTGACATTTCTTGCATCTCTTGCGCTTCATGCGTTGACAGCATTTTTGGCTAAAGCATTGCCCTCCCTATTGCTCACGAGGAGCAAACAAGCCATACCAAGAGGCCAAGATTGTGTGGGAGGATGTGCCAAGTGAGCGAGGAAAGCCTGTCGAAGTACAACGACAATATCATTGATTGCTGAACTCCTCTGCTTGTGACAAGCCAAGAATACTCAGCTGGGGCGGTATCGACGAAAGAGGGCATGAGCGTTCAGCCCTGCATGACCCACCCAGCCGATGTTGGACAAACTCCAGAGTAGTTCGACACCAATTCGCGGACCTCGACTGCAGAGTGATGATCTTTTGTCCTAGTGGACGGCTCTAAATTGTTGTACTTAGGCTAAATACGTTGAGATTCACTTCATGAGTCCAGACCATGGTAGCTGTGTATTGTTCTCGTTCAGTTGTCAGCTGGCACGTGGCTCAAACATGTATACACCAGCTCTCGCTTGGTAGGCGAATGTATGTATGCGGAGTTTACCCGATGCCCCGTTTCAGGCAGATTGCTTTCTACGTTACGTGTAGAAGCGCCGTCCGACCGAGCATGGCGGCAGTGCGAACCTCAGAGAAGAAAGATGTTATATAAAGCCAGGACAAATTCGAATAAATGAATCATCAGAGCTCACCTCGTCGTTGATCGAATCCAGATACACCAGAACATCAGCAACAACATGCATCTCCGTTCCACACTTGCCGCAGCAGCTCTCATTGCAAGCGCGACTGCCAAGCCATTGGAAGAGAGGCAGTCTTGCCCAGCGATCCACATCTTTGGCGCGAGAGAGACTACAGCTCCCGCTGGATATGGCACTGCAGGCGTTTTCGTCAACCTGATTTTGAATGCATATCCTGGATCCACTGCAGAAGCGATTAATTATCCAGCTACAGGAGACTCGCAATATGGTGCTTCAGTTCGGGCTGGTACGCAAAACATTGCGAACCAAATCAACAGCTTCAACTCCAGGTGCCCGAACTCCAAGCTTGTGGTTGTAGGATACTCGCAGGTATGCTTTGATGCGTATCGCGGATTCGACGAAGTACGAGCTGACAGTGGACGGGAATAGGGTGCTCAAATTGGCGACAACGCCCTTTGTGGCGGTGGTGACCCCAACCAGGGAATGACCGACACCAAAGTCTTGGTGACTTCTGCAGCTGCCAACGCCATTAAGGCTGTGATCTGGGCAGGAAACCCTCGAAACTCCCCTGCGGAGAGTTCGTTCAGAGTCGGAACCTGCTCAGCACAAGGCGTATGCCGTTCCCATTCCTGTTGTTTTGCGAGTACCAGTTGCTGACCAAGGTGCCTGCAGTTCGACCCAAGACCTCAGGGCTTCTCCTGCCCAGCGTTCCAGTCCAAACTCCGATCGTACTGTGACGCTCCGGATCCTTATTGCTGCAACGGCAACAACGCAGCCACGCACCAGGCTTACGGGCAGGTGTATGGACAGCAGGCGCTGCAATTTGTGAAGTCAAAGTTGAGTTAGGTGCAGGAGGATCGGCGCGCACTAGTGAATTTAGCCGCGAAGAAAGTTGCTGAAGTAGCTATTGGCACCTGGCATGTAGTCTTCGAAGCGATGGTGCATTGCCGGTCCTGTGGCAGCAAGGAGCTTCGTCTCTGCAGGTCGATCCTTTCATGTTTATGCAGAAGTCCGCCAATATTCAGTCTCAAGGCTCAGAACGCTCAACAGTCGTTGGAATGCTGCATCCTTGTGAATTAATTGAGTGAAGAGGGGAAGATCATCTGCCAAGGCGCCGACTCAATCTTTCGGCTCAGTCGCTGAGGAAACAAAAGCATTCAGTCCCCCCGTGAATCCGGCACCTGTGTCTGTCTGGAGTAGATTCGCAGTCCCGGCGGGCGAGCTTGACCTGCATGTGACTGCAGCAACCAGCCATCAACCACAAGCCAATATCGCAGGCTAAATGTAATCTGCAAAAAGTCGCTGCGTTGGGAGTCTAGCCACACCCAAACGCTATACAAGCAACCGCTTCTCATCGGAAACATTGCTGCGAGATCTCCCTTCGTCCGTCGGCTGAATGAAGCTCGTGTCGATTGAACTTTTCAGCCTGCATTTGTGAGGTTTGGCGTGAACGACCGATCCTACTGTGTGATCAATATGCATGCTTGCACGAATGAGTACTCACTTGCTTGCCGCCACAGCACTTGACATGCGGGGAATAGGTGCCATATACTGGATACTGTGCAAATATTTCCTGTTCAAAATGGGGAGCTTCCACGCTCCAGGGTATTGATCCGCCGGTGAACGCCTCGCCATAAAATCATGCCTTGCAAGCCCTTGTGAATCCCACTCGTGTACACATCTCTTTCTCGTTTTGCCGCATGCTCATTGCCTGCCCTATCATTCGATCTGATCCTCATCTTCGTGCTCATACATTACACACATTAATAATTATCCTCTCTTCCTCCCTGTGCCACCATGCTAGCCAGGACAATCAGGTAAACCAGGAAGACGGCGCCTATTATCCAAAATGCGAACACTGCGCTCCAGCTCTGACATATGCTGTTTTGTTGAAGCCATGCAAGGGTGTTGACCGATAGATCGTTCGGATTCTGCCCTGTGACATATGTGCCGCATTTAGAGTTGATGTCTCCGGAGGGGCCGAACAGTTGAATTGCGGTCTCGATTAGGCCGGTGATGTAAAGGACGAGGAGAATGAATGCGCCGATGATGAGAACGCCGGGTAGAAGTCGCCGTTGAACGATGAGAATGAGCATGAGGATGATGAAGGCGAGCGTCAGAGCACCGACTGTAATGCCAAAAGGCATGATCCTGCGGGGAGCGAAAGGTTAGCAAGTGTGTCGAATACGACTGTGAGGGCTGGAACAAGTGAAAGGGGGATGTAGCACCAATCTCTACTCAAGGGCCTGCAAGCATGAGGTTTCAAATGCTCAGCGACCAACCAGACGTTCAAAGAGTTTATCGCTCGCATGCTCGCGCATCAGACTCACCATGGTATCCCCAATCCTCCCAGTGAATTTTGTATCACAACAAAGTTGGCGAAGACTCCGACCAGTGTGCCGCCGGTGGCCAGCATGATGATGATCCACACATTGAGTTGCCAGTCAGGCCAGTAGTATGATTGTCGCACAATAACCCTTTCTCGGGTCATGTCTGATCGTGCCATGGTGTGTGATGTTGCCCTTCCTCGGCTCGTTGCTCGTGGCTGGGGTCGTCGAGTCGCTTTGGGCCGGGGTGACTGATCTCAGCGCTCTTGATCGTCCACTCGCGCTCGCCCTGGCGGTGAGGAAGACAGCGTCGCTGCCTCTGCCTATGCTGCTCCGAGGGGCTCGTTCCGGTCGTGGTATCTCATACGGCCAATGGGGTAGCTTAGAGGTGGGGCGGCGCCGCGTCGTCTTGGAAAGAGCTGAAGGTGGAATGGCAATATAAGACAACGAAAGAAGTGTGCGAAAAGCGATGTCGGTGAAGTGTATGGCGGAGAAATGTGCGCGACGTGCAGTGTGCAGGTGTGCGTGAGAGATGGAGCCCAACGAGTGAGTTTGCGTGACGTGGAATTGGGCATGTCGACTCGGTTCGCGCGTGGCTGGATGTGTGGCGGGACGCGAGAGCGCGGACCCCTGCTAATTTTGTCCTTCCCGACTTGTGCCTGCAACGACTTCCACCCTCATCCGAACGTTGACTCGACAACAATCTTGATAATTTCTTGTATTTCAGATCCATCGCTGCATGCTATACCAGTATCATCTCTCTTCAGCACAATTTTCTTCAGAATGCATGCTGCGGGACTTTGTCATAGCAGAGCCCAAATACGCATGCTGTAGCTTACCCGAACGGTTTTGCCAACGGCCGGCATGAAACGGTTTCCCTCGCATGCGAGCCGGATGTTCGAAGTCTGCCGCAAGCGTTCAATTTGAACTGACGATAGAACTTGATATCGAGAGGGCTGTGCCAGAGGTCCACAGAGCTGACGTACAATGTTAATTCAAGCAATGACCTGCTTTCGAACCTCAAACAGGCAAAGCGGTGAAGCGTGGAAGACGTGCTTCCGGAGCAAAAGAATTTTGACATCTTTGGAACACATTTCACCTCTTCTTACACTCAAGGCGTTCAAGATCGTTTACCGCGACGCATGGAGCAAAAGATCCGCCCACGCAAGCAAGCTCATGCCAATGCCGAACCAGGGATATTCTCTGGAAAGCGTGGGCATCGGAACACCATTTTAATGAAGACATTCAGCGCCAGTTTGTTCGACGACTTACGAACTTAGCCACCTCGCCTGGACGAATGTCACGCGGGCAACATTGCACGAAGTATATATGTGCTGCGCAGCGGCCTCTTGTTCTGCCATTGAGCGAAAGTAGTAGAGCATGGACGCTGCCAGAGATTTGTCTATGCCTTTCCGGCGTGGGCAGGGAACAAAAGTGATGGGGCAGCTGGCCCTGTGAATCAATGCAGCGAATGCTCAGGGTGTACTTGACTCAGGGGACAGTCTTCCGGGGAGAGATGTAGGTACGATGCAGGGTGTTCTATCTCTCCGTCACGGCATCTCACAAGGCTGCTGCAGGTGACTTTGATTTTATTTCGGTATTCGGTGATTCTGTTCGAGACATGTAGATATATAGCTGAACATCGCTCACTTAGAATGCGTACTATCATTCACGACCAATTCGGCTGACAAGCTGCATCTTCACTGTCGGATAGGGCATGTTGCTGAGCATGATAGTGCCAAGACCATTCACGTGTCAGTGCTCCAGCGCGTCGGCAGCTCTGTCGCCTTCTCCGACAAGCTGCAGCTGGAGCGCATCACATCCATCATCATCACCACAAACACCGCCTTCCACTCCTCCATCTTCCACTCCGCACCGCAATAGCAAAGCCACATCGAAGCCTGTCACCAGCATGGCGTCCGCCGACGTGAGCAAAGCGCCGACCGCGCCGCATCTCCTCAACCAGATCTCGAGCTCCGCCATCACCAACATCGACACAATCGAGGGCTTGACAGATTCCGATGACCAATATGCGACCTACAAGAAACTGCAGCGCCAACTCGAATACATCAAGTTGCAGGAGGAATACATCAAGGATGAGCAGCGAAGTCTGAAGCGGGAATTGGTACGCGCACAGGAGGAGATCAAGCGGATACAAAGTGTGCCGCTGGTCATCGGCCAGTTCATGGAAGCCATCGATCAGAACACGGGAATCGTGCAGTCATCAACAGGAAGCAACTACGTCGTGCGGATACTGAGCACACTGGACCGTGAGCTGCTCAAGCCCAGCTCCAGTGTGGCGCTGCATCGACATTCCAACAGCTTGGTCGATATCTTGCCGCCCGAGGCTGACAGCAGTATCGCCATGTTGGGCGCTGATGAGAAGCCCGATGTCACATATGCCGAAGTTGGTGGATTGGACATGCAGAAGCAGGAGATCCGGGAAGCCGTCGAGCTGCCGCTGACACAGTTTGACCTGTATAAGCAGATCGGTATCGACCCACCGCGTGGTGTCTTGCTCTACGGGCCTCCTGGTACAGGAAAGACAATGTTGGTCAAGGCTGTGGCGAATAGCACGACCGCATCCTTCATTCGCGTTGTTGGTTCGGAATTCGTGCAAAAGTATCTTGGAGAAGGACCACGCATGGTGCGTGACGTCTTCCGAATGGCGCGAGAGAACAGCCCGGCCATCATCTTCATCGATGAGATCGACGCTATTGCCACGAAACGTTTCGACGCGCAGACCGGAGCAGACAGAGAAGTGCAGCGTATCCTGCTCGAACTGCTCAACCAAATGGACGGCTTCGACCAGACCTCAAACGTCAAAGTCATCATGGCAACCAACCGTGCCGACACACTAGATCCTGCTCTGCTACGTCCTGGACGTCTCGACCGAAAGATTGAATTCCCTTCGCTCCGTGACCGCCGAGAGCGTCGCTTGATCTTCTCTACCATCGCCTCGAAGATGAGCTTGTCACCTGAAGTCGACCTCGACTCCCTGATCGTCCGCAACGACCCGTTGTCTGGGGCTATCATCGCGGCAGTGATGCAAGAGGCGGGATTGAGGGCTGTGAGGAAGAACAGATACAACATCATTCAGCAAGATTTGGAGGACGCGTACACAAGCCAAGTCAAGGGTACGAGCGAGGCGGACAAGTTTGACTTCTACAAGTAAAGCATGTATCGTATGTGCTGGCTCGCCTTGAGCGATCGCTGGCATGAGCACCGCGAAGGAGAAAGAGTAGCGTTTTATGTTTTACGGGATATCATAGAATGCAGTTCATGACGCTGCATGTGTATCATAGTGCAATGTACTACATGTGCCACCAGCCCCCTTTCCTATCCTTGAAACGACCTTAGCACTCGAAAATTGCCTCACCGAGGAGCCATCGCTCCGCAGCTCAGTGCTCCTTCCCACCTATGGCCGACACCGCAGACTGACCGAGACTCTCCGCAGCCGTAGCAAAAGAACTGTTACCTGGCTATACTGATTTGCATTGACTCGAACACGTGGCTACTTAGGTGCAGGCTTGCGTCACAGCTACCTATGCCGCAATGAAAGTGAAGGGTGTTGCTGGCAGAGCTTGAACAAGTGAAAGCGAGTGATAGCTCTGATGCTCGTTCCTTGGCCAGAGCTACCTACCAAGCCATAGGAGGCAGAGAATACACTACTGGTTCTTGATATGGTGCGACTCACTGGACGATTGCGAGCACGATGCACTATCCGGCGTTGGAACAAGTCTTATGGTTTTCGATTGTGGATGGTGGAGCTGACGAAATCTCCTAGGTGAGCTTTCTGCTCGACCTCACTTAGCTCACCTGCATGCACCACTCGAGCGCCGAGGTCTGCACATGCAATGTCTCCGTTTGCAATGTATTTCACTTGACTGCTGCCTCGCGTCACCACCTACCTCAAAACTCTTCCACCTCTTGGAAACCTTTTGAACTCCACACCAACACCAACAACAAGAAGCATTCGCCCAAACCATTCAACAAGTTTGTCCAAGATACCACAGACTCAATTCCCAAGACGTACGTGCCTCATAGCGGCTAGTGGTGGAAATGGCGCCATTCGAGGACCGCCTCACGCTCAAGCGCAAGCGCAGCACAGACACCGCCGAATACAGCGCTGCAGGCTTTGGCCTTTTTGTGACGGGCCAGACTCCGACACCAGCGCCAGAGCGAAGTAGAGTTGCTACTCCTTCAACTGGCCGGGCGGACTCGCCTATCGAAGACAGCGACTCTGATGACATGGATGTTGTTGTAGAGGAAAAAGACGCTGAGGACGAAAGCGACAACGAGGAAGAAGACGAGGAGGAAGACGAGGAGGCAGATGAATATGAGCTTGAGGAGGTTTACTCACAAGAACAGGAACCTTTCCCTGACGTTGCAGCATACAGTCCGAGGACCGCAGAAGCCGTGAACGGCGTGCAAAACCTGGCGGAACGCTTTGTCCAGCTTTTGCAGCCCTACGCCTACTCATATGAAGATGTTGCAACCATGCTTGCTAAAGCGGTTGAAGCAAAAGTGAAGCCCATGACTGACAAGCAAGTCATTATGCTGCTTGGCCACACCGGTAGTGGTAAGAGTTCGACGACAAACTCATTTATTGACGATCTGGATGCTAGCAAGGCTGCCGCTACGGGCGAGAGTTGCACGTGTGTACCCACATTGATCACAGCGAGTCTAAGCAACCAAGAAAAGAAATACGCCGCAGAAATTCGCATCTTCGGCGAGGAGGCACGTCGCGCATTCTTGCTCGAGCACGTGAAGAACTATATCATGTATGAGTTCGAGAAGGACGAGACCTGGTCGGACGAGCAACAGCATGACTACCGGCTGCGGCATGAGACTGCTCTGAAGATTCTTCGCGCACTATTCTGCGACAAATTCGAGTTTGAGTCTCCAGGCAGCATCCGCTCTTACCTCTCCGCTCACCAACACGACCCTCAACAGCTGGTTGGAGATCTGGAAGGTTGGTGTCGGGAGTTGCTGCAGAAAGCAGACCTGTCTGGGACACAACCAGCCTTGCGCTTCGATGCGGACACTGCAAAAGAGCTCAACAATGCTCTGGAACCTCATACTTTTGAGAGCGGCACATTCGATGAACCGGCGCTGTGGCCTCTCATCGAACACGTGCGAAAAGGAATTCACGGCTCGCGCATCTTAATGTACACCGACTTCCTGGATCTTCCTGGTACATTCGATACGAATCGGGTCCGGGCAGAGTTCGCACACAAATACATTCGGGATAGCGATGCCCTTTGGACTGTAACAAGTATCGAGCGCCCACTTTCAGACGCGCAGCTTGATCGTGTCCTTTCGACCTATGCGGTTCGCTTTGGCTCCAATGCTGCAGTCATAGCTACGCGATCTGACAGTAATATCGACGATGCTCTTGCAAAGGCTATGCAAGAGAAGAAGCAGAGTGTCGGCGAACACTGGGCACAGTCGGAACAGATCAAAGCATTGTCCAAAAAGCTCTCTTCAGTTGAGAAGAAGATCAATGCTAACAAAGGCCACAAGCGGCAATGCACGATGTCTGCCACTAAGACAGCAGCACTGTACACTCGCGCTGATGAACTGTTTACTCAGCTCCGAGAGACTATGAACTCGCAAATGGATGGGCTGGTTGATGTACGCAACAGCCATATCATCACGCGCTTGAAGCAAGACAAGAAGAAGCATCTTGCACCCGGAGCCGAGCTTTCAGTCTTCTGTATCTCGAACACGCATTACCGCACTCACAAGGGCATTCCTTCCGGTGATGCACGGTTAATGAGCGTGGAGAGCACAGGGATTCCGGCGCTCCGCAAACATGCATTGCGCATGGCTTCTGCCAGAGAATTTAATAACACAGAGGAATACGTCAACAAAACCCTCACGCTCCTCAAAGGCGCGATGCTTTGGGCCGATGCCGCTCCGACACAGCAGAACGTCGACGTGATGGCAACCGCGCAACAGCCCCTTGCTCTGCTTAATACCTTTATGGAAGAGTTTACCGAAACGTCAGCGGACAAGTGTGATATCAGTCTCGTACAGCCTATGATCAAGAATCGCTCCAGGTACGAGTCGGCGGCTGTGACATACAAGAACACCATAGAGGAAGAGTGGCATCCTTCTACTGTCAGAGCCTTCTTCATACAGGAAGGCAATCATTCCACCAACAAGAAAACCGATGTCTGGAACGAGCATTTCATCTCCAAGCAAGTCGACACTGCTGAGGTCGCTTGGCGTGCTATCCTATTGCAGCTGATAGACGCGCTGTGCGGCGGAGTAGGCAAGGTGATCAAGGCTGTTGAAGACATCCCCGTACAGCTCAGCAGTAAGTGGTGTACCCTGTCTTTCTCATTCCATACTAATGTAGACACTAGGCTCGACAGCGGGAACACCAGTGGCTATGCAGCCACTCCATGGATTCGTCGCAACATGCTGCAATCGCATTCGCACCGCCTTTGACACACGCATGGAGGACTTTGACAAGAAGATGAAGAACGTCAAGATGGACACTAGCCGAGATGTTCCCAGCGGCTATTTCACCAAAGCTATGCGCGACATGTACGAGACGTGCAAAGGCTACAGAGGCAAGGGCTGCACTCAACGCATGCTCGATACTTTGGAGGATTGGCTGTACGGCAAACCACCTCAGTACGGCGCTTTCAGCAGTCCTTTCGCAGCTGTGACCACTTCCTTGCAGACCGAGCTCAGTGAAGCTATCACTGCTGTCGCGAAGGAGTTGCATCGGGACATCGAGTTCATCTTGAATGACATGGCACAGCATCTCGAGCGTTCCGTTCAGGGTGTGGGGAGGAGCACTGGGGAGGCGACGGCTCGTGCGGCGATCGGAGGCGCGTTGCAGAAGCTGAAGCCGGAGATTGAGGCTATAGAGAAGGAGCTTGAGGCTGTGAAGGAGCAGTATGGTGTTTTGAGGGAGTGAAGCTTGGTCGAGTTGCCAAGTTGTTCGATGGATGGGTTGCTTCTCACAACATTTGACGACTTGTGCCATTTCTGCGACATACAAAGCTAGCAAGCCGGCAGCGAGTTTTCAGAAGCGATCTATGAAAGCTACTCAACACACGAACCTTGACAATCAAGTTGATCTTTCGAAAGCTCCATACAAACTACTAAAGCCTCCATTAGGACGATTCCACTGCAAACATCGCAAAGCAGGCGCGTCAACCCGCAGAGATCGATCATATGCTATTTTCATTCCAATGCGGATCGACAATCCAGCATCACTCTGATCTTACTAACAATGACGAGCGTGTTGCCCTATCACAAACTCGAAAAAAGCCCTATACACGTATAGAAAGTGCAATCATGAACCAATGGCGCTCTTCCAAACCACAGCCACCAACGCCTATAACTCTCCAGAAGACCAAGAATGACGAACATGCAACCAACAAACTCGCGTGATAAACAGCACACCCTCTCGCGTTCTAACCTCAATAGGGTACTAGACAGCACGAAGGAACCAGGAGCAACAAACATCCTCCTACCACATGCCACACGCCACCTTTAGGTACGCTAGCCAAATCTTCGTAGCAGACAATCGCGCCTCTCTGAACTTACACATGAAAGTATGCTATAGTATCCAAAGACCGTAAGACGGCTACCACTCCGGATCACGGCTAGGAGTATACAATGCTCCGAACCATGAAGGAAGATTAAGCAGACTTTCATGCGGCAGAGCGCCTCTTGAGAGCCACTAAATGCTGATAGCGAACATGTCACAGAGACAGTCTACGCGGAGAAGCATCATGAAAAACACCTCAGTCCGTCATCAAAAGACCCTCCGGCCTCACAGATTGCGCGACCCATCTAGCCAGCGTGCGATCGCTCTATGACCAACAGCAAGACAACATCAGCGCTTGCGATTCTCAACCCACCAACCACCAGTTGACATGACATCTCTTCGCCACCAACCCCTCTCCAAAGCAGCAAAAGACCAACAGCGCAGCAAAGCGCAGCACAGCACATGAAGTGGCACAGCACGGCAAGCACAGCCTTTCCACAAGTCCCAAACTCTCAGCCATGCAGTTTCTGGCGGTAAATTAAGTCTTCAAGCGTAAAGTCAATTTACCGCGCGGGGCGGGGGATGCCGCTATACACGAGCGGGCAGCAGTCATCACCAGCGGGGCAAGGCGAGCAAGCAAGGAAAAGATCATCGTCGCCAGAGAACGCTGATCAGGTAACTCTATTTCGCCTCACGAGCGATGAAGAGTGCCAAGTCGCTTGTTCTGAAGTGAAACCTGTGAAGTGTTGATCGGAATGTCCGAATTGGGTATTTGTGGTGGGAACAGTCGTGTGAGAGGTGTGGCATGCTCATGACAATGGATCAGGCGATGTGACTGACTTGCAGATGAAATGACTGATGGGGATGATCGCTCGGTCGCCGGCATGCAAAGATCTTTGCGCAAACTTTGCAGTCGATGGAAGGTTGACAATGACAAGTGACGATCGTGAATGTGGCAGCGAAGAAAAATGATCAAGAGATTGTGACCATGCAACGGCGCAATGATACTGTTCCCAAGTATGCGACTTCTCGAAGTTCAATTTCTCACCTCTGTGATGAGACCCACAAAGCCTTCAAGGCCAGCGACACCTTTCTCACCTCTTTCGTTGCCAGAATACAACGGGGCACCACCGCTAGGCATGACGAGCACTCGGTCTCCGACAACAACATACTCCTTCGCAGTATCGAAGCTCAAAGTCACTAGAAGCTCGGATGCAGTAATGTGTCCAGCCAAGTTCTTGTTTGGCGGCGTGTCGATACTCTCCTCCAAGTCATCAAAACCGAAAGGGTCCTCAGCGCCATTGTTCGGCTCCGAAACGCGCTCTTCCGGAGAATCAGGCGCTCGAGCAGTGACGACTTTTGCAGAAGCTCGGACGCTCGAAATGTAGACGACGACGTGATTGCCAACTGCAAGATGCTCCAGATCTTCCCTGGCGAACCGTGCAGTGAAGCTGCGTGCCGCAAGGGGTTGGATCGCCGAAAGTACCATGCCTTTTCGTATCCGTAGCAGTTGGGCAGTCTTGACAGACGTATCGTCGAGAGTAACCGCGATAGTGCCAACTTGATCAGCATGTAGCGAGTGCACGGGTAGTCTGAGGTTTCTGATGCTGGTCACTTTGACCCGCCGCCATTCCTGATTGGGCAATTGATATAGTGGCGGCGTGAAGTGCGAGTTCCGGAGCGCTCCAGGGAATGATCGGGATGTGGGCAGGCTGGAAGATGTGGATTTGCGCAACGGACGCTCATCCGAATCCTCGGAGTCCTCATGCAGCTCATGGCCAGAGAAAGGACCGATAACCGCTACATCCCCGACTGATAGTTGACCCGAGCGTATGCGGCCAGATACAATCACGCCCGCAACTTCTGCTGGCTTGCTGTAGACATCTTCAATATCGAAAACGGCGGATGCTGCATCTGGTCCGTTTTCCAATAGCGGCCCAGGGCTCGGCAATTCGTGTAACAAAGCATGCAAGTTACTGATGCCTGTGCCGTCTACTGCACTTGTCAGCACGATTGGGACTGATCCCCGGAAGTCATTGAGCAGAGGTAGAGCAGTGTTGTACGCAGACTCCAGAAGCCCGGGCTGCACGGTCTGCAAATCACTAGCATCCGTGATATTGCCTTTACTGGGCATAACAGCAGGCTTCCGGCCGGCGGCCTTCAGCACATCCAATATTCTTGACAATACGAGTCGGAGACCTGACTTTGAAGCGAGATCGAGCTTGGTGATGACGACGATCAACGGTAGTTGCAAACGCAGGCACAAGTTCAGCTGAGCGGTCGCCAGATCCATGGCAGTGGGTATAGCTGCCTGCTGTGAAAGTTGTGGTGCGTCGCTCGCGCTCGCAGCGCTGTCTTCGTCGTTCGCAGAGACGCAAAGCAAAGTCCAATGAGGTGACCAACCGACGAGGCCTCGAATTGTCGTTCGGCGGTACCGCGGGTGGCCAGCAGAATCCGAGACAAGGATCAAGCGATTACCAGCAGAGGCAAGGTGCATGTCGATCCAGGTCGAGACGTTTTCGGTAGCATAGTTTACGACCTCCACACTCCCGTTCATCCCTTCTCGATATCCCAGCAACTCTTGCGTGACCGAGCTTGTGACGCCGGAGCTCCGTTCATGGCGATGGCGCAGCATACTCAGTCGACTTCCTCCGAGGCCATTGTCCAAAGTAGAGGTGGTCAATGTCCCCAGTAACGAGGACTTACCAGACCGAGTCGGTCCCGTTAGTGTGATCCGCAATTGCTCGGTGCTAGGTGGGGCGAGATCTGCAGCAGAAGGCAATGCGGTGAGTGATGGCTCATTGTGAGCTCCATCTTGACCTGGCAAAGTTGGGCTGGAAGAGTGCAAGAATGGCCGCACCAACGCTTCGGCCACAACGAGTCTCCCTGAATGCCGCATCTTACGCTCTTGATTGGCAATGACAGTATCTTCGAGCCATTCACACTCTCCTACCGTTTCTTCGCGTAGCACCTCGACTGTGCAACCCAAGCATGCAGCCATCGCTCGCAGATTGTTCAAACTTTCTTGCAATTCATCTTCAGCCAGACCTATGAGGGTGCCATCATCGGATACGCCGATTTCGTACAGCGCACCTTGGCTCTCTTCAAGTCCGTGTAATAGCTTGCCCATTTGCTGAGGTACTTGCAGCTCTGGTAGCGCTTCTGGCAGCGTGGGCATGATGATGTTGTCAGCAGAAGATGTGTGATGCGGAGAAGACTGCTGGAGGCGCCACATGAGTTGTGTTGTCAACTGCTGCAATCTGTGCTGGCGGAATTGCTGTGTGGATTGTGAAGGTGTACTGTTCCCAGGATTGACGCTGGAGTCTGTAACAAATTCTGCAGACGCCTTCGCCTTGGGAGGTTTATCTTCAGCCATTGCATGCTTGGAGCCAGGCACGTAGATACCGGTACTGGTAGATCGGAATTTGCGCCTTGGCCGTAAAAGCAGATGGAGCTTGTATTCCACAGGACCATTCTGCGGTTCGGCATGCAGTCGTGTCACTTTTTGACCATTCTCTGCAGCTTCACGCAAGCATTTGGCCGCCGCTCCCAGCTGGCCATTGCTATCGCCAGCACCTTTAGGTGCGGGGCTGGACCTATCGTCCGCAGCTTTCAGCCATGGCGAAGAAACTCGAGGAGTATCCGGTTCCCAAGTGAATATGGACGCAGACGCGTGCGCCATGTTGTCTCAGCAGTGATGCTGATGCGCAGAGCGGCTCAACTACTGGTTGTGATGTGTGGTGCCCTGAACAACCCGACAGAAATGCTTCTGCTACTTTGCATTCGCGATCTTCAAGTCCGATATCGCACTGTATTGGTCGAGTGCCTCATCGATAGCAATTACGCCGCAGTTCGCCTAGCCGTATGTGCTCCGCTAATGATCGTGTATTGGTATGGGTTCGGTGAGTTCTGAACAGGAAGGTCATCGATTTCGACATGGTGATGAGCTCGGGTTGGGCGATGTAAGAGTTTGCTACGGTATGCACTTGCTTTGGGAGCAACTCAGGAGCACTGGAAGGCAATCATGATGGTAGACGTGCTGTTGCAGTGCTGGTTGTTTGTCATCGCCAGGAAGTCCAAGTGACGTTCAACCCTTGCGAGGTCCCGCCGACGCCGCGGGAGTCATCGCGCCCGCTTCACGTGCCCGGCGCCGAAAAGTGCCAAGTCGTGACTACCAGGCTTCATGGGTGGCCTTACGACGTGAGACAGGCGGCGACGCTTCTTTCGTTCAGATGCAGGACTAACTATCGCTCTGGCCGTACACCGGTGGAGAGACGGACACAGCGGCATTCTACCCGGTGTGGATTTCTTTGACAACCGATTCAATGTGCCAAGCAGCTCGTTTCGTTCCCTGCCCGATTCTAGACACACGCTGGGCTCGTCACCCCATGGCAGGCATCCAACCCGTGAACCCGACCGTCGGAGAGTGGGCTCTAGTGACGGAGCACGCAAGGCGAGCTGGGATGAGCGCTGAAGCGAGATCGCGCCAGGCTGGAGGCTGGAGGAGCTATGGGACAAGGCCACCAGCGCGCGCCACATCATGGAACGCATGAGCCGACACAGCGGAAACAGGCACGGCACATCGTGGCTCCTTCGCGCTCCTCCTTGCTGCTGTTTTTAAGCACATGGCGACCATGCGTTGCTGGATTCTGTGAATCCTGCCGCATGTACACAACATCCATCCCGCAGATCTGGAGAAGCAGCAGCAGAGGCGCAGCGGAGGTCTGGAGATGGGGGAGCACAGCGCTCGACAGCAGGAGCAATAAGCAGACACGGTACGCGCGAGACCGCGATGACCGCATTCCGCGCCTCTGTGCCTCCTGGGTACATACCGTAGGCGACTCGTGATGAGATCGCGCAGAACCGGGCTGTCACGTCCGCGAGCATCATTTCGTCCGCACACCTTTGCGTCGACTGTGGGGGCCTGATCATCGACACCTCGCAAAAAAGTCCCAGAACGTGCAAGTCGCAAACAAGCTGATCGTCCGGGCGGGCAAAGCAACTCCGAATGCGAGCGCGCACGGCACCAATCGTCGTGCCAGAAAGACACGCCTTCAACCTTGTGGGGTCCATGTGCACGCCGCATGTGCCACGCGCGGCGCCAACTCGTTAAACGAAAGCGCAACGACCAGGGTGTCGCGCAGACTCCACTCTGGCACAGACACTGCTCGCTGAGCCTTAGATTCTGACTCAGCAGGTAGGGAAAGTCAGTGCACCGGTGAGAGTGGCATGCACGCGCGCTCTCTTCCCTGCCGCCCTAGGTCGCATTCGTCGACCGGAGGGCCATGTCGGATCACACTGTAGCAGTGCTGCTCCGTAAGCGTGTGTCCTTCATTATCAGATCCGATGCAGTAGCGATCTTCAGCGTGCCCTCAGTCGCAAACTGAGCACGGTGGCGCGGGCAAGAGCAGTTAGGCGAGCTCTCAAACTGAGTTTCGAGGTTCTGCCAAACCCTTGTCCTTGGTTCGAGACATCACTCGGTGCCGAAACGGCTGTGCCTCACATGTGCACCTCGCGGAGAACTTCGCTGCTTGGTACGGGGAGTACTTTGTGACAACAGATTTGTGAAATTTGTTATGCAAATGAGTTTGATGTTGAATAGTAGAGAATCGAGCTGTGGGTATTGGTCGTAAAAACTTCTAAACGGCGCTCTGAAAATGCTACGAGTTGACCTCCTGATGTCTTGACGATGATCATGATCGTCTCTGTGATGCCCCAAACCAATTTTCGTATCATTTCCCTTCCGAAGGCCGTCGCTGTTTTGTGCATTTGTCGTGCGCCAGATGCCCGTTGCGCGCAGTTGTGCGCGTGAATTCTGCACCACACTTCGGGCAATATGACTTGGCAGATGTGCCAGACTTCTCTCGTTGATGTCGCAAGAGATTGCTGAAGGTGGAGAATTGACGTCCATTGCAGCCATGCTCCCAACATTGAGGTTTGGGTCGCTGGTTGAGCACTCGTATCGATGAGTCGCCCCCAACCGGCTTCGGAAGATTCTCGTTGACGCTACTGCCCACGAACGGTGGCGGCGCATACTGGTTGCTGCTGCCGTAGACCTGTGGTGGAGGCGGCGCGGTAGTGTAAGCCTGTCCGTAGGGGTTCGATTCATAGATGTTGGGCGATCTAATGTTCCAATTAGTGACAAGGTTTCGAGTCTGGTGATACGGATCGACTGACCTGTTGTATTGCGACACTCCTGAAGAGCCAAGGTGAGGTGACGGTAGTGGGCTTTGGGTGAGACCGCTGATTGAGGGAATCGTCTGGCTAGGAGCCATCGAGTAGTTTGCCTCGTAGGGGCTGCTCACGCGGCGGTAATCGCCATAGGCTGAGCTCGCGGAAGTCGTGGCCGGCATTTCGGAATATCTGCGAGCACTCGATGTGTCTGCCATCCTGCTCGAGTAGAGCGAAGGACTGGATGACGACGCTGTGGTGGCATATGCGCTCGCGCCGCTGGTCGCAGTTGGCTGCGTGACGCGCATGGGCGGAATGTAGTTTTGATCCATGGCGTAAGCTGTAATTTGTTAGTGGCAGTGCTACGAGAGGAAGGAACGAACGTACAGTTTGAGTCGGAGTCGTAAGGGGAGCTACCGTAGGTCGTGGGAAGCAGGAAGCCTAACGAGCTACGCAATGATCAGCTGAGTCGGCCATCAGTCAGGGTGGATCTACAACACTAACCTCATCTCCGCAGACACAGATGGCTGCTCGAATGCGAAGTCAGGAGCGACGCTGATTCCAGTGGCGACGGGCTCGTCGTTGCAGTCGATTGATACTGTTGGGAACGATGATTCCGAGCGCGGTGGGGTAGGTGCCGTCCACTGCGGAAAGGGTTCCAGCGAGGGCTCGGCCGTAAAGCTCTGAGGTTGCGGCGAGTGCTGAGGAGTGAGCCACTGGATACCGCCCAGTGCAGTTGATGTGGGAATGGGATGCTCGAGATCAGCCTGACTGGCTTGTTCAGCGGCGTAGTGGAGGAGCTTCTCGGCTTGCGACACTGAGATGGCTCGGGGTCGATCCGTGTGGGAAGAGCGCTTCTGGATGGCGCCGCGAGCGTTGATGGATGAGGCTGTCGAGAAGGATGATTGAGATCGGATCCTGTTGGGATTGATACAGGTTGACTGGAGAGATGGTGAGTCCATGGTCATGAGAGTGTACTATGGAACAGATGGATAGGCCAACCGGAAGGAAGTTCTACTTTTAAGGTCACGGCGTCGTGCTGGGGTCTAGCAGAAGTGATATACACAAGAGCAGACGTCCTGAAGCATAGTGCTAGGGCCTGCGTTAGAAGGTCTGATCGTTTTAGCAGCTTCGCGTGCTGCGGTCGGCGGGCTGTGATAAAGGTACACCTGTGAACCAACAACCGCTACCCTCTTGGGTGCTAGCGGACGGGTGCTTAGTTTGAACGAAGGATCCGGATCCCGGCCCACCATCTTCAGCGTGCCTCTGCCAGGGTTACCGAGCCGTTGTCGCTAGTCTCGCGGGAGCCTGCGAGCTTCTTGGAGACTTGACTTTTGTGGCGGGCGACAGACAGGCGCGCATCAAGCTTTGGCACGCACGCCCATGTTTGATGACGGAGCGCGAGTCGCGGCGGGAGGCACAGACTCACCAATCGCGATGCGATGCGCACAGCCAGCAGCAATAGCAGCAGCGCAGGCAGCCACGCGGACTCGGAGCAATGTTGACGACGAATGTCTCCGGCCTGACAGTGACTGACTGTGCGACTTGACGGCCATCTCAGCCCGCAGTGCGTAGTGGAGATTGTGATTGCTCAGGCCCGTAGATCGACGGGTGACAAAGCTCACAAGGCGCAGGCGTGGTGACAGGGACAACCATAGGCCATGCCAGCAATTCCTGTGTATCGGCCGGCGAGATTGAAGCAGATCGGAGCCGAAATGTGGTTTGTTAGGGCAACTGGGCCTGCGTTGAAATTCTGGTGGCCAAGTGCGGGAGTGCAATTGGTTGCATAGGCGAGCGATCGTCAGTTAGCACTCTCGAAATAGCCCCCAACTTCACCGGTCACGGGCTCGGTATCGAGACGAAGAAGCAGCAGCAGCACAGCAACGACATGACGCTGCTGCTGTTCGGCGTCGTTGCTGCTCATTGCGGATACGCGTATCGCATCGAGTATCCGCAGTATGAGTGCAGCACGCGGACTGCCTCCGCCAAAATGTCTCCCGCCGGATCCCACTCCACCTCGTGCGCCGCGGCGGGCTGCTGCACGGTGCGACCGTTTTGACGCACGCTGCTGCTGCTGCCGCTCTTGGAGTCGGGTTAGCAACGTGGTGACCGCCCGACTGACACCTCTGCTGTCGCCGCTCATTCGCCCGGTGCCTACCGATGGCCACAGGAGCAGCAGACACGCTTCGATGCGCCATTCGATCCAGCCGGATGAAGCTTCATGCTCCCACGAGGGACCGCGACACCACAGGAGCCGTGAGGTTCGGCACATTAGCTGCCAAAGCCTGTTGCTGCAATGCTGCAGCAGATGCGCTTGATACGCTGGGAAAGTAAATGCCACTCACAGCCGCACTGGAAGCCCTACATTGCGCTGTCGGACGTGCTGCTCCTGCGTATTGCGCACCAGAGCGGGGAGGTTATTGGTCGACATAGCCTCGCGCAGATCGCTCATAGTCGGCATACCACGTCCACACTCTCTCGAACTCTGTCTGCTGACTGACAACATCCCTGATCCTTCCCGCAGACCACGAGGCTGAAGGCTGAATCCAATCGCCTGAGCCGCGTAGGACAGACTCGCGCATGGCTTGCCGCTCCACACCTCTTGTTTCCGGTATCACCCCAGCACATCAATATGCCCACAGCCCATTCACCGGAGCGAGGCAGGCCTGTCCCACCGCGCACACCGCTGCGCTGACCATAACACTCGCCTCTACGCGCAATCTTCTCACGCAACCGGAGCGGTGACTCTCAATCTCGTTTCGGCACTGCCCAGACGCGTCCGTATCGATGTGAGGGGCAGTCGCGCGTCTGGTTGGTAAACTGCCCGACGGGCATCTGACTTTGATATTCGGCCGTTCAAGCACCTGCTCCGACTGGAATACTGCCTACCCTTCCGCCAGGCCACGACACGACATGACGGGATGAGAGGTGATGGCGGAGTACTCCACCAGCTCTCCCTTAAGACCGGCTAACTCCTCTGTCTGCTCTGTTCGCACCTGCCAGGCAACCTGCGCGTGGCCGTACATTGATGACCACGGCTAGCCACGGTCTCACGGAGCTCGTCAGCCCACCGCGAGTGGTCCATTCGAGGCGCTTCGCATTGGACATGCGTGGTCTTGGCATGTGATCGACCAACTGCACCCATTTACAACGCATCCAGATGATGACCGACCCACCGAAATCTTGATTGCCAGGGTGAGCAGACAGAAAAAGCACTTTTGGACTGCAAAGAAGGCGCTACCAGGCGTCTATTTTGACGCGAGCGTTCCATTCGCCGTGGTTGGAACTATTGCTTGCTGCAGAAGACCTGCACACAAAATGCGGGACCTGTGCGCCACCAACAAGGCTGAAACCGTGAACGCATTCTCATCGCACACCGACATGGGTTCTTGTTACGTCGCTGAGCTATTCCGGGGGACTGAGAAGTCGTCAATTCGTCTTCGCGTTCTACTGCTGCTGCTTGTAACTTTGGACTGCTCTCTTCTGGCAAATCGCCCGGCCTAGGCGGTCATGTACAGTCCGTCAGCCAGGGTGGTCAGCAGCCTTGGTCGTTCATGCGCCGTGTGGTGTGCGAGCGCCGCGCTCAGCTGGCCGCAACATTGAATCATGTCATCGCTATGCCTCACGTTCGGTAGTGGGCTTGGCTGGCTTCAGGGCGATCAAGTTGCGGACAGCGAATTGGAAACTCGCAAGAGTGGCACTCGTTGCTCCCTCGCTGCGACCTCGACTATGCGACTATGCCGCTCTGCCAGACAGGGTGCCTGGGCATAACGTGTGAATGCAGAGATACGAGGAGTGGGAAAGTGCTCGTCCAGCCCATGGACACAGCAACCCGTGTCTTATCGCGGTTTCCATTTTGCTTTCCGGCGGGAGGGTGATGTACTGTGCCATTTCAGTCCACGAGCAAGACTGGTCATGCGAGCGCGCTCTCTGCTAATACCTCTCGCAGACAGACGAGACGGCTTCGATTGAACCACGAGTACATTGCTTTCAAAAGCTGCACACTGCACACCGTCCACGTTTCATTTCGACACGCACAGTCTGTAAGCGTCTCGAACTCTGCTTGCAAAGCGGATTGGTGGCCATCGATGTAGACGATCGAGCATGAGCTGCTCTGGATCACCTGCTTGCTGTTCAGATCGCTGAGCGACTGCTGCCTGGCCGAAGGCCATCAGAGCACTCGCGGTTCGCTATCTATCTCCGCTCGCCTTCATGGCTTGCATGCGCCAATCACATTTGATCTCGTGCAACAAACCAACAGTGATGACAAAAGAGTGCCGCGCAAGCGCGCTGCGGGCCACGTTCAACAATCGAGCACTTCCCTCCGCGATCTGTCCCAGTTCGACGGGGTCTGAAGTGGCAGATTTTACTTCATGAGCATCAGCGCGTCTCCTCACGAACGGCGCTATCGCACTCTCTCTGCGATCGCCGGCCTGCCACATAGGCGAAGACGCCACTTGGCTGCAGAGGACCAAAAGGCGCGCGTGAGGCACAGGACCCTCCCTCACTTGGCCGCATTGCTAGTTTGCGGCGTGACTTAAGAAAGTGGTGCACTGGCGCTTGTCACCTCCGCTCATCACCTGATGCTGACGACCTATCCAAATGCAGAACGGAACACTGGAACCAGGACTATGCCCGTGAACGGCGGACCCATACTTGCTGAGCCGATTAGCCACTAGGCTTGCCGAGAATGTTGTTCACAGCTATAGCACGCCGCACAATTGCATCCGAGCGCCTAAGTCCACCACTATCTGCGCTCTCTCGACATCGACAGCTTCTGCTTTGAACAGAGTATTCCGCGGCATGTTCCGGCATGGTACTTGATGCGGTACAGCAGTCTGTATCTGACTGGACCCTTGGTTCCAAGGTACTGCTTCTTGGAGGTCGTCGTCATCGAACGCTGGTCACATCAAGCCACAATACCGAGCGTCTGGAAAGTTGCAACGACTTCATCACAATAGCGTTTCTGCCAACTGCTGAGCTGAGCACGAAAACGGCCCCGAACAGTGACTTTTGACGGCGTCTGTGCCTGTCGCACTTGTTTATGCCCGACCGCGGGGAGTTCGCAGCAAACCGTGGTCGATTTTGATCGATGCGTGGATGCCATGACTGTCTGGTAGACGATCGGCGCAGACGACGCTAGTCGTATGCGTACCTTACTGCCTACCGCTCCTCGTCAGGTGCGGCGGTTCTCCAAGGCTTGCGACGTCTATCTATCATGTCACTACAACACATGACATATCGAGACTGCACACTGTCGCCAGTGTCATCGCATCTCGACGCTTTCAGAAGAGAATACGTTTGCCCTCTCTTGCTCGCTTAACAGATCAATGCCGATAGGCCACGGGACAGAAAGACCGTCGCGGCTCCCCAAGAAAAGAGAGCAACGCCCTCACTAATGCTGTGTCACCCAGCGCAATAAGAGCTCCCGCGCCTGTCTCGAAACACTACTAGGGCTGAAGATGGTATGGCTTGCGAACTACTGCGTCCTGCCACTAGTTCAGCTCGCACTTTGTCCATACATCTTGCGCTGTTCGCGAGATGGGCTGTTCACTTCATCCTTGTTGCCACGAGGTGTCTGTTGTTAGCGCGACGTTGTCGTTGCTGGACAGCCGCCGCTCTCATCATTATGACTGAGTTGTGATTCACTTTGCGGTTGACTACTGCGGACACCCATTAGTTTGATGGCGTGGATGCACCGTAGGTGTTGTAATACCTCAATTGCATTCACTCTTGCGATCGCTGTACTCGTCGTAATGTTCTAGACAACATTGCTACTAACATTTCGAGCAGGGACACTGGGAGTACACTGTGAGTGAGTGAATACAATATGATTCGCATAGCACCCTTAGGCACAAATGGCACACGTAGTCAAAAGCAGTGCGCTTGGTCCCCACCTTGCCATAATGTTATGCTCGTGATGGATATGGTAGTATAAACCTATAGGGTCATAAGGCGAAATGTAGCGCTGAACACTTGTCAAGATCGATATAATCTTGAATTCTCCTCATTGACCTCAGACTCTCATTCATGCGTTGCACAAAGCTTAGAGCTCAATATTCACAAATCAAAGAAGTTCCAAGATCGATATCGAAGATGCAGTGGATGAAACTTATCATCCTCGCTACACTGGCGAGCCTATCGTCGGCAAGAACCAAAAAGAAGAGCTGGTGATCTGCAAGCCACAGCGCAAACTCCACACAACTCATCCAGTGCGTAGACGAAATGAGAGAAATGCTAGAAGCACGACCCAAGAGTAATATTCCTCGAAAGACATATATATATATATATAGATAGATAGATAGATAAATTCAATTGCTGTTCTATCTCCTATAGAGGAGCACGCAGCGTTGCACTATATATTAGTCTAGAAAGGAAAAGCTTAGGGCCGAGGCCCCTAGCTACAAAAACCTCTCACTTTCCTTTTGTCTCTGCAGGTTGGCAGCTCTGCACTCTAGGGCATGCATTTCTTTTAGACAAACACAGGTACTCTGGAAGTCCTTCCTCTCACCAGGTCCCTATTCCTCCTCCTCCTGGATCCTCTGGAGCTCCTCTTCCTTTGCTAGGGAGAATTGCTCTAGCACCCCTTCTTGGATTAGCTACCTGGCTGTTGCTAGCAGTCCTCTCTTGGTATTTGTAAGGTCCTTCCAGTTGCTTAAGCCTGCAGCAGCGAACAGTGCCTGTCTGTTCTCCTGCCTTTCTGGGCACGAGATACAGATA